>JASPKZ010009387.1:0-750000 GCA_030220185.1 Diploptera punctata
AGAGGGAAGTAGGACATCCAGAACGGAGACAGAGAGAGAGAGAGACTCCACACAGAGACAGGCGAGAGAGAGAGAGGGACAGACAGAGAGACACGCACAGAGACGAGACAGAGACAGAGAGGAGAGAGAGAGAAACAGAGGAAAGGGGACAACAATAGTCAGAGAGAAGGGGGGGGGAGGAAAAGAGAGAGAGAGAGAGAGAAACAGAAGACGAGAGCGAGCGAGAAGATAGACACACACACAGTCAGAGAGAGAGAGAGAGCGAGGAGAGAGAGAGAGAGAGCGCGGAGGAGAGAGGGACACACACACACACACACAGACAGAGTGAGATAGAGACAGAGAGAGAAACACACACAGAGACAGAGAGATGGAGAGACAAACACACACAGAAACGGAGAGAGAGCCACACACACAGAGAGACAGAGAGAAAGAGAGAGACAGGCAGGCAGAGAGAGCGACAGAGAGAGAGAGACATACACACACACACACAGAGACAGAGAGAGAGAGAGAGAAAGAGAGAGGCAGACAGAGAGAGAGAGAGAGAGAGAGAGAGAGACACACACACGCACAGAGACAGAGAGAGAGAGACACACACACAGACAGAGAGGGAGACAGAGAGAGACAGAGGGCGAGGCAGAGAGAGAGACAGAGATATTACAATGTCTTGACACTTGTAGTCTAACCCCGGCGTATTTCACATAATCAGCAGCTCGCAACACATTACAAGTAAAGTTGGTGATATTTAAAAAAATATGATGGGGGCCCACACTACATCAAGTAACTTTCTTCCGGCACCCAAAACCATTGTATAGTGACATGAAAATTTCAGATTTTTGTGGTTTTGCATTTTACGCACCATGCATCGCAGGAAGTGTGCGGTTTTTATGAGGCAACCTTGCTCGATCAAGTGTTCCAATTCAGCGTACAGTCAAATTGTTCTTGTCATTTCGTACGAAGAGGCAACTTAAAAACATATCATTACATTGCTATCATACCACATTAACCTCTGGCAGCATATCTCGTAGAAATACGAGGTCCATTCAAACGTGATTCTGTGCATTCCCACAACACTTATTAAAACTATTAAATCTCTGCTGGGGCATGTTTAATAAAAGTTCTACTTTAAGTAGTTACTTAGAAGCAATTTAAAATTATTTATTAACAGTCTGGTAAATTATGTTTCATAAAGACAAATCTACACTGCTATATTTGCTACACTTATTTTAACAGTTAGCAGTGTGACTTTATGAAAAGAATATAATAATAATAATATTATTATTATTATTATTTATTTATTTATTTTTGGCAGAGTTAAAGTTAAAATGTCTTCTCTTCTACTCAACCAGCGGAAATTACAAATAAATGTTTACAGTATAGGTTATATAATAACTTACACTAGAACTAATTATAAATAATTGAAAAGATATTAAAAGATTCAAAGTAAATTTCATGTATAAGCAACATTTTATACGATAAAAATAATAATAAAATAATAATAATAATAATAATAATAATGATATAAATATGGTAAATCAAACAAGAAACACCAATTAATGCATGTACTTTACACGGGGTAATGATCAAGCCAATGAAATAAATATAAGTTTAGATTTCTTTTAAAAGATGCTAACGTCCGGCAGCCCCTAATTTCCTATGGTAGGGAATTCCAGTTGCGAGAACTGGGGATAGTATATGACGAGCGTTGTGATGAAATAGCAATAATTCTCTACACTAGATTTCACTGCCTTCCCTATGGAATGCATTTGCACATGACTCCTAAAACATAGTAGCTTTGTTGCATTGCTGTTCTGTAATAATTTTTCCCCCAAATGCCCCAGGTTGTCATTTCGACATTTGTGGTATTCTCTCCTGGCATAGCGTACTTGTAACCCACTTCTGAGGTTGGGGAGCCTGGAAGGCGGGGTTACACTGACCCAATGATATAAGAGTTGATGATGATGGTAGTGATGCGCCAGGAGAGGCCTAAAACTAAAGCTAATAAGGTGAATATGATGTTGATGATAATATTGGCCGAATGATGTTCGGGGACCGTTTGGGCCTGAAAGTTTCCCAAATGAGGAAAAACCCCGAAAAATTGTCGAGACAGGGATCGAACCCGCGCCCGCTGCATGACAAAGACAGCATGCTACATCGAGACCACAGCGGTTGACTGTTCTGTAATATTTTTTTTTAGGAAAGTTATCAAGATCTGGTAATTATACAGAAGTCAGAGGATGATTTACAAAGAGCCATTTACATGTTGAATCGATTAGGACTCTATTATAATCTCAAAATCTCACCTTCAAAAACTAAAATTATGGCTTTTCAGGGCAAAGTGCCAGTCAGAGCAAAAATAGTGATCAATAATGAAATAATAGAACAGATAGCACACTTTAACTATCTTGGTTCAGATATAACATATAGCTACGAATGGGATATACATAATAAATTAAACCGTTATCAAATTATGTGTGGCATCATAAGAAGAACCCTCCGAAAGACTCGAAGGGAAACTCTACTCAGGTTTTATAAAATTATTGCTGTTTCTGTTCTTTTGTATGGATCTGAATCTTGGGTACTTACAAAAAAAAAAGATATGTCACACATTCAAGCCGCTGAAATGAAATTTTTTTAAATCCGTAAAAGGATGTACACGCATGGATAGATTACACAATGAATCAATACGAAATAAACTGGATATATTTTTAATAGTCGATAAACTAGAAGAGCACAAATACCAATGGAAAGAACATTTAGACAGAATGGATACAAGATTACCCAAAAAGATCAACACCTACAAACCACATGGAAAAAGATCTTTGGGACGACCAAGGAAACGATGGACTTGAGACCGGAACAGATCGCATTGACCTAATCCTGGAAAGGAAGAAGAAGAAAAGTTATCAAAATGTCAAAATATTGAAAAAAATAATAAAAATCCACCAAACAAGACAGCATTTTGAACAAAGTTTTAGAACATTATTTTCAATGAGAATTTGTTATGTACTGTCAAGGAATTAAGATTGGTCATTAATTTTAAATTCCTTGACGTCCTTGAGAGTTTAGAAATTTATAAAAACAAATAAAAAATTACGAATAATGACAGGGGCCCTATTCCAGTTAGCTCCCTCTTTTCTTTAATTAAAAGAGAAGAGGATTATGTTGATGATGTCAACAAGTAACTTAAAATAATCACGTCATACGACGTAGTCTGAATTTTAACTGATATTTTGTTTCCACATATTAGCCTTTTTTTCTTTAGTCAATAATTTGTATTGATAATGATAGCCTCGCTATCGAAACGCATTGATATTTTAGTTTGGTGATTTGGGTTTTTATTGACAATGTGTAACATAAAAATATTTATAAATATAAAAAGTGATTAACTATTTGATTTAAATGGGATAGCTACTGTTGTAGCTAGTTAGTCAGTGGAAGAGGTAACGTATACGGAGTGATACATTACTTTATTCTTTGGTTACGGAGAGTATATCCGACTATCCAAAATTAATATAATATGGATAATTATAGTACTTACTATTATCTTATGGTTTTATAATTCTCTTAGAGCAGGCCTCTTCTCACATACCTGAAACAAAATAAAATATCTTTATAACACCAAGCATTAAAAAATTACAACATCAAAATATCTGGAAATGTCCACCGCTGTGGTCTCGAGTGTCACGCAGCGGGCCCGGGTTCGATCCCCGGTCGGGGCAGTTTTTCTGGGTGAGGTTTTTATCGGGGTTTTTCCTCACCTGTAAGACAAATACCAGGAAAACTTTATGGCCCAAACGGTCCCCGAAATCATATGGCCATCATCATCATCCTTATCATTATCATCATCAACTTCATCATCGTCATCCTTCGCCGGTATGGAAAGCAACGGGAAGCTACCACACCTACAATTCTCTAGTAAAGCTGCAAGCACAGCATGAAAATGCTATGATTGCAGTGAAGGACCTGCCTTCGGGCAGAATTACTATGGATGGAAGATATAAATTTTGGTAAACCTATAGGCAAATAGAACATAAAGCATAGAATCGAATTAAGTAGCAAAATGTTATCATCATTAAATTATATATGGTGGGATAAGCATATTTGGAAAGACACCAAAATATATATTGGTAAAACATTAGTGAAATTTGTTGCAATACATGGAAGTGAGTTATGGGCAATCAATAAGTACTAAAATAATAGACTAATAGTTTTAAAAATGGATTATTTACGCAGAAATGCCAGAAAGACAAAATTAGAACATGTCACAATAAAGGAAATTAAGGACATAATGGAAGCAGAAGAAAGCATAATTGAAAGAATTGAGGAGAAGGAATTGAAATGGTTAGGACATATTTTAAGAATGAAAGATGAGCGATGGCCGAAACAACTATATCAATGGCAACAGACCAAAAATCAGAAAAAAGGGAGACCAAAGTTAACATGGAAGGAAAGCACGAGGACAGCAATGCAAGCAAGAGAGTTAACGCATTGAAGATCCCAAAGATCGCACGCTTTGGAAGTTTGGCACGGGAAGACGGCTGCGGCTGTTAAAAAAAATACCCTAAGATTACGTAGTAAGATGTAAATTAGGTATTAATAACCATGAATCAAAGAGTCCATAGTGTCAATCAGTTGGTTCTCTCTTGTGAACTATTAATTTATAACTTGATACATATAGGACAAATGTGAGAAATATTTACAACGTGTGACAATATTTTTTTTCCAACCATACACTATGCGCATGCGCCAACAGACTTGAAGTGGTTTACACTATGGAATCACGGGATGTAGCCAAAATATACATGATATTTGAACTCGCGTAGCCAACGAACCTAAAAGATAACCTAACACATTGTAAGTACTCTAACCTGTGAAAGAATGCACGCTGATTTTATTTAGTATAAGTTAATTAGTATAGACTGTATTGGCTGCACTGGAACACAACATTCGATATAAATCAATATGGATTCCACGTCTTCAGGTAGTTCAATATCAAGAAAAATTGATTCAAACAATCGTTAGAAAACGTACTAAATTACAGTAAGTGGTGGAAAAAAACCTGAAAAATGAAATCGTAATCATAAAATTTGACTAGAGTTTACGAAGTAATTTAAAAGTCATGTAACATGTGGTAAAGTTTAGTCGATATATGATTGCTGATCATTCTAATTTGTCTTATATATATGAGACATGGCTCCGTGGTGCAAGTGATTAAACACACTCCCCCCATCTCCGAGTCCCCAGTTCGTGATTCGGTCACTCCATGTGGGGTTCCTGGTAGACGAATCAGAGTGGAGGGAGGTTTTCCTCATTGTTTCTACCATTTTCCCTCCCAAAAATCGCATTCCACCACTTCTCCTTACTTATGTCATTCATTCCGTTCCATTTCATTTCATTTCATATGCCACTGTGATGTTGTGACAGGCCTGGTCAGTCGGCATACTTGAATTACACAGACCTTCAATGTTAGGGACTTCATCTCATCCCTCGAAGCCAATATAAATTAAAGGGTGTACATATGAGTCACCATACTACAATTTGTGAAATTATTTATTTTATTTTGTAATTTATTATGATTTATTTTATTTATATTATATGGGTGAGAAAGATGGACTCTTACTATAAGGGAGGAAAAAAGATTAAGAGTATTTGAGAATTGAATTCTTTAAGAAAAATTTTGGACCGAACAGAGTTGATCAGACAGGCAAATGGAGAATATTACATAACAGTAAGCTACATAATCTTTATAGGAAAAGAGATAAAATAAGAACAGTTAAGCCTCGTAGACTGCGATAGGCAGGACATGTGGCACAAATGTGAATGAAAGAGGGACATTGAAGCTTCTTGTAGGAAAACCAGAGGGAGAACGCCCGATTGGTACACCAAGAATGATGTGGAAGAATAATATTAACCATGATTTGAAGGAAGTAGATTATACAGGGAACGATTGGAAAACCTTTATCCGAATCATTATTAATGCTACGGATGTTTTACATAGGATAGGGATGTGTGGAGATATTATGTCCGCGTGGCCATGCACCTATGGCTCGATAGTCATTGAGTCATTTAGTTATATGTTTATTTTAGTAGTACATGTAAATTTTATTAGACTATATATTAACAAATTTACAGTATGTACTGACGAAACAATCCATAATATTTATACAGCTATAATTTTATTTATATAGGCCTACACATTTTCAATGTTTACATATCTTTCTGTGCCTTAAGTTTTATTTTCCTTCTTCACACGTCTTTATCCATCGACTCCATATCCTCCAGTCCTCTTGTTCTCATTCCATTTCTTATTTATTTCATCCACGAGTTTCGAGGTCTTTCTTCCTTTCTTCTTCCAGGTGGACATCATCCCAATGTTTTTCTGGGATAAGATTTTTTCTTGCATTCGTCGTACATGCACATACCAATTTAACTGCTTATATCTTGTATAATCTACTACAGAATATGTAATACTCATTTTTTACTATTTTTTTTACTACTTCAAATTTATAACAAGTTGCTGCTCTCCTCAAGAAATAATTCCCATCGACATACGTTTCTGTTGAATTTCCATGTTTCAGCTCCTAATGTGACAGTACTACTCACTATTTAATTGTATGCCTGTAATTTATTTTTCCTGGTTAGACCGCTGGGGTTCTGAGATCGAGTCTCGGTTACTCTATGTGGGTTTCGTGGTGAACGAAACGGAGCTTGGGCAGGTTTTTCTCCCATTTTCCCCTGCCACAATTTCATTCCACCATTTCTCCATGCTCATCTCATCCATTTTAATTTCATTTCGTTCATCTGCCCCCGTGATGGTGCGTCAGGTATGGCCGGGCGGCACGCTTGTAATTCACAGAGCTCTATATAGAGGGCTTATCTCATCTCATCCTTCGACCCGATCCTGAGTTGGACACGAGATGAGGATATTCATTTTATTTTATTTTCCTGGTTATATGTATCTTCCACAAGACAACAAATGAGCTGATAATGAACGTCGTGAAATAAAAATACTACTTACCTTCCTTTGTCAGCCATTTTGTAAGACTCTGAAGTATTGAATGAGACATAGTATAAAATAAATTAAGTTTGGCAGGTAGAATTGTGGCAAAGCCACATTATCATTTAACTGCGTGTAATAGCTGCATCATATGAACTTATAACATGCAACAGTATGATATAGTAATATGGATCAGGTTTCATTACATCGCTACGAAGATATCTGTGTGTTGAAACGTAGTTATTGTAGCAGTATTTTTTTTTTCGTTAAATGCGTATATTGCGTGTTATAAATCGACCCATAAAAGACAAGCTAGAAGGAATGCAGTAGGAGTTCATATCTCCAGACAGAATAGTCTCATACAGTTTGATAACTAGCAGAATGGATACAGGAGGGTTAATCTAGACAAGCTCATTAGTTATTGCATCAACAATAGTTTCTAGCGCAGTGGCGTAGCATAAGCAGCTGAAAAATCAAGGGTAATCAATTTTTTAAGTTAATTGTTCATCGTAACAACAGTCATACATAACTTTTTTTTAATCTCTCATGCTTTATAAATGTTGAATTGGCCACCGCTGTGGTCTCGAGGTAGCTTGTCACGCAGCCCGGGTTCGATCCCCGGTCGGGACAAGTTTCCTGGGTGAGGTTTTTCTCGGGGGTTTTCCTCACCTATAAGATAAATGTCACGAAACTTTAAGGCCCAAACGGTCTGGGAACATCATCTAACCATTATTATAATCAATATCATATTCGCCTAATTAGCTTAAGTTTAGTTCAAGGCCTCTCATGGCGCATCATTACCATCATCAACTCTCATATCATCGGGGCAGCGTAAACCCACCTTCCAGGTGCCCCAACCTCAGAAGTGGGTTACAAGCACCAGAGAGAACACCAGAAATGTCGAAATGACAACCAGGGGCATTTGAAAAAAAAAAAGTGGAATTTAAACAATATCGAAAGTTTAAAAGCACTAATTTTTCTCACAAGGAAAGTGTAAACCATTGAAATCCGAAATCTAGCTTGAAATTTATCCCAGAGAACCGTTGTGATGTACCAAGGCCGTGCCCAAAAAATTATGTATCTATCTTCGGGTTTTTTACAGCTGCTGCCGTCTTCCCGTGCCAAACCTCCAAAGCCTACGATCTTGGGCATCTTCAAGTTTAGCCCTTTTGCTTGCATTACTATCCTCATATCTTCCTTCCATGTTAACTTTGGTCTTTCTTTTTTCTTCTTTCTGGTCGGTTGCCATAGATATAGTAGTTTCGGCCATCGCTCATCTTCCATTTTTAAAATATGTCATAACCATTTTAATTCATTCTCCTCAATTCTTTCAATTATGCTTTCTTCTGCTTCCGTTATGTTGCTATTTTCCATATTTGTGACATGTTCTAATTTTAACTTTCTGGCACTTCTGCGTAAATAATCCATTTCTAGAGCTATTAGTCTATTCGTGTAGTAATTATTCCATACATTGCAACAGATTCTACCAATGTTTTACCAATATATAGTTTTGTGTCTTTCCAAATATGCTTATCCCACCATATGGAATTTTACGACGATATTATTTTGCTACTCAATTCAATTCTCTGTTTTATGTTCTCTTTGCCTATACATTCAATGCTATCCATAATTATTCCCAAATATTTAGTTTCTTTTGCTTGCTTTATTTGAATTCCTTTTTCCAATATTAAATTGTCCCTTTCATTGCTATTTATTGACAAATATTCTGTTTTTTTTAGTAAATTTACTGTGAGGCACCATGATTCATATGTGTTCTTCAACATTTTTTTATCATAAATTCCATATCAAGTTTGTCTTGTGCTGAAACCAGTTGATCATCAGAAAATTGTAATGTCAGCAAACATCTGTTGCCTATTGGGATACTCATACCTTTGCGCTTTGTTTCTATTTCATTAATATAAATTCTACATCCGATTGAGGGTCTTTCCACTTTTCAGCGGTTGCCCTTTTACCAGCCGGCTGCTGGCCCTTCACATCCACATGTGTCAATCACAGAGGTAGATGATCAACAGCCAGTGTAGGGGTGACATGTGGTTAGCATGTCGAGTCCCCCAGCCGTTATAGCTGGTTCCTCAACCTGGAGCCCTACTTATTGTAGCTACCCAATTGCCTCACGATGCTGGGTGGGCACCGGTCCCATACTGGCCGAAATACCATGAGAAAAATTTCTTTTCCCATGGAGACTCGAACCAGCGCAAGTCCCGTAGCTCTGCGCCAAGGCTTCCTACCTTAACCGCTCGGCTACGGCGCGGGACTAAATTCTACATAAATATTAAATAAAATTGGCAATAGACTGCACCCTTGTTTCAATCCCTTAGTGGTTTTTATAAGATTAGATGTTACATTTCCAATTTTTACATAAGCTATGTTATCTTTATACATTTGTTTAATAATTTCAATTAAGTAGATTATACAGGGAATGATTGGAAAGCATTGGCTGAGGATAGGGATGTATGGAGAGCTTATGTCCGCGCGGCCATGAACCTACGGGTTCGATAGTGCCAGTGAGTAAGTAAGTAAGGTTTCTATCAATATTGTATTTCTCTAATACCTCCCATAATGTGTTCCTTGGAAATGAGTATTAAGCTTTTTCTAAATCTCTCATTGTCAAATGGGTTTCTTTTCCAACTGCAGTCCGTTTTTCGATTAATTGTTGGACTACAAATGTATTGTCAACACATAACCTTCCCGGTCTGATTCCATATCGATCTTCTCCAATTTTGTCTTTAATATATTTTTGTACCTTACTTTTTAATAACTTCGTAAATATTATATATAATGTGTTATTTATACATAGTCCTCTATAATGTTTTCTTCTCTTCTATCACGTTTCTAGTAGGCCCATATTGGTACAATGTAGCTTATTTTCCATTCATCAGGAATTTTCCGTATTGCAATAGGTCTACACTTATTATACAAGTCCCTCAATCTACCTACTACATTTTTTGGACCATATTTAATTAAATCATTGCACATGTTTCCTGGCCCTGGTGCCTTTTTATTCTTTAGGGTTTGAATTTCTACTTCTATATCTATCAATACTAATACAATTCATTGTTAAGACCGTTGAGGTGGATAGTCATAAAATAAAATAAGTTAAAATATACCTTCTTAGGTAAGATCCGTCGTCCTCAACTTATATTCTATATCTATAGTATCAAATTCCAGTGTGTTCATTTCTGTAGTTAGATTTCCTATTGTTTCCATAAACTCTTGTCTACTTTACTTTAAAGCTTTGTAATGCTTTTCTGTGTCAGATTTTACTAACAAGTTTATCTTGCTAGATTCTTGGTTGGTTTTCAGTGTTTTTAAAAATATCCATACTTCTTATGATTGCGATCCTCCTATACAACTTCATATTTCTTGGCATTTGTTTTTTTCTTCTATCATTTTCCTTTTAACTTTCGCGGTTTGTTCTCTTGTATTCTGTCCAATTCTCTGTTGTTTTATTTGCCAACCATTCTAAGTAGCACTTTTTCTTCTTTTTGGATAATTCTTCAATATCATCATTCCACCAATCTTGTATATAATTTTTTTTATTATTGTGCCTTTTGCTGCCGAATGTATTATTTTCTTTAACTGATTATATTCTTCTTCTATGCCTTCCTTGTAATCCAAATTCTCAATTTTAATCTTCAGCCATTCCCTTCTTAAAAAGCATCAACCGCTTTTAAATGAAAAGCACTCAAATCCAGCGCCAAATCTCTGGTGCACTAATCAAACTTGTATTCAACATACCCGACTATCATCAATTTATGATGATCTTGAAGAAGATTTCCGGGCTGTTGGCCGTGGTCTTGAGGCTTGTAGTTCCCCAACGTTTCGTCAGAGACAGCGTCCGGCATCCTTAAGGGTTGTCTTGAGACTGGCAATTTTGTCGACTACCTGCTCTATTTATACATTTATCCGCGACGTGTTCTCTGCGCGGTCCGTTACTTCGTAAATTGTATCTGCCTTCTGGTTGGTTAACACTAGGGTCTTCCGTTGCACCAATGAGGTTGCTCTCTGATGTTCTAGTAGATTGTTCTCGTAGGGGTTTACATCTGGCTTTTGTTAAGACAGGTATCCATGCTTTGTTGACTTTTAATGATTCTTCTTAATGTCTCTAGCGAAACGTTGGGGAACTACAAACCTCAAGACCAAGGCCAACAGCCGGAAATCTTCTACAAGATCATCATAGTAACTCCGGCCGTGAAAGCCTAAGTCAATATATCATCAATTTGCAATGCGTATGAGAAAAATACTTTTAAATTATTACCTCAAATTCAAAATAAAAACCCAGGCATTTATACGAAAATAGTTTAGCTAAAATCAAAACAGTAGTAAATCAGATTTTAATAAAGAAAAATTATATGATCTTAGTTACAAAGACTTCCTTTTGGTATTAACAAGTCAATTATGTGATGTTGAGGAAATACTAAAAGCCAACACACACATTATGTTATATAATATTATGCCTACAAACTGAAGATAAAAATGAATATCGATAAATTTAAATATAAAGTCACACGTTGAAATTTATTATCTAATGGAAATGGAGAGTTACGGACAAATAAAGGAAATTTTGAAGAAATGCTGGATTCAAATACATAGAAACAATAATTACAATCAGAAATGATATGCAGAAAGAAATATTAAACATGGGCTCAATTTTGGAAACGTTTGCTATTATACAAACAATGACATTTATCCCTACTTCTCAAAAAAAAAAGTTAAACTAAAATTTATAAACGGTTATACTTCCAGTTATATAAATGCGAAACACGACCTCTTACTTTAAAGAACAGAATAGATTACGAGTATTTGAGAATAATGTTCTTAGAGAAAGTTTTTAAACCAAAGAGAGACGAAACGACAAGTGAATGGAAAAGACTGCTAACTAGTGATCTATATGACCTTTGTGGGAAACCCATAGCAATAAGAACAGTTTAGTCTCGTAGGTTGCGATGGGCAGGAAATGTGACGGGAAGGTGAAGGAAAACTTGTAGGAAATCCAGAGGGAAAGCGTCCAGTAGATTGGGCAACAATGAGGTAGGAGAATAGCATTTACCATGGTTTGAGGGAGGTAAATTACTCTGGAGATTATTGGAAAACTGGAGATTTTTAAAAATGAACTGGGAATATTTTCAATACTCGGCTAGAAGAGCACAAATACCGATGGAAAGAACGTTTAGACAGAATGGACAATACAAGATTACCCAAAATCATCAATACCTACAGACCGCATGGAAAAATATCTTTGGGACGGCCAAGAAAACGATGGACTTGAGAGCGGAACACGTCCTAATCTTGGAAAGGAAGAGGAATATTGGAAAACATTAGCTCAGGATACGCAGTATGATAAGGAGAGGTTATGTCCGCCCGGTCATGAATCTCCGGTTTTAATAGTAGCCTACTCTTTAGTTAGATAGCAATAATTCAATTAATGTCCCGTTGCTAACGAAATAAAATTAGCGAAACTTCATTTAGTGGTGACAAATATGAAGAGAATATTGTTTATGATGGTGAGACTCGAAATCATTTTAAACTTTTATTAAAAACATGGATATTCCTAGCCTTCCACCCAGCTCAGGGACTTATACTTTAAATAGACGCCAGCTGGATATTAGAGACAGCTGAAATGAGACTACCTACAACCGTTAGCAGACTTTACATTAAATGCCCACAAAATAAATAATGGAAACTAACTCACTGGCTCTATCGAACGCGTAGGTTCTTGGCCGCGCGGACATGCTCTCCATACATACCTATCCTGAGCTAATGTTTTCCAATCATCGCTTTTAATATCTATTTCCCTCAAATCATGGATAATGTTATTTTCTTACTTCATTCTTGATCTACAAATTGCGCGTTTTCCCTTTGGTGTTCCCCCAAGAAACTTCCATGCACCTCTTTCATCCCCCAAACGTGTCACATGTCCTGACCATCGCAGTCTACGAGACTTAACTGTTATTATATCTGGCTTTCTATTATTACCATGTAGATCACTATTATGTAGTTTTCTACATTCACTGTCTGTTCATCTCTTTTTGGCCCAAAAATTCTCCTAAGAACTTTATTCTCAAATACTTTTTCCTCCCTGAAAAGATTCCATGTTTTGCATTCATATAATATAACAGTGAGAATAACTATTTTATATGTTTTCAGTTTAACGTTTTTTGAAAGGAGTTGGGACAAGAGTCCCTATAATGCATAATAACATGCATTTCCAGAATTGAGCCTATGTTTTAATTTCTTAGTCCATCTCATTCCTATTTGTAATTATTGTTCCCAGATACCTAAAATTAGCCACTTCTTCAAAATTTCCTTCATTTGTCATTAGTTGTCCATTTCCATTATATAACGTATTTCTATGTGTGGACATATATTTAGTTTTATTGATGCTTACTTCCAGTCCTAATTTCTTAGTGTTACTCAATAGAGAAATAATGGGAAAAAACTAATAGAAATATGATTGTTAATATCACCAATAACACCGAATATTTATAATGTCCATATATTGTTAATATTACCAATAACACCGAATAATTACAATGTCCATAAATCATTAAAAAATCTATTTGTAATTATATTTACAGGAGCAAACATACCTTTTTTCCCTCAATACTTTCAAGGTGGAAATACAATTTAAAATAAATTATATTACCTTTATGTATTGTATATTTTAAAAATAAATAGTATATGCCAACTTATTTGATTTTTTTTTATTTCTCGAATATTAACAATTCCTCGAAAACGAGGTTTTACTCATTCTGGGAACCCAGATTTAGATGTTATTTTTTCCTTATTAATTCATAATTTCGAATTATATGTTTTAATGTAGGACTTTGGGACAGAGTTAGACGACGCGCAAAATTTCGAATCCCCATCGGAGAAGAAATTTCTTCATATAATATCACCCAGACAAATATCCGCCCAGAATTATGAGGATTGTGTGTATCTACGGTAACTGGCAACACCAGTTTAATAAAATCAGCTAGGCCTATACCGGCTGGGGGATCAACATGCGTAGTCGGATGATAGGCTAAGAGCCTTCCAGGTCTGTTGCGCCATCAAGTTCTTTTAGCTAATTTCGAGGGAATGAAGCTATCGAGGTTGCCCCCATGAAAAAAAATTCGAGATATTCACCCATCATATATAGTAGACACCGAAAAAGACCATTATATATATATATATATATATATATATATATATATATAATCTTGTTTTATCAAAACCAAACTTGACATATAGCAATACTTAAAAAAGTAGGGTCAAATAGGAATAGTCTATTGATAAAATTCCATTCCATCCACATTTTTCAATTAAAACACCTTTGAATTTATGATTTTTTAATTATAATACTAACAAATATTAACACTAAAGGAACCATATATTCTAGGAGAGTTCGTTAACCAGCAAAATCGGACATATGATTTGCAGCTTTACTAGGGAATTATAGGTGTGGTAGCTTCCCGCTGCTTTCCACACCGGAGAGAGATGATGATGCTAATGATAAGAATTATGATGGCTGGATGATTTTCGGGGACCAATGGGCCCTAAGCTTTCTGACATTTGGCTTACAGGCGAGGAAAAATCCCGAAAAAACCTCATCCAGGAACCTATCATTATCATTACCACTATTATTATTATTATTATTATTATTATTATTATTATTATTATTATTATTATGCACGCCGTAGCGTAGTGGTTAAGGCACTGAGCTACAAGCCGGAGGGTCGAGGGTTCAAGTCCCGTTGGGGTCAGGATTTTTAAACTGACCCAAACCCTCTGGCGGCACTATGGTCCTGGGGTCGACTCAGCCTCTAACGGAAATGAGTACCAGACGCTTATTCTGGGGTAAAGGCGGCCGTCACGCAGGGCTGACAACCCGGCTGACAAAGTGCCGATTGTCTAGAAAAAGTGGGAGCCTTTAACCTCCTACTACCCCAAGGGCCTCCGGGCCTATTGTGGGATCACTTTACTTTACTTTACTTATTATTATTATTATTATTAGGCCTATTATTATTATTATTATTATTACTATATATTTAAATATACTTCTGTTTGCTGATGACTTAGCTAATATTAAAGATAAACATTTTCTTTTGAAATTCCTCCAAAAGTACATTACAAGATATTTTGTCTACTTAAGGACGTCTGAGATCAAAGGTCTTCTTCTTCATCCCGGTTTAGGCTTTTTTACTAGCCTGTTCCGGCTCCAAATTGCTGCTGTTTCCATCTTTTCCTTGGTCTTTCCAAACTTATTCATCCTCGTGGTGAATAGCTGCATGCTGCTTGAGATCTAAGGTACAAATTGTATTTGTTATTTTTTTCTCAATTTTGTTCGTTGCCAAGGTATGAGATCAAAGGTCTTCTTCTTCATCACGGTTTAGGCTTATTTACTAGCCAGTTCCGGCTCAAAATTGCTGCTGTTTCCATCTTTTCCTTGGTCTTCCCAAACTTCATCCTCGTGGTGAATAGCTGTATGCTGCTTGAGATCTAAGGTACAAATTGTATTTGTTATTTTTTCTCCATTTTGTTCGCTGTCAAGGTATAGGAGATCCCTCTCCTACCATTCTGCTCCTGAACTCACATCCAAATGTGTCATTTAGAGAGGTGCACGATTATCCAGCCTGTAAGGCCTACAAGGTAAAATATGGTAGCATATATTGTCCTCTAGAACGTTATAACTGCTTTCTACAACATGGAATCTCTTCTTACTGTAGCTAACCAAATTCCATGTGATGCTAAATGAGTCCCATAGTTTCCGAAATACTATTAACTCCAACTAGCGCATGTGCCAGAGCTCTGCTTCAAAACTATGAAATCTTAGACTGCTCGGCTAGCACGGAGCATTAAGAGAGATTGCCACATGACAATCTACAATAAAAATATTCGTAAGCAGAAACCCAACCGTTCCCTGCAATAAATGGAAAACATCAACTTTATTTGAGAACGGGAATTTGTATGAACTGTTATTGATGATATTCAAATTCTCAGTATTACTCACACTAGTTGTTTTCCAGCGTCTTTGAAGACTGTATCCGACCCGCAGCATCATTCCCACAACAAATTATAACCCCACGCGATTCAACCTTGTTAGCACACCAACAAAAAATACCTGTTTCAGAAACGTGCTGTGATTCTTTCGAATCAAAACGCAGTAACCTTAAAACAAACAGTAATACCACACTAAAAAGCTGTGAGATATATAAATCCCTACAAGATGGAATGTTTTGCTTTTATTTCATACCATGCCCCATTTACTGTCTTATAAAATGGAATATTACAATACCACGTACTGTAAGAATCACAAAATAGACGCAACTTTCAGTAACATAATGAATTAACGACGACAACTTAATGGCTATTTAAAAGATTCGTCAGACGCATAATTTGTCCGTTCATGACCGAAATCATTGAGAACCAAAATGTGACCTAATTGATAGCCTACGCTAGACAAAAATGACAAACTTATGGCTATAGTGAGTTAGCTTTTAAATTTAAGACTGACATGTACACTCGACGACTGTTGTAAATTATAAATAATAATTAGTAATTTTCAAGTAAATTAATACTCGATATGTTCAAGGATAATTATAAAAAATAAGTAACTGAATATTTAAGGAGAAATATTAAAAAATATTGATATTGAAATCAATGAAAATATAATTAATTTGTTTGTTAAGGTGTCCTGCACTATAGCCGAGCAGCTAAGGTATCATCTCTTGGCGTGGATCTACGGGACTCGAGCTGGTTCGAGTCTCCATAGAAGAAGAAACTTTCTTCATGGAATTTCAGCCAGACTGGATCCAGTTCCCACACAGAATCGTGAGATATTTCAATAGCTACAAAAGTAGCTACAACCAACTGAAACACGAGAAGCAAATTTTATGGACTTTAGTGTTTAACATTTATCACGGTACATTTGAGCATATAAGAAAATGTAGTCCGCTTTCGAATATTAGAAATAAAGAAAATAAAAATAATATATAATATCTTCAACACGTGCCCAACTCAGGGTCGGATCGAGGGATGAGATGACATGAAGCCCCCTTGTCTGTGAATGACAAGGGTGTCGGCCGACAACCCGTGACGCACCATCACGGGGGCAGATGAACGAAATGGATGAAATGAGTATGGAGAAATGGTGGAATTGAATTTTGGCAGGGGAAAACGGGAGAAAACCCCGAGAAGAACCTGCCCAAGCTCCGTTTCGTCCCCATGAAACCGAAATAAAAATAATAAATATTTATATTATCCAACGCATGTCTATAAAAGTTATATGGAGGAGTCTTAAAATATATAATTACAATTTTAATAGATTAAATAAGCATTGTTTTATTGTTACGCATTCGCAATGCACAATACGTTGGAATTTCAGTTGTTTCAAAATGATCGCTGCTGTAGAATGATCGCTGCTGTAGAAATATTGAAATGGAAAGCATTTGAAAAGCTGAGAGAAACAAATTATTTTGAATGCTTTCTAACAGTTTAGTGAAAAATATCCCACATTAGTTATTGAGGATAAGGTGAAAATTAGAGCAGAATTTACAGGTGTGTCAGCATGGAACATAAATTGTGCTCATAATGAAAGTGTAAATAAAGGATATCTATCGACATCATATAAAAAGCACAAATGTCTGATTCGGTAGATCCATATATAATGTTTAGTCATTTTTATCACAAATAATACAACATGGAGAATTTCCTAATTTTTGGTATACCATCTTATCAATACTAATAAAATTCATTGTTAAAACCATTGAGGTGGAGAGTCATAAAATAAAATAAGTTAAAATATACCTTATTAGGTAAGATCCGTCGTCCTCAACTTATAAAATATGTAATCTTTATGGCTATAGGCCTTTCAGGATATCCGTTCCATCTTCAGCAGGTCCCTCTTAGCTACAACATCCAGTATGATGGTTGATGCTGCTGGTCCTAATGTGGTGTTGTCGTGACCATCATACTGGATGTTGTAGCGAAGAGGGACCTGCTGAAGATGGAACGGATGTTCTGAAAGGCCTACAGGCATAAAGATTACATATTTTATAAGTTGAGGACGACGGATCTTACCTAAGAAGGTATATTTTAACTTATTTTATACCATCTTATCTTGTATTTAGTCTTATTTGCCGTAAAATATATGTTGCCTAAGAACAATGTTTCTATCGATAACAGTTACCATACACATTTCAGTAATAAGGCTAGTAAAAGTAGTACCACGGTTCCCCCAATAGATGGAGTCGGCGGATAATACTTTGTGGAAGAGTGCAACTTGAACTTATCTCGGAATTACTATTCTCTTCAACTCTAATCTATAATAACAATAGAAGTTTCAAAACGACGATAAAAAAATATGAAACGGATGAGTTGGGTGTAAAGTAAAGTATTTCCACTACAGGCCTCAGGAGGCCCTTGGGGTAGTGGGAGGTTAAGGCTCCCACTTTTTCTGGACAATCGGCACTTGATGTCAGCCAGGTTGTCAGCCCTGCGTGACGGCCGCCTTTACCCCTGAACAAGCGTCTGGTACTCATTTCCGTTAGAGGCTGAGTCGACCCCAGGGCCATAGTGCCGCCAGAAGGTTTGGGCCAGTTTAAAAATCCTGACCCCGCCGGGACTTGAACCCTCGACCTTCCGGCTTGTAGCGCAGGGCCTTAACCACTACGCTACGGCGTGCCCCCTTCAGTTGGGTGTACCATACATAAATACTCTATCAAGTATACAGTACAGATGCTCCATTTAAAATTTCAAAGTTTCATAGGTTGGAAATTTGCTTGAAACCTAAAATGCAATTAACTTCCCATTCAATTTCTAAATTAGCTTGTTTCTTGTTTTAATTAAACTGAATTTAAATAAATATTTATTTAGACTGGGAAGTTTTAAAGTGATAGCCTTATATATCTGTTTCCTTTTTTTATACAATTTACAATTATAAAGTAATGCTTGCGCACGTTACATATGCAACATCCATAAATAAGATAAGATCGCACAACTCCAGCATTTGAAATGTTGCCTTGGTTCCGATTAGAACACAGGCGAAAGATAGTCTGCCCTTGCTCTTTATACCACAATTTGAGCACCTCAACAACCCTTTAACTTTTTACTCGCTTCCATTAGGCCCTACTATCTTCTCACCATAACTTAAGCACACGATCAAGAAACATCTTAAGTCTAACTGTAACTATATATTGAACATATCTTGATTCTTCAGCCTTCCTTGTTTCGGCTATCCGTTTCCGGAATTCTCTCCCTTTTTATATCAAGGATTACTCGATTAAAAATATGATTCCCTAATATTTCCTTAGACGGTATAAAATATAGCCTAAACCAAGTTCTAGGTTTACATTATTATATATATTGTATTTTGCTCTTTCATCATCAAGCGAATAATTTAATAAAGTTCTGGTTTATAATAATAATAATAATAATAATAATAATAATAATAATAATAATTATTATTATTATTATTATGATTATTATTTTAATATAACTTATTTTGTACTTTTCATATCAGTTGCTCAGCACTCAGCCAGGGAATTCCTTCATGTCCTTGTGTGGTCAAAAAAATGTGTGATCCCCTCCCGACAGGAAGCGTCTGTGTAAAGCCCAAGTAGCGTGAGATACGTAAATGTACCTGTAAAGGGAGAGGTTAAACTAAGGTAAGGAGAGAAAGAGAGAGAGAGACACTTCTCTTATCGACTGTAAATTGTGTAAGCCTATTACGTGTTATTAATTCAACTGTAGATAACTTAATAACTGTATAATTTAACCCTTCTGAAGTGGAAGAGAGGCATTATGGTCTTAACTCCATCAGGCAAAATAAACCATTATTATTATTATTATTATTATTATTATTATTATTATTATTATTATTATTATTATTATTATTATTATTATTATTATTATTATTATTATTATTATTATTATTATTGGGCAGGATATATGGCACGAATGGGAAATGAAAGAAGGGCATATAAATTTCTTGCAGGAAAACCAGAAGGAAAACGCCCAATTGGTAGGTCAAGAATGAGGTGAGAGAATAACATTAACCATGATTTGAGGAAAGTAGATTATACAGAAATGGAAAACATTAGCTCAGGATAGTGATATATGGAGAGCTTATCTCCGCATGGCCATGGACCTACATGTTTGATAGAGCCAGTGAGTTAGTTATTATCGGCTTTACAGCCCTTTGAGTCTAGTCATAGCCTCTCCTTTCTTTCTAGATCAAGCTAATTTTGTTACGGTTACTTCCATATGGATGCAATGAATGACACGTGGTCAGTATACCGACCCAATGAGGTATCTAGTAGACAACTAAGGTATTACTTTTATGACGAATGTCGGTAAATGTTATTATAACCCATTTTATTGTGATATTATTAAAGAAGGCTATCTGGCCAATCAAAATGGCGGTCCAAATCTCTCACTCCACACCTGGGCGGCAAATATAAATCTCCTACTGTATAATATATTTCTCTTAATACTAATGCTTAATTTAGTTAGTGGATGATAATTTACTGCACTGGTGTCTAGTTGAATAAGAAAGAACTTAATTAAATAAGATTGAAAATGTTATCAACTGAAGAAAGTCAAAATTGGAACTAGGCGGTGAGTGAAGTAACCCCGCTAGGAGCGGTTCCACTTGATAAACACCACGCTAGCTAGTGTGATGGGATCAAGTCTGGATTCAATTAACACGTGTCAAACAACAACAACCTAGCTACCAACTGCAAAGATACTGAAACAAAGAACTAGAATGAACTTAGCAGAGCTCAAATTGCAAACCATTACATTTAAAACTGGCTACTAAATGTATATATATATATTGTTTTTCCGTCTCCCTTTAACTAAAAATTTGTAAAGCATAAACTCTATACGGCCTTTGTATTATTTCTGTAACTGAACTGATTCGAGCATAAGCAATTGCTCATTCGGGTGTCAATACTGTGTACAACATTAATTTGTGAATATAATTTATTCTTCAAAAATTATTTTATATTTAACAAACTTATGCAAGAAAGAGTATGCCAAATGCGTCAATATTTTTTTAACAAACTTACCAAATAGGGTCTGCCATAAGTTATAATACACTTAAAAGAGTGCAAAAAATAGTAATAATAATAATAATAATTATTATTATTATTATTATTATTATATTAATAATAATAAAAACCGAAACAAATATTTAGAATAATGGTTCATATAATGCAAATTGACAAAAAGGTAAAAAAAAAGGCACAATAAGGACAGAAGACAGAATAACAACCCCACAGATAAAGAATGAGCCAACTATGCATTTAAAAATCCATGTTTTTGCATAGTCATACACTCTTTCATTCGCAATTAATAATAATACTTTTTTACCATTCATTTAATCTCTCCCATTGCAGATAGATATTCTTTTATATGGTCAATGCCACCCGGGTCTTACAGAGACACGATCTGTCAGGAGAGGATTCCAAATTCTAGATCACACATGTTCTTTTGACCACACATAGTCATGAGTGATCAGCTTAATGCCAGGGCCACCTCAGAGATAATGAGAATATTTAAGACAAGACACTCCATACTCTTATTCAGTCACCCTAAATGACACGAATATAAAAAATAAATATCCTCAACTCGTATCAAACTTAGGGTCGGGGCGAGGAATGAGATGAGATGAAGCCCCTATATTTATAGAGGTCTGTGAACTACGCATCGTCACAGGGACGGATGAACGAAATGAAACGAAATGGATGAGATGAGTATGGAGAAATGGTGAAATTAAATTTGTGACAGGGGAAAACGTGAGAAACTTTCCCAAGGTCCGTTTCGTCCACCATCAAACCCACATGGAGTGACCGTTACTCGATCTCGGGACCCCAGCGGTGAGAGGCAAGCGTCTAACCACTTGGGCCACGGAGCCACCCACCTAAGACGAATATGATATGGATAATTGAGATGGCCAGATAATGATCGGGGACCATTTGACCGTTATACTGTTCCAACATTTACCTTACAGTACAGGAAAACCCTCGGGGGAACGGGGGGAGAAAAAACTTTTATTATTATTATTATTATTATTATTATTATTATTATTATTTTATTTACATACAGAATTTCAATGTTTACACATCTTTCTGTGTATGAAATTTTATTTTCTTCCCCACTCGTCTCTATCCATCCACTCCATGTCCTCCAGTTCTCTTGTCCTCATTCCAGTTATTTCCTGCATCCACGAGTTTCGAGGTCTTCCTTTCCTTCTTCGTCCAGGTGGACACCATTCCAATGTTAATAATAATAATAATAATAATAATAATAATAATAATAATAATAATAATATAATAATAATAATAGTAATATAAAATTGTAAAAAAATTAAATTTTTAAAACTATAATCTTCCCTGTAATGTTCTATGGATGAAAACTTTGTCTCAGACTAAGGCATTCAAATACCTACAATAATTACAAACAGGAATGAGGCGCATAAATATATTAAACATATCATATTTGAAGAGAAAAATTATACGCTCAGACCGGAACTTGAACCCGGACAAGTCCCGGTCTGAGCGTATAATTTTTCTCTTCAAATATGATTTATCCATCATTGAGATGTACGAAATCAATAATAAAAAAAAATATTAAACATATGTTCAACTCTGGAAACGCATCTATTATGCATTACAGAGACACTTGTCATCCCAAAGTCTCTCAAAATATGCTGTCATATGAAATACATGGCGGCTCCATGGCGCTTGCCTCTCATAGCTAGAATCCCGAGATAGAGTCTCGGTCACTCCGCACGAAACGGAGCTTGGGCAGGCTTTTCTCAGGATTTCTCCCGTTTTCCCCCGCCACAATTTCATTCCACCACTTTCTCCATACTTATCTCATCAATTTCATTTTGTTCGTCTAGCCTTGTGATGGTGCGTCAGGCGTGGTCGGCCGGCACCCTTGTCATAGGGGTTAATCTCATCTCATCCCTCGACCCAACCCTGAATTGGATACGAGTTGAGGATATTTTATAAAATATATAAAATGGTTATTCCTCCAGTAATATTGATTTGGATGCAAAATATGATCTCTTACTTAACTGAGGAAAAAATATTACGAGTGTTTAAGAATTAAGTCATGGGGAAAAAATTGGATGAAAGAGAGAGATCTTTATGGGAAACAAATGTAATGAGAAGAGTTAAGTCTCACAGATTGCATGGGCACGACAAATAGAACGAATTGGGAATGTAAATGGATTTTGGAAACTTCTTATAGAAAAACCAGAGGAAAGCGCCCATTAGTTGGGCAAAGAATGGAATGGAAGTATAAGATTAATTATGAATTGAGGGAGATGTATTATACAGGTGATGAATGGAAAACTTTAGATCAGGATAGCGATTACAAAAAGATTACGTCCGCGGCCATAAAACGTGGCGTTTGATAGTGGCAGTGAGAGAGTTAGTTAAAGGAAAAAAAGTATTCCGAAAGGTGATCCTAAGACGAATATTCGGCGCTCTTACAGATAAGAATGGAAAATAAAAGAAATTTCACAACAAGGAACTCCATAACTGAAATACCATTTTGAAATTATTTCATCTACATTTTTCATAAATTTACTTTTTGACGGTTTTGTAGTCCTTGAACATTGATAACTACGTGTACTTTATATGAAATTGGACGTATTTTACCTTTTAAAGCACTTCTAGGGAGAACCGCATTCGAGCGTTTATTTGGAACACCTCTCATCTGCTATTGATATACAGAACGAATCCAAACTCTAATGACAAACTCTGGCATAGAGAGAATAATCCAACAAAAATAAAAATACTGGAAGAAACTGAAATCCAAAAGAAAATTAGTAATATGATTTTAAATGAAAACGCGTCCATTTCTATTATACACATTTCTCTTTATAAAATCATCACACACACACACAATATATATATATATATATACATTTTCAGGTACCTCAGTCATTTCAACTGTAGTAGGAACCTCACATATATTGTCACCGATAGAATATTTATCCTCGCTCTAACGATAACCAATTGAACAGAATTAATATTTTATCCACGTACTACTTTTCGAATTAACCTAAAGTAATGTTTTCCAATCATCCCCTGTATAATCCACATTCCTCAAATCATATTAATGTTATTCTCCCACATCACGCTAGTCTACCAGCTGGTGTTTTCTCTGGTTTTCCTACAAGAAGCTTCCATGCCCCTCTCTCGTTCCCCATTCGTGTCACATGTCCTGCCCATCGCAGTCTATGAGACTTAATTGTTATATAGCTGGCTTCCTATAAAGACCATGTAGCCCATTGTTTAATAGTCCTCTCCATTCACCTGTCTGTTCATCTCTCTTTGGTCCAATTTTTTTTCTAGAAACTTCATTCTCAAATACTCGTAAAATCCTATCTTCCCTTAAAGTAAAAGTCCACGTTTCGCATCCATGTAACTGGGATAATAACAATTTTATATATTTTCAGTTTAATGTTTTTTTAATAGGAGTTGGGACAAGAGTCCCGATAATGCATAATAGCTTGCGTTTTCAGAATTGAGCCTATATTTAATTTATTTGTGCATCTCATTCCTATATGTACTTATTGTTTATTATTTAGTTGAATTCAGCCACTTTCGCAAAATTTCCCTCATTTGTCATTAGCTGTCCATTTCCATTATATAATGTATTTCTTTGTGTGAACATACATTTACTTTTATTGATTAACCATTAGCATTATTAATTTTATTGGTGTGTCTTATATTTGGAGACGGCCTTAATAATCGGGTCAATACAGTAATCATGATAGCTTTACGATACATGTTCTGTAGGCCTATTTGTAAGATGCATAACTCTAGTTTGAAGTGGCCGAGCAGCATTGAAACTGGGAAGAGTCTAGAGTAACGTCCCATGTCTTCAGATAGGTCGACTCAATAAACAAAGGCTCTTGAAGGCCAGGCAAGTAAAGTGAAAATGATGGTAATTATATAGGCTGAGTCGCGGATTCGGAAATTACGGTACGTTATCATTAAAGTGGTCAGACGTTACATGAGGAACAAGATCCTGTCCACAGTTGCATTTCTCCTGGACAAGCACTTCCACCAAACATGGTTACCTGTTTCTACTTCCTTCCAATTAGAAACACCCTTTTCCATCCCTTCATTTTCCAGGTCCGAAATTACCTTTCAAAGTTATTAGTTATTACGACCGGAAAACATATTTAGATAGAGCATGTCTCAAACAAAAATATATACCTCCACTGTTTTGACGTGTCATCGAAAAAGAAAAGGAATAAAAGATGAATATCACTGAAATAATAATAATAATAATAATAATAATAATAATAATAATAATAATAATAATAATAATAATAATAATAACAATAATCATCATCATCAATATCACTTTTTTCCAGTACGCACTTTCGTCTCCAAAAGAATATATCTCATAAAATCACAAGTAAGCTATAAGGGTTTATCATGTCTAAAAAATAGTATTGATCATATGGAAACGCTATTGTCACGTGACGCCGCAGGCTGAGTGAAGAGATGAAAATATAACTTATTCTTCTCCTCCTAGCTCAAGTATAGCAGTAAAATTAATTTATCGCAAAATTATGTTCACTACTATAGTCTAAAAGGAACAACCTGAGACAGGATTTTAGAAAGAAACAGCAACACGTACTCACGCCTCTTTCGCACAGGAGTTGCTTTACGGGGTCGATGGTATTGGTATAATATCTTCCATGTCCAAAAGACAATGACAAATAACAAATCCTACCCCGAACTCCAGGCAAACGAAGCATATAGCGGTCTCAAGTTGTTCCTCAGACAGTATACAACTAAATTCATTCGTTATCATTCTAATCTGTTACTAAAGAACAATTAACATTGGAATTTTATAGTCTGTGATTACAGAAACACCAGTAGCTTCAGAAAATTCTAAACAACACGTTATATATTAGTTGCGTATCTTTTTTTTTTACCACGACTGTATGTGTCAAAAGAAGTTTCGTTTGAAAGAGGTTGGTTCAGTGGCATCTCCTCCTCTAGTCGTTGTTCCAATAATTGAGTTCAACCCCCTACCTTCATTAAATAATGATAATTATACGTTCCATAAATGGTATTTTTTTCATAAATCGGGAGCCGACTTTTAGCAAAATTATGAGTGAAACTATTTAACTTAATTATTTATTTCAAATGAAATAACTGATAAATGAATCTCATATAAAAGGACACGTTTACTATAAAGAATTGCACCACAAGAGTAATGCTATTTTCTAGACGTGAATACCCCTATACAAAGTGTCCATAATATCTGCATGAGGTACTGCACTCCAAGATAAAGAAAGTCCCAAGAAGGAATGCGACGGAGACGAACGCCACGCGTCTGCCAACAAACCATACAGAAACAAATATCAAACGGCAAATTCATTACCCTAGAATACATTTCAGATATTTCCTACATTTTTGGAAACGAAAAGACAAACTAGGGAAGAAATATGCCTCCTTACTTACTCCTATCACAAAAGCCATATCATGCCAATCTCAAATACTATTAATCAACCACACCATCAGGCATACTGCAAACCAGGAACTGGCAGACAGAACTCAGCCAGAAGCTTGGAAAATCCACGCTACATAACATTCCGGATAGAACAAGAAAAACAACAGCAGCAGTGATTCTGATTATGCTGTAGTGTTGTCACAATTCAGCAAACTCTGGACACCTTTACAGAGGACAAGAGATATTGGGAAAATAGACTAAAATGATGAGCTTTATGGGATTTTTATTATAATCAATGTACTTAGCTGCCTAAATAAATTAATATATATATATATATATATATATATATATATATATATATATATATATATATATATATAATTGATGTATTTAGGGTAAACTTTAAATTAAAAGTATAATAATATACCCTTTAATAACATCCTCTAAAATAAAACTTGTGTAGTAAGCTAAAAAATTAAATTTTATTTTTAAAAAATCGTAAAATATTTATTGCAAAACCACGACATTTTAACCCATTTGATCCCACTGTTCCATTTTTTTTGATCAAAAGATTTAAATTTTCCTGTGAAAAAGTATTTAGTGTTTTCCGAAGTTGGCCAAACTGAACACCTTCTGGAGGCTTTGAACTTCACTTTAAAACCATTAGTCCTCGTGTCTACACCACTTTGGCACTGCTGCTGGTTTCAGAATAACGACTCTTTTTTGAAGAAATGGCTTATAAGAAAGGGTAAGTGTATTTCATTATAACTGATGGTTATATTTCGAATTACATCACACCAATATATATGATACACATTTAAAATTTTATAGGTGTGTTTCTTTGTTGACTGTTACTCATCAACAATGGACAATAATGAAAAATATTTCTATGTTATATTTTTGGAACAGTGGGATTGAATGGGGACATTGAAATAACATGTTACTATTTTTTCTAGCTTGACTACTGTTGAAATTATATCCATATTAGAAGAAGATACATACTTTATGATGATGAGAACGAGAATGGCATAAATCACCTATCAGACAATCAATTGAGGGCCAGTGCAGAAACTAGAGTAGCAAAATATGTTGATGGGGAAATAATTACCGAGGAGGTGAGTGATAAAATTATGAACTCAGGATCATAGGTTCAAAACCTAGCACTAAATAAAATTGCCTCCATAATATATTATAATTATTATATAAAATATGAAATATAATTTATAAAATATGAAATTTTATAAAGTAAAATTTCATTTTCCAGCTTCAGCTAGGAGAACCTGATGCGCCATCCTGCTCAGCAACCACTGCAAGGTTCGAAAAAGAGGTAAAATATTTGTATGTCTGTGACAATAACAACTTAACACAAGATGACAGATTTTCGAAAGTTCATTCAATTTGGAAAATGCTAAAATGAGAGGGATGTGACGCCTGCATTCAAACAATGAATCACCCCGTTCTTATTGTTTCTACCTGACGAGGCTATGATTCCTATACTAACGTGCTAAACCACTGGCGCCAAACATCATTTTTCCAGGAAAAACTTACAAGTATTTGGCTTTACCAAGGTGTGGTGCCTAAGCCACACGATTAAGGTATTCAGTTCAAGCGGAATCACCATTTCAAGGAGCTACACCTGTCAACATAAGACATTAATTTGGTGTCGGTGGTTCTATTGTTCTAGATTTGGTATCCAAACTTCCAAATGAAGCTAAACAGGGCTACGATTCTCTTTTTTTGAGAAATTTTTCACGTCATTATCACCTCTTGGATGCATTGAAAGTAAAATCGGTGCATCGCCCGAACTGGCCCGACCAATCTTTCAAATATAATAGAGGTCGCGTCTCCTTTGAATTAGATCCCAAAGTCAAATTACAAAAACAACCAAGAGGCACTTATCAGCAGATCAGTGGTGATATGTCAGGTGTGACCCTGATTCGTTATCATGACAATATCATTGTAACTGCTGCCTCAAATAGAAGTGGCATTGAAACAACTGGTAAATGCAAACGCTACAGCCGAGCTGAGAGAAAACAAAGATATAAGTGTACCATCTTCTACTATCAACTATAACACTTAAATGGGCGGCGTTAAGAGGATGAAAATATAGCGAACTACAGAATCAACTACAGGTCTAAAAAATGGTACTACTAACTGCTTGCATTCCCCCTCAACGTTTCAGTAAGTAATCCCTGGTTGTTGTACAGACAAACACCACAGTTCAAAAAGAGTCCACTCAACTTGTTAGGCTTCACAAGATATGTAGTAAATTGTTATTTCCAGAAATACACAAGTTAGTCACCAGGAAATCCAATGCGCAATCCCAAACCACTGCACAAAAGATTACTGAATGATGTCCGCTACGACGGGAAAGATCACCATTGGGTAAACAATTGAGATGTGGACAATGCAAAAAGAATACTACAAAGTAATGTAGAAAATGAAAAAGTCCCATTACATGAGAACTGTTTCCTACAATTTCACATGCAGCAGTAAAATAAAATATTGAAACACAATAATTATAAAATTATTTTGAAATAAAAAATGATTATTCTGTGATTAATTAAATTATATACTAATGTTATTTAATGTAGCCTACTTCGCTTTTTGCAACACTTAATTTCCTGTACCCATTCGTCCCCACTGTTCCAATATTGGATCAACAATTCTCAGGCACTAAGCATATTATTATAATGATGAAAGTGGTCTGGATTCATTATTAGTACTGTAGGCAACTGAAATAAACACAAATTTAAGAAAAAAATCAATGGAACTTGAATTTGGGATCTAATGGGAGGTTTTCGTCTAACGCTGGTCATGACTGTCTTGGAAAATACTTCCACCGTTTTGGAACAGTACCCTTGCCATTCTGTACGTTGTGCAATTCCTGTGATAGAGATGCCGAGCACCACACAGATTTACAGAGGACTAGAGATATTGGGAAAATAAAATGAGTCTCATGGGACAATTATTTTTATTATTAATGTATCTGCCATTACTCTAAATATAAAAATAGGTTACTGGCACTACAGAACCCGGAGTTTCATGGTCGGAGAGACATGCGATCTCCAAACATCTCAATCTTGTGCCAATGTTTTTTTCTTCAATAAATTCCTGTATAATTTACCTGCCTGGCCATTTCAGTCTATGGATCCTAATTATTATGTCGGGTTCCTATACAGATCATGTTGCTCACTTACGTAGTTTTCTCCATTTTCTCTTCGTCTCTCATTGGACCAAAACTTTCCTAAGTAGTTTATTGTCAAATATTTATGATTAATCAAAATTCAATAGAGATTTGGGCATCAAACGAGCCCTTGAATATTAAAACAGGCCATGTCCATTATGTCACATTACGAGAAAAAAAATTACTTCCTTCTATGTACTGGTTTAAATTATATATTATAAATAGTATATACACAACACATTTTTATTTGTTTTAATAGACACTTTGTAACACTATAAAAATGGAATTATCATATGTAATGTGACGAGTGATTTCCAAATCATTGATAAATTCACATGTCACGAAGTGACGAGTGAATTTATCTAGAGGATTTAGAAATCAAGAGTGGTATTTGTTAGAACTATTTAACGAATAAAATTAAGCTGCTTACTCAAAAGTCATTATTTAAATATAGTTGCCGGTATTTTAAAATCCTATATATTTAATGTAAACGGCGATATTTGAAAACAAATCAGAAATGTGAGGTTATATATACGTGGTACAGTCATTAAGTTTCGAGACTGAGCGCATAGTGGCGCTGTGGTGCACTATAGTGCATAGGTGGAGCCGTGGTATGGTACCTTGTCAGTTAGTCTCTCGTCCTAGCAAGAGACAGTTGAGTACATGCACTGCAAGTAGAACTACGGTCTTTGTTGTGACGGTGATTTCAATGCGCTCGTCGGAACTCGAGATGTCACAGTTTGAGCAATGGGCAAACATCACGTTCTGTCAGAAATTAGGCAAAACCGCTGCCGAAACGTTTCAAACGATGCAGCAAGTTTACGGTGAGGACGCATTGAGTCGCAGTGTTGTGTTTAGGTGTCATCGATGTTTTTTGCAAGGAAGAGGCAATTTGGAAGATGATGTGCGGTCGTCCACGAATAATTCGAACTAAACGCAAGATCAATGAAGTTGCAACGTTGGTGCGTGCTAACCGCTCCCAATCGGTAGACGATCTCGCAGTAGCGGTAGGAGTCAGTCATGGTATTTGCTATAAAATTCTGTCTGATGACCTGAACATGTCTCATGTTAACCAGCACAGTGTGCCACGAATCCTGTCGCAAGACCAACGAGATGATCGCATGACGATTTGTGGTGACCTCATCAGTAATGCTGACGATGATCCGACGTTTCTCAACCGGATAATAACTGGAGACGAAACATGGAGTTTCCTTTACGATCCGCAACTGAAACGACAATCCGCCATCTGGAAAACGCAATTATCACCACGACGGAAAAAACCGCGGCAAGACAGGTCAAAAGGCAAGGTGATGCTTGAACTGTTCTTTTATTCAAATGGAATTTTTCACATGGAATTCATCTCAGAAGGTGCAACTGTAAACAAACGCCCCTCTAAAGAGATCCTTGGCCGTTTACGCGATTCAATTCCCCTAAGCGACCTGAGCTTCGGCTGTTGCTACACGACAGCGCCCATGCACATTGTTCTGTCCTCGTCCAAAAGGAACTTGCAAGGTAACAGGTGACAGTTTTGCCACATCCGCCGTACTCACCTGATCTCGCACCATGCGATTTTTTTTCTCTTTCCTCGCATGAAATCAATCCTATGTGGGCATAGATTTCATTATTCCGAAGAGGTCATCACTGCCATAAGAGAAACCATACGGGACCTTCCTGTCAACATCTTTCAGCGGTGCTTCCAGCAGCTATACTAACGTTGGCAAACGTGCATAACGGCCAACGGCGACTATTTTGACGGAGGATGTGGCTCTGTTTAAGTGTACGCCGAGTTAACGGCATCTTGTGAGACATCCAGATTCTTGTGGGTGCCTACCCTTCAGGCGTAAAGTCTCAGAACTTAATGATATACATACATACACACACTGCAACTTTATCATATTATGTATTGCCAAATAGGATCGAAATATTGTAAGAATACACCCTAGTGGAGAATTAATGAAACAAACTGTATATTATAATCAACATTATAGATTATTGATTTACTTTTTAGTAAACAACTCAGTAAAATCAAGGAATCTGTTCATTATTTGCTATATTCAATATATCTGTTAAAGGAAAATAATGTTCGAAGCTCATAAAGAGATATCTATGAAGAGCGAGGTGAAATACGATGTCATTGGTCGTAAAAGAAAATTCACTGAAACGTGATTGGTTAACGGCTACCATTTGGGGCATGAGTTAAATAGTCAACATTCATATACTCTTCAGATGTTAGTAGATGTGCTCACTTGTAAATGCACTAAAAGTGAGCATGGTTCATTTTAATACTCAATCGGGCAGTTTCCCTATTATAAATTTATTTGGGCCTAGTTTACATTTTTCCCATGAAGAGGACAAAGGTGGCTGGAACTTAATTTGATTCCCTTAAAATAGAACAAATTTCTTTTTGATATTATACCCGAAATATAAGATAGAAACATGTTCCAAGAAGTGAAAAAGTAATAAACTATGAGTAAAAATTTTAACACCATTATTTTAAACTGCTTTTACCTCTAATTAAAGGTGCAGCGCTTCTTCCATTCAAGATACGAAATATTGCCAGGGCACTTAAAAATAATTACAAGTTCTCTCATTATTTACGATGTACTGAAGACCTCGACCAATCTCGTACGTCGTTTTGACATGCGAGTGAGGCTATTTTAACTAAAATATTGTGACGAGCATTTGGAAATCTAGCACCACATTCATTCTACATTAGTACGTAGTTAATCAAGGTTTCTTCTAATATATCAGAAATCTGGTAGATTATTGAACAATTTGTGTGTGTTTTTTAATGCCATTCCCTTTATGTACTTCGGGTTCCCCGTTCGGCGGATATATGGCATTAATGTGGTCTATTTTCAATTTACGTCCCACTTCGGCAGACCACTTTACATAGAAAATGAATTCTTATATTGTGTACAGAGAGGAGTGTAGAATGATTGTATGTTCATGTGGTGATGTAGTGTAAAGTGTTTTGTATAAATTGCATAATTCTTGAAGTATAATGTTACCTACACCCAGTAAATAGGCTATTTAACTCTATTCCTGCGTACTTTCGCGTAAAGCAGAAATAAGCGCGCTGCAGCCAAATTAAGAGTGGGCGCTTCGAATCATTAACATATAAACATGAGCGGGATAAAATTCCGCATTTACATAGGATACTTCCGCAAAAAACATACTGGATACGATAACATCAAAGCAAAATTCCGCAACAACAAAAACATTAATAACAATGCCAATAGGCAAAAGTTCCGCAAATTTTGAAAAGGAAAGTGGCATTTTCCTTTTCACTTTTTTCAGACATAGGTTTGGCTGATTTAGGAGTAGAGAGTAGAATGCAGTAGATATGACACAGCGAAGAATTAAGCGTGTGATTTTTGTTTGTAGAGACAGTAACTCTTGCATTTTGTGTATTTCAGCTTTTTCTTTAGCTTTCAATTTTTTTTTCAATGCCACCACATTGTTATTTCGACATTCTGGTAGTCTCTCCTGGCATGGCGTTATTGTAACCCACTTGTAAGATTGGGGCGCCTGGAAGGCGGAGTTACGCTGCCCTGATGATATAGGCCCCTATATGATAGGCGATGATGATAATGATGCTCCAGAAGATGCCTCAATCCCAAACTTAATTAATATGGCCAGATGATATTCGGGGACCGTTTGGGCCTTCAAGTTTCTCGACATTATTATTTTAGGCGAGGAAGAAAAAAAAACATAACGCAGGAAACATGTCCCAGCCGGGGATTGAACCCGGGCCCGCTGCGTGAAAAGGCTACCTCGAGACCACAGCGGTGGACAAAATAGAAATATAATTTTTTGAAGTAGAATTAATTATTTATTAAAATTTCAAAACCTAGATAAGTGGACATACAGTCTAAATAAAATGTTATCAAGCAGAAAATATAAGCAATATTTTAATAAGAGGGAAAGGACAAACAACTGCCAAGCTATAGATGGTGGCATGACGCTCAGTAGGATCCGAAGATTTAGAATTAAAGGATGGAAGATGTTGTCTAAAGATAGAAGTTAATGGAAGAGAGAGATAGCGAAGCGAAGACCCTCCTAGGAATGTAGTGTCAATCAAGAAGAAAAAGAAGAATTTAACATGTATTAATGTAATGCCAATAGGCATATCACAAGGTAAAACCTAAACATTTTACTTATATATCTTAAATGCCGGACAACCCTGAGTCCAATATGTAAATATCAAACCACAAAGTAAAGATAGGATCTTCTATTAGAAGAATTTGTATGAAGAAAAGGTGATGAAATGTACAATTAAGGAATTCCAGGACAAGACATATGATGATAAATGATGCAGGAATTCTCGAGAAAGCATTAGGGATGGACACAAAAAATAAAGCTTGTGTAAGGACATGATGAAGGCCTAAAGGCAACAATTTCAGATCTTGGAGATTAAAAGGTGACGATTGTAAACCGTTACGGATTCTTTATAGACTAGAATTGTTTTGCAACAAGTCTACATATCCACAAACAATCGTAAAAGGTGATAAGTAAACATTAACTAACCATAGCATCGAGTTCAATTCCCGTCAAATGGAAAGTATTGTTTTTAAAGAGGGGGTTAGAAGCAAAGGAGTATAAGTGTCTTTTCCTTAAAAAAAAAACTAATTCTTTGCATAATTATACTCTTGAAGCATAATTGGATGATGTTATGCATCAACCGTCTAAGCGCCAATAAAAATATTGGTATTTTGATGCCATCTGTTACACTGGCTCATGAAGTAAGTGTACGCACATTTTTAGCGCCAAATCTTTAAATATAGCCTCATTATATGGAAAAAATGTAAACGCCATCAGTCCTATAAGAGATTCTATGTTTTGCAACGAACTGCTTATGAAACCAGATCTTCATAAATGCTAAAATAAATGTTGTATCATGCAGCTAAGCGTCAAATATTCCCGCTCTTCGATTGTTGTTGCATAACAAGGAAACTAACTATTCACAGTTTGGCGGTAAAATAAATAGTGTAGATTGACTTCAACTTTAAACGTATTTTCCTCGAAAGTAACAAAATGGCGCATGGTCTGTTGATGCATAACGCCGTCCAATTTTACTTAATGGCAAAAGGATATAAGTGTATATGTTAAGAGCAGATAGAGTATGATTCTTATCATTTTCTTATACGACTTCAGCTTTAAACCTTTTTTTCTCAGTACTGCAAAACTAGCACTTGCATTTCTTTTGCTACAAACCGCCTCAAATGAAGGGTGCATTTTTAAGCTCTGATTATCTAAATTATGAATTGCACTCTGAAGTAAAACAACTCTCTTGCGTTTTCGTAGATTAAAATTACCAGTTATATCGATTTATTGTGTCAATTACGTATAATGCAATATTTCTTATATGATAATGAAAATATTCAAATTTTGAAATTAAAATGTATATTTTTGATAAAAGTTTTCTCGAAGAATTTATTGTTTCAAAAATATTAGTAATAGAGGTATTATTGTATGTATCTATTTACCCCACATGTCATTCTTGAAGATACGGGTGCTCCCCTAGCGAGAGTTCCTTCACCAAGTTAATTTATTTACTCTTATTTCCCACATATGTCAAGGAGAAATATGTAGTGAGCATACCGCTTCAATGAGAGATCTAGTAGTCAACTAAGATATTACTTTGTTGGGGGAAAGTCGATTAAACTTTGCTCAGAAGCTCTAATTTAGGTTTGAGATTTTGTATGAGCCTGAAAGTCTTCAGTCTCGGGATACAAGGCTAAAAGTTGCTCCCGATACGACGAGTTATAATGCACACCAAATAAATTTACAAAAGTGTATGGTTTATTTAGTTAGGTTAGATGAGGGTAAGTGTACACCAGATTTCTTTACAGTAGTATGTGATTCATTTAGTTAGATTTAGATGAGGGTAAATTAATTTAGTCCTACACCAGATCAATTGACAAGATTGTTTGATTTATTTATTTAGATTTAGATGGGAGCAGGTGTACACTAAATTGTTTAACGGAATGTGTGATTTATTTAGTTTGGTTTACATGAATGCAAGTTAGTGAACACCGGATGAGCGAAATGTAAATATGTAAATTATTTTGTTAGGTTAAGTGGATACATTTTGCCGTGATTCATTTTCGAGAAATGTAGTAGTAGTATTCAAATGTTTCTGAAGCTCTTGATTTGTCATCATTCGCTTGTGGGCTTCCCAATAATATTCAGCAATTTGGAATGGTGTTCCAACTATTTTCTGAAGATCAGTGCAGAACATCAAGTGATCCTTGTTCATTATTGTAATTGTGTCCTTGCATACTATGCAGTGTGGAGAGTCTAATAGCTTAATTCTATGTAGATGTGCTGCCAAGCAATCATGATCAGTTTCAAGACGAAATGATGCAACTGCAATTGATCGGGGGCTGTTTGGTATTGTATCTGGTTCTAGTAATGTCTTCCATATCTTGGTTTCACATTGGATTTTGTTTTGTTCGGCTATATGGGATTTTATTTTCATTTTGGTGCAGAATTGTACTGATTTGTAAGATAGGTAATTGATTTTACTCTGTTGGATGAGTACACTTTTTTTTTCGAGAAATGCGTATAATGAAATAGGCCTATAGATTATTGTTAACAATCGATTCAATTAACAGACGTTTCTCAATATTCGTCGTTGTATGGAAGTCAATTTTCTTAAATTTTAATTTCTTTGCTATGCAATTTTGGAAACAATTACAATTAAATGTTTATTTTATTTCACCTCTCTACTGAAGAAAACATCTAATCATGTTTTCATCATGGACTAACAATGAATACAGGAACCGATGTCACAACTGCAATGGCTGTTACCTTCAAGTAACACAGGAAATAGCAATTTATAAAATTTCTTGTAAGAAAACATTCCAAATAAAATTTTGTTTAAAAAGACATTATTTGTGAAACAGTCAGTATATGTAAATAATTTTTATTTATTTATCGGGATTCACAAAGTTTCACAACATCTTCCTGCGCCCAATTAATATATTGTCATTATCCTCCACATCTCTCGGTCATTCCAATTTTCATCATCCAATCTTTTTTCTCTCATGGTGCTCAAAACATCAATCCACGTTATTTTGGGCGTCCTCCTCCTCTTCTCCTTCTTCTTCTTTTTCTTCTTCTATCAAGTGGAACCCATTCTAGTATTCTTCTTGTAAATCTGTCTTCTGTCATTCCTTTTACATGGCCATGTCATTTTAATTGTTTTTTTTATGAAATCCACAATTGAAGTGTGAACATTGGTCTTCTGTTTAATTACACTTTTTTTTTCTCTTGTAGAAATTCCAGCTGAACGCTTCCAAAAATCCATTTCTGTAGAATTAAATTTATTTATTTTTGTACATTTTATTTTCCATGTTTCTGTACCATATGGCATTGTACTATTTTTTTTGCAGCAAATAACCCATTCTTCAATTATTCATAATAGGACAATCACCAGATAATTTTCCTGGCAGACACTTCATTAATAAACAACTAGTTATCAACAATCAAATGCTGGAAGATCCACACACACATAGCGGTACTTTCCAAGAAGTGTTTATTATGCATATAGGTAGATGGTCTAGATGTTGTCAATTTGAGAACGGGTTTTTAAAGGTCACCTGTATATTCAACAATAGGAAATGTTAACTCCTGGATTTCGTGAGTGTTAAATTAAGCGTGTATCCTTGTTTATTATAATAAATTATTGTTTCACGAAAAGAAAACAATTTTTATTGTTTGGTCATCAATAAACAGTTACCGAGATTTCAGTAACAGTTCAAGATTCTATCTAGACGCTTCGAACATTAATTATTATTTTTCTTTCTATCCCCCCCCCATGTATAAACCCTACATTTTAAAGTAACTCTACATGTCCTTACAAGAACATAATAGTATTTTAAATTCTGGATCCCACATATACTTTTTAACCATATAAGGACACTCCCCGGATAAGAGATCAGCTAAATGTCAGGGTGATATTGAAGACAATATGCACATTAAAGACAAGAGACACCTGTCACTAATACAATCAAACTAAACAATGTTAATATGAAAGAGTGATAATGATTGTCAAATGGTGTTCGGGGAATATTTAGGCCTTAAATTACCTCAAGGTTTGCATTACGTGAGACGAAAAATCCGAAAAAAACGTTATGCATGAAATTAGTCCCGGTCGGGAATCAAACCCGGGTCCGCTCAGTCCAAGGCTAATGATGATGATGATGATGATGATGATGATGATGATAATAATAATAATAATAATAATAATAATAATAATAATGTTTACTTTACTTGATGGAATTAAGACCATACGGCCTTATCTTCCACTTCACCAGGATTATATTACACATAAATCAACAGTTATGAATTATCTACAACTTATTAATAAACAATAAATGTCCCGCGCCGTAGCCGAGTGGTTAATGCAAGATGCCTTGGCGCAGAGCTACAGGACTTGCGGTGGTTCGAGCCCCCATGGGGGAAGAAATTTTCTCATGGAATTTTGGCCAGTATGGGACCGGTGCCCACCCAGCAAAGTAAGGCGTAGCTACAATAAGTAGCGACTCCAGGTTGAGAAGAATCTATATGGGCTGAGGGACCCGACATGCTGACCACTTGTAATCCCTACAGTGACTGTGATTAACACATACGGACGTGAGGCAGCAGCCGACTGGTAGGCCAAGGGCCTTCTAGGCCTGTCGCGCTTGGAGTTTTATTAATAATACATAATATGAATAGGCCACACAATTGGGGCAGCGTAACTCCGCCTTCCAGGATCCCCAATCTCGAAGTGGGTTACAATAAAGCTATGCCAGGAGAAAACGTTAGAATGTCGAAATGACAACGTGGTGGCATTGAATAAAAATATACAGATAGCCAAAAAAATATTTTAAAGAATTATAACCTATAATTTGATTAATTAATTTGCATGGTAAATAAACTGGAAAATATAAAATAATTATACAAATAAAACTAGAACATAGTTATATATTGTCTAAGGAAATATTCAATTAGCTTTCATTTCAACTGTTTTTAGTTGGGCAGTCCTTGATATAAGAGGGCAGGGAATTCCAGAGTTGGATGACTGAAAATATGAAGGATGAGAAATAGTGAGATGTTCGATTGTAGAACTAAAGCTACAGCTACAGTAAATTGTCTCTCGATCGCATGATTAAGTTATGGTGGGAAGATGGTGAATGGAAGCGAGTAAATATAAAGGGGGTGTTTAGGTGGACAAACTGTTGAATTTGTAGTGGTTATTTTCTCTGTACAATACTGGCACTGTGTTATCGATTATGTTTAACTGATGATCTGTTTCTAATTATTTCGTTACAAAGTTTGATTTTCCTCCGTTATTAATAAAATGGCATCCCTAAAGTGTTCATTAAATCCAATGTTAAAATTCCTGGATGGCCCTGTCGATGTAAAACTGGTCAGAAGTATTGCACGAGTTTATAAACACCTTCATTTTCACATTTATTACATAGTGAAGAAAAACTTAATGATATGTATAGCACCACGAGAATCACTAAATCACTGCATGGGGTGTGGAACCCATAGGTTAAATTTACATTGACTTAGGTCTCTACTGCTTCCTATCCTCAGACTACTGAATTCATTTGGTCCCCGATATCCAGTTCTCTGATATCCATCCAAATATTACCCTTCCTCCCTTATTATTAAGTTTTCCCAATAAAAATGTTGAATGCATTTATATTTTCACAATTACATGACACGTTCACCTCAATTTCCTAGCTAGAGTTAAAATTCTAAAAAAATATTTGTGAAGAATTTTCTCCTTTCGCATTCATTTTCGGATACAATAAACTAAGGATCCTGCTTCTAACCAAGTATATGGAAAATGTTTGTTTTACGCCTCGATGACGCGATTGGCCTAGAAGGCCCCTAAACTACCAACTGACTGTTGAACTGACATCCACATATGCCACGTACAGAAATGGACGATCATATAGCTTGTACAAGGTAAATATGTAGTCAGCATGTCGACTCTCCCAGTTATATCTGATTTTCTCAAACTGGAGCCACTCTTTATCATACTTACTTACTCACTTACTCACTGGCACTATCGAACCCGTAGGTTCATGGCCGCGCGGACATACGCTCTCCATACATTCCTATCCTGAGCTAATACTTTCCAATCATTCCCTGTATAATCTACTTCCCTCAAATCATAGTTAATGTTATTCTCCCACCTCATTCTTGGTCTACCAACTGGGCGTTTTCCCTCTGGCTTTCCTACAAGAAGCTTCCATGCAAGTCTTTCATTCCCCATACGCGCAACATGTCCTACCCATCGCAGTCTACGAGACTTAACTGTTCTTATTATATCTGGCTTCCTATAAAGACCATGTAGTTCATTGTTAAGTAGTCTTTCTCCATTCACCTGTCTGTTCATCTCTCTTTGGTCCAAAAATTTTCCTAAGTACTTTATTCTCAAATACTTGTAATCTTCTTTCCTCCCTTAAAATAAGAGTCCATGTTTCGCACTCATATAACATAACTGGTAGAATAATAGTTTATATATTTTCAGTTTAACGTTTTTTGAAAGGAGTTGGGATATCAAGAGTCTCTGCAATGCATAATAGCACGCATTTCCAGAATTAAGCCTATGTTTAATTTCTTTATGCATCTCATTCCTATTTGTGATTATTGTTCCTAGGTATTTGAATTCAGCCACTTCTTCAAAATTTCCCTCATTTGTCATTAGCTGTCCATTTCCATTATATAATGAATTTCTACATGTGACCATATATTTAGTTTTATTGATATTTACTTCCAGTCCTAATTTCTTAGTGTTACTCAATAGTGTGTGCGTGTTGGCCTTTAGTGTCTCCTCGCTATCGGCCAATAATACTACATCATCAGCATAAACTAACAGCTTATTAATACCATTCAGTTGTAAGCCTTCCTCATTCTCTAAACTATTAAAATTATTCAGGATGCTGGGTGGGCACCGATCCCATACAGGCCGAAATTCCATAATATTTCTTTCCTCATGGTAACAAGAATCAGGGCTTGACCCATATTACTAAACCAAGGCATGATATATTTCACCGCTCGGCTATGGTGCGAGATTTGTCGAATTCTACCTCTTCTATAATCGGCCGCGGTGGTTTGGTGGTTATGTTCCTTGCTTCTAGTCGCGGGCTCAAACCCCGGCCAGGATCGATCGATTTTTTGGATGGAAAAGTCCAAGGAACAAGACCTCCACGACGGACTTTAAGCCTTGGGTGCCAAGTCTGAAGATTTTCAGGCTCGTAAAAAACCGCAAGCGTGAATAAAGAAGCCTATGTGCACAATTTAATCAACATTTATCTATCCAAGTAAACATTTAATAGCCTACTAGATGCCTCATTGAGGTGATGTGCTAATCACGTGTCACACGTTGACATTCGTACGTAAATTAGCATAAATTAATTATGATTGGTTAAGAAACTCCCACTAGGGGGCCACAAGTATCTCCACGAAGGATGTATGGGATATATAGATACCTTCTCTAAAAATACTGGATTTTTGCAGCACTCTGTATATAAATGCTGAAAAAGCTAAAGTATGAGATCAAGATCTAAGTAAGAAGTTGGGTAACGTGTAGAAAGAAAATAAGGTTGGATATTGAAGGTGTTTGGGCCACACGTTATTAATTTGGTGAGAAGCTAGACGGTGTGGTGCGGGTGGAATGTGGCAATAAATCAGGTAACCCATCGTGTTAACCGTTATTCTTCACCATATGTTTCGTTAAAGGTTAAGAGATCGGTCTCTGATATCGTGATCTGGCCTCTCTGCTAAGCAACAGGTAAGTCCTTTTCAAAGAACATTAAAGTATGGGCGGAAGAGACTTCTTTCTTTAATATAAACAAGGAATAATAACTCCCTATCTAAAGATCATGGGAATTTGTGAAAATGTTACAATACCGTTAATTAGATCCAATAAACATTTAGATTAATCTTTAAGGAACAAAGAAACATGGCTACAATGGATGTAAAAGAAAGTCCGTCACGCAGGAATTGCGTAAACTAAGCGAATTCCTCAGCGAGCCAAACGTATTATCCTATTTTGCTGATTTACAGAAAAAATATATATATATATATATATATATATATATATATACTAGATCACAAAAAATAATGAAAACACCTTAGAAGAATTACACATGGAACCTTTAGAAAACAAAATTTCTGATATTTCTGAATATAAATCAATATGGATGCAACATGTTCATCGAATGGAAGACCACAGGATAACTAACTAAGTTACTGGCACTATCGAACCTGTAGGTTCATGGCCGCGCGGACATAATGTCTCCATACATCCCTATCCTGAGATAATGTTTTCCAATCATTCCCTGTTTAATCGACTTCCCTCAAATCATAGTTAATGTCATTCTCTCACCTCATTCTTGGTCCACAAACTGGAAGTTTTCCCTCTGGTTTTCCAACAAGAAGCTTCCATGCAAGTCTTTCATTCCCCATTCGTGCCACATGTCCTGCCCATCGCAGTCTATGAGACATATATATCTGGCTTCCTATAAAGATCATGTAGTTCACTGTCTTCTCCCATTCACCTATCTGTTCATCTCTCTTCGGCCCAAAAATTGTCCTAAGAACGGAAGATCACAGGATACCCAAACAAATGTTAAGCTATCAACCTGCAGGAAGAAGTTGACCAGGACGTCCACTCAAAAGACTTTTGAATAGTGTTTCTCTTGAGGCCGAAACAGGTCAAGAAATGGCCTAAATTCGTGAATGTACTATGATGATATATAAAATTGGAGAAACTCAATTTCTGATGCTAGCTTATTTGAGAGTGTAGAACTCCAACGAAAATAGGTCATGCATAACAGTGAGAGTACCTATAGCATATTGTGGTATAATTTGACACAAATTTAAGTAATATCTAGTGATTAATTTTATATCACTTTATTAAAAATAATAAATAAATTAAATCAATATATCTTATAGGTTACACTGCCAATTAAAGAGACTATTTATCTCATGTCGCAAATGGTAGTCAATGATTAATCACGTTTCAATGAATTCTGTTTTACACCAATGAGAGAGTCGTGTTTCGCCTCGCTCTTTATCGATTTCTCTTTATCAGCTCCTGCTTTTGTGATAAAGAAAGCTCCTCCTTTTTTAATATTCTGAACAGGTTAGACCATTATTTTTCTCCAACAAATACATTTCATATAGCAAATAATGAATAGATTCAGTGATTTTATTGAGTTGTTTATTCAAAATATAAATGATTAACCTATAATGTTGATTATAATAGTTTGATGTGTTTCATTATTTCTCCACTAGAGTGCATTCTTACGATATTGCGATCCTATTTGGCAATAAATACTATGATCGAGTTGCAGGGAATATACATAACCTCACATTTCTAATTTGTTTTCAAACATCGCTGCTTACATTAACTATATAATTATTTTAAAACACTGGTAACTATATTCAAATAATTATTTTTTAGTAAAGAGCTTAATTTTATTCATTAAATAGTCCTATCAAATGCCATTTTTGATTTCCAAATTCTCTAGATAAATTCACTCTTCACTTCGTGAGTCGTGAATTTATCGATAATTTGGAAACCACTCGTGGCATTACTTATGATAACTAGTATAGGCCTATAGGATCGATGAAGGTGCGTATTTTTATTTATTTTTATCTTTTCACGGATATACCTATAACTTAAATAGCTGCATTCCTTTGGAATTTGCTAAAATTCTTAAAACAATGGCCTAAGAACATAATTATATAGCCTATTGATTTGTAAAAACTGAACAACATATTAATACGTAGAATAATACACATGAGAAAGTAAATAAATTCATATAGGCCTAACTTGAAGTTTTACTAAATACACAAAATAACACTCAGGATAAAACGTCCACCGTTGTGGTCTCGAAGCAGCGTGCTGCCTTGTCACGCAGCGGGCCGGGTTCGATCCCCGCTCGGGTCAAGTTTCCTGGGTGAGATTTTTTGGGGTTTTTCCTTATCTGTGAGACAAATGTCAGTATACTTTAAGGCCCAAAAGGTCCCCGAACATCATTTGGCCATCAATATCATATTCACCTCATTAGATTAAGTTTAGGTTTAAGGTCTCTCCTGGCGCATCGTCACCACCCATCATATCATTGGAGCAGCATAACTCCACCTTCCAGGCGCCCCAACCTCAGAAGTGGGTTACAATACGCCAACGTCGAATGACAAACAGGTGCCATTAAAAACACTTAGGATAAAATTAATGAAACACAAAATTATTAAAAGTGCTATTTTGCAATAATAAAGTAATTTGAAATCAAAATATTTGACACGCGGAACAAAAACCAGATTGTATAAAACACTAATTAAACTAGTTCTAACTTACAGGAGTGAAACTTGGGTTCTGATTGAAAATGACAAATCTCGATTGGCCGTTTTTAAAAGAAAGATACTCAGAAGAATATGGACCTATTAAGGGAAATAGGTGTGTGGAGAATCAGATATAACAGGGAATTATATTAGTTGCATGAATTATTAGATATCATTACAGCTATTAAAGTAAACAGACTAAAATGGGCAGGACATACGCAGAGGATAACCAAAAATTAAACATTTAGAAGAATTATAGAAGGTAATCCAGAAGGAAGAAGGAGAACTAGAAGATCGAATTTGAGATAGATGGATGGCGTACTACAAGATGTCAATTCCTTAAACCTAAGATTGGTGGAAGGTTGCCATTGATACAGAAGCCTGGAGAAAAATTCTGAAGGAAGCCTTGACCTACCCAAATTTGTTGTGCTAATTACGATGATATTGATTTGTAATAAGAGTCCCGCACCGTACTGAGCGGTCTAAGATCACGACATTCCTTGGCACTGGTTCGTGTCACCATGGGGAAAGAAATGTTTTCATGAAATTTCGGCCAGTATGAGACTAGTCCCCACACAAGATCGTCAGGAATTTGGGTAGCTTTAATAAGGAACTGTTTCAGGTTGACAAGACCAGTTATAGCGAATGGGGAACAAGACATGCTAACAACATAGCATCCCTATACTGACTGGATGATTAGTCCACTTCTTTGAATGATACATGTGAATGCAAGTTCACCGCAAGGTTGTAGAAGACTGTCGTGCCATGAGTTAGTAATCAGAAACAACGAATACGACATAATGTATTATTTAGCGAAAATATATGGATGAATTCTTCGCAATTACCCGAGGCCAAAAATCATTAAATTTAATATTTCCGAAGTTAAACAGAACCCAAAGGAAATTATTAATATAAATCGAACAAATATTCCCAGGGATACCGAACTAATAGTTTCTTGAAAAGGAATTCAGCAAAAATAATGAATTTTCATTGTTTTTGTAAGTTAATTGCCCCCCCCCACTCTGTTATCGAAATTAATTTTTAAAGCTAGAAGTCTGTAGGCAATGGTTAAGAATATAATTAGAACCGAAGATCACAGCATTTTTCCTTGGTACTTTACAACTGAGCTACTTAGATACATCTCCTGGAGCTAGAAAAATTCCTCTCTACTTAATCCTGGATAAAGACAAATTCATCTCTACTTAATTTTCGATTTTCCCTCAAGAAATGAAATTATAGGCGTTTTCATGAGAATTTTCTTTCAAATTATCTAAACTGTGGTATGCAGACAGCCTGATTTGAAAAAGGAATTAAATAAAATAATGATAATAATCATTTTCATAATTGGTTCGTAACGAACTGACTTTACAGTGAAATCCAATCATAATTAAGGTGGTTAGAGAAAAAGTGGATCAAGTACAAAAATTGAAAATCCTAGTTTTATTTGAATTTGGGTTTAAAATGATCAGTGCAATGTTGAACAAGTATTGTATTATTGTTCTTTTTCACTGTTAAAAATAATGTTTAATAAAAGAAAAAAATGGACTTGGTCCTCTTTTGCTCTGAACCCCTCAATTGCTTATATCGGTGTAGTTACTCTGTTTAAGTTACATTTTAAATACTTATTGTTCTCTGTTCCCATACTTAAAAATTTGATTTCTAAGTATTTAAAGTTTTCAATTGCCTGTTATTTTTCCCTTCGACATTTTATAAATAATTCTTCTTACTTTCAATATTTAGGGGTAGAAATTTAAAAAAAATCGTAACTTAATGGAGAGAAGCAGATGTCTCTGAATAAATGGAAGGAAAAAGCTCTTATATGTTCACTGAATTTTACATAATACCATTATTAAAATCTGATTTTACACTTTTATTACATATTAAAATAACGTCTGGGGAAAGCCAGATGCTCTAAACAAAGTGATTCAAATTAACTCCTTAGTTCCCAATCAAGTCTTTTAGGTAATTTCGTAGATTCAAGCTGCAAACATTGTGTATAGGAATTTGTCATGAATAATTCAATATTATTATACTGCACCTAATTATATACAGACAATACAGTAGCCTTACACAAGTAGTATGAAATAGACGACCAGTAGCCTACAAAGTGAATGACCAACCTGTAAACATAACTTATATTTTAGCATTTATGCCTATATTTTTTTCCTTGAGGGAATAAATTAAAAACCAATTATGTAAATACAAGTATAATGTAAAGTTTTACCACCTGGAAGAGATTAACTGTGACTAAAAATGTATTTTCTTCATCGGTACCTTTTGTGTTTATGAGCCTGATATTGCCTTCTTAACATTTATGGAATGACATGGTTGTATCGATATAAACAGGATTTTAGATTTAGACACGATGATTTTTGCAAATGACCTAGTACAATTATTTGCTACTTCTGAATATAATTTACAAACACTCATTATATAGGAGAAAACTGCATAAAAGTGAATTACATGATCTTTATATGAAACCAGATATAATAAGAACGGTTAAGTCTCGTAGACTGCGATGGGCAGGACATTTGGCACAAATGGGGAATGGAAGCGTCTTCTAGGAAAATCAGAAGGAAAACGACCAGTTGGTAGACCAAGAATGAAGTGGGAGAATAACATTAACCATGATTTGACTGAAGTAGATTATACAGGGGATGGTTGGAAAACAATAGCTCAGGATAGGGATGTATGGAGAGCTAATGTCCGAGCGGCCATGAACCCACTAGTTCGATAGTTGTACTGAGTTATCATGCAATTTAGCAAAAGTAGTACCATTATTCCATGGAAATATCCTCTGAAAATAAACTAAGATTATCGGATATTGTAGTAGGGTCCATGAAGTAGAAAGATCTGCTTAAATAAACTGGTCGACAAGGTTTTCTTCACAAGAAATCTGATTAGTGAATCTAGTGTATTTTTTCATACTGAATTCAGATAATGTAGTTAGAATTTTTCCAACAGGCACAGCTTTTTTTGTGACAGCTACTTTTTAAAAATTGATTTTATCATTCTCTTTGATCTGTCATAGGAACCTTTACCTTATATGTAGCACGGCGAGCGTTTTCATCAGCAATTTCCACAATAGAAAAGAGGTATCAAGGCAAGTGGAGTTCTAATATGCTGGCTGACTACTGTTGGACCAAGAAGAGAGATGTTCCAGATGCAAAATATGCCCGAAAATCACTATCTATCACTTTCTAGGTAAGTCAGAATGAGTTAGAGTTAGATGGATTTTATTAAAAATTATAAAAATGTAAATGAATATTACAGAAAACTCTTGCCTGATCGGAAAACTCTGAAATTATATTTAAATTCAGGATGAAAAATACTTATAAAATCTCATATTTTTATTCTTGTGAAGGAAAAAAAGTTCATTTTTGTCGACCAGTGTAATTAATACTAGTGAAATCCATATCATAACAAGCAACGGAAACTCAACATGCGGAAGATGGAAGGTAACTTCCGAAAGCGCTCCAGTTAATTTCATATACACTATATTAACAAAGTTGAGGACAACGGCACCTACCAACAGGTACAATTTAAGTTTTAACTTTCATCAGTGTAATTAAATATCGGAAGGGTATATACGAGTTTTCAAACCATAGTAGACGATAGTAAAGTTTATAATTACAATTTAACACAACAGGTAACATATTACACTGGACAACAGATTTTAACTGTTTGTCAGTTACGGAATTGAAATGACCAGATTTCGATGTATTTTTTCATGCTCGTCTCGTTTTTTTTCGTAATTTTGAAAAATATATTTGAGTAAAAAAAGGCGTTTCCTTTTAGCTTGTCTGCTGTAATGAACCTCGGCGACATCTCTCACCGCTGACCAACAAGTCAGCTAGCATACATGTATTCTATTTGCCTTGGTATCGTCTTTCAAATGATGAGATCGTCTGGTTAAAATGTTCCCAATGTTCATCAGAAACTTCACCACAGTTTTCCAGGAAAAAGTCGATATGAGAGTGGAGAAAATGGATTTTTAATGGCATATTGCATCCCACTTCACGATAAGCTAGTAACACATTGTCTGTAGTTTGGGGCCCGGTGGTTCCCCAAGAAATTAAAGACAACTCCTCTGAATGATTCCAATGCAGTTTTTCCTTTTCTTTTCAAAAAGTTCCGAAAAGTGTTTATCCTTCAAGAGTTATCTGATTTAGGAACCAATAAAAATACCTTCTTTAATTTTAGTTGTACTTAGTCTCGGAAATTTTATGAGTAAGTACCTAATGCACTCCCATCAAGTATGTAAAAAATCACCACTCTTCTGGTTTATGTTGGATGTTTATAGCAAACATTTGACCTTGTATATTGTTGCAGAACACAATGTCATTTTTTTTAATTGTTCAAGTGGCTTCTGGCATGTTCTATATGCGTAGGTCTTTACATTTTCGCCAAGATAATTAAACTGTCTAGTAGCGAAGCCAGGTGCTCTGCGGCCTTTGAGAGTTCTAAGTCTCAGACAAGATCATATAATTCCTCTTTAGTCATTCTGTGTGACTGAGTTGGAATTTCAGGATTGAAGTCAGGATCATGGGTTATGGAGGTCTGAGTATTTCTTCCGAAGTGCTGAATTTCGTTTCATCGTCTGAATCAATATTATAGGAGTCTGGTAGTACTGGAATAGGAAGCTCTTTAGAGTGTGGCACCGGACAAATAGCTGAAGATATGGTGGGATAATTTACAGCTGATCTCTTCTTCTTTGAAATAAACTTAACTGATGGGACCATGCAGAAATAACAATCACTTACATGATTAGTTTGTTCTCTCCAAATAATGGGGATTTCTTATTTCCTTTGAACCAGTCACTAAAATTTGCAGAACAGCTATTGTAGCAAATATATGGAGCAAAATGTTTGTCAAGATCCTCTATTTTGCACCCGAAATACAGATTGGTACGCTTTCTTAATAAATGGAGTTACATGTCGCTTTTGCAATGCGAACGTCAGTTTTCCGCAAATATAACAATAGTTATGTGGATTATACACACAATTTCGTGGCATTTTAGCTTTTATTACACTGCAATCTTAACTCTGCGCATAATTTTAAAAATGTATCTGTGAAAATATAGACATATCACACATGAGTTCTACACGACAAAACTGCACATCTATATAACTTATACACCAATGCACAAACCGTTGTTCATTCACGAAATTCCACTTCAACTGATTTCACAACCTGTTGGGTAAACACTGACCCTTTAAGATAAATCTTATCTATATTATACAGCTGCCACTGTCTCCCCTCCTCCAAGGATGTTTCCTTAACCTTCACACTGACTACAAATACTCACAGCATACGCAGTAACCCAAGGTATGCTGATAATTTAAAAACCAGACCACTGCCATCATTTTAATTGTCATATTCGTAATTAGGAGTTTCATCTTAATATAAATCTGTCACTTTTACTTCCGTAACTTTTCGGCTGTTGTCCAGTGTTACAAATATTACACAGAGAAAACGATAAATTGAAAATCAACATTCTCGAAGAGATCGAAATCATAAAGGAAACTATGAACAAACACCGTTAAATGAAAAATACCCAATAACCAATGCCCTCTTTACAAGATCATTATTAGTAACAGTCAGTACCAAACTATAAGCAGAAGATGAACTATGTTTTCGAAAGGCCTCTCATAAAAATTATACTACTGATAAATGAGGACTAAGAATAAGGCACTAATTTTATAATTTAAAAGTTTTATTTGTAAAGAAGCCTTGCTCTTCTTCATGTATGTATATTGTTAAGGCCCGTCTCCTGACAAGGGGATAAAGGTAAAGTGATCCCACTACAGGCCATAGGAGGCCCTTGGGATAGTATGAGGTTAAGGCTCCCACTTTTTCTAGATAATCGGCACTTTATGTCAGCCGGGCTGTCAGCCCAGCCTGAAGGCCGCCTTTACCCCCAGAACAAGTGTCTAGTAGGCCTACTCATTTAAGTTAGAGGCTAAGTCGACCCCAGGGTCATGGTACCATCAGAAGGTTTGGGTCAGTTTAAAAATCGTGACCCAACCGGGACTCGAACCCTCGACCTTCCGGTTCGTAGCGTACTGCCTTAACCACTACGCTACGGCGAAAAGGGTAGCGTAACATAAATGAGACGGATTTAACATTAAATCAGATTCAGGATTGTGGAAAATCTACGATGGAAATAGCAAAAACCAGGTTATTAGAACAAACACACCAATAGATAAAAACAGTATGGAAACAAAGAAATATATTTAAGAATTAAAATAAGTTGAATGTGATCCAAAGAAAATATAGGAAAGGAGCGTTTTTAGTATACAAGACATCCATCCATAGTAATTCCCCCTGAGGGCAGGTCTTTCACTGCAATCATTGTATTTCCATGCTATGCTATGCTTTGCAGCTTTACAAGACATAAGTGAGCCTAAACAAAAACATATTAGCTAAGTCCTTATAAGCCTCTTAGCCTGGATATCTCAAGCTTGAGTTTAGACTTCGAAATATTGAACCGAATTATACGTATTCTATGCAAGTACAAAGAAAAGAAGCAGACTTACATGCGTCTTATAGCCGACCTATGCGTGGAAACAGTTTTGCTACGATGAGCTACATGGGGTATAGAGCCAATACTCTAACCTGGTCAGAGAACCCCGAACTTCTATATTCCTATATCGCGTAACTTGTTTATCGGCGTTCATCGCTTTCAACACATACTAAAGTTTTCCGAATAACGTGTTTTTCGAGACCTTTGTGCCAAGATAAATTACGGGCCCAATAAATATCAATTGGTCTTTATAAAGCCTATAATTTTAGGGTCATAATACACATGTTTTTTCGTATCTATTAGAGCTCTAATAAGGGACAGGATATGGCAGCATTATATACTGGAGAGACATCAACGTAATGTTACGTGTAAACCGCCCATCAGGCAGTGGGAATAGGGCGAGGATTTTATGTTTCGGCGAGAAGTATACCACTTAGGAATTTCTATAGACACTAGAGGGTTATAATAGAACAATGGTTTGCAGCAAATTGAAGTAAATGAAGCGTCAACTTTACGTATAAGATAATAAATATATATAAAAATATTTAATTACAAGTCAACTCACTCGTTTCCTAGAGAAACAAGGCTGTCACAGATGATATTAAAGTTTACGATTCCAATAACTTTAGCTATAAAATAACCATTAAAGTGAAATAAATACAACAGCAATACAAAACATGATATTTAATCGCTAATTTCTTTAACCGATGAAAAATTAGATTTTAATGGAATTAGATGCAATAAAATATATTAGAAAAATACTTTCTTGAAAAGTATAATTAACACCTATATAAAATATTATTAAATATACATAACTAACTTCTGGCACTCCCGAAACCATAGGATAATGGCTGCGTGGACAAAAGCTGTACCAGGTATTCAATATCATAATTTTATATTGTGACTAACAACTCTATCGAACTTTGTAATAAATTCTATTAATATTGGTTAAGAATATAATGCTATGCATGTAGGTCCTACCTTAATAATTTGTGTTAATAAATATTTGAAAATAGTGGTTCAGTCTCTACAACTCAGTGGTATTAATAAGCTGTTAGTATACAGGGTACTAATGAAAGCGAGAAGATACTAAGGGCCAACACGCACACCTTGAGTAACACAAGAAATTGGGACTAGAAGTAGACATCAATAAAACTAAATATATGGTCACGCACAGACATACATTATATAACGGAAATGGACAGCTGATGACAAATGAGGGAAATTTTGAAGAAGTGGCTGAATTCAAATGCCTAGGAACAATAATCACAAATAGGAATGAGATTAACTAACTAACTCACTGCCATTATCGAACCCGTAGGTTCATGGCCGCGCGGACATAAGCTCTCCATACATCCCTATCCTGAGCTAATACACAAATAAATTAAACATAGGCTCAATTCCGGAAATGCATGCTATTATGCATTATAGAGACTCTTGTCATCCCAACTCCTTAAAAAAAAATGTTAAACTGAAAATACATAAAACTGCTAATTTATTATATGGATGTGAAACATGGATCTTACTTTAAAGGAGGAAAGTAGATTACGGGTATTTGAGAATAAAGTTCTTAGGAAAATGTTTGGACCAAAGAGAGATGAACAGATAGCCGAATGGAGAAGACTACATAACAGGGAGCTATATGATCTTTATACGAAATCAGATATAATAAGAAATTTGAAAGAAAAGATTCCTATAAACCGAATGTCTTTAGGATCATTCATTGGATGAATAACAATAGTTAAGGCTCATTGACTATGATGGGCAGCACGTGTGGTACGAATGGGGAATGAAAGAGGGGCAATAAAGCTTGTTGTAGGAAAACAGATGGATAACATAACCATGATGTGAGGGAAGTCGATTATACAGGGAATGATTGGAAAACAGCTCAGGATTAGGATGTATAGTGAGCTTATGTCCGCTGGGCCATGAATCTATGGGTTTGATGGTGCTAGTGGTTTTTTTTTTATTTCAGTGGTTCAGTATGTTGAATTGGAATAAACTCAAACGAATATTAAAATAAATATGAAATCAGCTAAAAAATAGAAAGTAATAAAATGTGGACATAACTTACATATGCTTGTTATCTACTTATAATCAAATCCTAATTTAAGTGCGATAATGCAAATGACTAGTTTTTTCAATAACTTTTAATAATCCAGTGTTTATAAATGAAGTTGCAAACATTTACAAACTCACATTAAACACATATTGCAGAATGCAACAAGATTATTTACTGGTGAATGCAACATCGCAGTAAATCAAAGTAAAGAGGAGGCGTCACAGCCGGGAGCCTCCAGCAAAAACAAAAATAACATTATGTATCTGAGATCAGGGGTGAAAAATTATGACGCAACAGTCCTTCAAATGACCTAATCAAAAATTACATTATAAAACCTTCATTTCTCCTCGAGTTTCCTCAATTTAGGGCTCGTCTTTTCGTCAGGCCTAGGGTTAAGATGAGATGATGCCCCTATTATATATGGTCTGAGATGCAGGCTCACCAGATCTATTGGACCATCCCAGAGGCAGATTAAATTAAATTGAACCAAAATGGATTATACTAGTTTTAACTAATTGGAAAGGCATGTTAGAGTGCAAATTCTTAATACAGAACCGGTAATCTACCGCTATCGAGTGGGCTATGGATAAGGGAAAGTTAGGGATGTTTTACCTATGGAAGTAAAACATGGACAATATCCACGAAAACTGAACTGATCCTTGGCGTATTCGATCAGAAGGTATTGGGAAGGATATTTAGAGAAGTGCTTGATAACTCCAATTGGATAATTTTTATATACAACCATGCTTTTAAAATACATACTCGTAAAAACAGTTAATCCTGCTGAAAAATAAAATAAATAAAAGTTATTTAATTTATCCTTGCGAAATCATTACCAAAATTTATTTTTATAGTAAAATCCTGCTAGAAAAAGGATAGCATATAATGCAAAATTAAAAATTAAGAAACAAGGTGAAGTTAAAGGCATTTGAAATTATAAATTCCCCATAAAACAAATATCCTGAGAATTCCTTATTAAATAAATTATAATCAATGAAAAGCATAGGAGAGCTAATATGGTTACTCGCATTAAATTGAGAAGACTGGAATATATATATATATATATATATATATAGAGGATAGATGAACACAGGATACTAAAGAAGATTATAGAAATAAAAATATTTGATAAAACACCAATTGAAAGACAAATATAGATTGATTATGCAGTAGCAACTGACTTGGCTCAGCAGTATGCAGAAGAATAGTATTGGACAGGGAAGAAAGGAAGAAAATAATATAGGACGCAAATGACAAATATTGGGAGGTGGTACCACTAGAGAAGAAGAAGGAAGTTAGGAATTGCGTAATCAATCAAATTGGCTGCGAATGCAACTCGCAGATGCCAGTGTACTATGTTAAAATATAATTTTAAATTGTAATTAAAAGTCCGAAGTCTAGTAAAACATTGCGATAGTTAAAAAAAAAAACAAGGAGAACATGAAGTTAATAAAAACTTGGCAATGATAGAGCATGCTTCATTTAACATTCTTGTAAAGCTTGCTCATCAAAACAGCTGCACATATCGATGCAAATGCGAGAATCTCTAACCTACACGATACAAAGTGTTTTTTTTATAACCAGCTACAAATAAACACACATGTAATGATAATTACTTATTCAAGACGTATATTCAGAGACACTCAAATATTATGAACAGAACTCGTGATTTGTACATCTTAAGACAAAAGAAAAAAGTGGGATTCTGACGCTTAGTGTCGTTCGGTTGACTTTGGGAAGCTCTCGCCTAGCATATAGCTGCATTCACACTAAAACGTATTATAACTCTTTTTTTAAGAGTATATTGAAGGAATGTAAACAGATAATCTCAAATAAATAAAGGTGTTAGTAAAAAAGAAGAAAGATCGTGTGCATTACTTCTGAAATGACCCTCGTATCTTAAGATGTCAAAGGTTAATACCATTAGAATAAGTATCTTGAGATATAATTTGTCCTCAACTAATTTCAAAGAAAAAAAACACTTAATAGGTCATCAGTAACATGTTCCATTTTCAGCTCTTTTAATGGTACTAACTGTTGTATGTTAAGACTTTTGTAAAGATAATTCAGGTCGTTGGGCGTTTTCTCGTTGAATAGATTCATATTCTTGGATTTTTAAAGATACAATTTATTCGAGGGTTTTAATTCTGTAGTTGCTTCTCTCTAAGTGTAGATTCGATAACATGTTGCTAATTACGTTGAATTTATGACTTGTTTCAATTGTAGGTTTGGTAAAGTATGATTTCTCTTTATTGTATTTAAAATCTTTAAATTGCTCCATGAATCTTCTTTAAAATGTATTATGGTTCTGCCGATATAAAATTGATCATAGCTGTTGAATTTAAACTTATATACTAATACTTCAGTATGTATCTGTCTCTTCTACCTAATTATGAAATATTTTGTTAAATGTATTATTGGTTTTGCATGAGATATTTAAATTGTTATCGTGTTTTTGCGAATTTTATTATTTCGTTTAATGTACTGTGTTAAGGTTTACTTGTTTTCATTTCCGTCAATTTTCCTGTTTAGTTAAATTATAGTTGCTATTTCGCCTTTTTTTTTTCTTTTTCGTTTTTTGACTAATTTATTATTTATTTTTACGACGCTAGATGTTTTATGTAATTTAGTCCTTCATTGCAATTTGCTTGGTTTAATGGTAGTTTTGTCTTTGTATTAATGAGGTTGATAAAAGTATTCATTTATTATTGCGGGACAATCTAGATTTTTTTTGTGTCTGGGATAGTGTTAATAGTAGGTTTTCTATATATGGTGATGTCTAAACTATTACTACTTACATGTTTGTTATTACGTATTAGAACCAGGCAGTTTATTGAGTTATTGATTTCGGTTACTGCAATGAATTGTATGATGCATTTTGTTTAGTTCTATCAGAGTGGATTTTTCAATTAGATTTTCATTATCGGAAAGTATTACAATCGTTAACATATATTACTATTTAGAATTATTTTAATTGATCCAAGTATTTCCTTCTAAGCTTTGTATAAATATTTCCGATGTGTCTGTTCCTTATTAACATTGCTGCTTATATTTACATGTTTGTTTCTTATAACTCTCAACTATTCACAAATATGTATGCCTACTTCAACTTTTTGGGATGATAAGAAGGTCTGTAATGCATAATACCATGCGATTCCAGAGTTCAGGCTATGTTTAATTCTGCATCTCATTCCTGATTATAGACCTACTATTATCAACGTTTCTGCTACTCTACACACTCGCACAAGGGTTTTCTTAAAGCTACAGATGACAGCGAGTGAGAAGTGTTTAGCTCATCCTTTCAATGAAACAAGTAACAGAATAGTAAGGCAATAATTTGGATGGAACAAGACGATTAACTTTTTTTGTTATATGCTCTAATTTAGGTTTGATATTCTTTTACGTGCCTGAAAATATATACTCTCGGGGATCACGGCTACTAGTCCTTCCTGGAGCACTTGACCGTTGGATTTTTCCATCTTAATATTCCATCGATCCCGGCCGGGTTGAACCTGCGACCTTCGAGACCTAGAGGCCGCACAATTGGTACTTTAAGTCACGCTTATACAGCTACCTGTTGTCAAATAATTAATTATTCTCTAGAGATATATTTATTCTAAGTCGATAATTTTTTCCTCTTTTTTTTCCCATCTTCTATATTTTATATTTCATTTGTTAAATCTATATTCAAATCAAAATAATTTGTAAATAATAATTATATTGCAGACATGCTATGTAATACACTGCTCAAAACAATTAGAGGAACACTATGAAATATGCAAATATTTTTTCATTGGATAAAGGTATAAACATGAAATTAATAAAGTATATTATTTGTGGTTATTTATTTATTTATTTATTGCTCATGTCAGAAAAGACAAATGAATAACGCTGACAATTAACTTTTCAAATAATTCCGCTATGTAAGCTATTGAATCTTGTGCTTATTTTTCAAAGTTAAACACTCGTTATATAGAGTTAGTATCGTGTATGACCTCCACGACATTCGATGACACTTTGGCACCTTCGTGGCATGCTCCCAATAAGATTCTGGATTTCCTCTTGCGGGATATTCTCCCATTCCTCCTTCAGAGCATCTCCAAGTTGCTGCAGAGTTTGTGGAGCTTGATGTCGGTTCCTGACCTTCCTGTCTAGAAGATCCCACAAGTATTCAATAGGGTTGAGGTCTGGGCTGACCGCTGGCAACTCCATTACCTCAATTTCATCCTCCTCAGGAAATCCCTGGTGACAGCCGCAGAATGTGCCCTGGCATTATCCTGCATAAACAGAAATCCAGGGCCTACTCCAATGGCAGCAGGTACTACATGCTCTTCCAGAACGTGCTCGATATACCGGACAGCATTCAGTCGCTGGGGAACAAGTACAAGGTCCGTACGATTGTTGTACGTAACTCCGGCCCACACCATTATGGAACCTCCTCCGAATCTATCAATTTCCTGTACAGCCTCTGCAGAAAATCTTTCTCCTGGCCGTCCCCACACCCTCAATCGACCATCACAACGTGTAAGACGATACCTGGATTCGTCCGAGAAGAGCACAGACTCCCACTGGTTCAGGTTCCAATCACCATGGTTTTCAGCATACGTACGTCTTGCTGCCTTATGCCCATTTGTTAAGCGTGGTTTTTTAAACGGGCCTTTTTGGACGAATATTCTCTTTCCTTAATCTGTTCCTTATGGTTTGGTCTGAAACTCGGATTCCGGAAGCCATATGAAGGTCATTTTGCAGGTCTTTTGCAGTTTTTGTACGCTGTCGAAGAGCAGAAAGAACAACATATCTGCCATCCTGGGGGGCTTGTTTTAAATTTACGGCCCTGGCCACGTCTTCTACAATACTGACCTGTCTCTCTGTGCCTGTTGCGTAACCTGGACACCATGGAAGGAGAAACCCCAAGCTCTCTAGCCACTTGTCGCAGAGATTGACCTTGTCGTAAAAGATGTAGAGCATGATACACTTCAAACTCATTTAAATGCCTCATTTTGTCAGAGACTTCAATAAACAAGGCAATAATCAACATTCGTCACTATAGCAACATCAGGAAGCTTACCAATTAGAAGTGGCCAGTGCCTTCCAAAATAAAAAAAATTCTCTATATTTGTTATTTGAGGTAATATCTCCGTATTTAGGCCATGGATCTTTAAAATTTGTATCCAATGATAAAATTGATAATTCAATTTACACATGTTCCAACTTTCAGCATCACAGCTTTAAAAAACAATTACTTATTCAGTTTATTACAAGTGTTCCTCTAATTGTTTTGAGCAGTGTATTTATTTTTATTGTAACTACATGTAAGAATCATTTTTCTTTTAACCTGGTTGAGTGATAGACAAGGACTTAGGGTCAATTTCACCAACAGAGGTAACTGTATTACGCCAGTTCTCCCCGTGTATAATGCATAGCTTAAACTGGCGTAATACATTTACCTCTGTTGGTGAAACCGACCCTTAAGGCCTTAACTCTGCCAGTAAAATAAAGCTATTATCATTTTAAAAAGGAATTTGACATGTAAGTCCCAATATTATAGTTTAAAGGTATTTCAATAGTCGACCGCGGTGAACTAGTAGTTACATGTTCCTTGCCTCTGGTTCCGAGGATGCGGGTTAAAACCTGGTCGGGGTCGATGAATTATTTTAGGATGGAAAAATCTGAGGAGTGAGTCCTCCGGGAGGAACTTTAAGCCATGGGTCCCGAGTCTTAAGATTTTAAGGCTTGTAAAATAACCTTACGCCTGAATAAAGATGACTCTAAGCAAAATTTACCGTCCTTCTTCATCCTACAAATACCTGAGTTGCCTACTATAGGTACCTTATCCGCTCTTAGAGTGATCCTAACACCAACAAACGCCAATTGTATCCTTCCGCCATTCGCGCCTGAATTACTCTCACTTTTGACAGTGAGATGACACAGCAACAGAAGATTCGACACTTTCAGCCATTTTGTTTCATGAGAATCGACTGAAGCATGACTCAAATGCATCACCCATACGTAATAAACTATTTTAAATTGTAATTATCGATTACGTATATTTTAGAATAGTTTACGGTATATGCTTTGAATATTATTACTTTCATTCACGAAGAACAGTATATTCAGATGACATATTTTTAATATAATCAAAGGAACTACTTTTTTCGCATACTTATTGCTTCTACAACGAACGCGGTGTCCATAACCAATGAAAACCGAGCAGGTCACATGATTTTGTTTTGATAGAGGATCACTTTAGAGCGGACAGCCTTTAGATGTCTCATTGGGTCGGTATGTTGACCGCATACCATTCATGACATATTTAGGGAAATAAGCGCAACTAAATTAACTTGGTCTAGTAATTCCTAATAAAGGAGAGGCAAGGCCCAACATTAGCTGTTACGCCATTGTAAGATGTAGGTATTTGAATTCCGTAACTTCTTTAAAAATTCTCTAATTTGTTTTATAAAAACGTTACTTCGGGGTAGTTTCAAAATAAAATTCAGTAAATCAATATCATAAACCCTTCAGAGAGCTGGTATGATAATTCCATACATATTTCTCTCACACTGTTTTAAACTTGACGCATATCTGCAACTAGATAAGTTGTCATAAATAATTATAAGTACTTGCTGCAATAAGCAATGACAAAAATAACATTAAACCTATGTTTTATTGCAGTTTTTTATCATTACACGCGTGAGATCTCCAGCATACTAACTGCTGAATGTTTTATAACAGGTTTGAAGATACTTTTTTTTCGCATGTGTCCATACGATTGCATTGACATCCATTTTCTCCATTCTCATTATTACAGTCTCGTTTTACGACGCTTGTTAGAAATCATAATCTCCTACTTTAAATATCACATCAATAGCATTGCTAAAACTAAATTAATAACTATAGTTATCATAAAGCATCGATACACTGTTAACTGCAATGCAATTATCAAAGTGTAATTGAATTTCCACTGGGGTTATTAGTTTATAAGATCGAAATAACACAAAAACAATCACAGCTAACAATATTATAGATGTACACTGTCGTGCAAATGTATGTGGGTTCATCGACTTACAAGAGGTAGAGATATTCCCGACATATACAAGGTGTCTCAAAAACAGTATCAAACAGTTGCATAATAACAGAAATCAGAACCAAAATAAAAAGTCTGTAAACTAAGCGAAGTACTCAGCAAATCGAATTCATGGTCTGCTTTTGCAGCTTTACAGAATACATCTTCCTTTTGACTATTTAACTCATGCCCCAAATGGTAGTCAATGACGAATAACATCTCAATGAAATTTGTTTTACAACCATTGACAGTCGTGTTTCACCTCGCTCTTTATCCATTTCTCTTTATCAGCTCCTGCTTTTGTGATAAAGAAATATCCTCCTTTTTTTAATATTCTGAACATGTCAGAGCATTATTTTTCTCCAGCAAATACATTGAATGTAACAAATAATGAACAGATTACTTGATTTTACTGAATGTTTTACTAAAAAAAATCAATGAATAACCTATGATGTTGGTTATATACAGTTTGAGGTGTTTTGTTATTTCTTTATTAGGGTGCATTCTTATAATATTGCGATCCTATTTGGCAATAAATAATATGATCAAGTTGCAGTGAATGAACATAACCTCACATTTCTGATTTCTTTTCAAACATCGCCGTTTACATTAAATATATAAATATTTTAAAATACCGGAAACTATATTTAAATAATGATTTCTGAGTAAACAACTTAATTATATTCATTAATTAAATAAAAATAAAACTTAGTTTAATTTGATATTCATATTTATTAAGATATAATTCAGTGACAGCTGTTTCGGTACACTGTACCTTCTTCAGACATGTTAAAAATTATTATAATTATATTCGATAACAAATGCCACTCTTGAATTCTAAATTCTCTCGATAAATTCACTAGTCACTTCATGGCTCGTGAATTTATCGATGATTTGTAAATCACTCGTGACATTACTTATGATAATCAAATCATATGTATCAGTTATGCTGCGAGAAAGCAAACATGACGGCTACTCGAGCGATTTTTAAAGAAAACCTTCACTTCTAATGGTCGGATTTCACTGATTTTTGGAGTATGTATTTTCCGTTTCATTTCATAGTAGTACCGAATTTCGTTGCGAAAAATCGAGAATTGCTTCCTCTAGACAGATTTTAAAATTTCCGCTTCAGGTGAACTTCCGCTCATAATGGTCCGATTTTACATTTTTTTTTAATTTATTGCTATATGTCAAGTTTGGTTCCAAAAAAAAAAGCAAAAATAAAATCTGGAAATGGGAGACCTAAAGAAGGTTGGATGGACGGCGTGAGAAGAAGTATGAGTGATCTGGAACTTACAGATGAGGATATTCATGGTCGCAATAATTGGAGAAGACATAAAAATTTGGAACCCAATAATAAATGTTGGTTTCAAAATTATATTTAATAAACTAATGATCTTCTTGGTGATAAAATCGTAAAACATGTAGTCAATGTACCCAATTCATTGACATTATATACCCATGTATATTGGCATGTTTTTTTTAATTGTAATTAAATTGCGATCTAGAAATTCATTAAACAAGAAAATGGGATTTCAAATTGCCACAATTCCTCTCGAGTGATTAAAATAAGATAAAGGAATAAAGTCATCCCGCGCCGTATCCGAGTGATTTAAGGCATGATGCCTTGGTGCAGAGCTGATTTGTGCTGGTTCGAGTTCCTATGGGAGATGAAATTTTGTCATGAAATTTCGGTCAATATGGGACCGGTGCCCACCCACCATCATGGGGAATTTGGGTAGCTACAATAAGTAGCGGCTCCAGGTTAAAAAAAAACAGCTATAACGGCGGGAGCTCTTACATTCTGAACACATGTCATCCCTATACTGGCTGGATGATCGTTCACCTCTTATTAACATATGTGGATACGAGACCAGCAGCCGGATGGTTTACCAAAGGGCTTCAGGCCTGTCTCATATGGATTTAAAGGAAGAAGGTACACATTAAAAGAACATGTGTCAAAATTAAGAAAACTTAAGCGCGAATGATCTTCGAAATTTAAAAATGAAATGGAAAGATTTGGCCGAGACTCCAATTATAAGAATAATACTGAAACACCTGCCTTGTCATGGGGAGATATAAAAACCAGTTATGTCTTGGACAAGTTGATAAATACGCAGCACTGACAACTGTATCAAATAACGCAAGGAGTCACTGTGGGTGATCAAGTGGAATTTAGGCAATTCGTCATGTCCACATGTTGCCTCACACAAAACCTTCCAACACAATTAACCGGATCACTTCTGCAGCAAAGATTTTGATAGACAACAACCCATTGTCCAGTTGAATATTCTAATAAATATAATACCATGCTATATACAAAATGAATATCAGTTCCCATCATCAGTTGTCATAACACCAACGTTCCCAGAGTTACAGTTCGTGCGAAATGGAAACAAGGAGCTCTAAAAAATGCAAGATTGGCTCACAAGACAATTATTGCAAATTAATTCTATAGATAACTAACTTTTCTTATTTAACTTCTATTTCAAGATTCTTATCTAGGCCTATCTACCGTTGTGGTCTCAAAGTAGCGTGCTGCCTTGTCATGCAGCGGGCCCGAGATCGATCCTCGCTAGGGACAAGTTTCCTGGGTGTGGGTTTTTCCTCACCTGTAATAAAAATGACAGGAAATTTTAAGGTCCAAACGGTCCCCGAACATCATCCGGCCATCATTATCATCACTATCACATTCGCCTCATTTAGAGTAAGATTAGGATTAAGGTCTCTCCTGGCGCATCATTACCATTCATCACCTTTCATGTATATCATTGTGCAGCGTAAGCCCACCTTCCAAGTGCCCCAATCTCAAAAATGGGTTACAAGTACGCCAGTGCCAGGAGGCATGTCGTAATGACAACCTGATGGCATTGATAAAAAAACATTGTTAGGCCTATCATGGGTATACAATCAGCACTGTGCTGTAGGCTAATTCAATTAAAGAGTCAAATTTATGCCTAAACCGGAATTTGAACCCAATTTTCCACTTTAGATGTATTAACTATTGCATACGGATGATTTTCCTGTACATATTAATTTCAATATTATTGCATCAATAATTATTATAGGCCTATTGATTCCTCTAAAGCTTGAAATTCCGCGGTTCCGCGACAAAGTCGAACGTTTTTAATGCAACATGTTACGGTATAAAACTATGAACTTGTCTGGGAAAGAAATTTTCTCAAGGAATTTTGACCAGTATTGTACCGTGCCCACACAGCATCGTGAGAAATTTCAGTGTTGTTACAATAACTAGCGACTCCAGGTGGAAAAAACCAAGCTGTAACGAACTGAGAACATAGACATGCTGACCACGTGGCTTCCCTTGACTAGTTTGATGATCATCTACCTCTGTAAATGGTACATGTGTATGTCAGACCATTAGCTGGTTGTTAGGCATTGCAGGCCAGTCGCTCCATGGAGTTCGATAGGAGAGAGAGATGCACTTTATAAAATAGCTTATTTTTTATAAAAGAAATTTGAATACAATCAGTAAACGAGCCATCATTTTTAGAAAAGCATATGAGTATTTTAGCAGATATGCTCTTCATAAAATTGCCTAAGCTTTTGAGAAAAAAAAATGGAAATTCAGCAACTGTACACTTCATAGAAGTGAATTACTCTGCTAGAAAAAAAAAACATGTATTTATAAAACCTTTTTTCAATTTCGTGTATCCAAAAAGTGATGTTAATAAAATATGCTTGGATATTAAGTAAAATACGAGTAGCTAAACAAATCGCCTTCTTAATACCAAGTTGTTCTAACTCTACTTTTTAAATTTTTTAACGAGAGTTCAATTATGTTTTAGATAGCCTACTACATAATTCACAATAATTGCACAGCTGTAAGTTAAAGCGGTTAAATACTTTCTGATCATAAAATGTTCTAAGCAGACGGGAGAACCGACATGCTGGTCACATGTCAACCTAATATTGGCTCGATGATCGTCTACCTCTGTAAATGGAAGCCATTAGCTTCCTTATCGAGGGTGGATTATAACAAAGAAATGCATTATCACCGTTGCTATTCAATTTCCTTCTGTGAATAAGTTATACAGTTAGGAAAATTACTGAGAAGAATCTGAGTTTATATAAGAATGGCGTTCTCTAGGTTACATCCAATGCTGATGATACGAATCTAATTTGAGATGATTTTAATAAGTTATCTGTAAGGAAAGCGGTTTAGATTTAAACAGATAAAAATCTAAGTACACGGAGATTCACTATACAGAAATTTAGCCGATTATGACAGGGTAACTATAGGAGATATCGTATTTACTCGCATGTTTCAAGCATTTTCATAGCATTTTTTTCGATTTAATAGGTGGATGCGTAATTTATGCAAGGAAAATTTCAGGAACCTAAGTATTCAAGGCCAATATTGTCTTTGTACCCTCAGTGATTTTTAAAATTCCCTATATTTTATTATATAAAACTTTCTTCATTAGAGGATTGCCACAAGGACAAAGTGATACAGACAATTAATTTTCGAAATTGATGAAATACACTTTACAAATACATTATACCTTTTCAAATAATTGAAGTATATTCTACAAAGTAGAAATATTGTAAAGATGATTTCTTAAAATTTAAATTGATCCTCTAATGGCAGCAACGCTAATTTTAGAAATATACACTCTATCCAAATCTAAGAAATTCCACAATTTAGCTAAGAAACCTGTTACAGTACATGTTGCCCCGATCATCAATCCTGTGACAGTTATAGGCTACTATCTAATTGGCATTTATCTTTGTAATAGTCAACTATTGGCTCATATATGTTTTTCTTTTCAGAGTCAACTTCCTCAGACGAAAAACGAATTCTGAGATCTAATATCATTCCAAATTTTAGAATATCGTCTAAATGCAATAATATATATTCGTCTATTACTCCCATTAGTGGCCACATCATGAACTTCCTCATAAACTGCGTATCCATAATCTCGCAAGGCTTCTGCCATGTTTCGAATAGTGTAGTGCCGAATGTTTCTCAGTGATTCTCCAAACGGACAACCCCCAAGGACGTGTGCAAGTGTTTCGTGCTCTCTGCGACAAGATCTACAGAGGGTATCGTCCGTAGACCTGCCCGGCAAAGAACGCACCGCCGCGGCGCGCCGATACATTGGCTTGCATTTTAATTACTCCTCTCCATTCGAAACAAGACAATCCCTGATGATCACGAATCCATTGATTTGCTGGTGTGTATTCACTTCCTTTACGAGGAAGTTGTCTCCAGAGAAATTGTGCCAGTCTTTTGAAAACTTTGCTATTCGGGGGAGAGAAAAAAAAGTATTGTACAATCACCAAAAGTAATTTACATCTTAGCACAGAAGCCAGGTTAAGGAGCCCTTTACCAAATCTAGCAGATAGTAGGCTACTACTTGTTATAAGTCAATAAAAGTTATTGAAAGGAATTACATACTGCTCCAACTGAAACTAATATTTAAGTATTCAGTTGAAAAATAGATATATCGTATTGTCGTACATTAGTCAAATATACAAGTATGTTTTTTTTAATGCAATGCAAAAAATTATGCTGCGTAAATTATACGATGACGTGGATGATGCGAATAAATACATAATTCTTAAGAAACAGTTAAAACATTCAAATATCTAGGATTAGATGAAAATAATATACCTACATCACTATAGTAAATTAAATATCGATTCATAGCAGGAAATTGGTGTTTCCATTCGCCTTCTCAGCTTGGTTAATATTTTCATTTATCATAACACCCCTATTGCTATTAATCTTCAATATATTTCCATTCCCGATTTATAAACAAGAAACAGCAATTTTTGAAATTATGGATGACTTCTACGAACGCTCCATTAAAATGGAGTATCCATACTCTTTGTATGAATTTACTTTTACGTGCGAATTTAAATATTATAATTTATAAAACTAAAATATTGCCGTTACTCTATAGGTGAAATATGTATCACACATTAAGGGAAGAAAATAACATAAAATAATTTGAAGATGGAATCCTAAGTCGAATATTCGGTCCCATAAAGAAACTATCGAAGTTAAAACATGGACAATATCCTAGAAACCTGAACTCAGACTTGGCGTATTTGAACGGAAGGTAGGTCTACTAAGGAGAATCTCTTGAATACTGCAAGACAATTCTAATTGAATAATTATATATAAGGAAAAGTTGTATGCAAAGAATAGCATGGTTACTCATATCAAATTGAGAAGAATGGAATGAGCTGATTAGGTCTGTAAGAATGGGTAAACACAGAATACAAAATAGGGTTAAGGAAGTAAAATTGTTTGGTAAAAGACCAGTTGGAAGACTAAGGATAGATTGATTGATACAAACTCTAAAGAACTACTTTGAAAGCCAGCCTAAAATAGGATGAAACTGGACAAGGAAGGATGGAGGAAAAGGATAAAGGAGGCTAAGCTTGGAGATCATGGATTCTATTCCCGATTTAGGCAGAACATTTTTTTCCTTACATGTATTAATTTTTTCTAGTAAACCTATCCATGATTCCAATATTTGTTTAGGTTTATTCTATTATAATTCTTTGCTTATGTAAACAATCTATTTGTCCTCTATATTATTTTCAAGAGATTCAACTCTTAATTTTTTATTCATAATCTTACTGTTCTAACTATCTTCTCTTTCTTTCCCAATGATATTAAAGTGTTTCATTTTTGCTGTCTCTGTTTTGTGTTTTTGTTTTTCGACAATTTTCCAGACTCGATTCCCTAACATACTGCCGGTATATATGTTGAGTTATAAAGTGTAATTTCTCTTTTCTGGCTCATTTACGTTTTTTTTATAGGAATCCCGTATTTATAGCGTGGATGAGTGTCTACCTGCATTTAATTATTTGGACTTTATTTCATGAGAAATGTTTCCAACTTCAATAAAACACCTAAATATTAAAACAAATCATTTGTTTTAATTCTTTATTTATAAAATTTATTTAACATTTCTCACTTTTACTTATTATCATTGTTTTCGAATAAACAATAATACAACATTTTTAAAAATACGAGCATATATGTAATAAATTATAATAGAGAGGGGCACGCCGTAGCGTAGTGGTTAAGGCACTGTGCTACAAGCCGGAAGGTCGAGGGTTCAAAGTCCCGGTGGGGTCAGGATTTTTAAACTGACCAAAACCTTCTGGCGGCACTATAGCCCTGGGGTCGACTCAGCCTGACAACCCGGCTGACATCAAGTGCCGATTGTCTAGAAAAAGTGGGAGCCTTAACCTCCTACTACCCCAAGGGCCTCCTGAGGCCTTAGTGGGAATACTTTACTTTTTTCATGGAAACGGAGTGTTTAACGTAATGGAGAAACGTCACTACAATATAGATAAACTTTTAAAATAATGTGAAACACCAGAAGTTACAGCATAATTATTGCCAGTATAAATCGTCATCAAAATATCACTTTACACAATTCATGTTCTGAAGAATAATCACTAAAATAGTTACTTTAATATATATGGAAATTTAAATATCTGTAAAATACATAACTTTAGTGCGCGGTAGACCAGATGCACTGCGCAAACAAACACAAAAAAAAGACAACCTGTTATAACATACTATTCTCTCTTTAATACTGGTAGTTTTAAAATTAATAATCAATTTGGCAGCGATTTAATTCGTTCCTAAATATGAACATCCTTATCCAACGATGAAAAGAAACTTCAGGCCTTAAGAAATCTTGGATACCGGAAGAATTAAATATAGATTTATGAATTCCTTAAGAGAATAGGCCAATAAAAGGATGGAAGAATTATTTTACTTATGAGTTAAAATGTTTATGCTCTAGACGACGGGCGAGGACATAATTTTTCAACGAATTTTTATTATTAGTTTTAGTCTTAATTTTAACTAATATTAACTGGTTGTATTATAGATCGTAATACGTATATTAGATATTATCTTTTGATCAAATTTTTACTTAGTGTTTAATATTAGAGTTAATTAAGATTGTTATATTCTGATGTAATATATGTTTGTCCTGGTGAGTGGAAGAGAAGGCCACATGGCCTTAACTCCACCAGGCTAAATAAATCTAATCTAATCTAATCTAATCTAATCTAATCTAAAGTCTTGCTTACACGTATCGTACTATATTTTAATTCGTATTCTGTGAAATGTATCTACCTATATACCTCGTACTTCCCCGTGTGGGGATTAGTGTGCTCCCTAGTAGAGGTGTTTTAACCAAGTTAATTTAGTTACGCTTATTTACCCATAGATGTCAGCGAATGATATGAGGTCGGCATATCATCTCAGTGAACACCTAATGGACAACTAAGGTATTACTTGGATGGAATACGGTCGGTAAATTTTGCCCAGCGGGCTCTTTATTCAAGCTTGCGGTTCTTTTACGAGCCCGAATATCTTCAAGCTCAGGAACTACTGTGGAGGACTTGAAACTTGGATTTTTCCATCCTAAAAAATCCATCGAGTTCGGCCGGGTGTGAACCCGCGTCTTACAATTTTGTTATGTTTAATTATGCCAATACAATGTGTAGATAAGATATCAGGTTTACTATTATGGTTCTCATTTCAAGGCCGCCATTTAGAATGCCATGATCAAATATGCACGAAACTTTGATGACTGCGAAATTTCTTAAATTATGCTAAATAAAAGGACACAATAACATGTTTAACTGAAATATTATATTGAGCAGTTCAGCTAAAATTATTTTAAAATTATCCTGACGTCAAGTTAATTATTGGCGACGCGCGATATTCAATTTTCTTCCTCCAGAAAACAATGTTGTCAATGAGTTAATCGAGTTATTTAGAACTGTTTCTGTACATTTCTATATAATGTTGAAGATGGGGTTTAAGGGTAAACAATGCCTATTTAAAGGAATCGGTTTGAAATTAGTTTTGGTAACTATATATACAGAAGTACATACATGAATATATAAAATGAATACCATAACAAATGAATGAATCATTCGCGACGAATGAGTTCAGACAGAGTTCCCAAAACAATGCTTCGTTATTGTCCAACAGGGAAGAGATCTCTTGATCGTCAACGGAAGCGCTGGATACAATATTCATCAGTGACATCTAACAGGCCTCTAAGGACAAAGACTTGTATGGATGTAGAAGATGATATATCCTTAATATTGTTTCGTTAAAATGAGTCATCAGATGTTACATTTTAGTTTCTATGTTGGTGAAAGGGGCATGAGTGAGTTTGAGAAGTTTAATACTTCATTTTCCACACTATTTTAATAACATAAATATATAAAATTCATCACAGTATGAAATAAAACAACATTAATGATCTTAGGAAAATGTTTTGGACCAAAGCGAGACGAAGGGACAATGAAAGGAGAAGACTGCGTAACAGTGAGCTATATAATCCTTATAGGAAACCAAATGTAATAAAATATATGTCTCCTAGATTGCGATGGGCAGGTCATGTGGTACGAATAAATTAAGAGAGAGGGATATGGAAATTCCTTATTCGAAAACCAGAGGGAAAGTGTCCAGTACGTAGGCAAAGAATGAGATGGGAGAACATTAACCATGATTTGAGAGACATACATTATGCAGCAGATGATTGGAAAACATTAACTTTGGATATGGAAATATGGAGAACTTACGTCCACGCGGCTAACAGCCTCCGGGCTCGATAATTCCAGTAGGTTATAAAGAAACTTCTTCTTCTTCTTCACTTTCTGGTTTGGGCAAGAGTTGCCTGTTCATTCTTCACTAATAGATCGAAGACCATCTCTTCCGAGGACGTCCGACATCTCTTCTTCCTCTTGGAAAATAATGGAAGATTTTATTTGGTAATCTACTTTCTTCCATTCTTTCTACATGGTTATAAAGAAACTTTATAACCTTATTAGAAATAATAATGTTCCTCTATTATTTATAGTCGGCCGCGGCGGACTAGTGGTTAACAAGTTATGTTCTTTGCTTCTGGTCCCGATGGTCGCAGGTTCAAATCCGGCCGATGTAGATGGATTTTTTAAAGGATGGAAAAATCGAAGTAGTCCTCCGGGAGGGACTTTAAGCCGCGAGTCTCGAGTCTGAAGATTTTCAGGCTCGTAAAAGACCCTTAAGCCTGAATAAATTAAAATATTAAAATTAAAATTAAAGAGGCTTTAAGCAAAATTCACCCACCTCCTTCATCCTAGTAATACCTTAGTTGCCTACAAGATGTCTCATTGCGTCGGTATATTGATCGCATACCGTTCATGACATCTTAAGGAAATAAGAGTAAGTAAATTAACTTGGTCTAGTAACTCCTAACAAAGGAGTGGCTAGGGTCCAACATTGGGCTGTTACGCCATTGTAGATATAGGTTACTTATAGTATGGTTATAAAGTATTCTTATGTAATTCATAATTCTACATTTAATCCATAAGATTTTATTTAATGTATTCGTGTCCAGACAGTAATTTTGGAACTTTATGAATTTAACAGTACACATTTCTGGGGATTAGTCGATTCATTTTTTTATCTTTCTTTGCAATCTATCAGAAGGCAAATTAAATGGGTCCAAATTACATGCTACAATATATATAACATTTTAACAATACATTATTCTGTAATAAGTCATTGGAGATTTCGCATATAAATAAACTCAGAACCGTAAACAACCTAAAACATTTGTCGATAGAATTCTGTTCCACTCATTAAATTCAAGAAACATCCTGTACAGTGAAATCAGTATAACGCGATTATATTTGCCACGCGATGTTACCTGAGGGACATGACTTCGTAGTCCTAGATTTGACATCATACAAAGAGATTGGCAGAGGCTTTCAGTATATCAAAGGCAGATGTAACCGTATGTGATTATGTTTACGTCCGGTTCGGATGACGAGACCTTAGGGGACACTGATTTACATCCTTCCCCAAACCAATCAGATGCCAATTAGGTTTCAACGACCCTAGGAGTTAATTCTAGAGGAGACTGAAGTGACTTCATGTCACCAGTTGATATCAATTTATGATCCGACTGAACGAAATTCAATATTCAACCCCTTCTGTAAACTTGTAATTTTTTGAGTGGCCAGTACCCAAAAATAGTGAGATTAAATGAAAACAAGAAAAACTATTATTTTTTCCTGTTCTGATTTTTAGCGAGTACCGAAGGATTGAAAGTATTGAGGTAGTTCTCATTAAAAGATCTTTAAAAAATTCGAACAGATCTTCACCGATCCTTTCTATACAAAATCCGACCGAAGTTCCAGTTGTACTGTAAAGAAACTTGCATAGGTATAAAGGTAGGCATATTACTCCGCTGACTACGTCTATCTTTACCGAAATTCTGCCCACTACTCTTTTCGTGCTTCAAGTTAAGCCTTGTAAGGTTGAAATTGGAATATGTTTTGTTCAACATAATCTTCTTCACGGATTGAACTGCAAAAGGTTCGTTTCCGATCTCATGTAGAAAACTGATATCTCTACCGTGCTCTTGGCCATCCCATACATATATACCGCTCTGGCTTATATATGAATAACTGTTTTGTTATATGTACAGGAAAGTTCGGGTAATGTGAACCTTTCTCTTTGAGTAGACCCTGTTAATCTTCTTCTTCTTCTTCACTTCACGGGCTAGGCAAATTGCCTGTTCCGCCTCACAGTTGTTCTGTCCATCTTTTCATTGGCCTTCCTACATTCCTTGAACCTCTTGGCTTGTAGTTGAATGCTGCTCTTGGTAAACCCTGTTAATATCTTTTTTAATTGGTGCTGCCCTCGAACAGAAAATATTTTACCTTCTTCCCCTCATCAACTTTGACTGGTTCAAGGACAGTTTATTTTATTCTTTGTGCGAAGAAGTGTTAATTTGTGATATTTATGAAAATGACCACTTGAAAAATTTTCCAAGCCAAGAATCAATTCTAAATATTTCAGCTATTGAATATTACAAATGTTGGAAAAACTCCTAAATATATTATATTACGCAGATGCTGTTTTAATATACTGACGGGTTTGGTTTGACATTATGTAACATGGTGGCTGTATAAAATAATTAAACATTAAAAAGTTATTCGGTTAATGAGGACCCTGTGAGTCCACTTTACACGAATACGTATATTTTATCAATGAGGATGCTATCTGTAAAAATCATTCACTTAATTAATTTTATTTAATAGCCTTGTAATTTTACTAAACCCAAAGATCGTCACTTTCTGCAGTTAAATGGCGTGTGAATGTTAAAATCAACAATAATTTTTCAAAACATTAAATAAATATCAAAGTTTTTTAATTATGATCAGTCATAAATATTTTCAGATTAATCTGTGCCTGTCTGTATAAAGCAATAGAGTAAATACATTTAAAAATTGACTAAAAGATAAGGTGGACTCTTGAGTCCACTTTATCCGAATAAGGAAGTTAATGTGAACCTTTCTTGTAATGTAAAAAAAATATAAATTATGAAGATATTTCCATATTTGAATAAAATAACGGTGCTATTTCGTAGTTACAACACTAATGATAATCACTAAATAAACAAAATTCAAATCCCTTAATTAAAAGAAGAAAAACAAATTCAAAACAGAGGTCCAAATTACCCGAAGTTCCTCTACTTGATCCATTCTTTGAATGTGGTCGAACCAATTTTGTTCGTATTCTTTGGTTCTGTTTCTTAAGCTGAATATGTTAGGCTCATTCGTAATACCTTTGCTGTATTATTAATCTTGTGAAGTATATCCAGCAATATGTCTCAGGAAAAGCATTTCTGCAGATTCTAATCTTTTAGTTGATATATTTTATTTAAAAAACACAATCAAAATTTGTAACAAAGTCAGCTACCACTAAAATAAAATTGTATAAATCCATAGAGTAATCACGGATTACTCTAAAAAAAATACAATTTATTCATAGATATAACGCAGTCCATAATATTTGTAGGTCCTGCCTCGACTAGTAGTTACCAGCTCGCCTCTGGTACCGAGGTTCGTGGCGTCAAACTCGTCCAATGATTTTTAAGTAGTAAAACTTTCTGAGCATGGTTTCTTTCTGAAGTGTACCAATGCGGTGGGTCATGTGTCGTCAATTTAATGAACATAGAATAAACTTAAGCCTGTAATAAAAGGCTTCTCAGCAAAAAAATTGTCAGTCTTCTCATGAAAATTTTGAATTGCTATATTAATGACCTTAGCTGTTAAAGAACGCCGTTAAATAACTATCTAGCATACATGTTATGTAGTCGAACATAATAATAGGGCTATTCTTTATAAATTCAATAACTACTATTTTTTAGAAATCTGCTTTTGAGACTTGATTCGCTTTTCCCCCGTATGTATTTTACTGCAAATATATAGAGGATGCACATTTTGCCTTTTATATAAAATTCACAAAGGCAAGCAAGCATGAGTTAAATGTAATTATAAAGTTTTAAATTTAATTTTCCTTGTCGAGGGAACATGCCACTATAAAGCGATGAAGGTGAAGTTGGTAGGGGTTCTGAGTTTTCGGATATATTTCTTAAGCAGGGGTGGATATCTTACTGACAAGAGCGGGAATTCTCTTGTACAACTAAGGATAAGTATAGCACAAATAAAACTTATTTTCCCGTATGCATGTAGCATGACTAAATAATTTTATCTGTGTGAATTCAAAAATATTAAGAGTGAAAAGTTGTTTAATATCTTGTTAGAACTCGGAATTTCTAAAAACCAGTCACGCAGGAACTACGTACACTAAACAAATTCCTCAGAAAGTCGAATTTGTTTTGCTGGTTCATGTAATATACTCATTTTAATAAATTGGAGAATCTCAATTTCTGATGCCAGTTTATTTAAAAGTGTCAAACTGCAGCTAAAACAAATCATGCATAATCTTATTATCTATTTTCATATTGTTGTACAATTAGACATAAATTTAAACAGTATATATCGATTAATTTTTCCACTACTTTATTAAACATATTGAATAGATTAGACTAATATATTTTATAGCATACAATGCCAATTTAAGGGTTAATTAAATTGTAGAGCATACATTGCGAGGAACCAAACATGCCGGTTTCAAAAGACAATTTTTAATTTCGGGTTTACTTCTAAATTCTGAAGGGTATAATGTGGAAATGTCAGCTCAGTATAGGGATAACTGAAGAGCTTATGTCAGTGGGCCTTGAACCTGGGGTTTGATAGTGCTAGTGTTAGTGTTAGTTAAGTGGATAGAAGATAAGTGAAGAATGGAGTTATAATAAGTATGATTTCCTATAAGTAATTAACTGGCACTATTCAGAAAAATGTCGGTAAGTAAAAATATGATCTACCAACCTACAAAATGGCATCAATTGCGAATAGTCTTGCCCACAATTAAGGATGTGAATTCGCCTTGTGGAAATTATGCTTAGTCATTAGGTCTTGATTTTTAAATAGGGGCATCTTACTGATATGATAGAACGGTGAAATGCAAAGTTTTAACATATAATAGTTACGTATGCAACAAGGGAAGTAAGTAGTACATTACTAGAGGAGGACATGTTTGAGCTTTAGCGAGGGCTAACAAATAAGTTGGAGACTATATAGTAATGTACTTTCAGAATTGCGTATATATTTTTGTCCACTCCTATACAAATAATTATGTCTAATTTTTATATTCGTGTGAATTTACGTATATCTTCGTTTGAAGAGTTCAATTGCTTGATAGCAAGGAATGTTGATAAAACAGTAATTGTTTATTGTTGTCTGAATTAGTGGCAGACATTTTAAATAACAGTTTCAGACTGCATATTAATCTTCTTCTTCTTCACTTCCTGGTTTAGGCAAGAGTTGCCTGTTCCGTCTTCACTAATAGATATAAGACCATCTCTTCCGAGGACGTCCGACATCACTTTTTATCGAATAATACAATACAATTTTATTGTATCACACTTATTTGTCAATTTGCTTAATAGAAAATGAACCGGCAATCGCCGCTTCCTCTACATCACAATTAATCCTGTAATTAATATGCAGTTAATGGAAACTCGGACGGACTTAACTGCATATTAATTACACGATTAATTGTGATGTAGAGGAAGCGGCGAATGCCGGTTAATTTTCTATTAAGCAAATTGAGAAATAAGTGTGATACAATAAAATTGTATTGTATTATTCGATAAAATTTTAAGAAGGTAACATTTTTACATTATTAATTAATGTCAATTATTTTTCTTCCCAGGGAAGTAAGTTGAGCAATTACATCCCGTTGTCAATGGATACCAAGGTTCTCTGGTAAATTCAACTTACTTCCCTAAAAACAGAATGATAATTAGGCCATTATTAGCGTAGGAGTAAACAAATTTGTTTATTTTGACTTCCTCTACAATCGTATTAGTTTACAAAGGTTGGAAGAGGTTAGAAGGGTGCCGCTAATATAGCGAGAGGGAAAACATTAGGCCGAACATAAGTGCATACATTCCGCAAAACATAAACGTTGTGTACGATACGCGAAATGAATTTAACATTTTTACTTCGCAAAACTGAGTTACATTGTATATAATCTGCCTAGCTTCACTATGCGGTACTTCACTCGCGGATTGAGAGTTTAACCAAACCCCAACCACGTATGAAAGATCAAGTTCTAATGTAGAAAGAAAATTAAGTACCAGTGGCGTAGACGTGATATCATAGGCCGTAGTTCCGAGACATATCGATCCTATTCCGGCCTTTATAGACTACTACTTAGGGAATGGGGTGGCTTAAGGCTATGGAAATTTTATTACATTTCAATGCATGTGAAGTCAGTCCATTCAAGGAACACCGACCCGCTGTTACTATAAACAGATCGAGTAAGCATTAGGAACAGTGCCATTAGATATATTCCAGTTCTGTAACTGTAGCCTCTTGGTGAATCCTAAGGCATGTGACAGGAGGGAACATTGCCGAATATGGGATGGAAGTAGGAGCCATGCAAAAAAAAAATAATAATAATTAAATAAATTGTTAAAAAACACTATTCTATAATGAACACTCCAAACATGAGAAAACATAAGTATTCACTAACGTATAGTAACTATTATGTTTTCAAAACTGACCTGCAACTCTCCCTCCCCTCTTACCGCACCATACAACATAAACCCCTCAAAAGCTGCTACAGAAGTCAGAACTGAACTAAAAATCACATTGCAGTGAAATACAGCTCACGCATTTAAACTTGTGGGCATGTGAAGTTGTGCTTTTACTTGGGGAAACAAGAGGTGAATTGCTGCTAATATTGTATTGTATTGTAAGCCCATGTTTTCCCTTTACAGAGATTTAGGCGCTCTCCCCCTACAGGGAAGAATTTGAACCATACTAATTTAGTTACACTTGTTTTCGTATAGATGTCATTTTGAGTGGTCCGTGGCCAGCGTTCCGCCTCACTTACTTAAAAATATCGATTCAGAAGTTGTTATTGGAGTATTTGAAATGCAAATTTGTACTTAGAACCGAACAGGCAACTCTTACCTAAACCAGGAAGTGAAGAAGAAGAAGAAGAAGAAGAAGAAGAAGAAGAAGAGAACCGATTCTAACTTAAACTAAACATATAACCGAGTGCAAAATAATGGCGTGTAGCACACCACAGGAACTATCTTACCACTGGTACAAATACTTTTCTTTCATGTCTCTATTAGGGGTTGGAATGTAGAGTACGAGGCTACAAGACGACAAATTAGTAACGGTCCCCAACCCCGATCGCTTCCATTTGCTTTCCTCCCACTATTACACACGATCGAGAGAAAATTTAACTGCAACTGTTCCTCTACATCGAACATCTCATCATTCCTTGTTTCAGCCACACGACTCTGGAATTCCATCCCCTCGTATATCAAGGACTGCCCGACTCAAAAACAGTTCAAGAAAAAAACTCACTACACATGTCCTTAGACAATATCATATATAACAGTTTTCAATGTATACTTTTATTATTCAATTATATTTTAAACTTCCTTTACGAAGCCAATTACTTAATCAAGTTATAGGTTATTATTCTTTACTATTACTATTATTATTATTATTATTATTATTATTATTATTATTACAATTTTTATTTCTTTCCATTGTCAACTATATATTGTTTAGCCTGCCTATATCTATTATGTATCATTAACCATGTAGACAATTCAAAATTATTATTTTATGTATAATTTAACCCTGGTGAAGTGGAAGAGAAGACCTTATTCTCTTAACTCCATCAGGTAAAATAAATAAATAAATAAATAAATAAATAACATTTAAATAAACCACTACAAACAGTGCGGGAAGTATAGGCTACTCAATGAATCTCTAATGTAATAGGCGTAAACTGATTCACTTTTCATAAAAACTTTTTTTTTCTTTTTACATTCAAAAAGCCAGTTCACATAGCACGGTTCAAAGGAGATACAGTGTATGCATAGATCATTTCACAGTTAATCCATCCAGACCCCCACTCTTTATACAATATATTCAACTTTGCAAACAAACTTTTTAAAATCCAATAAATATACATGCACTAAAATTAAAATAATCAAATATCAAATCTGAATAAACCAAAACCACGGAAAGAAAAATTTCTAAAAACACATGTAGTCCATGTTCCTTTGTATACCCCTAAGACAATGAATGGAAGGAGATGGTTTCTTGCACTTTTACATGCCTGAACTTCATTCTTTTGAATCCATCAACGCATTTACAGACCCTATGGCTTTGATAATTAAGATGCACTTATGATATCGTGATTGTTTTTGCCCCTTGATACTCTTCCTTCAACCTTCAAACTCCCCTTTCTTGTAAAATAACCCCAACCCGCCATGACATTTCATGCCCGCCCTTGAACAACTTGGAAAAAGAGCTCCAAGTTTAATAATAATAAATAGCTTACTCAAAGATTTATGATCCGATCTCATATCAGCTAATTTCAAACTACCAGTAAAGAATGTATGTACATTCCACAATACAATAGACTATGGAAGGGCTCTTCAATTTATAATTTAAAGGTCTGTATTTAGAGACCTTCCCGCAAAGTCAACTCCTCAGTTTGATAATTAAATAGTTTTATCAGGTTTCGTTGCAAGGAAACAAAAATTACTGCCTCAAGAGCGATTAAAATGTTCTCTCAAAACTTCAGCTTTCAGTATGATCCATAATCTAAATGACCCTATTTTGATGATTAATGAACTATACTTATCCAAGTGAATAAATAATATAATAATAATAATAAAAATAAATAATAATATAATATAATAATAATTTAGTTATTTTGGCAGAGTTAAGGCCATAATGCCTTCTCTTCCACTAAACGAGCACAAATACAGGCCTACAACAGTTTCTTGTAGGAAAACTAGAGGGAAAACGTCCAGTTGGTAGGCCAAGAATGATGTGGGAGAATAACATTAACTATGATTTGAGGGAAGTAGATTAAACAGGGGATGCGTGGAAATTTTATTTCAGGATAAGGATATATGGAGAGTTTATGTCCGCGCGTCCGTGAACCTACGGGTTCGATAGTAGTAGTGATTTAGCTATATAATTATTTCGTATGTAATAAAACGAATAACTTAACTACTCACACAAAAGAGATATTTTAGCCGTGATTGCTCAGAATTTATATTGAATCAAGTAACAATTTTGTCTGTTTTATTTTACATTGTTTTTGTTGTTTTAGAATAAGTTGGAACATTAAATCTCTCTACATAGATATTATCACATAAAACGCATTGATCATTTGTAATCTAAATACAACATTTCTCGACATTTATGCCTAAACACCTAACAACCTGCAGGTAAGTCCAACCTGACCTTGAGTCTGCATTCTATTGCAGTATATCTATCTATATTTAATTTATTGCTATACTGAGAACATAAATCAGCTTTTAACAAGTGGTATTGAAAAGGTATTCATTACCAAGTTCATATCAGCAGAAGAAAACACCCACCGCGGTTAGCATCTCCAACTTACTTTAAACTTCTATCGAGTTTGTACATTGTGAGGTCAAACATCAACATTAGCACACATTACGAATGTATTATTTTACATAATAAAAATATACACTTGAAAAATAGTGTTTTAAGTGGCAATGTGGTAACTCGTAATAACCTTCCCCTTTACCAACGATTTACCAATTAGGCCTGCATTAAAAATCGTTATGTGATTCTGTGCTACGTATTATTGTAAATAAATTTAAATAAAAAAAGAAGAACAATTTCTATACCTTTTTCAAGCTAAGTTTCAGTTGTAATGTAAACAAACCGGATGTATAACTGCATTTTCACTGGTCGAATAATTGTTTTACCTTTAAGCTGTAAGAAAATGTAGTTTGCTCTCGAATACTTTAAAAAAAGGAAACAAAAATATACTCAGGGTTCTTAAAGCCACTATCCATTTCAATGAAGGAAGTCAATGAATGAATAATAATCTATATTATTGTGAAGTTTTACACATATCCTACTGCCTTTCTACATGACCGCCATCTGGGTGAAAACACATTCTCCATCTTTCAGCTATCAAACGAAATGTAGACATTTATATTTAAATTGTAGTCCACCGCTGTGGTCTCGAGGTAGCGTGCTGCCTTGTCACGCAGCGGGCCCGGGTTCGATCCCCGGTCGGGACAGTTTTTCTGGGTGAGGTTTTTGTCGGGGGTTTTCCTCACCTGTAAGACATATGTCAGGAAAAATTTAAGGCCCAAACGGTCCCCGAAATCATATGCCCATCGCAATCATCATCATTCATATTCATCTTAGATTAAGTTTAGGATTAGAGGCTCTCCTGGCGCACCACTATCATCATCATCCATCATGTCATCGGGCAACGTAACCCCGCCTTCCAGGCGCCCCAACCTCAGAAGTGGGTTACAATTACGCCATTGCCAGGAGAGAACAGAGAGAGCACCAGAAATGTCTAAGGACAAAAACTGGGGACATTTATATATATATATATATATATATATTATATATATATATATATATATATTTAAATCGTAAAAAAGCCTGCTGCTTCTGTGATACGATTCCGTAAATAAAGCAGATGTGATAAGGCCGTTTTCGAAGAGCGAAACGTAGAATTTTCCACACTGTGTTGCAAGGGACATGCAACTCCATACTGAAGTGTCCAGTTGATGCGTTCGGAGTTGATGGGTAAATTCAGCTCTGGTGTCTTCATATGACAATCTGCGTACCCGTGCACAAACAATGGCAATCCATTTTTCCGTGCTAAATTTGTAACACTAAGTTAACAGTGTATGCAAAAAATTAGTGTTTTCACGGAAATGGATAGCGACTTTAGAGACACCCTGTATTTTCTAACATGTCTATATAAGTTATATGGAAGAATCTTAAAATATATAATTACAATTTTAATACATTAAATAAGCGTTGTTTTATTCTTGCATATGTTCAATGCAGAATACGTTGGAATTTCAATTAATTTAAATTGTTTCAAAATGGTAAAAAAATTGTATAATTTTTTAAACATTGGAAAGCCAAGTAATAATAATAATAATAATAATAATAATAATAATATAATAATAATAATAATAATAATAATAATAATACTTTATTTATTCTGGCAGAGTTAAGGCCATAAGGCCGTCTCTTCCACTCAACCAGCACAAATACAAATAAATATTCGACAAATATAGATATACACTATACTAATTATAAACAGTTAAATATATAATAAATGTAGCAATGTAAATGCCATGTACAAACAACATTTTAATAACAATAATGATACGATAATAATAATAATAATAATAATAATAATAATAATAATATAAATATGATAAATTATACGAGAAACACCAATTAATATATATACCTTACACTGGGTAATAATGAAGTCGAGGTTAGAACAAATATAAATTTAGATTTCTTTTAAAAGATGCCAATGTCCGGCCGCCCCTTATTTCTTGTGGTAGGGAATTCCAGTTGCGAGAAGTGGAGATGGTATTGAAAAGCGGAGAGAAACATTTTATTTTGAATATTTAAATAGTTTAGTGAAAAATATCCCACATTAATAATCGTGGATATGATGAAAATAAGTGCAGAATTTACAGGTGAGTGAGTATTGAACATAAATTCTGTTCGCAATCAAATTGTATCGGTAAATAAAGGATATATATTGACATCATGGAAAAATGTAAACGTCTAATTGGGTAGGACTATATATAATTTGTTGTCATAAATAAATAAGAAACGAAGAAATATCCTAATTAGTGGTACCATCTTACGTTGTATTTAGTTTTATTTCCCGTAAAATACGATATTGGCTAAGAACAATATTTCTATCATAGGCCTACACAATTCTGTCACATGATGGTTAAAAGTAGTACAACGGTTTCTCCAATAGACGGAGGGGCAGAGCAACACCTTATGCAAGATTGTTTACAGTACAATTGAACCTTAGCTCGGAATTAGTATAGCAGGAAGTGAATAATTACCTCAGCAATGTATATGTTGTATTTTTTAATCAATAAAATGCCTTAATAATGAGAAGTTTACGAAAAATAACCTGAAATATGTCATATTATCGTCGGAATTGTCTTACTAAAAGAGGATAGCCAAGCCCATGAAAAACACATTAATAAGAAATGAAAATCGTAAGCACCTATCTAATCAAATTTTCTTCATATTCTTTTGTGGTTTCATGGCCCTTTTACTTCACTCCCTTCAAATAACGGACCATCCTCTCCTGACTTGCGCTTTATCCCTCCATCTTTTACTCTCAGAGCTCTCAAATGTGACTCGACATCATCCAACCATCTACATTTCTGTCGCCCCATATTACGACGACTTCCCCGTTTTGAATTCTAGATTATTTTTATAATACGATCCTCTTCGATTCTAATGACCTGATCTAATCTATCTTTCTTAATTTAAGCTAACCTACCTAATATAACTTACCTAACCTAACCCGTCTATAACAGAAATACGAATGAGCATGTTAGCAACCATGTCGCTAGAATGAATTAAATCTGATAACTATTCGACAACTATCGATATAGTGATCCATTGCAAGATTCACAGACTAATATCTGGCACATAATAGCCAATCGATTATATGATTTATAGGAACGTACAATATATCTATTGGAATGTACAGTCCCGATATCTAGTTCACTGGGGGACATTAAAAGTCTTGAGAATATGAAGAAAAATGGACGATTTATGCATCGGTAAAGCCTTATGGTATATACCGTACAGAGACTCTACTTTAGTTCCTGTCTTGTGTTTACTCTTAGCATTTGACCAAAAAAAAAAAACGAACAAATGTAATGTGACGAAAATAAAGCACAAGTCATTACAAAAAATTTTACCCCTTGTTCAAATCTTACGAAAGCTTTACGAAAGCATTCTAAACACTTAAATTGTTATTGATATATCGTCTGTTTAAATAAAATGTTTTTTTTTATTCAATGCCCCAGGTTACCATTTAGATATTTCTGGTTTCTCTCCTGGCATTGGCGTAATTGTATTTAAATAAAATGTAATATGTAAGATCATTCTATGAGCATTCGAATTACAACATTGATACTGGCACCCATGCTGTTCTTCCGTCATGTTTTGCGTTCCTTCATTGATGGCTCGCATAAGAAACAAAACTCAAGGAAGAGAATACAAAAGTCGGTCACGTAGGCATGCATAAATTAAGCGAATTCCTCTGCAACTCGAATTTATGGCAACATTTTTGCGGAAAAATATATTTGTTTTTTATATTGGAGAAATTCAATGTATGATGCCTCCTAAGGCTTGATACGGCCTTTATTTTCTATAACAATGATATAAAGAATGCGGCAGAAGTTAGTTAACCACTGTACATGGTTGCAAGGAAAAAAAAGTCAGGTTGGTTGAAACTGGGGTTTGAATACGGAACCTTGAGAATATAATCTCAAACACTACTGCTTGAGGTAATTTGGTAACTAGGGAAAATTCCGGTAGTTATTTTTTGTAAATATGTTGTAAGCTACAGAAAATAATATATCTGCATTTTCGGTTAACTGACTTAAGCTGCAGCCCGTGTATATTAATTTTATTCTGGAAAAAAAGAACAGACTTGTTTGGGTAAAGATAGACACAAGAAGGAGCTATAATATATAGAGCCTATTGTACTAACTAAAATATAAAAACAAATATTAATGTTATAAACTGTAATTAATTAGTATCTCGTAAGATGAAACATTTGAACTTGAAAGTGTAATATTTGTTATAGATTACAACGACGCACTTGTGCATTACCAGTAGGTTGTTGTTAATGAACAGTATTACATATTAGTGAAAGAAATCGGCTTACTGCCAAAACCAGGTACACAAGTTATACAACCATCAATTACATGTTATTTATTATGCATTTCCGTTTATGTTTACCAGAAACATTATTACAATATAAAGAGCAAAAATTGCATTTAATGATACACCCATAGGCTAGCGATTGTATAGCCATAATCAAGATCGTTTTACAATAATCAATATCTCATAAAATTATATTATTATTATTATTATTAATATTGTATTATTTCAAAATAAAATAATCATTAATACATATAACAGAAATAAAGTTTTAATGACCATTTGCAGGTTACATCACCATAGATAAAAACTAACATAATTAAGAATGTTCAATCTTACACACAAAATTAAATGTCAAGAATTATTTCAAATACATTGGGGAAAATGACGTCAAATAGTATTCCACAAATTTTATCCAAATATAAAACCGAAGGGAAAATAAATATTGGTCGTCTTGTAACTAAAATTTATATATGCTTATATGTGTGTATAATTGTGTGCGCATGCGCGCGCGCGCGTGTGTGTTGTATGTATGTATGTGTGTGTGTGTATGTGTGTGTGTGTGTATGTGTGTGTATGTGTATGTATGTGTGTGTATGTGTGTTGTGTGTATGTGTGTGTATGTGTGTATGTGTGTATGTGTGTGTGTATGTGTGTGTATGTGTGTGTGTATGTGTGTGTATGTGTGTGTGTATGTGTGTGTGTTTATGTGTGTGTGTGTTATGTGTGTGTATGTGTGTGTGTATGTGTGTGTATGTGTGTGTGTGTATGTGTGTGTATGTGTGTGTGTGTATGTGTGTGTAATGTGTGTATGTGTGTGTAATGTGTGTATGTGTGTATGTGTGTGTGTATGTGTGTGTGTATGTGTGTGTGTTTATGTGTGTGTGTATGTGTGTGTGTATGTGTGTGTGTATGTGTGTGTGTGTATGTGTGTGTGTGTATGTGTGTGTGTGTGTGTGTGTGTGTATGTGTGTGTGTGTGTGTGTGTAGTGTGTGTGTATTGTGTGTGTGTATGCGCGCGCGCGTGTGTGTGTTGTGTGTATGTGTGTGTGTATGTGTGTGTGTGTGTATGTGTGTGTATGTGTGTGTGTATGTGTGTGTGTATGTGTGTGTATGTGTGTGTGTATGTGTGTGTGTGTGTGTGTGTGTGTGTGTGTGTGTGTATGTGTGTGTGTATGTGTGTGTGTATGTGTGTGTGTATGTGTGTGTGTATGTGTGTGTGTTTAATGTGTGTGTGTATGTGTGTGTGTATGTGTGTGTGTGTGTGTGTATGTGTGTGTGTGTGTATGTGTGTGTATGTGTGTGTGTGTATGTGTGTGTAATGTGTGTATGTGTGTGTTAATGTGTGTATGTGTGTGTGTATGTGTGTGTATGTGTGTGTGTATGTGTGTGTTTAATGTGTGTGTATGTGTGTGTGTATGTGTGTGTGTGTGTGTATGTGTGTTGTGTGTATGTGTGTGTGTGTATGTGTGTGTATGTGTGTGTATGTGTGTGTATGTGTGTGTATGTGTGTATGTGTGTGTATGTGTGTGTATGTGTGTGTGTATGTGTGTGTGTGTGTGTGTGTGTGTGTGTATGTGTGTGTGTGTGTGTGTGTATGTGTGTGTATGTGTGTATGTGTGTGCGTGTGTGCGTGTGTGCTTGTGCGCATGTGTGCATGTATGCATGTATGCATGTATGTATGTATGTATGTATGTATGTATGTATGTATGTATGTATGTATGTATGTATGTATGTATGTATGTATGTATGTATGTATGTATGTATGTATGTATGTATGTATGTATGTATGTATGTATGTATGTATGTATGTATGTATGTATGTATGTATGTGTGTATGTATGTATGCGTGCGCGTGTGTGTGTATACGCGCATGTGTGTATGCGTGTATGTGTGTGTATATGCGTGTGTGTGTGTGTGTGTGTGCGTGTGTATATGTGTCCATTTAGAAGCTGCAATTTTGGTTTTATCGAGAGTAAGCTTGACATGTGGCATGTGATTTAAAAATAAATAATGTCGAGTTCGATAAGCAGCAAAATCTTATCATTAAATGTAGCAGTTCACCTGAAACGAAAATTTAAAAATCATTATAGCGGTTGCAATTTTCGATGTTTCACATCGAAACTCAGTATATGCTATTATTATAAACCGAGGAAAACATTATCCAGCTAAATCCTTCTATACGAAACGGGGATTTACCTGAAATCCTAAATGAAGAATTGGCTCTAGCAACCTCCATGTTTCCTTCGTCACAATGTATACCATACAATTGAATTAACCACTGAATTGAAAATGTATCCTAGAAGATACATTAATTGATTTATAATTTTAATAAAGTACAGCAAAATTAATGGGTAGATATTGTAGCAGATGACTGGCTGTTCATCTTCACATAGTTTACATCATAAATGATCCACACAGATGTATAATATTTTACATTAACTTTGTTTAATACTACGAATTATCAGTAACTGTTACTCACAATTTTCATTAACAATTAATCTTGATTCCAAGAATATTCACAATTATTTTACAGTTTCTGATTAATACGCTCGCTATGATTTGTCCTCTGTTTACACCTTGCTAATGGCTGCCAATACACAACTAACTTCCTGCCTTGCCACAGATATATATAGGTGGGGGGGAAGTTTCTAGGCTTATGGTCTGGACACTTCGAAAAATGGAAGTTTCTGGCCACTAATATTTTCCGAATGGGGGATACAGACTCGTAGAGATCTCTGGAATAAGAGCCTAGACATTTCGATAGTCTGCGCGGGCTTTGCGATTCGCGAGTCACCGACTCACAAATTTATTCGTACCAATTTGAGGCCAATATTCTCGCCTTGGCCCGCGAAATACAAACGTCGTTATCACGACGCGTCACAATATTACTTAAAATGGTGCCAAATTATACAACAATATGCAAATAATAGCTGATGGTTATGCATGGTTTGTTTTCATTGCAGTCAAACAGTTTTAAATAATCTAGCATCATAAATTAAGTTTTTCCAATTTTGCAGAAGAAATATATACAAAATGGGACCATACATTTGACTTGCTGAGGAATTCCCTTAGTTTCCGCAGTTCTTGAGTGACGGATTTTTATCATGTTATGTTGTTAATAATTTGTATTTTCAGAACTCTCAGGACATATGCTGGTTAAATTCCTCATGGGGTAAGAAATTTCTTCACGGAATTTCAAGCAGTACGAGACCGGTGACATCGTAAGGAACATTGGGTAGATAAAAAGAGGCTCCACTGAGAAAACCATCTATATCTGCACACCACATCCATACGTCACCCATACACTACCTGGATTATTTTCAACGTCTGAGCTAGCAGCCAGCTTATAGGACAAGGATATTCTAGGCCTCACGCATCATATAATTCAGATTAGTGTATTATAATTATATTAATCGAGCAAAAAAATCAAGACAGCAAACAAAATGTGAACACTAATGGTAAACGTCATTTAATTTGATTGGAGTGCATAGATAGAGATGTCAACGTTGATTACATGTCTAAACCACGAAAACACTGTACAGTCATTATTGCAAGCAGACATAACTCTTAGAAGTACATGAATCATGAAACAAATTACACTTTGAATGACACTATTTCGTGCTGTCTTAAAATTAAGAAAGGCTTATAAGAAGAATGGACATAAAAATAATCATAACCTTGTTAGTAAAGGTTGCAAAATATCATGCAGTATGTAATATACTTTAAGGCTTCTTCTTCACCACTTAATCCACAGTTGTTACATTCTTCAAAATTCTAAACTAAAAAATAAATTTAAAAGTGACACACAAAAATGTTGTAAAAATAATTTTTGATCACATAATCCATCACAATAACTTCCTGAAAACAATTTTTGAAGGCAAAATTTGAACGAAAAAGGAGGATGGCCAAGTAAACTAGTTTTTGAACAAGCAATAATACTAAAAAAACACATCAAGGCTATCCAAGAAGTGGAATCATAACTAAATGAAGGAAGAATGCTTTACCGAAAACGCATTGGCTTTACAGTCGGTCAGAGAGATCTAATGATTATGTTCCTTTCTTCTAGTCTCGAGGGTCGCGGGTTCGAACCCGGCCAGGAAAGGTGAATTTTGGAAGGGAAAAATCCAAACAAGTCTTCCGGAAGGGACTTTCAGTCATGAGTTCCAAATCTGAGGATTTTCGGGCTCGTAAAATAACCTCAAGCCTAAATTTGTTCCTCTGAGCAAAATTAAATCGGCGTTCCCCATCCAGGTAATACCTTAGTTGCTTACTACATGTCTCACTAAGACGATGTGCTGGCTACACACCATTCACTAACATATGTATGGAAATAAGGGATCAAGAAGAAATATATATATATATATATATATATATATATATATATATAGCAGATTTTCGCGGATATAAGTATGAATATGAAAGTTTTCTTGGGTTTTCCGCGTCTTGGATTCAAGTTCGGCTTCTGGCCACTGATTCGGCATGATCCCACGTGCCATTATCAAGGAATGATAAGTACGAGTCACAGGTTTAGGTCTTATATAATAAAACATTGCGTTTTCGCTGTGGTCCGTTTCCAAAGATGTACACCCATCCAAGGTTTAGTTCTTATGTAGTTAAATATCTTCAGTTTTCAGTGTGGTCCGTTTCGGAAGCCGTACACACATCCAAGCGACTCGAACTTATCATTCCTTGATAATGGCATGTGAGATCATGCCGAAACGTCGGAATCAGTGGCCAGAGGCCGAGCTTGAATCCAAGACGCGAAAACCCAAGAAAACTTTCATATTCACATATGGATGTTTGTTTGTTCGTATTTTATGCGCGGCCATACCGTTGATCAGAATGTGATAGGGGTTTTTGCAAAATGTTCAGAAGATTCCCGGGAAGAACATAGGCTATAAGAGAGTTGTGATACTCAATTCCTACACCCTTAAAAATCGCCCTTATTAGTGGAAAACGTGAAAAATGTAGCTCTTTGGACGCTTAAATGGCTTACGCTGCCTAAACCATAACAAATACACAAAATTAATGTACACAGAATTGAATATCTCAAAAAACTCTACAAAAAAGTCCACGACAGCACAAGTTTATCTCTTACGGATAACTCACAATAACCATTTTTGTCTTTCATTGATGCCAAGAAGATCGAGACAAATACGTAGATTCCTGTGCAAGCATAGTAGCACATGGCGGGTATTCTTTTACGGATAACTCACAATCACGAATTTTGTCTTTTAGCTCATTTATGCCAAGAACATCGAGATAAGTAGATTCCCGGGCAACACCGGGTAATCAGCACGGGGAATCTAAAAAATAATTACGATATACATTCATAATTATTTTTCATTTTACTTATTCAACTAATTATAAGAAGTTAATTAATTTTTGTCTTTCGGCTCATTTATGCCAAGAATATCGGGATGAGTAGATTCCCGGACAACGCCGGGTAAACTTCACGGGGTATCTAAAAATAATTACGATATAAATTTGTCCTTTTACTTACTCAACTAAACATAAAAAAGTAAAAAATGTAAAGTGATCCCACAACAGGCCTCATGAGGCCCTTGGGGTAGTAGGAGGTTAAGGCTCCCACTTTTTCTAGACAATCGGCACTTTATGTCAGCCGGGTTGTCAGCCTTGCGTGACGGCCGCCTTTACCCCAGAACAAGCGTCTGGTACTCATTTCAGTTAGAGGCTGAGTCGACCCCAGGGCCATGGTGCCGCCAGCAGAGGTTCAACTAAACATAAAATAACATTAATTTTCATTTATTCAGGCGTAGGAGCGCACGCCGAGTATTAGCTAGTATATATAATTATATAGTCTATATAACCGTTAGATTATAATATGAACGTAAAAAAAAGTCCATCACGCAGGACCTCTAAAAATCACCAAATATCATGGTATTCTGTAACAAGTAGGCTTCGGAATCTGCACCACTCTATGTTAGGTGATGTGCACACAGATTATAATTAACTTGCGCTATCAAACATGTGGTTCATGGCCGCGAGGACATATTCTCTTCATACATTCCTTATCCTACCTGAGCTTTTGTTTTCCAATCATCCCTTGTTATAATTTACTTCTCTCAAATCGTGGTTAATATTATTCTGCCGTCCCATTATTGGTCTACCTACTGGACGCTTTCCTTCTGATTTTCCTACAAGGAGTATCCATACCCCTCTTTCGCAGTCTCCTTTGGATGCACTTGAAATTGTCCCAGTGGTTCTGCTAGTCTGCGAAGACATGCTGGAAACCATTTTTGACATGTCTTTCAAACTCACTCCCAGTCTTCATCACTACTTCTCAAAATTGAAAACGTCTCTCGCAAACGTATTACTGTAGGGTACGGAATAAAAAGCAGTCTAACATGTCTAAATCCGGACTATAGGGAGAATGAGGAACTCACTTCTCTCTGATTTTTACAATAGGCCTATATTCAGCAGCAATTTCAGATATACAGCCTCGGATTATCGCAGTGCAGCTCCAGCTTGATTTCTTTCACCAACGTGTTTGTTGGCACACAGTGAAATTTTCAAGATTTAAAAAAATGAACTTGACACTATTCGTTGATCCTCTCTCACTATGACAGAAGCGGTATGGGTGTTTTCTTCCGTAAGAGTAGTATTTACTGCGCCGAGTCCACCTTCTTTTTTAATTGTTTCCCCTTTTCAAAAAATATATACAATCTTCGAGCTGTGCTGCAGGGAAGAAAAACCTATCCATAGACCTCTTGTAACACTGTATAGGACTCTGTTGAAGATATGTTGAGAAGAAAGCATAATTTCAAAGGAACATATTGTTCACCTCCATTGCAGCATTAGGCGGAACATGTGTCGACTTAAACATCACTCACAGAAAGGAAAAAGGAGGATAAATTTGAAACTTATACAACACAGCTCTACAAAAAAAATTGTTGCCCTGGATATCTCTGCGAATTCCTGTATTTTCAACTGCACAGTTTACGAATATATTCATGAAAGTGGTGCATGTTGCTCTAGTTTTTATGATTTTTGCGTATCTTATATTCCAAACAGTAATCTCAAAAATAAATATATTAGCGAGATGCAAGAAAACTAAAAACAAATATAGAAATAAAGAGACCACATTCAAACTACATTTATTACAAGATAAAAGTATACAAAATCTGTATCAGAATAGGCTAAGTGAACAATTAATATTAAAAACCTACTTCCGAAGAAATAAACCGGGAATGGGATAATATAAAAGAAATCATTGATAAAGCAGCATATGCGGCATTAGGAACAAAATATAACAATATATAACAAGAAGGGTTTAAGAATACGGAATGAAGAATTAGAGAGGATAATAAAAGATAAAAAAAGAGGCTTATCACAAATATTTACAGAATAGAACACTAGAATTAAGAGCTGAATACAAACATAAAAGTGCAATAGCCAAAAGAGAAATTAAAAAAGCACACAAAGTCAGTTGGGATAGATATATAAGCAGACTAGAATACGATATACATGGGCAGCAAAAAATAGCCTATAAAGTAATGAAACATCTAAATAAACAAGAAAAAGATACAATACAGATCAATGCAATTGAGGAGAAACAATGGGAAGAACATTATAAAATACTGTGGTATAATGAAAATAAAACAACTAAAGATAACATATATGAGTGTGAGATAGGAAAAGATATGATAACAATGGAAGGATTAGAAGAAGTACTGAAAATAACAAAGAACAGAAAGGCAGCTGGAATAGACGGAATTAATAAAATATGGAGGATTTTTTTAAAACTGAGATTATTACATTTTTTAAATTTACGAGTATGTTGGAAACAAGCAACAATACCAGAAACCTCGACAACAGCAATAGTACAATCTATATTTAAGAAGGGAGAACGTAACGACTGCAACAACTACAGAGGAATAAGCATTTTAACTGCAGGCTATAAAATATACTCAAGAATCTTAACATTTAGGTTAAAACAAATAGCAGAGGTAATGTTAACAGAAGAACAAAGTGGATTCAGACCAGGCCGTTCATGTATGGATAATATATTTACGATAAAAGAATTTATAAACAAAAGAAGAGAATATAATATAGCAAGGAAACACACATAGCTTTTATTGATTTTGTCAAGGCATTTGATAAAGTAGACAGAGGAAAACTCTGGACAATTTAAAAAGAACAAGGAATTCCGAAGCACTTACTAGCAGTTATAAAGAGTTTGTACTGGAACACAAATTTGGTTATAAAAACTAGAAATGAAGTAAGTAAAAATAAAATTCTTACTAATCAAGGAGTTAAACAAGGATGCAGTATCTCTCCAGTTTTATTTAACCTATACATCAATGATATAATAGAAAAATGGAACGAAGAAACAAATAAAGGAATAAAATTAGATAAAACACACTACTTGAAAACATTATTATACGCTGATGACCAGGTAATAATAGCAAATACAGAAGACGAACTTCAAAGGAATATTTTTAAACTACATAATATATGTGAACAATATAATCTCAAAATATCCATAGAAAAAAACTAAGGTAATGGCATTCCAAGGGAAAAATCAAATCAGATCGAAAATAGTAATAGGAAACAAAATCATAGAACAGGTGAACCATCTCAATTATCTAGGATGTGACATTTCATTTAATTATGATAATGATATAAATAATAAAATAGCAAAATTCCAGGGAATATGTGGTACGATAAAACGATCACTAAATAACAAAACAACAATAGAGACCCAATTGAAATTTTAAAAAATGTTGGCAGTACCGGTATTGCTCTATGGATCAGAAGCCCGGATACATAAAAAAACAAGATCTAAGTATAATAACGGCGGCAGAAATGAAATTTTTGAGATCTGTTAAAGGGTGCACTAAGGAAGACAGAATCAAGAACACAGAAATAAGACAGGAACTTGAAATATTTGCAATAATTGATAAAATAGATACATATAGACAAAAATGGAAGCAACACATAGACAAAATGAATAAAGATAGATCTCCAAAACCTAAAGGCACCCGAGACGTGGGCAGCAGACCTAGAAAGAGATGGGTTTAAGTCGGAACGGGTCAACAGAACTAATCCATGAATGCAGATGCTGATGATGATGAAACAGCTTGTTACTAATAACATTTATGTTTCCAGTCAGAACTGATAATATCAGGGGGAGAAAAATTGATGGACAAGATACGCCAGTTGCTTAATATGATTTGGGGAAAAAAGAAGCTCTTCCCGATTAATGGAAAGAATCGATTATCGTGCCAATTTATAAGAAAGGAGATAAAACTGATTGCAACAACTTATAGGGACATCTCATTACTTTCAACTTCGTACAAAATTCTAACAAATATATTAGTACGCAGAATTACTCCATATATTGATGACATTCTAGGACATTGATGATGTGGATTTAGAAGTAACAAGTCTACAACAGATAAGATTTTAGTATAAGACAGATTATAGAAAAGAAATGGGAATATAATGGGTACTATACATCAAATATACATAGACTTCAAAAAGGCATATGATTCAATTAAAAGGGAGAAGTTATATAGTATCCTGCTACAATTCGGAATTCCTAAAACGTTAGGCTTATACGATTGTGTCTAAATTTGCACAAAGAGTAGGGTGCGTGTAGGCAAACCGTTTTCGGACACATTTGAAATCCAGAATGGGTTGAAGCAAGGAGATGCACTATCTCCTTTACTATTTAATTTTGTACTAGATCATGCCATCAAATCTTCATAGGATGGAGAAGGGCTACAACTCAATGGCATTAATAAGCTGTTAGTTAATGCAGATTGAGTCAGGGCTAGGAATTTGAGTGCTGCAGTTTTTGTTTTTTTTTGTGATTATAATGTTCAAATTCCAAAGAGCAAATTAAATAAATGCCATAAAGTGTGTTGTAGTTGCACCTTTTTGCACCTTTATTTCATGCTAGTACCTTTCTGCACCTTGTCTTGACTGGAAGGAAGCACATTTTGCCTCTTTTCAAACTTTTTTGTCTCCTTGGGAACATTTATTACCAAAATAATATATATATATATCTATATATTACATTGATTCAAAGAAGATTTCAAGGGTTCGGTAACGATTTAATGTGGTATCAGTCCACCATCACATTACTTCCAATTCAGTGCAAAATCCCGTTTATTGGCGAGGCATTGGCTTCATCAAGTTCAATAAATAAAAATGAATTTTTTAATGATACAGAAAAGGCATTTGTGGCATGTGGTATTCCTCTTTCCAACCCTATTATGAAAGCATATTTGGAGAAATATACTGGGAAGTCTGTCCCAGATGAGAGTACCTTACCAAAATCATACCTTCAATCTCTGCATGAAGAAAAATTAAAACAGATCAGGCAAGTAGTAGGTGAAAATCCAGTATATTTCGTATTAGATGAAACCACTGATAGACAGTTGAGATATGTTCTAAACATTTTAGTAGCACCTCTAAATGGAAAGCAAGTGAAACCCATGTTGTTGAAGACCTATTTTCTGAACAAAACAGACAATGCCAGTGTGATGCAAAGTTTCAACAATGCGTGTTTTGTGCTGTGGTCTGATGAAATACAATATGATCGAATGTGGCTAGTACTTACAGACCAAGCACCTTACATGTTATTATAGCCATTGCTAACCTCAAACCTATGTACTCTAATCTAAAACATGTCACCTGTATTGCACATGCATTGCATCGAGTTTGTGAGGCAATAAAAGATGAATATTCATATGCAAATGAACGTTTGTCTTGCATTAAGAAGTTTCTGAAAAATGCTCCTGCTAGGATACAAAATTATGTAGAAGTTACCAGACTTCCTCTTCCAATTTCCCCGGTTCTCACCAGATGGGGACTGGCTGAAGGCTGCGGTGTTTATTTGTATACAATTTTAAGGCTATATCCGATTTCTTATATGAAATACCAAATGATTCTTCAGTTGTAAAAAAGGCCAGAGAACTAGCAGGTAAACAGGAGTTGCAAGATGAACTTCTTATTGCGCATGGTTACTCTTTTTTGACAACTGTCATTACAAGATTGGAGGAGCAGTGTCTTGAGAAAGATTTACAATGGGCTATTTTGATGGATGTCAAGACAGCACTGGAGGGGATTGGAAAACAGAAGCTAGAGCAGAGCTTAGCCAAGAACCCTGATGTGGAGGACGTTGCAACAAACAAGGATTTTAATTACAGACTGCTAACAAAATACGTACCACTTGTATCTGTTGATGTGGAATGTTCCTTTTCAACATACAAGTATTTACTTAGTGACCGAAGGTGCAACCTCACTGAAAAAAAAAAACATTGAGTTGTTAAATAATATCTGCTTTAACAGTTTTCTTGACTTATTATTTAAATGACATAATGTTCTGGAACTTGTCTTACACAGACTCTTTAATATAAGACAACATGCGTGAATTTTGTGTCACACATTAGGCCTGACGAAATTAATGAATATATTGACAAAGTAAACACTGACCTCAGGCATATATCTTTATGGTCCAGACAATATGGGCTGAAACTAAATGTAAACAAAACGCAAGCAATAATTATCGGACATCCAAGACTATTACACTCCATAAACAATGGCAATATGCCGGCTGTCATATTAGATAATGAACAAATTCCTTATACTGACGTCGTTAAAAACTTGGGACTTTACTTAGATTCTAATTTAAATTGGCATGTGCAAGTAAAACAAACATCTAAAAAGGATCTTCTCCATAATGCATTCCCTAAAGCGACTTAAAAATTTTCTTCCTACAGCTCTTAAAAGAATTTTAATCCAAACTTTAGTGATGCCGCATTTTGACTACTGTGACGTTCTACTAACTGACATAAGTGACGGATTGTCGAGACAAAACTGCAGTGTGTCCATAATATGTGTATCAGATTCATATTTAATGTTCGAAAATACGATCACATTTCTCCATTATTCACGAATTGTCATGGCTACATCTAAAAGAGAGAAGAAAATCGCACTGTCTCATTCTCATATTTAAGATCCTACATACCTCGATTCCCAATTATTTATCATCCCGTTTCCAGTATCTATCCTCAAACCATAACTTAAACACAAGATCACAACATAGTCTCTTGCTTAATATACCGCAACATAGGACATCACCTCACTCCATGTCATATACCATCTTCACTTCTCGCAACTGGAATTCCCTACCACAAGAAATAAGGGGCGGCCGGACATTGGCAATCTTTTAAAAGAAATCTAAATTTATATTTGTTCTACCTCGACTTCATTATTACCCAGTGTAAGGTATATATATTAATTGGTGTTTCTCGTATAATTATCATATTAGTATTATTATTATTATTATTATATTATTATTATTATTATTATCGTATCATTATTGTTATTACCCTATAAAATGTTGTTTGTACATGAAATTTACATTGCTACATTTATTATATATTTAACTGTTTATAATAGTATAGGTGTATATCTATATTTGTCAATATTTATTTGTATTTGTGTGGTGCTGTGAATGGAAGAGATGGCCTAAGGCCTTAACTCTGCCAGAATAAATAATATTATTATATTATATTAATTATTATTTATTATTATTATTATTATTATTATTATTATTATTATTATTATATTATTAGCTACTTGTTGTAATTGGTTTTGGTAATCTTTAATGATTACTTACATGGGAAATGTGCAAGTTTTATTTTAAAAATTGCACCTTTTCTGCTAAATTAAAGCACTTTTTTGCATCTTTTTCACCAAAATATTGCACCTAAAATTCCTAGCTCTACTGATGATGTAGATACTAACTAAAGGCCAACACGCACACACTACTCAGTAACACTAAGAAATTGGACTTGAAGTAAATATCAATAAAACTAAATATATGGCCACGCATAGAAATGCATTATATAATGGAAATGGACAGCTAATGACAAATGAGGGAAATTTTGAGGAAGTGGCTGAATTCAAATACCTACGAACAATAATCACAAGCAGTAATGAGATGCACAAGGAAATTAAACATAAGCTCAATTCTGGAAATGCGGTGCTATTATACTTACTACTTACTCACTGGCACTATCGAACCCGTAGGTTCATGGCCGCGCGGAACATAAGCTCTCCATACATCCCTATCCTGAGCTTAATGCTTTCCAATCATTTCATGTGTAATCTACTTCCCTCAAATCATAGTTAATGTTATTCTCCCACCTTATCCTTGGTCTACCAACTTGGCGTTTTCCCTCTGGCTTTCCTACAAGAAGCTTCCATGCAAGTCTTTCATTCCCCATACATGCAACATGTCCTGCCCATCGCAGTCTACGAGACTTAACTGTTCTTATTATATCCGGCTTCCCATAAAGACCATGTAGTTCATTATTATGTAGTATTCTCCATTCACCTATCTGTTCATCTCTCTTTGGTCCAAAAATTTCCTAAGTACTTTATTCACAAATACTGGTAATCTCCTTTCCTTCCTTAAAGTAAGAGTCGATGTTTCGCACCCATATAGTATAACTGGTAGAATAGTAGTTTTATATTTTTTTCAGTTAGCATTTTTTGAAAGGAGTTGGGACATCAAGAGTCTCTGCAATGCATAATAGCACGCATTTCCAGAATTGAGCCTATGTTTAATTTCTTTGTGCATCTCATTCCTATTTGTGATTATTGTTCCTAGGTATTTGAATTCAGCCACTTCCTCAAAATTTCCCTCATTTGTCATTAGCTGTCCATTTCCATTATATAATGTATTTCTACGTGTGACCATATATTTAGTTTTATTGATATTTACTTCCAGTCCTAATTTTTTAGGGTTACTCAATAGCGTGGTGCGTTTTGTCCTTTAGTATCTCCTCGCTATCAGTCAATAATACTACATCATCAGCATAAACTAACAGCTTATTAATACCATTCAGTTGTAAGCCTTCCTCATTCTCTAAAGATTTAATGGCATGCTCTAGTACAAAATTAAACAGTAGAGGAGATAGTGCATCTCCTTGCTTCAACCCATTCTGGATTTCAAAGTGTCCGACAACTGTTTGCCTACACGCACCCTACTCTTTGTGTCATTTAGACACATTCGTATAAGTCTAACTTTTTAGGGATTCCGAACTCCAGCAGGATACTATATAACTTCTCCCTCTTAATGAAATCATATGCTTTTTTGAAGTCTACGTACAGTTGATGTACAGTACCATTATATTCCCATTTCTTTTCTAAAATGTGTCTTATACTAAAAATCTGATCTGTTGTAGACCTGTTTCTTCTAAATGCACATTGATGATCTCCTAGAATGTCATCAATATAGGTAGTAAGTCTGCTTAATAATATATTTGTTAGAATTTTGTACGAAGTTGAAAGTAATGAGATGCCCCTGTAGTTGTTGCAATCAGTTTTATCTCCTTTCTTATAAATTGGTACGATAATTGATTCCTTCCATTCATCTGGGAGAGCTTCTTTTTCCCAAATCATACTAAGCAACCAGCGTATCTTGTCCATCAATTTTTCTCCCCCTGATTTTATCAGTTCTGCTGGGATCTCATCTGAACCTGATGCTTTATACATCTTCAATTTTTCAATCGCCATTTCAACCATTATGCATTACAGAAACTAGTGACTTCCCAACTTCTTTTAAAAAAGGTTAAACTGAAAATATATAAAACTATTATCCTACCAGTTATATTACAAGGACTCTTACTTTAAGGGAGGAAAGGCGATTACGAGTAGGCCTATTTGAGAATAAAGTTCTTAGGAAAATGTTTGGGCCAAAGAGAGATGAACAGACAGGTGAATGGAGAAGACTGCATAACAATGAATTACATGGTCTTTATAGGAAGCCAGATATAATGAGAACAGTTAAGTCTCGTAAACTGCGATGGGCAGGACATATGGCACGAATGGGGAATGAAAGATGTGCATGGAAGCTTCTTGGAGGAAAATCAGAGGAAAAACGGCCAGTTGGTAGACCAAGAATGATATGGGAGAATAACGTTAACTATGATTTGAGGGAAATAGATTACACAGGAAATGATTGGAAAACATTGGCTCAGGATAGGGATGTATGGAGAGCTTATGTCCGCGCAGCCATGAACCTACGGTTCGATAGTGCCAGTGAGTCAGTTAGTTAATCATGATTTGATTTCTGCGCATTTTTTTTTTCGTGCATACAAACATCAAGTGATCCCCACTCTCGACCCCTCACACCGCACATCGACCGTGATCTCAGTTATGTGACAAAATTAAAGTACTCACAACCTACATCGGGTAAGTTTTCGTGTATAAATACATGTGGATAAACAAAATGTCCTTGCTTCATTTGTTTGTGGGATAGTAGAACAAAGCAACTTCATTGGGAACAAAATGTGTGGCCTTTGAGAACATCCTTAACTGCCGGTAAAAGCAACGTAATAAACAAGCCGTTACTAAGCAGAAACAAATCATACTTCCACCATTGCATATCGAGTTAGGTATGATAAAACAATTCGTCAAAGCGTTGGACAAGGAAGGAGAATGTTTCAGATAGATTTGTAGAAAATTTCCAAAGCTCTGTATGGAAAAGTTAAAAGGCGGAATATTTGATGGTCCTCAAATTCGGCAATTGATGAAAGATGCAAATGTTTTCAAAGTTACGACTGTTCCGGAAAGTGAAGCTTGAAAGGGTTTTGTATTGGTAGTAAAAAATTTCCTAGGTAACTACAAAGCACCAAATTATAAAGAAATTGTGCAAAACATGATGACAAACTTCAAGATTCTAGGAGCAAATAGGAGTATAAAGTTACACTTTCTCCACAATCACGTGGATAGATTTCCGGATAATTTAGAAAAATTATAGTGACGAACAGGGAGAGCGCTTTCACCAGGATCTAGAAGTTATGGAGGAAAGGTATCGGGGTAGATGGGACCGTCACATGATGACAGATTACTACTGGTTTTAAAAAGAGATTGTCCCCTAAAAAATAGGGAAGAAAATCTTATAAAAGGCGTTTCACTTAAATATATTATAGGTTTTCGACATTTTTCTTTCTGTTTACGTCGGTGTGTAGACTAATTTTTCAAAAACCAATTGACATTATAAATACTCGTATATCTGTTTTTTCCTCATATTTTCCGATTTTTGTAGTGTAAAATTAAAATAAAGATTTAAAAAAAACCACAGCAAATCTTCAAAAATCATTGATACTTTCATGAATTGTGAGCATAAATATATCTTAAATTAATCTTATATCAAGGTCAACAAAACCACTGTTGACCAGTGTAATTTGTAGAGGAAACATTAAGCTATCATCATCATCATCAAAACTAACAAGGATTGAGCTCTTCAAAACCCCATTGAGACTTAAAAAATAGGTGAGATCATCTTCTCAATGATCTCCCAACTTCCCTCCTTCCATCTGGTTTAAAATTCAACGTACTTCTAGGAAATCTCTCAAATGGCATTCGACATATGTGTCTTCGTCACTGTTCTGTGTATTGTGAGATATAATTGTACTATATTGTTAACTTGTAGAACCTTATTTTTTTATTAGGGATGTGAACTCGCCTGGTAATCCTGAAAACGATTTGAGGAACATTATCTGTTGTATTACCAATCTTCTTTCATCTTTCTTCTAAAGGTCCAGGTTTCTGATCCATACATCGGTGTATGGTTTAGCTGTTATCTTATGGAGTATCATCTGGATGCGTTATATTTTTCTTTTTCAAAACGTCTCCCGATTGCAGCATTATTTTTGGAAATTTTATTATTAATAAGATGCTCCATACCATTATGAGATATTATACTTCCCAAATAATGTCAATAAGATAACACGTAACGCAAAAACCAAATAACGATAATCATTTATTGACAGCTCTAGTACTTCAAGTGGATAAACTTTCATTCCCAATATTACCGCTGTGGTCTCGAGGTAGCGTGCTACCTTGTCACGCAGCGGGCCCGGGTTCGATTCCCGGTCGGGACAGGCTCCTGAGTGAGGTTTTTTCGGGGTATTTCCTCACCTGTAAGACAAATCTCAGGAAGATTAAGGCCCAACGGTCCCCGAAAATCATCCGGCCATCGCCATCATCTTCGCCGGTGTGGAAAGCAACGGGAAGCTACCACACCTATAATTCCCTAGTAAAGCTGCAAAGCATAGCATGAGAATGCTATGAATGCAGTGAAAGACCTGCCCTCGGGCAGAATTACTATGGATGGATTACTAAATGATTTACAAAATATGAACTCAGAAACTAAGAAGATTTACACGAACAACACATTAAAGAACAATAATAAACCATTTTCACTTCAAAAATAATTTTTCAAAATATGGCAATTAGGGATGCTGGAATGTAAATTGTAATTTTATAAAAGGGGGATATGTGCCACTTTTAAAGAAAGCTCATTTTCTCGGAGTAAAGATGAGCGCAGTTTTTCTCATTTTGAGAAACAATCTAATGCCAGAGGCACGATTTATAAGGCACTTCATTGTAAGCAACATTTGTAACTGCTTTACAACTGAGAATCCATTTGTGAGCAATGGTCGCAGACATGTCACGACACCTTATTATTCGCCGACAAGGCTCTCCTCCTTTTAACTCATCTCCAACACCGTGTTTATACCAACAACAAACAAAAACGTCTACGATTACTAGCCTACTATCTTTCTGATACTTATACTTGCTGTTTTTACACGTTACCATACAACAATTCATGTTTTACACCATACACGTCAGCACAAATTTCCTCCATGATTTTATGAGGGTTACCATTTTTTTCCGGTACAAAAAACGTTATAGTAATAACTTCTCACATTGACATTCACTGTTCTAATTTTATAAACTTCTTATTCATTTTAGCGAATTCCCAAAGAATAAAGCTATAGAAGTTGTTTCTCACGAAAATATTATGTATATTACATGAAAATAAAAATGAATCCCTTAACCGGGATTTGAATCCGAGACCTCTAACTGCGTGCGCGTGCGTGTGTAGAAATGTTTCTTGGGATTTCCGCGTCATGCATTCAAAGTTGGCCTTTGGCCATTTCTTCCAATGTATAATAATGGAATATTATATATATATATATGTATATATAATACTGTATATATATATATATATATATATATATATATATATATGTATATATATACAGTATATGTGAGGAGTTACCCCTCAGGGGTCCTCATCTAGGGGATATGTGGATGGCGACCACAAGGTGCCCAAGCTGAGCAAAACATTTCTTCCACTTACTGTGTGTTTTGCACTCTTTTAACTTTACTATCTAACCTCTCTTGGTTAACTCTTGTTTTTTCGACCCCGACGCTATTAGGGCATCCGAGGGCTAGGGAGTCTTTCTCTTTCTTCCATTTCTTCTTTCCTTCTCCAGAAAAGCCTGACCAGAGGCTATAAGATGGCAGCCCCATCACTGGTCTTGCCTTCCTTTGGCCAGCAACCAATCGAAGGGGCTATTATTATGCTTTCAAGTTTTATATGAGAATTTCTCGTCCTTTGAAACGCTGCAGGGAAAATTTTCTATAGGATCGTAACAGGCCTTGGCCTAATACTTGGAAGGAAGATGAATGAATGAATGTGAGGAGTTACAATATATAATTTTGAATTTTATGTTCTAAAAACTTTAGTCACTAAGTATACAAAATAAAGGTAATTGACCCCAGAACTAATGTTTCTGCGTGTATAAGAATTTAATTAAAATAACTAATAAATCTTTGTTACCCATTAGTTTCATCATATTCTAGACTACCAAATTTTGAGAAGTAGGCATTTGAAATTGTTTTTAATAGTCCATATACCATTTTGGTAAGGGGAGATTAAACTTTATTTTCACGTGTTATGTCAAATTTTAGGCCTACATGGAATGCACATATGAGCTACCACCAGTTAAATGCCTTACAGTGTATACATAAACAAATGATATTTTAGTATGAAGCCATTGGTAATGGTTAAGTAAAAAATTTGTAAGTATGAAGTACATTGTCATAAACTTTCTAAGAGATAAGGTGAGAAATATACTAAAACCCTGATTTTAATCTCATTGAAGTGATATGAGATTGAAATGGGCAGAAATATCCGGGAGTATACATTATTATAGCCTATCAAGTGAGCATCATCTCTGGGTTGTGTGGAATTATATGGTTTCGAAATACCTATGTGGTTTGATAAACCGCATGAATCAAGTTTGTGAGATGATAATATCCAAGGGAGGCATGAAGACTCAAGAAACAATTATAAAGAAAAACGTAATTTAGCAAAACAGACAGTAAGAAAAGCTCATGAATAATCGTGGGAATAATTTATTAGTCAAATAAAGCATGACATAGATTGGAGACAGAATTTTGGTCTATAAAACCATAAAACAACTAGCCTATATAAGAATGAAAGAGATATATAAAGAATATAATTGATAAAAAGATATTTGGAAAAAGCATTATAACGAATTATGGTATAAGGACACACAGAAAAAATAATAAAGAAGATGAGGAAGAAGATACAGAAGAAAATGCTTTTTTTTATAGTGTTCTGCTCTAGGGCAGGTCCTTCACTGTAATCACAGCACCCTCATGCCATGCTTTGCAGCTTTACTATGGAATTACAGGTGTTGGTAGCTTCCCGTTGCTTTCCACACCATGGGATGATAATGATTGCCAGATGATGTTTGGGGATCGTTTGGGCCTCAAAACCTCCTGACATTTGTCTTACAGGTGAGGAAAAGCCCCGAAAAAACCTCATCCAGGAATCTTGTCCCGACAGGGAATCTAACTTGGACCCTTTGCGTGACAAGGCAGCACGCTACCTCGAGACCATAGCGTTGAACTTAAGGAATAGTTGAATAGATTTAGAAACATTGAAAGACGAACTGAAATTGATGATATATAGGAAGGCGTCTGGAGAAGGTAAGATAATGCAGAGCCTCTACAAAACGGAGGAATGATATTAGGCCTACATGTGAGGTTATTATACATTTTCAATTAATGTTGGATAAAAAAGAGAAATCCCAAAGTGGCAGAAGTGGTATCTCTGTTTAAAGAAGGTAACAGAAGACAATGTAAGAATTGTACAGACATTACTTACTTTCCTTACTCACTGGCACTATCGAAACCGTAGGTTCATGGCCAAGCGGACATAAGCTCTCCATACATTCCTATCCTGAGATAATGCTTTCCAATAATTCCCTGTATAATCTACTTCCCTCAAATCATGGTTAATGCTGCTCTCCCACATCATTCTTGGTCTACCAACTGGGCGTTTTCCCTCTGGCTTTCCTACAAGAAGCTTCCATGCACGTCTTTCATTCCCCATACACGCAACATCCTGTCCATCGCAGTCTACGAGACTTAACTGTTGTTATTATATCTGGCTTCCTATAAAGACCATGTAGTTCATTGTTATGTAGTCTTCTCCATTCACCTGTCTGTTCATCTCTCTTTGATCCAAAAATGTTCCTAAGAAATTTATTCTCAAAAACTCGTAATCTCATTTCCTCCCATAAGTAAGAGTCCATGTTTCGCACCCATATAATATAGCTGGTAGAATAATTGTTCTATATATTTTCAGTTTAACGTTTTTTTAAAGGAGTTGGGACATCAAAAGTCTCTGCAATGCAAAATAGCACGCATTTCCAGAATTGAGTCTATGTTTAATTTCAGCCTTCCTAATTCAATGTATAAACTATATGCCAGAATAATAAATAGAACACTGAAAGTAGCCCAATAACTGAAGCCCTCATAGTTGAAGAACAAAGTAGTTTCACGAAAGGAAGATTAACTGATAATATTTTCATATTGCAGCAGATATTGGAGAAGAGGAGAGAATACAATCTGCAGACACATAACGTTCATAGATTTTAAAACGGCTTTTGATATTGTGGACAGAGGAAAGCTGTGGATCATAATGAAAGAGCAAGGCTACCATAGACATTTGGTAAAATGTAGGAAAAAGTTTATATGAGGAAAGAAAAATAGTTTAAAATTTTAAGACAGAAAATACTAGAAATCTTAACTAATGATGGAATCAGACACTTTTCAATAATTATATTAATTATACGTGTATAGTCCAAGATTGGAGACGGAAGATTGATGCAGGCATAAAAGTAGCCCAAGGAGGAAAAAAAAAAAAAATTGTATGCTGACGATGTAGTAATAATATAAGAAACAGAAGACCACCTCCAACGTTCAATACACCACCTCAACCAAATATTCAAAAATCACAATATGGAAATATCAAAAAAGAACAAAAAATAATGGCAAACTAGCGGAAAATGCCAATAAGGTAGAAAATAGTCGTTTATGACAAAGTACTTAAGCAAGTTTTCCTCTTCAATCATATAGGTTGTGAAATTGGTAATGATAAAGACATAGATAAAAAATAATGAGACTTGAAACAATTTGTGGAACAATAGACAAGATCTTTGAGAATTGAACAAGACCTGAAACAAGAATGTTTTTTTATAATACTATGACAATTTCTACGTTACTTTATGGATGTGAAAGTTGGGTATCTACACAAAGGTCAGTTAGTAGAATACAAAACTGTGAAATGAGATCTTTGAGGGAAACAAAAGGATGTACAAGAGAAGACAGAATAAGAAATGAAGAAATAAGGAAAGAGTTAGAAGTGGAAGCTATCAACACTAGAATGGATAGATACAGAACAAGATGGTTTGAACGTGTTGGAAGGATGGAATATAGCAGACTGCCAAAAACAGCTTACCAATATGATCCTAAGGGAAGAGACTTGAAGGCTGAGAAGGAGATGGAAGGAAACACTACTGATGGCACAGGCAGTTAGCCTAATCCATGATGTGGAGAAGAAAGAGTACATTTTTGAATGATATATATTTTTTTTCTGTATATTTTTCAATGTATATGATTACAATCGTATTTTCTGGAGAAATAAAGTTGTTGTGTGTTCACATTTGAAAGAGTAATTAACATAGGTTGGTAATGAAAGTAACGAGGAATAGTTTGTACTTTTTGTACCATAATTTCTATTAACAGATCCCTCGTTTCTCAACCTTCACCTCTTACGGATCGTAAATCTAAAAAAAAAAAACAAAAAAAAACGGGGGGACCCATTACTTTTGTTCTTCTCGAAAGAACCATACGAAGAATATATACGCTCTGAAAAATCATTGATTTCGGTCATGTTTGAACCCGCGAACCTCGGAACCACAGGCTACATGTTAACCGCTAGTCCACGGCCGGGTTTCAACCCGCGATTATCGGAATTAGAGGCAAGAAACATTGCCAGACCACCTCGGCCGAAGAGTTAGTAATAATAAAATAGAAACGTTACGTGTGCTGAAACGTATTTTACGTGAATATTATTTACTCGACATTTAATGAAGTTTGATAGTCCGTCAAAACTGCGCATTGTTAAAATATGGGAAGGTATATATTACAGCTTCAGAAACAGAATATAATGCTTTACGTTGTATGGTGTATGTGTTACAAAGCAGTAATCAAATCTAACAAAGGCTTAAACGTATTTGTGAGACATCGTGTGAATGCCCTACGTTATGTTATTTTATGAATATATTCCTTTATTACGAAATAAGATATATCAAGAACTTCAGTTTAAACAACTGTCATATAAGAAATAATTATTATGGTACTTGGACAACAGAATTTCTGGACTAATAAGTAAAAATTACGAACTTTACCTTGTTATTTCCTGGCATTTTTAGGACTAACATTTCGGTTCATTGCATATCCCATGTACACGTCATGAGTAGTAGCCAAGATGTTTTCATACCTGAAAAAAATATCACAATTAATATTCATGATTTAGAAAGTAAATAATATAAAAATTGTGAAAATAAGCAAATAGAGCACGTTAATAAATGAACACTGGCGACTAAAAAACGATCACAGTCCATTTTTAAGACACTATTTAGTAGTGTATGTATAAAAATTAGTTCTCTTCACTTTACTGTAACAAAATAACTCTTTTTACATGCTTTATATTAGCTTGACCTGTTATCTATCTATCTATCTATCTTATCTATCTATCTATCTATCTATCTATCTATCTATCTATCTATCTATCTATCTATCTATCTATCTATCTATCTATCTATCTATCTATCTATCTATCTATCTATCTATCTATCTATCTATCTATCTATCTATGTAACGGATTCTTTCAACGCGATTTTCAACCACTTAAAATCATTGTATCGATTTCACACTTTGTATACTTGTAAAGGACCCGTGACAATACAATAATTTCGTATTTTTAGATGTGTTATATTAGCTTGAACTGTATCTATGTAACGCAATCTTTCAACACGATTTTCACTCACTAAAAATCATTGGATCGACTTGAAACTTTGTATACTTGTAAAGGACCAATGACAATACAATAATTTCATAACTTGTTTCCAAAATCCTGGCAAGAATCATCAGAAAAATCAAAAAAAAGTGTCTTAGTATCTATGTAACGGAATTTTTGAACACGATTTTCACACACTTAGAAATTTTGGATCGACGTGAAACTTTGTATAATTGTAAAGGACGCGTTACAATACAATAATTTCATACCTTTTTTTCTAAATTCCTGCCAGAATCATCAGAAAATCAAAAAGTGTCATTGTATCTATGTAACGGAATCTTGGAACAAGATTTTCACCCACTTATAAACATCGGATCGACTTGAAACTTTGCATACTTGTAATGAAGAACCCGTGACATACAATAATTTCATATTTTATTTCTAAAATGCTGGCTAGAATCAACAGAAAATCAAAAACATGAAAAACTGGTATAATAGGTTGCGGACTTGTCGAATTTTTAGTCAATCGTTGTAAGAGATCAGTAGATAGAGCGGTGAAACTCTAGTGGTATATAATTTCAGTAATCCATAGGTTGCTGGTTCAAATCCGACTGGGAGGGTTTTTTTAGAAGCCTATTACTTTTAGCTCATACTACAATAGTATCGAATTTAAAGATATTTACATTTTTATCTTATTCTGTAAAATATTACAACTAAAAAATAAAAAAATAAATAATAGTTTTAAAAAACTAAAACAACACGCTTTATTAGAACACCGAACTAAAATATGAAAATAATTTCCAACACGCGTGGGATAAAATTTAAATTGATCAACAAAAAAATCATCTCCAACACATATAGAATGAAACTAGAGTTATCAACAAAAAGAAAATAATTTTATGCTTTTTTATGATTTTTACATTTTCTTCTTAGAGACTTGACTTTTACCAATATCTGTTTATTATCAAATATATAAATTGATATAGAGCACCCCACGCTTTTGATGGTAAAATTATTTTCTTTTTGTTGATAACTCTAGTTTTATTCTACATGTGTTGGAGACGATTTTGTTGTTGACAAATTAATTTTATCCCAAGCGTGTTGGAAATTAAATTATTTTTCATTTTTAGTTCGGTTTTCTAATAAAGCGTGTCGTTTTAGTTTTTACACGTTTTATATAGCTTGACATCTATCTATCTATCTATCTATCTATCTATCTATCTATCTATCTATCTATCTATCTATCTATCTATCTATCTATCTATCTATCTATCTATCTATGTAACTGAATCTTTTAATCCAATTTTCACCCACTTAAAATCATCGGATCGACTTGAAACTTTGTGATACTTGTAAAATACCCGTGACAATACAATAATTTCATGCTTTTGTTTCTTAAAATCATGGCCAGAATCATCAGAAAATCAAAAAAAGTGTCTTTGTATCTATGTAACAGAATTTTTGAACACGATTTTCATCCACTTAGAAACATTTGGATCGACTTGAAACTTTGTATACGTGTAAAGGACCCGTGACAATAGAATAATTTCATATTTATTTTCTAAAATCCTGGCCAGAATCATCAGAAAATAAAAAAAAGTGTCTTTATTTCTATGTAATGAAATTTTTGAACACGATTTTCACCAACTTAGAAACATTGGATCGACTCGAAAGTTTGTGTACTTGTAAAGGACTCGTGACAATACAATAATTTCATATCTTGTTTCTAAAATCCTGACCAGAATCATCAGAAAATTAAAAAAGAAATGATGAAACTGGTGTAATATGTTAAGGACTTGTCGACTTATTTAGTCAATCGTTGTTAGAGCTCAGTTGGTAGAGTGATGAACTCTAGTAGTATATAATTTCAGTAATCCATAGGTCGCTGGTTCAAATCCGGCTGGGAGGTTCTTTTTAGAAGAGTATTACTTTTAGCTCTTACCACAATAGTATCGAATTTAAAGGTATTTACATTTTTATCTTATTCTGTAAAATATTAAAACTAAAAAATAAATAATAGTTTTAAAAAACTAAAACAACACGGTTTATTAGAAAACCGAACTAAAAAAATGAAAAATAATTTTAATTTCCAACACGCTTGGGATAGAATTAAAGTTGTCAACAAAAATAAATCATCTCCAACGCATTTAGAATAAAACTAGAGTTATAAACAAAAAAAATTTACCATCAAAAGCATGGTTTGCTTTTTATGATTTTTACATTTCCTTCTTAGAGACTTGACTTTTACCAATATCTGTTTATTATCAAATATATTAATCGATATAGAGCACCCCATGCTTTTGATGGTAAAATTATTTTCTTTTTGTTGATAACTCTAGTTTTATTCTATATGTGTTGGAGATGATTTTTTTGTTGACAACATTAATTTTATCCCAAGCGTGTTGAAAATTAAAATTATTTTTAATTTTTTTAGTTCAGTTTTCTAATAAAGCGTGTTGTTTTAGTTTTTTAAAACTATTATTTATTATTACACGCTTTATATTAGCTTGACCTGTATCTATCTATCTATCTATCTATCTATCTATCTATCTATCTATCTATCTATCTATCTATCTATCTATATATCTATCTATCTATCTATCTATCTATCTATCTATCTATCTATCTATCTATCTATCTATGTAACGGAATCTTTCAACGCGATTTTCACCCACTTAGAATCATTGTATCGACTTGAAACTTTGTATACTTGTAAAGACCCGTGACAATACAATAATTTCATATTTTGTTTCTAAAATCATGGTCAGAATCATCAGAAAATCAAAAAAGGTTCCTTTGTATCTATGTAACGGAATGTTTGAACGCGATTTTCACCCACTTAGAAACATTGGATCGACTTGAAACTATGTATACGTATAAAGGACCCATAACAATATAATAATTTCATTTTTATTTTCTAAAATCCTGACCAGAGTATTATAAAATCAAAAAAAGTGTTTTTGCATCTATGTAACGGAATTTTAGAACACGATTTTCATCCACTTAAAACATTGGATCGACTTGAAACTATGTATACTTGTAAAGGAGCCGTGGCAATACAATATTTTCATATTTTGTTTCTAAAATCCTGGCCAGAATCATCAGAAAATAAAAAAAAGTGTCTTTGTATCTATGTAACGGAATCTTTGAACACGATTTTCACCCACTTAGAAACATTGGATCGACTTGAAACTTTGTATACTTGTAAGGGACCCGTGACAATACAATACTTTCATATTTGTTTTCTAAAATCCTGGCCAGAATCATCAGAAAATAAAAAATAAAAACTGGTATAATATGTTGCGGACTTGTCGACTTTTTAGTCAATCGTTGTAAGAGCTCAGTTGGTAGAGCAGTGATCTATAGGTCGCTGGTTCAAACCCGGCTGGGTGTTTTTTAGAAGAGTATTACTTTTAGCTCATATTACAATAGTATCGAATTGAAAGATATTTACATTTTATCTTATTCTGTAAAATATTAACACTAAAAAATAAAAAATAAATAATATTTTAAAAAACTATTATTTATTTTTCACTGTATTCAATTATTAATATTTACCATTCTTACAAGAACAGATTATAGATTTACTACTTGGAAATACAAAAAAATTAGCATAATATGGCATTAGTCGCCTTGAAATGCATTACAATGCAATACTTAAATAAACAACATAAACCATCGTTAAGGTTGTTGTTAATTATTTAAAACAATAAAAAGTACCTGTGATGGCAGTCGTCCTCGCCAAATAAAATTGTTTAAAATATTCAGCTAGGCCTTTCGGAGTTCCATTTTAAGCTGTCCTATTGAGTATTGGTTATGTTTTACGAGCATATTACATAATGTGTTGATCAGTTAGTGTGTGTTTTCATTCAACAGGTTATATATATATTTTTTTTCAGTATTTTTATTTCATATAGGTGTTTATCTTCCATTTGTCATTTTCTCGGCGTATTATTGAAATAATAAATTAAACAACATTATATCAAACAAAATAGAAGGCAACAATAAATACAACAGCAAGGGAGTCTATAAACTTAAGTGTAGTAAGTGCGAAAAAATTTATACAGGACAAACCACCAGAAATTTTAACACAAGATACGAGCATTTCAGGGCTTTTAAAAATAACGGAGGAAAAACAAGTTTCCCCAAACACGTTACAAACACAGGTCATCAATTTAACACAATCGACAATACTCTTTCAATAATACACAGGGAAAATGATAACCAAAAGATAAACATCCTATAGAAAATAGAAATATTGAAAGAAACAAATTATAACTTGTTGAATGAAAACGCACCCTACCAGATCAACCCATTATACAACACGCGCTCATAAAAATTAGTACCGAACTGAACAGCTTTGAAAATGGAACTAATTCCAAAGGGCCTAGCTGAATATTTTTATTTGTTGAGAACGACTGTCATCACACGTACAATTTTTATTGTTTTAAATCATTAATGCTATGCAATTTAAAGAATTAAAATCAACGTTTTAAAAGCACTTAAAAGAATGAGTCACACTAATAAAATTGTTGATTAGATTAGTAGAGAGGATTCAGAATTTTTAAGACTCTAACATTTTTTTTGTTCACTGTATTATTTAATTATTTTTTGGTTTATTGTATTATCCATCTGAAACTTTGCAATGAATGACATGAAATCTACTCTACGGTGATATGTAGTGTTGCTATGATGTTCCTGTCATCAAACTTTAAGATGTGAAAACGATGGAATGTACCAAAATACCCCGACGGACGTTTGACTGCTCAGGGGAAGACGCCTATTGGAAGTCTTAAGAGATGGCTGAAGACCGTAAATGGCCACTACATACCCAAGGGAAGACACATACTGGAAAATAAAGAGATGTTTAAGACTTCAAACGGCCATTAAGCTCACTACTTCATCATGATTTAAGAAAGAATATTTTACTGACGTCCGTTCTCTGTTGTCTACTTTTAATTTTGAAACTGTTTCAGAGATTTTCCAAAATTAATATTTTGCAAATATGTTAATAGGCTTATCACTTAGTGAAAAAAGTGAAAAGGTTCAATCCAAGTTCAAGGTGTTAAAGTTCGTATATTTATGCATTCTATTCATAATTCATCCATGTTTAATGCCATTACATCTCACACTGATGAATTCAAAATTCTTTATACTTAAAAAATGATTATAAAAAGCACTATAAAACCAAAAACTAAGAATTTAGATAGAAATTTTATTATTAGTGTATTCAATGTATTTTAATACTTGTAGAAAATGCGGAGTCATTGAATTAGCAGCGCTCTTCGGAGGTGGGCTGCAAGCACTATTCTCCAATCGCAAATTTTAAAAGCTACCATCAACTCCATTGAACCAGGCAAATAAAAAAAAATATATTCCTATTTATATTACCTCTTTCCCTCTATCTCTTTTTTTTTTGTATGGAAAAAATATTAGTCATATCAAATGAGAGTTGTATTTGTGAAAATAAATTTAAATCTTGAGGTCTTGAGACTTCGGCTTACGAGTATTTACAGTTTCAGCTGAGTTGGTTACCAACCATCCGCAGCCTAGTGTGTTGATGGGGTTAGCATCGTAAGATCTTCAAAATTTCCGTTTGTTCACATTCAGCCATTTTGTTCAAGGTTCCTACCGGGGCTTACACTGCTATCGTGGCGGTTCGGACCATATCGTGTCTCCACCGTAATCCGGCCTAAAAGGCGATCCTATAATGGATAGTGCCAAAGTCAACCCACGAGGAGGAAGCGAACAAAGAATAATTGTACAGCCTTTGAAAAAAATGATGGCGCAACTTTTGATGATGAAAAGTTTAAGAGTTTTGAAGAGCGATTCACACCAGTACGTTGATACACGTTCTGACTCGTTTGAGTATAAAGCGGACGGCGCAAGTCTCTTTTCATGCAGCATTCGTATCGTTCGCTTCAGTGGAGCAGTCGGTAAGATGCTCTTTTTTCCGACCACGCGGGCCCAAGTTCGATTCTGGACAGGTATATTTTATTTATTATTATTTAATAGTCCACCGCTGTGGTCTCGAGGTAGCGTGCTGCCTTGTCAAGCAGCGGGCCCGGATTCGATCCCCGGTCGGGGCAGTTTTTCTGGGTGAGGTTTTTATCGGGGTTTTTCCTCACCTGTAAGACAAATGTCAGGAAAATTTCAAGGCCCAAACGGTCCCCGAAATCATATGGCCACCATCATCATCATCATCATCTTTCAACGGTGTGGAAAGCAACGGGAAGCTACTAAACCTACAATTCCTTAGTAAAGCTGCAAGCATAGCATGGAAATGCTATGATTGCAGTGAAGGTCCTGCCTTCGGGCAGAATTACTATGGATGGAGGATTTAATAACGTCGTTAATTTTCATAATGCCTACATGTTACCAGGCTTCGTTATATAAATAAATCATATATATATATATATATATATATATATATATATATATGGAAATATTCCCGTTGGGACAGGCTCCTGGGTGAGATTTTTTCGGGTTTTTTCCTCACCTGTAAGATAAATGTCAGAAGCTTAGGGCCCAACGGTCCCCGAAAATCATCCGGCCATCATCATCCTTATCATTATCACCATCATTCTACACCGGTATGAAAATAAACGGGAAGCTACCACACCTACAATTCCTTAGTAAAGCTGCAATGAATAGCATGAAAATGCTATGATTGCAGTCAAAGACCTGCCATCAGGCAGATTTACTATGGAATGGAATGTATGGAAATAAATAAATTAAAGGAAACAGTTCATGTATATATATATATATATATATGCCGTACAGGCCACATGGCCTAAAACGAATTTGTTCATGATGATGATGATATATATATATGTGTGTGTGTGTGTGTGTGTGTGTGTGTGTGTGTGTGTGTGTGAATAACACTTGTAATGTCTCATTACTTTGTTTACAAAACACATGGCATAATACAATTAATTATTTCCATTACTATTAGAAAATGCGTCTGATTAATTTAAATTAAGTTAATATCTAATTTCATTATACACGTAAGTCCTGAAGTACTGCATCACGTCATACAGACAAGTTCTAGGAGAAATGGTTGTGGTCTAGTGGAGGAGCTTCTGTTTTCCGTGCATGAGGTCGCGTGTTCGATCCTACTGACATGCTTTTTTTTTTCTCTCGTCCTTATTTCAATTAATTTTCTTTCTTTTGTTTCATTTCTTTTGCTATGTTTTATTTTCAGTATTTACCGCACTACTTATTTACAGGAAATTGTTTTCCATTGCACGACGCACAACGAAACAGAACGGATTTAGTTTCTCTTGCAGAGAGGGGGAAATCTAGAACCTATTATGAATGACGAGGAACAATACCAATTGAAATAGAAAGGAAAAATTTCAATACAATCTTAAATTAATTTGGATAGGCCTACTTCCTGAGCATAATCAAGTAAATATTAGATTTACAGATAACAAAAACCTACGCCAATTATAAGTACCGTTACCACATGAATTGAAAATAAATCAAAGATAAAAGCAGTGGAGACCACAAGGACGAAGAGATGTAGGAAGATCCAGTAAAACATGGGCAGTCCAATTCCAACATGAGATCGGAACACTCCTTTAAGTCTAATCCTTGATGCTGTTGCTTGTATATATATTATAAATAAGCAAAAATCAATTTCTCTATGTTACATTTTCAAGGCTAAAATACCGAATCGATTTATATAAAATTTGCCATTGGTATCCTCAATTCCTAGAAGGATATGGGGCACTAATCATCCCGACCAATATGCAATTCCCGACAGATCTTTAACAATGAAATTACTTAAGGTGGACTCAGATTAAAGAGAGGAATTTGTATTTGCTCCGGGAGGTGTGCCTAAGTAGCTCAAAGATAGAGTGCCAGCGCGTAAAGCTGGAGATGGGCTTCATTCCCGGTTCAGTCGCAAAATTTCCTGTAATTTTAGGTGAATCTAGTCTGCGAGACTTAATTTTATTATATCTGGTTTTCTATAAACATCTTGTAGCTCACTGTTATTTAGTCTTCTCCATTCACCCGTCTGTTCATCTCTCTTTGGTCCAAAATTTTTCGTAAGAAATTTATTCTCAAATACCCTTCATCTCCTTTCCTCTCCATTTTTCGCATCCATATAACTGGGGGATTAATAGTTTTATATATTTTTCAGTTTAACTTTTTTTAGATGAGTTGAGACAAGAGTCCCTGTTACATGTAATAGCATGAGTTTCCAAAATTGGCTGGATGGAGTTTTTTCCCTTATAATAAGGTTATTTTTCTACCTTTTTTTAAGTCTACGGGTCCACTATACATTTTATCAACTTATACACTGAGCTAAGGGAATATTTATAAATTAATTTATTTGTGCATCTCAATTAACTTAGATATTTGAATTTAGTCATTTCTTCAAAATTCCCCTCAACTGTCATTAACTGTACATTGTTTTCCATTATATAATGTACTCGTATTTACTGTACGTAGAATTGTAATGTAAAACTTTCAGGCTTTTTTGTAAAATCGTAAAGTGTTCAAACGAGACAAGCAAGAAATAAAAGTATACGGCAAGTCAGAAGTACTATTGTTTTGTGTTAAAGATAAGCAGTAAAATAAATTAAATTTCTTAAAGAACACAACTTGAAGAGATTCTAACTCTGTTATCTGTTATTGACTCCCACTTTGCCCCGTAACAATGAAAAGGAATGTACATAATGTATACACGAGGGGTGTGGCGATCAATTGATTCTGGCTTGCTCACCAAGACATCCGATCAAACTTAACGGTAGAGTAGTCACACAATGTCTCACAAATTACGTTTAAGCCTTTGTCAGATTTGAATTACTGCTTTGTACACACACACCATACAACGTAAAGTATTATATTCTGTTTCTAAAGCTGTAATATATACCTTCCACTTTAACAATGCGCAGTTTTGACGGACTATCAAACTTATCATTAAAATGTCGAGTAAATAATATGCACGTAAAATACGTTTCAGCACATGTAACGTTTTTATTTTATTATTACTAACTCGTCCGCCGAGGTGGTCTGTGGCAATGTTTCTTGCCTCTAATTCCGATGATCGCTGGTTGAAACCCGGCCGGGGTCGATGGATTTTTTAGGATGGAAAAATCCAAGGGTCAAGTCCTCCGGGAGAGACTCTAATCCGCGAGTCCCGACTCTGAAGAATTTAGGGCTCGGAAAAAAACACCAAACTTAAAAAAAAAAGAAGAAGATAACCGAGCTAAATTTAACCGACCTTCTTCTCAATCCAAGTAATTCCTTACTTTCCTGCTAGTTGTTACATTGAGTCGGTATGCTGACAACATGTCACTCATTGACATCTATAGGGAAATCTTTATTTTGTCGTGGTGAAGTGGCTTGAGTGCTCAAATGACCCCGACAAATGTGCCGGCGGTGGCATTGCTGCCGAAAGGGTTATCCATGACGGACAGGTCGAAGGTGATAAGCCAGACGAAAAAAGTAAATTACATCGGTGAAAAGAGTGACTACCTTTCACCGTAAAAACACAACCTTTAAGAAACGCGGACATAGCTTACAATGGTGTTGCCTAGTAATATAGATGGATAATCTGAAACAGCATGTGGAATTATCTAGAATTCAATAACTAAATCAGTAAGAATTGCAATAATATTATCATGGAATTTACAATTTTGACTCAGAAACGTGATCGAATAGAACTGTACAAAATTTACTTTCAACCTCGAGAAGAATGCAACTTCGGATATTAACAACAAAATTTAATTCATTAACATAACATAAGCAAATTCAGAGTTTACAATGGTGGACGCGTAAACCACAGAAAATAGACAATTTAAGTTAATATCATTAGCTTTACAACAGCTACATTGACTCAACTGTACTTCTACAAGCGCTTAATTTTTCAGTTATATTATTGTAAACTGTAGCTCTTCTTCTGTATTTACAAACATTATTTAATATTTTTAACTTTTTCAAACAATTATTAGACAATTTTAAAGTATTTATTTAAATATGCAAATCAAAATATTATGACACTGTTAGACAATATTGTGATGCTAACTGCTATTTTCTCCACAGAGTATATCACTTGATTTTTCTATCGCTGCTTTGGGTTATCGCTGGTTGGATCAGCGTTACGGAGTGATAAGTAAGTGTACACCCATTTTTAATAAACGTTTGGTAATTTTAATATTAATATATTTTTTAACATAGATTTGGGGGTTTATTGCAAATATTGGTCATTTAAATTTCATAGCGACGGATATAATCTAGGATGATAATCGATATGTGGTTTGATTGTGGGTTATCGCTGGCCCTATAAATTCTGGCGCAAGCGCACTGTTGTTCTATAGGACTTTGAAAATATTTCATGCTAATTTAAGTGCAGTTTTTTCCCGTGTAAGGCATAGAACTGAATGGTATTAATAAGCTGTTAGCTTATGCTGATAATGTAGTACTATTGGTCGATAGTGAAGAGATACTAAAGGACAACACGCACACACTACTAAGTAACAATAATAAATTGGGAGTGGAAGTAAATATCAATGAAACTAGATATATGGTCACACATAGTAATACATTATATAATGGAAATGGACAGCTAATAACAAATGAGGGAAATTTTGAAGAAGTGGCTGAATTCAAATACCTAGGAACAACAATCACAAATAGGAATGAGATAAACAAAGGAATTAAACATAGGCTCAGTTCTGGAAAAGCGTGCTATTATGCATTACAGGGACTCTTGACGTCCCAACAACTTTCAAAAAAACGTTAAAATATATAAAACTGTTATTCTACCAGTCATATTATATGGATGCGAAACATGGACTCTTACTTTAAGGGAGGAGGAAACGAAATTACGAGTATTTGAGAATAAAGTTCTTATGAAATGTTTTTGGACCAAAGGGAGATGGACAGGTGAATGGAGAAAACTTTATAACAGTGAACTATGGTACATGGTCTTTATAGGAAGCCAGATATAATAAGAACAGTTAAGTCTCGTAGACTGCGATGGGCAGGACATGTGGCTCGAATGGAAAATGAAAAACGTGCACGGAAGCTTCTTGTAGGAAAACCAGAGGTAAAACGCCCAGTTGATAGATCAAGAATGAGGTGGGAGAATAACATTAACTATTGTTTTGAGGGAAGTAGATTATACAGCGAATGATTGGAAAACATCTCAGGATAGGGATGTATTGAGAACTTATGCCCGCTCGGCCACGAATCTACGGGTTCGATAGATCCGCATGAGTTAGGATTAGGAAGGGGCAAGTTAATGTACATTCATTTCTTAAAAGTATAGGATTTTGTTTTCCTGAACATTGGTCATTTCAGATAGTCTCCCATTTACTGGCAACTTTATAAACTTTGCCCATGTACTCTGTAGAACTTTCAAAAAATCATTAAGATGTTTCAAATACAGTTTTTGGAAAAACTGCACTTAAACTTGCGTGAAATATTTTCAAAGTCCTGTAGAACAACAGTGCACATGCGCCAGAGTTTATAGAGCCAGCGATAACCCACAATCGAACCACATATCGATTATCGTCCTCGATTGCTATATCGATTACGTACTAAAGTTAAGAAATTTTATGCTAGATGGCAGCATGTCGCTATGAAATTTAAATGACTAATCTTTGCAATAAATCCCCAAATCTATGTTAAAAATATATATTAATAATATGAAAATTACCAAACGTTTATTAAAAGTGGGTGTACACTTACTTATCACTCCCTAACGCCGATCCAACCAGCGATAAGCCAAAACAGCGATAGAAAAATCATAGACTAAGTAATATACTCTGTGGAGAAATTAGCAGTTAGCATCACAATATTGTCTAACAGTGTCATAATATTGTGATTCGCGTATTTAAATAAATACTTCAAAATTGTCTAATAATGTTTAAAAAATTGTTTGAAAAAGTTAAAAATATTAAATAATGTCAGCAAATACAGAAGAAGAGCTATAGTTTACAATTTTAAACTAAAAAATCAAGCGTAAGTAGAAGTGCAGTTGAGCCCTTACACGTCCTCTAAAGATTTGATGGCATGATAATCCTAACAACATAAATCACATAAGAATAATAAACTAATCTGGTGTACTCTAACATAACTTGTCACTTCCTTACCTAGCGAAATGAAGTGTTGCAAAAAAAACACCGACAAAGAGGTGAGGTAGTATATTGAGACCTGTTGATCATTTTAAGAAGGTACTCATGTACGGAAATGATGCGTTTTCACACTATGATGAGTTAATTATGTCTCAAGATCAGTGTTAGTTCGACGGATCTGAAGACTCATTACTTGACAACACCTCACGGGTACGGAACCTGTGATACGAGGCTTCACAAAGGAATGTGGCTGCAACATGACGGATCTCCAGCTCAATTCGATGCCAATCTGAGGAGACATTTAGATATCACGAATCCATGTCGAGGGGGCCAGTCCCATGGCTAACGAGATTGTCTGATCTTAACCATCTCGAATACTTTTTATGGGGCGACGTGAAAAATTTGTTTATCAGACTCCACTAGTTTCAGGCATATAGCCCGAATTTACGTTGCTGCAGAAATAATTCAAACAAGGCCAGGCGTATTTGAACGTATGCGCCAAATCACTACACCGCTGATGTACGCTCTGCAATGAGAATGGGGGTACATATTTTGAAACTTGATGTGACTGTGACAGTATTAAGTCTTGAAATCCAACTAACGGAACATTTGAGACATAATTAACTAGTCATAGTGTGAAAACGCATCAATGGAACTCTTGAGAAGTTAGCTACTCATAGTGTGAAAACGCATAATTTCCGCACATGGGTACCTTATTAAAAATGATCAACATATCCGTTGTCGGTGTTTTGCAATAACCTATATATATATATATATATATATATTCTTTCTTCTTCTTCTTCTTCTTCTTCCTCTACGCATGAAAGCTGGCAGCTTGTTGCGTGTTCATTCACTACATGTCCGGGGTATGGTGGCGTCCTTCCTTCGTAGTTGTGGTCGTCCTAAAGACCTTTTCTGCTGAGGTGTCCAGTCACGTACTTTCTTCACTAATCTACTGTTCTCCATTCTATCTATGTGATCGTTCCATTTTAGTCTTCTATCATTTATCCAGAGGTTTATAGGTTCAATTTCACATTCTTCTCTAATAACAGAGCTGCGAATTTTCTCTCTCAGCGATTTTCCTTAAAACTCTCATTTCGGTTGTTTCATTGATTTGTTTTGTTTTTTGAGTTTCTGTTCGGCATTCATAACCATATATATATATATATATCTATATATATATATATATCACGCCGATAACTAAATTCTTAAACGGTAATTTTTTAAAGTTTTTTTATAAAGTTATGTGATCGCGCTTTTTCTTTTTCGCTGAAATCCCAAATTATATATATATATATATATATATATATATATATATATATATATATATAATATCGATCTGGTTTCAGTTGGGACTAGTGGAGCATCTTACCGAATGCGGCATTGAATCAATGGGTTCCATAAGCTATAGTGCTGGTTAGTTAAGTTGCTTCCCACGTTCATAATGCAGAGCTTCGTTAGACAATGAAACTCGTTATGTATCATCCACATGCTTATTAATGTGTCAAAGTAAACAAAAAGCACGTTTCTGTTTCAATTGCATCGCTTTTCGAGCACAGAAATGCAATTAAATTAATTAATACCAATTCAAATGTATTATCCAGACAGTGGAATAAAGCAGAGGAGCCAGGAGATCAAGTAAAAACTTGATATTTATTCATTAGCAAACGCAAGAAACAAAAATATAATTGGATTAAGAAAATGAGATGTATTGGCTCTTCGTATATAGTCAAATACATGAGGCGGTTAGAAGCAAAGGGGTATATAAGTTCAAGTTTTACAGTATTGAGAAAAAGAGTTTCAAAGTTGAAAGTTGCATATGAAAGTGACAGGCCTAAGTAATTGACAATTATAATAATCATTTATTTATCTAGTGTTAACGCATACACCTATATCCCTTTACTAAACAGAAATATGCTTCAAGAACGTAATTATGCGCCACGCTTTCTTTTTTTGCGAAAAAACACACCCATTTGCTTGTAATCATATCATAAAATACACTAAAACATGTATTTATTGGCCACCACTGTTCCATAAAAGTTTGCCGACTTAAAACGGAATCATCATTATTGATATAGCATGTATCAAGCAAAGCTGTAGACATGTGAGAAACAAGGAAAATAACTTTTAAAAACACAGAAAAAATAGCGTGAAAAAAATAGTATTAGACACATAAAAAGGGAAAGGTGAATTAAAATTAAATTTCCAATTTAATTAATTTATTTCGCTTGTTACTTGCATCACTCATCATTAAAATGTTCACTAGAATGCACAAACTACTGTCTCTGGAAAATATTTTCTTACAACTATTTATAATAAAATTAATAAAAAATGAAGTACCTTCGTCGAAATAGTGACGATCTTTCACTCTAAAAATACAACTGTCAAGAAACTCTGACATGGGTTCCACTGAGATATATATACACAGGGTGTAAATTAATTATACCGCACACATTTAACTGCTTACAGAGGGGTATTATACAAGTAATTGCAGGTAGGGAACCAAAGGTCTACGAGGGAAAATGGCCAAGTTATAGGGAATCAAAGTAATCGACAATTAATTAATACAGATAAAATCAACAAGAGAGCAAAGTAGGAGTGAAAATTAATACCAATAACTTCAGATCTTAGTATTAATTTCGAGATCCTGATTTCTAATAATTCATCAACAAACGTTTATGAAATATTGGGTTACCAAATTCCTTAAAATATCGAACTTAGCAGATGACTGCACGCCACTGCACTGGTTAAAGTAGAATGTACAATGTGAGCCTTAGCTCAGAGTGAAACACGCAGAATCTGTGTAGTTAACTTGTTGCTTGATGGTTAACCGATGGATTTAAGACTCGAACACTGATGGTTCAAATCACGGCAGGCCACCACTTTATATTATCTTTCTTTCTTTCTTTCTTTCTTTCCTGTGTGTGTACAGTGAAATGTTGAGACTCAAATGTGTTAAGTATAGGCTTGCGAAAAATACCTATTCCCGTATTGGTTATTATATTAACATCTTATTAGAAGTTACTTCAGTATCAGTCGCATTATATGAAAGCAACATGGAACATTTTTACAGTTATGCTGAACTTGCCGAAATGCAACTGATTTATGGTGCAACATAAGGCAATGGTACAAGAGCTGCTGCCATGTACGCATAGCGGTATCCGAATAGACGCCATCCTCACCGAACAACCTTCGAGCCTATTGATAGGCGTTTGCGGGAGGATGGGACGTTGAATGTAAACAGAGAAGACGCCGCAGAATGACCTACGCGCCGCATTGCAGATTTCGAAGAAAATGTTCTCCATAGGGTGGAAGATTATCCATCTACTAGTATTTGTGCTATTGCACGTGTAATGGGCACGAACAAACAAACCATATGGAAAGTACTGCACGAAGACCAGCTCTAACTCTTTCATCTGCAAAAAGTACAAGCCTTACTGCTAGTGTACTTCGCTCAACGGATACAATTTTGTAATTGGGCTTTGCTGCAGCCATCGCTCTTCTTTCCCTTGGTGTTATTCATTGATGAGGCGATATTAAATACGGATGGGCTGATGATTCGGAACTCAAAGAACAGTCATATGTGGGATTATGAAAATCTTCATACCATCTTTGAGAGGAGTCACCAGCTGAGATTTTCGGTGAACGTATCGCTAGGTGTAATTTCTGACCACATCATTAGCCCCTACGTTCTTTCCCAGATAATAAATGGTGTCATTTATAAGAATTTTTAGAGCACGTTCTACGTAGATTGTTAGACGTTCCTCTTCACATCAGGCTGCTTTCCATTTCTGCCGGAATGTGCGAAATCATTTGGGTGAATTGTAACCTGGCCGCTGGATATAGGAATAGGGAGTTCAACTGTAGCGAGGCCAGCTCGCTCTCCAGGTTATTTTGTGTGGGGACACCTGAAAAACACAGGTGTATGCAATCCCTGTTGATACAGATAAACGTTTAGTTGCATGCATGTGATGTGATCCCCGAGACACCTGGTATCTTAAACAGGGTACGAGAATCCTTTAGTCGCCTAAGTCGTTATGTTGTGAGAATGGAGGTGGCCAATTTGAACAATTTCTCTAATGAGTCTGCAGGTGTTTTAATTTTGTTTTTGTTTACTTAAATGTATTGTTTCTTATTTCCCAATAATATTATGTATGCCATGTGTTACATACACTGTACCTCTTCATGTTATACTCTTGTGATTGCTACACTATCATTTATTTAAGTACATAACTACTATACAGTACAATTGTACATTTTATTTGCGAAGCCTATTGTACTCTACAGTATGTGCATTGATGTTACAACTTTTCAAACAATTGTCTGTACAATACGTACGTAGTTTCGTAACTCATGCACTGCGCCGACCTTCCAATACTGTATTCTGTAAAATAATGAATAAACAATGAAACCAGAAGTAAATCTACGTACGTACAGGATATACATAATAAAGGAAGAAAGGAAAAAAGAAGTGTGTGTACATACCGTACGTAGTTTCGAACGTAATGCATCAATCTTACGTTTGCGTCAGTAGTAAGGCTGATATAACCACTGAGCTAAAGGCGCATGCTTGTTGCAAGTTACAGTCTCTGTATCATATTCTTTCCATTTTAATTTGAAATAATCAGTGGCGTGTCATCCATTTTACAAATTGAATCATAAACTAGGACATTTTTATTCGTAGACCATTAGTTCGTTATCTCAATTGATTATATAATACCTATATATACGTAGTTAAATTTGTGGGGTATATATTTACACTCTGTATATGTGTGTGTTCGTGTGTTAACTCTCTAGAGGCGTTTTATATATATATATATATATATATATATATATATATATATATATATATATACGTCTGTGTGTATGAGTGAGCATGTATGTGTTTAATGCTCTAACCGGGGCAATTTTTTTGTTTTAATAGAACCTAACTTCGCATATAGCAATCAATTACAAACTAAGATTAAGTTCATTAACCAGACAAATTGGACCGTTAGATATAGGAATTCACCTGAAAAAAAATTTAAAAAAAATGTAATATTAGAACGCATAAAAATTAAGAAATGCGAAAGGAATTAGCAAATTTTAATTTGAATGATAGATTAAAATATTATAAACAACAGTGGAACATCTAGAAAGAATGATAACTACAAGATTAACTAAACACGTATTGATTGCAGAGTTAGTGGAATCTAAAAAAACGATGGCTAGAAAGTACTTTCAGATGGAACAGGCAATTATATATATATATATATATAATATGACATGATAAGATAAATAAATGCCGGGACTTGAACCCGAACCTTTGGGTTGGCACCCCAGCGTGCTATCTATTACGGCACCATGCAAATCTAATTTAAACATTTATTCCTTCATATATATATATATATATATATATATATATATATATATATATATATATATATAGCAGCTGACTATAACAAGGCATTTATTTTTCTTATCATGTAATATTAAGCTTGCATTACTCAATGTCAAAAATGTAATTTAAACATCGATAAAGCGTCACTACTATACAGTAAAAATATTCTCTTTAATTTGCTTAGTTGTTATAGTCAACTGCTAGATGGCAGTGAAGACCGAGTTCTCGCGACATCTAGTAATAATGGAGAAATATATATATATATATATATATATATATATATATACAGGATGTAAATGAATTATACCGCACAAATGTAACTACGTATAGAGGGGTATTATATAAGCAATTTGAGATAATGAACTAATGGTCTACGAATAAAAATGTCCAAGTTATGATGAAATTTGTAAAATGGTTGGCACGCCACTGATTATTTCAATTAATAAACGGAAGTAATATGATACAGAGACTGTAAATTGCAACAAACATGCGCCCTTAGCTCAGTGGTTATAGCAGTGTTACTACCGACACAAATGTAAGATTGGTGCATTACGATCGAAACTACGTACAGTGTGTGTGCACTATCTTTTCTTCCTTTATTATGCATGTTCTGTAAATTAGTTACGTACGTAGATTTAATTGTTTATTTATTATTTTACAGAATACGGTATTGGAATGTCGGCGCAGTACATGAGTTACAAAATTATCCACGTACGTATTGTACAGACATTTGTTTGAAAGGTTGTATTAATAATGCGCAATAGAGTACAATAGGTTTCGTAAATAAAATGCGCAGTTATACTGTACAGTACTATGCACTTAAATAAATTGTAGTGCAGCGATTACAAGAGAAATAAATATGAAGAGGTTACAGTGTAAGTACACATGGCATACATAGCATACATAATGTTATTGTGAAATAAGTAACAATTCATTTGAGTAAACCAGAAAAAAAAAGTAAAGTCACTTGCAGAGTCATTAGAGAAATTGTTCAAATTGGCCACATCCATTCTCGCAAGACAGATGGACATCAGCGACTAAGGGATTCTCAGTACCCCGTTCAAGATACTAGGGTGTCCTCGCGGATCACATCACATCTGCTGCTATTATGCGTGCGACAAACAGTCTATCTGTATCAACAGGGATCGCATATACACCACAAAAATAACCAAATGGACATGAGATCTGGAGAGCGAGCTGGGACCACACTACAGTTGAACTACCACTTTTTATATCCAGCGGCCAGGATACACTTCATCCAAATGATTTCGCACATTCCGGCAGAAATGGGGAGGAGCCTGATGTGAAGAGGAACTTCTTCTAGCAATCTAGGTATGGACGTGCTCTAAAAAGTCTTGATAAATTATACCATTTAATCTCTGGGGAAGAATCGTAAGGGCCAATGATGGCGGTTAGAAATTACGCCTACCCATACGCTTCAGAACGAAACTCTCTGCTGGTGAACCCTCTCAAAGATGGCATGAGGATTTTCATAATCCCCCACATATGAATATTCTTTGAGTTCAGAACCATCCCATACGTATTTAATAATGCCTCATCAATGAATAACACCGAGGAAAAGAAGTGCGGTGTTTGCAGCAAAGTCCAATTACAAAATTGAACCAGTTGAGCGAAGTCCAATGGCTGTAAGGCTTGTATTTTTTTTTTCAGATGAAAAGGATAGAGCTGGTCTTTGTGCAGGACTTTCCATTTAGTATGATGGTTCGTGTCTATTACATGTGCGATAGCACCAGTACTACGTAGAAGGATCATCTTCCACCCTACGAAGAACATTTTCTTCGAACTCTGCAGTATGGCGTGTACGTCTTTCAATGGCGCGGCGTCTACTCTGCTTACTTTCAACGTCCCATGCTCCCGCAAACGCCTATCAACAGACTCGAAGGTTGTTCGATTAGGATGGCGTGTATTCGGATACCGCTACGCGTACAAGGCAGCAGCACTTGCACCATTACATTGTGCCGCACCATAAATCAGATGCATTTCGGCAAGTTCAGCATAGCTGTAAAGATGTTCCACGATGCTTTCATGTTATTGCGACTGATACTGAAGTAACTTTTAATCAGATGTTAATGTAATAACCAATAAGAGAATATGTATTTTGCGCATGCCTGTACTACGAACAAGTTTCAGTATCAACATATCACAGTACACACGCAGGGAAAGAAAAAAAAAAAAGAACGAAAGAAAAAGTGGCTTGCAGTGATTTGAACCATCAATGTTCGAATCTCAAATCCATCGCTTTAACCATTAAGCCACACTGTAACTACACAGTTTCTGCGTGTTTCACGCTTAGCTAATGCTCACATTGCTTACATTCTGCTTTAACCAGTGCAGTGGCGTGCAATCATCGCCTTAGTTTGACATTTTAAGGGATTTGATAATCACAATATTTCATAAACGTAGTTGATTAATTGTTAGAAATCAGAATCTCGGAATTAATACAAAGATCTGAAGTTATTCTAGTATAATTTTCTCCCCTACTTTGCCCTCCAGTTGATTTATCAGTATTAATTTTCCATTGCTTTGATTTCCTATAACTTGCCCATTTTCCATCCTAGACCATTGGTTCCCTATCTCAAATTACTTGTATAATATCCCTCTGTAAGCAGTTAAATTTGTGCGGTATAATTCATTTACACTCTGTATATATATATATATATATATATATATATAAGAAAGATAAATGTTTGAATTGGATTTACCTGGTAGTGTAATGGTAGCACGCTGGGGTACCAACCCAGAGGTCCGGGTTCAAGTCCCGTTCAGGCATTTATTTTCTTATATCATGTCATATTAAGCTTGCATTGCTCAATGTCAAAAATGTCATTATAATATATATATATATATATATATATATATATATATATGAAGAGGTAGAGCTATATGTGGTGTAAGTCATCTTTCTTTCTTCATTTTGAGAAAAACAGGGTTTTATTAGTCAGTATACAAAGAATCATGTTAGTTTAATATACATAATCATGGATATATTTATTGTCCTAAGTGATGCTATTAATTGATGATATACCTGAAATTCAGTATGCAGTTTCAACTTTACAGCCGTATATTTACTCATTAAAAAAAACTGACTCCACTATGCCATATACCTGTACATAGGCCTTCATAAACTTTTGTCATGGTCATTTTCAATATCCACTAAATAGGATCGGTGAATATCAACAAATTGTTATCGATAATCTTTCATGAGAACCGCCTGAATAGCTTCATTCCTTCGAAATTCGCTAAGAGAGAGAGAGAGAGAGAGAGAGAGAGAGGAGAGGAGAGAGAGAGGAGGGAGAGAGAGAAGAGAGAGAGCATGCTAGTTAAACTGCTGAAACACGCTTCTATCTTAGTACACACCCTAACAAAATACTGAAGTCTGGTTAAAATACAACGCATGTGCACAATTGCTTTGATTAAGATCGGTTATCACATGTGCTGTAAGCTGAAGTTTCTATAGACATACTTATAAACATTAAACTATGTAAATTACCTATTGGGTGTAACTTTTCGCATCTCAAACAGACTAATCACCTCAATTTATCTATAAAATATGTATTCACATCATACAAAAATAAATAAGATTATCAGGAAATACAATTTATTGTTTACTGATAAAGATAACTTTTATATATCTTTCTCAATTGTAATTTGCTCCGCACTAGCAAACGCAGTTTGTAAATATATGAAACAACAAGCTTAACAATTTTGCTACTTGTACGTACAATTAAGTAGTCTCTATCAAAAGCCAACTTGACACTTACAGACCTGCCCCAAGATTAGAAGCAAATTTAATACAGCGTAAAGATAAACTTATTTTCAATTGATCATCTATATAATCAATTTGACTTACAATATGAACTAAATAAAATAATTTTTCAAACCAGTTTGTTTTAGCTAACTCCGAAGAGGTTAATCTCATGAAAAGATTTTAGAAAAATAAATGTATATCTTCACCGATCGTATCTAGTAAACACTAAATAACCATGACCAAGTTGTAGGCCCTATATATATATATATATATATACTTACTTACTCACTGGCAATATCGAACCCGTAGGTTCATGGCCGCGCGGACATAAACTCTCCATACATCCCTATTCTGAACTAATGCTTTCCAATCATTTCTTGTATAGCCTAATCTATTTCCCTCAAATCATAGTTAATGTTATTCTCCCACCTCATTCTTGGTGTACCAACTGGCCGTTTTCCCTCTGGTTTTCCTACAAGTAGCTTCCATTAACGTCTTTTATTCCCCTTACGCGCAACATGCCCTGCCCATCGCAGTCTACGAGACTTAACTTTTCTTATTATACCTGGCTTCCTATAAAGACCATGTAATTTATTGTTATGTTGTCTTCTCCATTCACCTGTCTGTTCATCTCTCCTTGGTCCAAGCATTTTTTTAAGTACTTTATTCTCAAATATTCGTAATCTCCTTTCCTCCCTTAAAGTAAGAGCCCATGTTTCGCACCCATATAATATAGGCCCTAACTGGTAGAATAACGGTTTTATATATTTTCAATTTAACGTTTTTTCAAAGGATTTGAGACATCAAAACTCTCTGCAATGCATAATAGCACGCATTTCCAGAATTGAATCTATGTTTAATTTTTTTGTGCATCTCATTCCTATTTGTGATTATTGTTCCTACGTATTTGAATTCAGACACTTCCTCAAAATTTCCCTCATTTGTCATTAGTTGTCCATTTCCATTAGGCCTACATAGGCCTAATGTATTTCTACATGTGACCATATATTTAGTTTTATTGATATTTACTTCCAGTCCTAATTTCTTAGTGTTACTCAATAGTGTGTGCGTGTTGTGCTTTAGTATCTCCTCGCTATCGGCCAGTAGTACTACATCATCAGTATAAACTAACAGCTTATTAATACCATTGAGTTGTAGGCCTTTCTCATCCTCTAAAGATTTAATGGCATGCTCTAGTACAAAATTAAATAGTAAAGGAGATAATGCATCTCCTTGCTTCAACCCATTCTGGATTTCAAAAGTGTCCGAAAACTGTTTGCCTACACGCACCCTACTCTTCGTGCCATTTAGACACATTCGTATAAGTCTAACTAACTTTTTAGGAATTCCGAACTCCAGCAGGATACTATATAATTACTCCCTATTAATTGAATCATATGCTTTTTTGAAGTCTACATATAGTTGATGTACAATACCATTATATTCCCATTTCTTTTCTAAAATCTGTCTTATACTAAAAATCTGATCTGTTGTAGACCTGTTTCTTCTAAATGTACATTGATGATCTCCTATAATGTCATCAATATATGGAGTAAATCTGCTTACTAATATATTTGTAAGAATTCTGTACGAAGCTGAAAGTAATGAGATGCCCCTGTAGTTGTTGCAATCAGTTTTATCTCCTTTCTTATAAATTGGTACGATAATTGATTCCTTCCATTCATTTGGAAGAGCTTCTTTTTCCCAAATCATAGTAAGCAACCAGCGTATCTTGTCCATCAATTTTTCTCCCCTTGATTTTATCAGCTCTGCTGGGATCTCATCTGAACCTGATGCTTTACACATCTTCAATTTTTCAATCGCCATTTCAACCTCTAATGCATTTGGTTCTGCGACTAGCATTTCTGCTGTTTGTAAATTATCCTCCTCAATGTCCTGTTCTGTATGTACATTTAATAGCTGATTAAAGTAACTTTTCCATCTATTTGATATACTCCTGGAATCTGCAATCATATCCCCATTTTCACTCCCAATTATGTTTGTTCTAGCCTGAAACCCTTTCTTCTCTATACTAATTCCCTGATATAATTCTCTAATGTTCCTATTTTTTGCATTCATTTCAAGATCATTAATCTTCTCTCTCAAATATTCCCTCTTTTTACTCTTTAGTAACTTGGTAGTTTCCCGTCTAATACTAACCAATTGCTCTAAATTTACCTCATTTGGCTCGAGTAACCATTTAATTTTTGCTAGCTTTATTTTCTTTACAATGTCGGCACATTCCTCGTCAAACCATTTCTTGTTTTGCCTCTTTTTTAAACAACCAACGCTTTCTGATGCTGACAATTTAATAGTATCTCTTATAGCCTCCCATTCTTTATTTATATCAGTTTCTTCTTCGTTTGCCACATTGTCATCTGAAGATTCCAGTACTTCAAATCTATTAGCAATTTTTTGATTTGGTATTCTTGCCGCATTTCATCATTCTTCAAGTGTTTTAATTCAAATTTTACAGAATCATCTTTAGCGTTTGTTTCTCTCATAAGCGATAGCCGTTGTCTGATTTTACTCTGACCAGATGATGATCCGAATTGCAGTCTGTCCCTCTAACTGATCTAACATCAATGATGCTACTGTGCCAGTGTTTATCCACTAAAACATGATCTATCTGGTTCCGAGTTTCTCCATCTGGGGACGTCCAGGTGTATTTATGAATATCCTTATGCTGAATTGTTGTGCTTTTAACAATGAGATTCTTCGATGTGGCAAATGTGACTAATCTAATCCCGTTGTCGTTACTATCTTCATGAAGACTTATTTTGCCTATTGTTGGTTTGAATATATCTACCCGCCCCACTTTTGCATTAAAATCTCCTAAGACATTTTCATATGATATCGTGAAAGACTATCAAATAAGCATTCTAATTCTTCATAGAAATATTATATATATAAATATATATATATCCGGGTTCGAATCTAGTCCAGGTATTTATTTTTCTTATCATACCATATATATATATATATGTGTGTGTGTGTATATATATGTGTGTGTGTGTATATATATATATGAACGATTTTGGCAGTCTTTTCCATTATTAAATCAATCTGTTCTGTGTTTTCCTTGATGGCGTATGATTTGTTCAGTTTGTTATTCCATTATGGAGTTCGTGTTTTTCTTTATATTTTCCATATGCGTTCACTTTGCATTGGACAGTCTGTTCCATTTTGAAGTAAATTTTATCTGTATCTTCCAAATGGGTTGTATATGCTTTTGGAAATCTATTTTCTGTGATTTTTAAATGGTCTTTCCATTTTTCTGTATTTCTATTATTTCATACAGTCTCAACGAATATCTGATTCTGGTATTTTGTCAACTATGGACATTTTTAGCTGTCTTAAAAAATTCATTTCAGTAGGCTGTATTTGTAGTATACTTTTTCTTCCTTAAAAGGTCAGCCATCATTATATAAAATCGGAACTGAATTTCATTCCTTGTTTCTCTCAATGTTTTCTTTTAATAATGCCTTTATTATAATTAACGTCCTCCCACGGGAGGTGGAGGGCTCAGTACGTAATGACCCAGACGACTAGACAGGAAGTCTGGTTTTTAACTAGCTTGCTATCTAGTAAGAGGAGAAGGAAGCGAATTAGCTCCAATGCGGGAACCTCAACGGCTTCAGAAGCGGAAGAAGAAACTTGATCCAACGGTAAAGAAGGCGGAAGAGAAACCTGCAAGACAAGGGGTAGATGGGACTCCAAAGCTTTGGTTAGTAACCCGTCTAGGGGAAGGAAACTCCGAAATAAATCCGCGATCCACTCGGATATGTGGCTGTGCGTCTGGGCTGGTAACCCAACGATGTAAAAGAATTCCAAACTCATCTCTCTCACAGTGTTCAGTCGGACGGATATAATGGACGACGACCTGGTTTAGACATGTAGAAAGAATGAATGTAACAAGATTACCAAAAGAAGCATTTAACTACAAGCCAAGGGGTTCAAGGAATGTAGGAAGGCCAGTGAAAAGATGGACAGAACAGCTGTGAGGCGGAACAGGCAATTTGCCTAGCCCGTGAAATGAAGAAGAATATAACGTAGATTATTCTATCTCTTTTTTATTTTACTCACGTTTAAATGAACCTATTTAGTGTTCGAAATTACGTTCAACTATCACTGGAACATCAAACTAATATCAGACGATGGAACAAGGAAGACTGTACACACTCTGTAAAGGCGAATTCTATGCCTTTATAGAGATTCCTGACAGGAACTTCAGAAAAAACCGTGTCCCAAAGAGGGCTGTTGTGCCAACTATGTTGTTGTTGACTATTTAACTCATGCCCCAAATGGGAGTCAATGACCAATCACATTTCAATGATTTCTGTTTTACAACCAATCAGAGTCGTGTTTCACCAAATATTTATCAGTGTTATAATTACCATATTAAGAAAGCTCCTCCTTACAATATTGCGTTCCTTTGGCAATAAATAGTATGATCTGGTTGCAGTGATAAACAAAAGAAGCAGTAGAAGCGTACCTATCGTTTCTCATTTGTTTTCAAACAACGCCGTTTACATTAAATATGTAAATATTTTAAAATAACTATAGTTAAATAATGATTTGTGAGTAAACAGCTTAATTTATTCGTTAAATAGTCCTAACAAATGTCACTCTTGATTTCCAAATTCTCTAGATAAATTCACTCCTCACTTCGTGAGTCGTGAATTTATCGATAATTTGGAAATCACTCGTGGCATTACTTATGATAATTATGATCACTGGGACATCCTATAAATTACAATATTGTTGCCTTGGAGGTTGCGGGCCCGGATTCGATTCCTGACTTGATGATCGTAACAAAAAACCGCCAAGACTGAAGAAATGAACACCTTAAGACTTTTGGGACGACCTGCAACACGATGGCAGGAAAGTTGGTTCACTATAAACGAGCACTATTGAAAAGCATATGACACAGTTCTGCACCACGGGGAAATAAGGAGTTTGCATTGGGTTGTTCATGTGAACAAAAATGAGTAGGATAGAAAGATAGGAGTATATTATTTCTTACTTTTCCGTAAAGATCTATATCTAGAGAGAGACCTGTATAGTGAGACTGTGTTCATCAGGATCTTATGACAGGGAAAATGTGGAATTGGGAACAAACCTAATTGGTTAGAAATGTACGAAGGAGAACTTTCGAGAACATGTATTCCTTATACGGCCGTAGAGCATCGTTGTGGTCTCGAGGTGACCTGCTGCCTTGTCACGTAGCGGGCCCGCGTTCGATTCCTTGTCGGGACAGACTCCCGGTAAGGTTTTTTTTTGGGTTTTTTTCCTCACCTGTAAGATAAATGTCAGGAAGTTTAGGGCCCAACGGTCCCCGAAATTCATCCGGCCATCATCATCGTTCACCGGTGTGGAAAGCAACGGGAAGCTACCATACCTATAATTCCCTAGTAAAGCTGCAAAGCATAGCATGGAAATGCTATGAGTGCAGTGAATGACCTGTCTTCGGGAGAATTACTATGGATGGATGGATAGGGCTGTAGAATGAAATGAGGAGCGTAATTTCAAAACACATCTTGTCCATTTTCATAAATTTGTGGAAAGTAAACTTAGGTCACTGTTTTGTTGTGAAAAAGAGCCAGTTTGATGATGATAGACTTTCAGCGCTAGTTTTTAATGTTTTAAATTATATTTATACAACGAAGAATGTAGGTATATACAACGTTATTTTTGATACAAGATGGACAAGAAAGTCTGGAAAATCAGATCATCAAATAATGATATTCTTAATTCACTACAACTGTTTAAGTAAGTCTTTACTTCAGGCATGTAAATATTATACTACTTTCGAGCTAAGTTTAAGTTGTAATGTAAGCAACGCAGATGTATGACTTCATTTTCTGTGGTCGAATAATTATTATGTGTAAGAAAATGTGTTTAATCTGTAACACTCTAAATAGAGAAAAAAAAATTATCTACCACATGTCTGTATAAGTGATATGGGAGAATCTTAAAATATATAATTACAATTTCATTAGATTAAATAACCATTGTTTTATTCTTACGCATGCGCAATGCAAAATTCGTTTGAATTTCAAAAGTATTAAAATGGCGGTTTTTGTTGAATTTATAGAATTCCAGAAAGGTAAGCATTTGAAAAGCGGAGAGAAAACATATTGTTTTAATATTTTAAAACAGTTTAGTGAAAAAAAATCCCACATTACCCATTCAAGTGTTGACAATATCAACAGATTTTACAGTGTGTCAGCATGGAGTATAATTTCTTCTCGTAATGAAATTGTAAATAAAGGATATCTGTCGACATCATGGAAAAGGCGTAAACGTTTGATTGTTTTTTTTGTCATAAATAAATAATACTAGGGCATTCCATAAGTAATGGCAACACTGTGATTCTAGTGGTGATAATTGTAATATTGTAGTATGTTGTTGACCAGTCTTTGTTGTATAAATCTGTAATGTTCAAAGTCCTGAAATAGCAATATTTTGTGAATACATTAATTGTTTCTCACATTTAGTAAGTAATGCCGCCCAGAACGTTGTTCAATAGAATAAATTTAGAAGTTGGAATTGTGAGGTACTAGAACATCCACCAAATTCACCAGACGTGAGCCCTTGTGACCATAACTTCTTTTCACAAAGATCAACGAACCTCTATGAGGCATTTGATTTCAATGAAGAGTTGATATCCAGAAATCTCCAGATCGATCATATGAGAAAGATATTCATAAATGGTGCTGCAGATAAAATCGCCGTATTCAAAGGATGTGGCAATATATAGTTGACTTCGCGGGAGATTATAAATGAAATTTATAATGTCAAAAGTATTTTTTTTTGTGATGTTATAGCAGTATTGCTATACAGTACTTATCGAATGCCCTAGTTATTGGAAGAAATGTCTAATAATTAGTACAATCTAAACCTGTATCCAGTCTAATATTCCATTAAATACGATGTTACCAAATGTTTGTATCGTTGATAGTTCTATACACAATTCAGTCATATGACGGTTAAAAGTAGTATCACAGCTCCTCCAATAGAGAGAGCAGGCGGAGTAATAACTTAAGTAAGTTTGTTTACAATACAACTGGAAGTAGGTCGGAATTAGTACAGTAGTTAAAATCATCATCATCATCATCATCATCTTCTTCTTCTTCTTCTTCTTCTTCAAGGTTTAGGCGATTCGCCGGTTACGAATTCACAATGATTCCTTCCATCTCTTCCTAACTCTTCCTACATCCCTTAATCCTTTTGGTTTATAATTATATGTAATCTTGTTTCTTCCATTTTCTGAACACGCTGTTCCCAGCCGACGCAGTGTTGTTGAATTCTATCATTTATTGAATATATTTCTAATTCTCTTCTTATTTCTTCATTTCTTGTGGTACAATTTTGTGCATCTTTTGGTTCTTCTTAGAGAGGTAATTTCTGCACTTTGCATTCTACACGAACTCCTCTTATTTGTTACCCAGGACTCACTACTGTATAAAAGTACCGGTACCACCATTGTTTTGTAGAACTTCAATCTTGTATCCTTCCTTGTTTTAAGTTTTAGTGTTCTATGAATGATGCCACATATCATTTGAAATTTTCATAATTTATTGTCTATATCATTTCTTGTTCCACATCCAGAAGACAATTCATAACCTAAATAATTAAAATTTAACACTTGTGATAGAGGTTTATTTATTTACAACGAACAGCCGGACAGAGTAGCTATCATAAACTGTAGAAATTGAAGAGGATAAACAACGTAAAGGGGTTGCTGGCAACATAATCGAGTAGCAAATGTGGTGTTTGACATCTTGACAAATGTTACTAACAACCAAGCATGTTATAATACATCCAGCTTGCTTCAATGATACTTGAAAGTGTTATTTATTGGTGCAAGACAGCATTCAGGGCTTGGTTAAGTCATGTTGAAGTCAAGAAAACTTTTAAGTTACTTATCCCACGAGGTGAAAAGAAAAAAGTTTATATGTATAAGTCACAGGCTGTCCAACATATGCACACACAAATGATAAGAATCGTTTAAGTAATATTCTTACCAGTTGTGTGTTTACCAGCAACAATATATTTTTAATAAAAAAATTTTACAACAAACAGATGAATTAATTTTAATGTCATAACAGACAGCAATTTGTTGTAACGTATATTAGGAGAAAAAGATGCCTGAAAAACTACTTGAAATATGGATTTTAACGAATTATGAAGGAATATAATTATTGATGTTCCCATAAAGAAAAATAAGTTTGCTAATATTCATCGATCCCATTTCAATGACTCTGAAAAAAAAGTATATATACATATAAAGTCCACCGCTGTGATCTCGAGGTAGCGTGCTGCCCTGTCAGTCGGCGGACCCAGGTTCGATTTCCGGTCGGGGCAAGAATCCTGGGTGAGGTTCCTTTTTTCGGAGTTTTTCTCGCCTATAGGACAAATGTCAGGAAGCTTTGAGGCCCAATCGGTCCCGAACATCATCTGCCCCTCATCATAATCATCATAATATTGTGTGGAAAGCAACGGGAAGCTACCACACTTATAATTTCCTAGTAAAGCTGCGAAGCATAGCATCAAAATGCTATGATTGCAGTGAAGGACCTGTCCTAGGACAAAACACTATGGAATAGAATATATACATATATATATAGAGGTTGTAATTAAATTTTGACACTTAGCAACGAAGGTTAAATATTATGTGAAAAAAAAAATGTCAACCGGAATTTGAACCCAACAGCTTTAACTCTGTATGTTACCGCGCTCGCAAAATGCGCCACTCAGGCATTCCAGCAAAAACATTTATATGTCTTCCTTTTATATGATTATCTGTAATGAGGGGCTGCGGAACATGGGTCGAGCTGCCATCTCGTGGTTTCTATATCAAGGAAACATATAAAAAGAATATTTACTTATAGCAGTAACGCTTTTTTATTTCGATGTTATAATTACAATTTGACATTTAGCAATGAAGATAAATATGACATGAAAAGAAAAATAAACGACTAATGTATGTGTGTCATGGGTCCAATTTTTTTTTAGAATTAAATTTGGCATATAGTAATAAATTAAGAAAAATACAAACGAGTTTATTAACCAGTGATAACGGACTATTACAAAAAGCTAAAATTAAAAAAAAAATGGCAATAGCGACAACATTTTTTTATTTTTCGCAACTAAATTCCGTGTATACTATTCAAATAAAACAAATGTACTTTCAGTGTATACTATTCAAATAAAACAAATGTACTCTCAGTGTATACTATTCAAATAAAAAATAAATGTACTCTTAAAAAATAAGCGAAATCCGATCATTAAGAGTGGAGTTTTACACATTAGTCGTAATATAAAAAATCGCTCAAGCGACGCCATGTTTATTTTCTCACAAGATAACTGGCTATATACAATTTAATTAGCATAAGAAATACATATTCCACAAAACTAGGAAAATCGGATCATATATTTGACTTTCCGAGGAATTTGTTTACAAGAAAACTGTTAACCATTCCATGCCGAAACCTATGTTGAAATTTCTTTCAGGGAAGTGTTGTATTGCACCAAGGCCAACTCCAAAAAATAACCCGTCTTTTTAACTGCACGGCATTAAAATTCAGCGCAAAATCTCTCATTGAAACTATCATAATCATCATCAATCTATGAATTAGATAATTGCCCATTCAGATTTCATAAGGTATCAGCTCACCTTTTTTTAGGTCCTCCGACATCATGTCTTCCTCTTGCTTGATAATTTCTTGCTAGCAGTGGATATAGTATTTGCTTTTTCATTCCATTCATGTGATCAATCCACTTTTGTCTATAATTTGTAACTTTGTCCAATAAAGGATCACTTTTAATTCTTCTCTTATATCTTCATTTCTAATTGTATCAAGTTTTATACATCCTTTAACTTGTCTGAGCAACCTCATCTTCTTTCTGTTTTTTCGTTGGGGCCCAAGTTTTACATTCATACGAGTATTATGAGAATTGCCATAACTTTATATTTAAACTATAGGGAAGTAATGCAACTCGTTAATTGGTAGACTGGATAACCCTCATTACCTGCCGTCCGCGCTGTGTCTCTCATTCCTAGAGCTCTCTTTAGGCTTTACTCGTTGTAGTAAGTTTATATTGTTCTGAGAGTTTGAAAACAAACGCGGAAAGATTCTCTTAACTCGAAAAATGAACGGACTTTTAGGTACGTTTCCCTTGCGAAAAGATATGCCAATATTGATATTTCAGTTTGTAATACTCCTAGAGGTTTCTTTAGGTACAATATAGTATGTAGATTTACTCTTTCTAGAAAGTTTAGATTTTGTTTGAGAGGTGGGACCAGGAAGAAAATATATTTTGTTCGAGGAAATCTTTTACCACAAACACATTTCTGATAATAATAATGTTGTTGATTATGACGAATTCCTTTAAAAATATGCAACCACATTTTTGTTAACATGATACGATATTAATATCAGCTGTGCTTCAACAACTGGAGCGTTATTAATAAAATAGCTCACAATATGTATTCAAGGTCAGATAGCCGGCATCTAGCAATAAGTATGCTGTCTCATAAATAATGTTCTCTCAACAAGGTAGTCAGTCAGCATTTTGGCAACATGGGGCCTCGGGCAACAGCTCTGCAAAGGGTAATGCCCTCCATGGGCAACATCCTGCCAACTAAATGCCATTAAAATGCATCCAATTGTATATCCCACTGATCTTTACAAGGAAGTAAAAAGTCAATACAATTGTAATGTAGTGTTGTAAATGAGATTACAATATTTCTATCTCCTTTTTCAGCATTTTGTTCAATTAAAGAATTCCAAAATTACTTGATCTTAAAAAAAAAAAAAAGTATAATATACAGGCAAAAGCATACGATTCAATTAAGAGGGAGAAGTATAATATTCTGCTGGACTTCGGGGTCCCTAAAACGTGAGACTTATTCGAATGTGTCTAAATAACATGCGGGTAGGCAAGCAGTCCTTAGAAACATTTAAAATTCATATTGATGGGTTGTCCACCGCTGTGGTCTCGAGGTAGCGTGCTGCCTAGTCACGCAGCGGGCCCGGGTTCGATCCCCGGTCGGGGCAGTTTTTCTGGGTGAGGTTTTTATCGGGGTTTTTCCTCACCTGTAAGACAAATGTCAGGAAAACTTTAAGGCCCAAACGGTCCCCGAAATCATATGGCCATCATCCTTATCATTATCATCATCATCCTTCACCGGTGTGGAAAGCAACGGGAAGCTACCACACCTACACAATTCCCTAGTAAAGCTGCAAGCATAGCATGAAAATGCTGTTACCATTTGGTGCCGCAGACTGAGTGACAGAGATAGGAATATAATTATCTCCAAGTTTCGTAGAAAGAGGGTTGTTCCATAGCATCTCTGGTAGCCGCTGTTCCGGTAATTGAGTTCACCCCCTAACTTTATTAAATATGTGGATGATAATAATTGATAAGTATACGTTCCATAATGGTATATTTTCCATAAATCGGTCATCCACTTTCTTGGCAAAGTTGTAGGTGAAACTGCTTAACCAAATAATTAATTTCAAATTAATTAACTAGTAAATCCATCTCACATAAAATAACACGTTTATTAGCAGGAATTGCTCCATAAGAGCAATGCTATTTTCTAGACGTGAAAACCCCTATAGAGCGTGCTAACAAATCTTTGAAGGATGAAAAAGGCGTATAACTCAATAGTTTAATAAGCTGTAAGTATTTACTGGCGATATAGCATTACTAGGAAATAAGGAGGAGCTTCATTAATCAATCACAAGGAAAAAGACAGACATAAAACCAGATGGTAGGATGACGTATACAATTATATTAAGTAAAGTAAAGTGATCCCACAACAGACCCAGAGGCCCTTGGGGTAGTAGGAGGTTAGGGCTCCCACTTTTTCTAGACAATCGGCACTTTATGTCAGCCGGGTTGTCAGCCCTGCGTGATAGCCGCCTTTACCCCCAGAACAAGCGTCTGGTACTCATTTCCGTTAGAGGCTGAGTCGACCCCAGGGCCATAGTGCCGCCAGAGGTATATTAGGAAATGTAAATTCACAAATTCAGTATTAGTGGAACAAATAGAGAAAATACGAAGTAATGAAGAATTAATACTAATGGGAGATTTAAATGGAAAGTGGGTAGAAGAAACAATGATGAAGCAGTAGGAAAATATGGGGAACAAGAAGTCAACGATAATGGAAATAGAATCATAGAGATGTGCAAACAACATAAATTAAAGATAGTAAACACATTTTTCGACCATAAGGATATTCATAAATTTACTTGGGAACGACCTAGTCTCAATCAGAAATCAATAATAGACTACATAATTGTAAAGCAAAATACTTCCTTATTTATTAAGGACGCAAGGGTTAAAAGAGGAGCAAATTGTGGTTCTGACCACTATCTACTCACAGCACAGATCATCCCCAAATTCCCTACAGGGAAAAAAGTGCATGATGAAGCAAGGGAATCACAACAATGCAACCGAAGCAGGAAGAAAAATTTAAACTGTATTTATTTAATCAGGATAGTATCAAAAACTTATATAAAGAAAGACTGAGGATTAAAATTGAGAATTTGGACTACAAGGAAGACATAGAAGAAGAATATAATCAATTAAAGGAAATAATACATTCGGCAGCAAAAGAAGCATTAGGCACAATAAATAAAAACAAAATACCCAAGATTGGTGGAACGATGATATTGAAGAATTAACCAAAAGAAGAAAAAATGCTACTTAGAATGGTTGGCAAATAAAACAACAGAAAATTGGATAGAATACAAGAGAACAACGCCAAAGTTAAAAGGAAAGTGATAGAAGAAAAAAACAAATTATGGAAAAGCAAATGCCAAGAAATAGAAAGTTATATAGGAGGATCACAATCATCAGAAGTATGGAGATTTCTAAAAACACTGAAAACTAACCAAGGACCCAGCAAGATAAATTTGTTAGCAAAATCAGACGCAGAAAAACATTACAAAGCTTTACTGTCAGAAACTAGAAATGAGTTTATGGAAACAACAGAAAATCCATCCATAGAAATGAACGCCCTGGAATTTGATACAATAGATATAGAATTAGAAATTCAAACCCTAAAGAATAAAAGGCACCAGGGCCGGGAAACATACCAAATGAGTTAATTAAATATGGCCCAAAAAATTAATAGGTAGATTGAGGGACTTGTATAATAAGTGCATTGCAATACAGAAGATTCCTGATGAATGGAAAATAAGCTACATAGTACCAATATACAAGAAGGGCGATAGAAGAGACGCAAAAAACTACAGAGGACTAAGTATAAATAACACATTATATAGAATATTTACAAAGCTATTAAAAACAAAGTTACAAAAAGATGTTAAAGACAAATTAGGAGAAGATCAAAATGGATTCAGACCAGGAAGGTCATGTGTTGACAATATATTTGCAATACAAACAGTTAATTGAAAAACGGACTGCAGTTGGAGAAGAAACCCATTTGACAATGATAGATTTAGAGAAAGCTTATGACTCAATTCCGAGGAACAAATTATGGGAAGTATTGGAGAAATACAATATTGACAGAAACCTAATAGAAATTATTAAACAAACCTATAAAGATAACTCCGCTTATGTTAAAATGGGAAATATAATGTCTAATCCTATAAACACCTCAAAGGGATTGAAACAAGGGTGCAGTCTATCACCAATTTTATTTAATATTTATGTAGAATTTATATTAACGAAATGGAAACAAAGCTGCAAAGGTATGGGGATCCCAATAGGCAATAGATTTTTGCTGACATTACAATTTGCCGATGATCAACTGGTTTTAGCGCAAGACAATTTTGATATGGAATTCATGATAAAAAGGTTGAAAAGCACATATGAATCATGGGGTCTCACAGTAAATTTACAAAAAACAGAATATCTGGCAATAAATAGCAATGAAAGAGAAAACTTAGTATTGGAAGATGGAATCCAAATAAAGCAAGTGAAACAAACTAAATATTTGGGAATGATTATGGATAACATCGAAGGTATAGGCAAAGAGAACATAAAACATAGAATTGAATTGAGTAGCAAAATAATATCATCATTAAATTCCATATGGTGGGATAAGCATATTTGGAAAGACACAAAAAATATATTGGTAAAACATTGGTGGAAACTGTTGCAATGTACGGAAGTGAGGTATGGACAATCAATAAGTACTACAAGAATAGACTAATAGCTCTAGAAATGGATTATTTACGAAGAAGTGCCAGAAAGTCTAAATTAGAACGTGTCACAAAAAGGAAATTAGAAACATAATGGAAGCAGAAGAAAGCATAATTGAAAGAATTGAGGAGAAGGAATTAAAGTGGTTAGGACATGTTTTAAGAATGGAAGATGAGCGATGGCCGAAGCAACTATATGAATGGCATCCTAACAGAAAGAAGAAAAGAGGAAGACCAAGGTTAACATGGAAGGAAAACATGAAGACAGTAATGCAAGCTAGAGGGCTAAGCATCGAAGATGCCCAAGACCGTAGGCTTTGGAGGTTTGGCACGGGAAGACGGCAGCAGCTGTAAAAACCCGAAGATAGATAGAGATAGAAATTCACAAGGTGGAATATGAGAATTAAACATAAAGACGATTGGATGAGGTCAGTGGAAGACGCGATGGTCGGCATTGTACTGAATTCATTTAAAAAGAAGATGATTGGGAACATAGAAATGAATAGAGAAAATATTAAGGCACTTTTTGGTACTTCAGTGTGCTATCCATTACACCACCGGGCAAATCTAATACAAACATTTATTTCTCTTAAATATATTAATTTTCATTCATAGTGTTCTGCTCAAGACCAGGTCTTTCACTGCAAACTCAGCATTCTCCACTCTTTCCTTAACTCAGCTTTCCTTGTTGTATCTGCATACAAATCATTTATTTTAATATTGTCTATCATCTGATGTCTTTTTCTGCCTCTAGGGCATCCTTCAGCAGGCAGTTTCTTCTTAGCCAGTGGCCAATTCAATTGCTTTTCCTCTTCTTTATGAGTTCCAAGCATTGTTCTTCTTTCGCCCACTCTGTCTAGCACATCTTTATTTCTTACTTTGTCTGTCCATTTTATAAGTTCCATTCTTCTCCATATCCACATCTCAAAAGCTTCCAGTCGCTTTTCCTCATTCCGTCGTAATGTCCATGCCTGTGCACCATACAATGCTATACTCCACACAAAGCACTTTACTAGCCTCTTCCGTAATTATTTTGCCAAAGGTCCGCCGAAAATGCTTCTCTTCTTGTTAAAAGCTTATTTTGCCTATCACGCCATGTTTGCAGCTTTACTGGGGATATAGTCTATAGGTGTGGTAGCTTCCCGTTTCTTTCCACACCCCATTCTCTCTTTTGCATCTTAAAATCATTAAAGATTTTAAGAAGGTCCCGAGGGGCCCCAACTTGGAGGTGAGGAGAGTGGATTTGGCTAAGTAAGACCCTCCGGACTTCACCGAAATTCATCCCCAGAGGTTAAATATCAGTTCCATCAGGGTTTTTGACCAGATCAAAGATTCATAAATTCCCAATTAGTCTCTGCCCCCTTAAATAAATAAATATATATATATATATATATATATATATATATATATATACAATCATTTATTTCTCTTAAATGTATATTTAACATAAATATAAATGTTTGTATTAGATTCACACGGTGGTGTAATGGATAGCATGCTGAAGTACCAATTCAGAGGTCCAGGTTAAAATCCCGCCCAGCAATTTATTTTTCTTATCATGTCATATTAAGCTTGCATTGCTCAATGTCAAAAAATTTAATTATAAAATATATATATATATATATATATATATGTGTGTGTGTTTGTGTGTATGTGTGTGTGTATGTAAGAGCATGCAAAAATTAAACATGACATGAGGGATGCTCTACTGAACAATTTGAGATAGGGTATACTTAGGGTCCGAGAAGCCAGCTTAAGATGATATGCTTGTAGGAGTAAACTTGTCTTCCATATTACTGTCTAGTTTTTTTATTTAAATTATTTATCAGTTAATTGTAAGTACCATCATTGGCACAATTAACACAGCATTTTGTATCTTACAACAGTTTCTCAAACTGACCGCCACCAAACTCAATTCAAGCATAACATCAACATACAACTTTCTGCCGCACCCTGGCGTCTTTGGAAGCACTTCACAGGCAATTACAATCTTGGCAACTAATCCCTTGTCCATTTTCATTGGAATCTCAAACGCAGGTGACTTTAGATACCCCTACAGGCGAGTCAGATCAAATCCTGCATCATGAATTCCTAGTCAATAGGCTTTCCCTTGCAGGAACTAAAGGATGTAAGTAAAGTATTCCCACTACAGGCCTCAGGAGACCCTTGGGGGTAGTGGGAGGTTAAGGCTACCACTTTTTCTGGACAATCGGCACTTGATGTCAGCCGGGTTGTCAGCCCTGCGTGACGGCCGCCTTTACCCCAGAACAAGCGTCTGGTACTCATTTCCGTTAGAGGCTGAGTCGACCCCAGGGTCATAGTGCCGCCAGAAGGTTTGGGCCAGTTTAAAAATCCTGACCCCGCCGGGACTTGAACCCTCGACCTTCCGGCTTGTAGCGCAGTGCCTTAACCACTACGCTACGGCGTGCATGTAGCACATGTAAATAAGCAGCAACTATATGTAAACTTGTACACACGTTAATTGTAAATCAGCTGAAAAAACAGTAATGCTAGATAATGTGATAGACAAGTTTACTTCTATATCTCCATAGACTTGCTTCTTGGACCCTATACCCTGTCCGCTCATAAAGTGATCCTCGTCAAAACAAAACCATGTAACATGCTCGCTTTTCATTGATTATGGACACCGACGTACGTTGTAGAAGCAATAACCTTCCGCTATTCGTGCCACAATTACTGTCACTTTTGACAGGGAGATGACGACACAGCAACAGAAGACTGGATACTTTCAGCCATTTTGTTTCATGAGAATCGACTGATGCATCACCCATATGTAATAAACTATTTTCAGTTGTAATTATTAATTAGGTATGTTTTAGAATATGTTGTATGTTTTGAATATTATTATTTTCATTCACGAAGAATAACAAGTGTATTCTTGTACATATTATATATTTAATTCGTTAAATTTAGAGTAAATCAAAATGCATTATAAATATTAATTGTATTGTATTTATAACATGTAATCGTTTATGTATAGGCCTATTGTAATTTAGATGTAAGACTATTTTTTTGTATTTTTTAAAACCTGTTTGAGTGGCAGACAAGGCCTTAAGGCCTTAACTCTGCCAGGTAAAATAAAGCTATTATTATTATTATTATTATTATTATTATTATTATTATTATTCGGAGGGCATAATTTTAATTAAATGAAGGGAACTACGTTTTCACGTACTTATTGCTTCTACAACGTATGTCGGTGTCCATAACCAATGAAAAGCGAGCAGGTCACATAGTTTTGTTTTAACGAGGATCACTTTAAGACGGATAGTGTATAGGTTCCCTACCTCAAATTGTTCAGTGGAGCATCCCGATGTCCTGTTTAATGTTTGCATTCTATTAGAAAACCCCCTGTATATAACTTTATATATATATATATATATATATATATATATATATATATATATATATATAATATTAAAATGGGTAGGTCATGTAACTCCAAAAGGTAACAGTTTTTTTTTTGAGGGAACTATTATCAAGATATTGACAAAGGTGGAGAGAATAACATACGAATGGGTTAGAGGGAACAGGATATCTAAGATATAAACTGGAACCAGTTGGCTGAGAATAGGGACCGGTGGAGGGCCTTAGTGAATGAGGCATTGAACCTGCGACATAGCTAGTATTAAGAGATGCGTTTAGAATATCAAAACTATCAATGTGAAACAGTAGTCAATAGTCGTGACAGAAGAATACATGTATTCTACAGAGTTTAAACAATACTCTTACTGAATTTAGATAAACATTATTATTAGTTTGATGTTTTCCTAGCATCCGGGTACTGGTAACGTAAATCGTTTCTGGATTTGTGTATATGTAGGCCTATATAGCTGACATATATGCTTGCCTTTGTGTATATATAGTCGTACGTAGAAACGTGTTATATGCATATGAAGGGTACAAGAAAAGAACCAGATAAAATCACTACGTTATCAAAATGGAGTTTGAAGTGTCATAAGATTCTCATGGAAGGCACTATAATTTAGAATCGTGTAACAATACAAGATACAGTTTTGTCATGGGTTTATTTAACTTAAACGTTTGGCATACAGTTAAGGAAGTATGGATGCTATACATCTAAAAGTATGTTTTCTGGGTTTCAAGGAAAAAATGACGTACTTGGTTTTTCTTCTTCTATGTACCCTTCACATAATGGAAATTGACAATTAATAACAAATTAAGGAAATGAAGAGATGGATGAATTCAAATGCCAAACTAATTCACGGTCTCTATCGAATCCGTAGGTTAATGACCGCGGGGACATAAGCTATCCATACATCCCTATCCTGAGCTAATGCTTTCCAATCATTCCCTATATAATGCACTTCCCTCAAATCATGGCTAATGTTATTCTCCCATCTCATTCTTGGTCTACCAACGGGGCGTTTTCCCTCTGGTTTTCTACAAGAAGCTTCCATGCACCTATTTCATTCCCTTGCCCATCGCAGTCTACGAGACTTAACTGCTCTTATTATATCTAGCTTCCTATAAAAACCATGTAGTTCATTGTTATGTGATTTTCTACATTCGCTTGTCTGTTCATCTCTCTTTGGTCCAAAAATGTTCCTTAAAACTTTATACTCAAATACCCGTAATCTACTTTCCTTCCTTAAAGCAAGAGTCCATGTTTCGCATCCATATAATATAACAGGGAGAATAAAATTTTCCTACGAACAATAATTACAAACAGGAATAAAGTGTATAAAGAAATTGAACATAATCACAACTCTGCAAACGGAATCCAGATATAGCCCTAATAAGAACAGTTGAGTTTCTGGACCGCGATGGACAGAATATGCGACACAAATGAGGAATGAAAAATGGGGATGGAAATTATAGTAAGAAAAAGCGGTTAGAAGCTCGCCTCTCACCGCTGGGGATTCCAGTTCGCGTTTCGGTCATTCCATGTGGTTTTCGTGGTGGAAGAAACGAAGTCTGGGCAGTTTTTCTCGGGGTTTCTCCCGTTTTCACCTGCCACAAATGTCATTCCACCATTTCTCCACACTCATCTCATCTTCTGTCATGGCACGTCGGGCGAGGTCGGCCGTATTCTTGTCATTCACATATATTTAATGTAAGGGGCTTGAAAAATATTTTTAGACATGTCTTTCACTATACTGGCTTGTGCCTCCACTCAACTGTTCCAACCCTCCTAAACATGCCGCCACATCTCTCATTCAAAATTATTAGCAAATGTAAAAATTCATTGTTATTCCATTTTATGAAAATTACATAAATAACACAATATTTATTTTAAAGCTAACATTAACTCCTTGGTTCACCTACTGATGTAAATGTTTTTGTATTTTTACTAACTATACAAGCAGTATATCGCCGATAAAATAGTACAAACATTTTTTCAGAGAAAATATCAAGTTTTGACCCTATGTTGTATGGACATTTTTTGATTCTGTAGACCGTCCCCGATGACTGTGAAAACATCGGCAATAATACCCCTTGCACCATATATATATATATATATATATATATACACACACACACACACACACACATTTGTTATATTGTAGATTTTCGCGGATACAAGTATGATTAAAAATGTTTTCTTGGGTTTTCTGCGTCATGGATTGACGGTCGGCATCTGGCCACTGATTCCAACGTTTTGGCATGATCCCACATGCCATTATCATACCGAAACGCCGTCGGTGGCCAGAGGCTGACCTTGAATCTATGACGCGGAAAACCCAAGAAAACTTTCTTATATATATATATATATACATACATACACCCACACACAATGGCGTAACAGCCCGAAGTTGAATCTTAACCTCTCTTTTGTTAAGAATTACTAGACCAAGATAATTTAGTTACGCACATTTCCCTAAGATGTCATGAATGGTATGCGCTCAAGATACCAACCCAATGAGACATTTAAGGCAACTACGCGTAGGATAAGAAGGTGGGTAGGAATTAAACACAACAATACTGAAATACAGAACAAACTGGAAAGAACACTTAGCAATGATGACTGAGAATAGAATACCAAAAGCAGTATAAATCTATTCACCACGAGGAAGAAGAAGTTTGGGAAGACCAGAGAAAATATGAAAATAGCAGCTATTTGGAGCCGGAACACGTTAGTAAATAAGCGTAAACCGCGAAGAGGAAGAAAAAGGTCGGTAAATTTCCCTTAGAGTTTTCAAACTCGGCTTGAAGTCCCTCCCAAAGGACTTGTCCTGGGAATTTTTCATCAAAAAAAAAATCTATCGACCTCGGCCAGGTTTGAAACTCGCGACCCTCGGGACCAGAGGCAAGGAACAAAACCACTAACATATATATATATATATATATATATATATATATATGTGTGTGTGTGTGGTGTGTTTGCGCGCGCGCGCGCGTGTGTGTCAGTAGACGCGATTTTCGGTGTCATCTAAATAGAATCAGTGAAGATGTGTAAAATATGTTTTTAAATCAGCTCTTAACAACAATCTCAATACTTTAATTCCTTTGAATTCTCTAAAACGAACACAACTAAGGTAACCAATTAATTTAAAGAAAATTGTTGCATTTGTTGAGAGCACAGGTAATATACAATCACCAATGGTTTTGTTTAAATGTTGTATTCTTTATATTTACGAAACACTTCAAGTGCAATCCATATTATACTTTCTGTAAAAAGGCAACACATTAGAACATAACCATTTGAATGTATTGAATATTCACGTTGTGGGACGTCCGCACTCTGCAGCTCATTTTGCGGTTCGCTGTGGGAGGGAAAATATTCTCTATACATCTTTCTAGAACTCTTGATCAAATGCCCACTTACAGATGCGATTTCTTAAGCAAACTTCTTCAAATACCTAACTCTTGGACTTCAACTGTGCATGAACTTTCCGGGGTTGGGTTGGGGGGATACAACCAAACTCAGATTAGCAAACATACTCTTACTCCCTCTATATACAAATAAGTTAATTTCTATATTTTGTACATATATATATATATATATATACTAACTCCATGGCGCAACAAGCCTAGAAGGCCCATGACCTACCAACCGGCTGCTGGCCTCACATCCACACATGTTAATCACAGAGGTAGAAGATGATACAGCCAGTATAGGGATGACATGTGATCAGCATGTCGGATCTCCCAGCCGTTACAGCAAGTTTTCTTAACGTGGAGCAGCTATAATTACACTACTCAACAAATTTCAATTTTTTGTCTGCCACATGGACTAAAACATGCCACTTTATATAAACCAAGCCTCCTGAACATGAAAATGACTGTAAAAAGTCCATATCACATAACGTTTTGCTGTGACAGAACTGAGTTCGATTCTAGAAAAAAGACAGAAAATCTAGTTTAATTTAAACATAATTGTAAAAATCTCACAACTATAATTAATTTAATTATGGGATTACGTTATAAAATGCCTTAATTTTACATATGAGGTATTATAAAAAGGAATAAATGTATGCTATTATTGACAAATTGACTTTCATCCTCAGTAAAATATAATAAAATTATGCAATTTTTGCTATAAACTAAACATTTTGAAACTGTGATTTGGAATTAAGAAATCGTTAGAATTAATAGTCAAAATTCCTTACATTTGTTCAGATTCCATAAAAGTTACTGGATTATTATCTCTGATAGAAGATTTTAAAATACTTTTTGCATCATAAGGATTGCATGGAATAACCACTTTTAACCCAGGACAACTCATACCAACATTCAAAAGATTGAGAATGGGTTGCCCCATTGTCCAGCAGAACTAGTAGGACCCTTGTAGTACTATTTATTAACTGAAACATGCAGGTAATATGGAATATGAATGCGACAGCTATTTTTAAAATTAAATTAAATAAGACTTACAGTTAATTTTTCCTTTTGTATTGTGTGTCAGTCTCCCTAACTGAAAACCAGCAATAGTCCATCAAGTGAGGACCCCATCTACCTTGATATTTCTGCTTCATTTTCCGAATGTCTGGTGAAATCTTTCTCCTTGCTCGTCACTGACAGAACCCAAATTCTCAGGGAAAAATTGCATGTGCGAAGGGAGAAAATTAATTTTCAGAGACATTCTGCATCCTAGTTTTTGGTAACTCTCCAGAAGTTCTTGAACCAACGGTCGATAATGTTCTGCTTTATTATTTCCCACAAACTCATTCACTATCTCACAAAAGGCCTTCAAGGCTGCTAGCTCTCTATTATTTAACTTTCTCTCAGAGGTATCATCATGTACAAATCTTTGAATTTAGGGGCCAATGAATATTCCCTCTATCACTTTTGTATCACTAAGCTTTGGAAACTGACTTCTGAGATATGCAAAACCTTCTCCATCCTTGTCCATGGCTTTAACAATAGTTTTCATCAGGCCTAATTTTATATGCAAAGGGGGCAGTAATACTTTATTAGAATTCACTAATGGAATGTATTTAACACTGTGTTGTCCTGGTACATACATTTCTCTGGGAGGCCAGTTTTTACAGTATAGTGTGATCCAGTTGCCTTACTATTCCACAAACAAAGAAAAAAGCAATACTTCGTAATACGCCTTGCAGGCCAAGTGCTATGGCAATTACCTTTAAATCTCCGCAAATTTTCCAGCAATACTTGTTACATTGAATTATATTTACCAAGATAGACTTTCATATGTTTTGTTCATTTCTACTGAATGCGCTACAGTTATTGGATGTTTAGTGTTTCCATTGTATAATAATATTGTTTTCGAAGAATCAATAAACAATCTCAATTCTTCAGGGATGTGTTGAAATCCAGAGTCATCCATTAAACCGTCTATATTTATACATGCACAGAGAGCATTTTGCATTACATAATAGCCAGAAAATTGTTCATGTCTCTTCCGGATAGAAGAGGCTAAGGGAATGACTGGGTGCAAAATGGAACTCAATTTACACCCCGAAACATTTTATTTTAAATTTGTGACAAATAATAAATGCTCATTGTAAACCATAGCATAATAAAAATAAGATTTTTTTCAACGCAATTTAACATTGTGAAAATAAATCACAGCAGTAAAATGATTTCGAAAGATACTTGGTTTTGCATTTTATAGTAATATTATAATAGAAATATATTAATTAAATAAAATACAATGTTAGAAATGTAGGGTACAATAGTAAACATTTCTATTGTCAGGAGCGAATGTAGAAAATTATGTCGCAGAGCGTCACTGCACTGTGAATGAATGGAAAGAAACGTTCGGAGGGACAGGTGGCATTTCTCTTAAATGAAAACTTTAGTGTGAAATTACAAATTCAGAGAAAAACTGAATTTTTATCTAATTGTCCATATGTAAAAATATACTTTTACAAGTCTAAATGAAGTTTCTCAGGAAATGATTGCGGGTTCTGGATTCTATTCCCGGCTCAGACACATTGAGCACTTAAAAAAATAAATTGAAATTCCGGGGAAGTTAATTTGATCAGGAGGTTCATCGGTCTACCAACAGATGAAGTAACAAGCAATGTTCACAGAACATCGACCGTGAAACTACTGAAGATGTAACCGTTTAGGTTATGAAACCGGTCTAAAAAAAGAGAGGATATGAGCTGAGGCGTAAAGAATTTTATTTTAAATTAAACCTAATAGTGATATTCACTATAATAATTCAACAACTGAAAATGTGTTAGACTAGTTTTAAAAATAAAATCAATATTAGCTCGTAAGATTTTACGGGGGGAGGGGTGTCCCGAAAATGGTCAGTTCTGAGCTGGAACCTACTGATAACTAGATAATAATTAACAATTTCTTAACATTATCACACATCGAAAATTAAGGGATTTTTTTCTGCACACTAATTCAACACCTTTTATCTAAATCCTACAGCATATATGCGAGATGAATGTTGTTAAATGTATATTACAAAAGAGTATACACCATCGATTCCTGAAACTATGGGAATGGGACATTAGTCCAGAATATGAGATGCTAATTTTGTTATTTTAAATGTATTTTTTTATCCCAAACGAACACCCTTCATGGAAGAATTCATCATTTGCATCCAACCCCTCATGTAGTGAAGCATAACTGCTATTCCAATTTCAATACATTTTAATACTAAATATTCGATTTTTGCCTCTAGGCCCGTACTGAATTGGATCTCCTCCAGCCGAACCATTGCAACATTAAACAAAAATACAAATAACTGAATGTTTGGAATTCGTGTTGCCGGAAAAAAATAAACATGCCTACATTACTTTTGTAAAAATAAACATTTCAATGTTCCCTTGAATATTTCACATTTTGTATTATTTTTACAGAATAATTTTAAAGAAGAATTCGTATTATTAAATAAGAATATAGGGCTATTATATGCCACTGTGCTACGTGTGCATATTCGATCGGGAAACAAGTTACTGTCCACTTCATGTGACAACACTAGTTCCGCTAAAGCCATCTGCCAATATGTTTACACATATACATATAAGCGGATTCTATCCAAGGAGTTCACCTAGATTGCTGGACAAGTTACGGCGAGAAAATGGGCAAGTTAGTGTTAGATGGACAAGTTAGTGTTAGTTTGGACAAGTTAGGGTGTAAAAATGGACGAGTTAGTACACCAGATTAGTTTAGGATTCACTTGTTTGTTAGCGGGTTTTTGTGATCCGTTGGCAACACTGTCTGAACAATGAGTATTAGATATTTTACTTTGCAAATATGGTGAATTTAGGTTATTTTGACCTCAATTTCTCACTTCAAGACAAGGCATTTCTCACATTTATTTTTAAATCAACAAATATATTTCTCTCAGGTACTCTCACATACTGTAACAATGAATTGTGTGTTTTTCCGTTTTTTTTATTTTAATTTATTTAGGTGGCATAGTAGCACAAAATAATCGAAAATCGTTCTTAATACAGGTGTTTACAGTAATTTAGTCCAACGATAACTAGACCTCGATGGTGAAATCCTGGCACTGATAGTTAAACATTTCAATAAACTAACAGCAGTAAAAATGAAACGTCCAAGAAGAAATCGGATTGGAGAACACACTAAAGTGAGTGGACTATATGATTGGGTGAAAACCATAACGGTATAAGGGAATATTCGTGAAAATTGAGTTAAAAGTAGCTATTGCCTATTGTTAAGCCCTACTTTTGAATGGCAGAGAGATGCAAGTGTATGTTGTCAACTACTGCTGTCTGGCGACGGATGAATACAACTGTTTGATTGGTTTGATGAATGAATGAATGAATGAATGGGTAAGCCACTGTGCCACATAAAGGACTAGGGCCTCCTACAAGAGGGATGGTCACAAATATCATGTGGTTTATGTGGGGAAACAACTCTACATGAACGGATAACATTGTTTTAAGTCTATTCTTGTGATTTAAAGTACATTTTAGGTTGGCAATATTGTGCAGTTTGTGATTGGACTCAAGTTTTTGATTTTTCAATAATGCACTTTTGTATTCTTTCTCACATCTTACGAATTGGATCTGCTAGTATGATTAGTACATTGGTTGTACTTATGTTTAGGCACATTTTTTTGATGTTGCGCAATGCCTCCTTACACGCACTTCTATTGATCTAAATGTAAATTATACCGTTATGATTTTCACCCCTTCATGTGGTGGCAGATATGTTACTGTCAATCGGACATATTTGCGCCATTGACAGACCTCCCACCCCTTGCCCCTCAATCTGATAAGCTCAAAACTCATCACTCAAGGAAAAAAATCTAACATAATGTGAAAATATTCATCTAAAGCATCCTAACCTTTAATACTGAAAAAAAATAACTACCGGAAACATTTAATATCCACCTAAATACTAACCACACAATATGTACATATATAAAACGCAATAATCTCATAAACTGTAATAGTATATTGCGATGCAAGGTTGGGAAGTGGTTTTTACAGAATCGAGGAAAATGTTTAAAAACCGAGCGCTAGCTAGATTTTTAATTTTCGAGATTCTGTAAAACACTTCACAAACGTCGTTGTACATTATTTTTTTTGCGCGATGGTGTTTTCAAAATAATATATAATAGTAAAATAATAACAGATTTGTTGGAAATATTGCGTTCATTATAAACAATTGACTAACGTTAACAGTGTGAGCAATGTTTATTAGTTGAAACAACAGGAGGCCTTGAGAACAATTATTGATAACATGGCCGCAAGTACGTATTTATTGTTTTATATTGTTTCAAATATAGTTCAGTTAATTTAAAATGCAGTGATTTGTTTCGTATAATGTATATTAATACTACCGTTTGGATATTTTTCTGTATATACATTGTACGTAGTATGCATAGAGGGCAGTGGTTTTACTTCCCGCACGTGGGTGTAAATGTAATATTACAGTATAGTTATTTAGGTTGGCAATCCTGAAATGTAGGAAGTTGAACTTTCAATAATTGTCGCCATTGCTGGTAAGTACGACAAAACGCACTATCGCGCAAAAAACAAATGTTAACTTAAATATAGCTATATTTAAATTTTAAAAATGTATGTCCATCTATTACCGGTATATAAAATCGAATGCGTGTATGGTTGTGACAAATTTCTAAAACGCTGAATCGACCTTCAAGAAAGTTTGTACATACAGATATTCAGGTACAGAGAATGATTAGCCGCTATCTATTAGGTTCTGGTAAAACCATTAGATGTTGGATTTCACCTGAAACGAACACTTAAAAATCGCTCTAGTGGTCGCAATTTTGTATGTATCACAACGGAACTCAATTTATGTTATTAAAACAAACACAGGTACATATTTTTAAAAAAAATAAGCGAAATGCGACCATTAGGAGTGGAGATTTACCTGACACACAAATTAAAAACTAACTCTAGAAATCGTCATGTTTGGTTCGTCATAATGCATAGGCGTACCACACAGTTTAATTAACCCTCAAATTTGTAATGTATCATATAAGAAAACATTACTTTCATTTGTTTAAACCACTCAACCGATTTTAGAAAGTGTCTGAAAATGTTAACTGGGCAACCTAGCGGGACGGAGAAACCAAGCGATTCGTAGCCTTAAGTCATAAGGAAGGAAACTTAAACAAGTAGGCCTCGTGGAAATTCGAACTTAGTGAAGAATAAGAAGACAAAGTTCTAGAGTTGAGTAGAAAAAATGTAACAGAGGGAATTGAAAGCGAGGGAAAACAAAGGTGTAAACGAGAAAGAAATGTTCGCAGATTAGCCGTCTATTGGCAAAAATTAACTTGAGAGAAAAATTTGCACCTGAGCAGGATTCTCATCTCAAATTTTACAGTCTAGACTCTCGCAACAGTAGCCAATATATGGTTAATCTGCGTTAATGTCAATATAAATTTCGTTATGAGATGAGGAAAGAACAGGAACCACATAATAATGGCTTAACGCATATGAAGCATCGTCATTAAATCTTGTGAACATAATTTCACCACTATGGGGGAATTAGGGATTAAAGAGAGAGGAATCTGGAATAAGTCTATAAGTAACTCAATGGTAGAGCACATGTACACTTAGCGACAAAAAGAATGAGCTGCTTCAAAAAGCAGAGTCCCTGTTATGGCCCACTGCGCATGCTCGAAAAGAAAAAGCTGCGATTCACCAGGTAACGCACTATTACATGTTTTAAATACGCTGTATTTGTTTTTAATCGTCTTAAATAGTGAAAGAACAGAGAAGAGAGATGTTTCTAGATATTTACGAGTGTTCGACAAATGCAATATTACTCAAATTGCAACATTTCAAATAAATTTAAACTCTCGTTCATTGTGCAAAGGTACGAGATAATCAATATTTAAACAACTAGTGTCCGACGTTCGAGTAGCGTAGATCGTTAAACCACTTACAAAAAAATGATATATGTATGAAAGCCAGGATTCGAATCCTTCAACAACGTTTTCTTTATTCATTTGTATTTTGTCAAAATACATCCTATACGTGTTATAATATTTAATTCCTCCCACGTAAGCTACGTCAACTTTACACTATATTAAGTAATATTTCTGCCTTCGTAAACTCTATAACACTATTTAGCTACCCGTATAAATTTAATTGTGTGTGCAATACCACGTTTTAATAATAATGCCATAAATTTATGCAATAAAATATAATATAGTTTCATATATGTATGTGTTTATTTATTTATTGCGTATTAGTGAGGAAAAATTAAAGTATTCAGTTTATATATGTCAAGTCCAGCATAATGATAGCCCATAGATGATGGACAATAACAATAAAATAATAATAATAATAATATTTTTTATTGTCCATCATCCATAATGATAACAATAATAATATTAATAATGGGATGTATCAAAGGATGTGAAGAATGCAATTAACTGGGGATCAAAATTAACTCAAAATGTAACAAAGAAAATTACATAAAATACAGAATTCACAAAGGCAGATCATTAATAACAATGTTAAATGGTGTTTTGTGGAATAAGATATGAATGGATACCAAATTAGAAATGTATAAATCCATAATTCGAAGCACGCTAACATTCATTGGAGAAAATTGGCAATTAAATAAAAATTTGAGTTTAAAGCTTATGTCTACTGAAATGGATTGTTTCAGACGCTCAACTAGACATTCTAAATTGGAAAAAAAAAAAAAAAAAAAAAAAAAAATCAGAAATACAATCATCAGAAAACAAATGAAAGTCTAAAATTCAATATTAGATTTTGTGAGATACAGGCACTAGAATGGTATGGTCATACACATAGGATGCCAAAGAAAAGATTACCCATACAAGCTTTCGAATGGATTCCACCTGGGAAAAGAAAGAGAGATCCATCTAGATTTAAATGGATGGATGAAGTAAGAAGAGGTATGAGGGAGCTAGGTCTGGAATAATTGGAATGTGAAGATAGAGAATAATCAAGAAAGAAGATAAAATTTTAAAAAGCTTTGGGCACAGGAAGATGTTTTATTAAATAGTAAATCTGTTTATAAATAAATAAAAAATAATAAAAATAGTAATACTTGCAAATTGTTAGTACGTTGTTTCTTCAAGAATGGACAGACAGAATAAAATAGAAAGCATTTTAACAATTGAAAAATTTAACCTCATCGGGAATCGAACCTGTGACATTTTACATACAAGTCAAGCCACTAAGCACTGAGCTAAGCATACGCTGCGCTGGCTAATTACGTTTCAAATAATACACTTCAACGGAAGAAAAGAAGAAACGTATTGTAGCTCTACTGTGCAATTAATTTACTCGTGTGAATCGCGCGTTGGAACTTGAAATATTGGAGATCAAGAATCGGCCCATTATTTTTGTCGCTAAGTGTACGTAAAGCTGGAGATTTAAATTCCATGGCGAGACAGCTCTAGAAGGCATTTGGCCTATTAGACAGTTGTTAACTTTACATCCACATGTGTCATTTACTGAAATGAACGATCATTTAACCAGTATATAGAATGATGAAACAAACGATAAAAGCAGCGGTGAATCCTACTGCAATGAAAGTGGGCATAAAAACCTTCAAAACAATCTCGGATGATAGGATCCTAATAGAGACTGGGAGTAAAGAAGAAATTGACCTATTGAACACCAAAATCAATGCAGATTGTCACGACCTTCTGAAGGCAAAATTCCAAAAACTAAGGAACCACAGCATGATCATTTTTAATGTACCAGAGGATGCCAACATAGAGAACATAGAAGAAATCATAATCACGCAGAACCCAGAATTAAATATAAACAAAGGAGATATCCGACCTAAAATTATCCTATGAACAAAACGAAACTACAGAAATCTAATCATAGAAGTCGCATCACAAGTGCGCAAACAGCTACTAAATGCCAAGATAAAAAATGGGGAGGCTCATATGTAACGTAGAAGATTATCTGGTCGCAACGAGATGCTTCAAATGCAGCCGCTTCAGCCATAGACAACGAGACTGTAAAGCCTTAGAAGAAACATGCCCCCTGTGCGCAGGCAACCATAAACTCAAAGAGTGCACGGCTCCTCTACAGGATCACAAATGCACAAACTGCATAATTCATAATAGATTCAATAACAACGAAAAAGTTAGTGAAAACCACACAGTTCTTAGCTGAGACTGCCCTAGCCTATATAGACAGAACACCGATTATTAATGGCTGCAGCAACCAACCGCAGAGAAACGAAAGCAACCTTAAAATGTCTGCAACAAAATTTACAGCACTCTAGGGCAGCTACACATAACCTAATACAACTAATATCTAAACAGGGAATAGACATAGCTTTCTTACAAAAACCCTACATAACTCGCAACAAACTCATAGGAATACCAACTAAATATAAAAGATTAAAACATTCTCATCCGGAAATGGAAGACGAAGATCAGCAATAGTAACAACAAATGCAGGAATAGGCGCCATGATTTTGACCCAACTATCTGACGAAGATACAACGGTGCTTGAAATAATCCAAGGAGCCAACAGCTTTATTGCAATTAGCTTGTATCTAGACATCCTAAACGAACTCGAGACCGATTTATGAAACATTTCTAGGATTCTAGATTTTGCTAAAGGGAAATGCGTGATAAGAGCAGTGGATAGCAACTCGAGATCCAAAGTATGGTTCGATGTTCTTACAAAGAGTAGAGGCAGGAAACTGGAAGAGTTTCTGATAAGTAATCAGTTATTTATCATGAATGAAGACAACGGGATACCGACTTTCGAGAGCAACGGACGCAAGAGCAAAGTAGATCTCACACTCAGTAACACGCGCATGGCAACATATGTGTCGAACTGGAATTGTGATATCGAAGAAAACTGCTTCGACCATAAAGTTATATCCTTTCATATAGCGTGGTCAAAGAGCAAAAATGAGACAGTAATATTCCAAAGAGTCAGATACATAATAAAAGAAGACGACTACAACACATTCGACGACACTTTTATAAAAGGAATAAAGGTAGAGCTCAATTGCAAAGCAGCAACTACACAAGAATTAGAAAATGAACTAGACACCATAATAGCAGAACAGGAAGATACGGAACATATGGCAAGTTCATTTCAGGCAATTCTAACAGCAGTTTGAAATAAGACCTTCAGAAAGCGCAAAGGAGCAGTGAAACAACAAACCACAAGGCAGTTCCATGGTGGACCAGCGAGTTAACCATTATGAGGAAGAGGACTAACGCACTACGAAGAAGATATCAGAGGACAACAGGAGACGAAGACTTGAGACAGCAAAGGAAAGAAGGATATGTCACGGCAAACAGACAGTATCAAAATGCCATAACACGGGAGAAGCTAAGGTCATGGAGAGAATACTACAATGTCACCGCAAGCGGTGATCCCTGTAATGCAATGTATAAATTCGCATCGGGCAAGATGAGAAATAAAAGCATGCTCACGACGCTAAGGAAAGAGGATGGATCTTACACGGAGAACCAAGAAGAAACAATTACATGATTGACCACTTTACAGCGAACGACTAAGAAAAGAATGACAACGAATACCATAAAGAGAAAAGGGCAGAGTCTAGACTTCCCCCAGATACACCGGACGACAGACCCGTCACGCAAGAAGAAATCCGTGACATACTAGAACACATGGATGGGTCAAAAGTTCCCGGAGAAGATGGGATAACTAGTGACGTACTAAGACAAGTACACATGAGAATGCCAACATACTTTACAAAATGATTCAACAAGTCCTTGGAAGTCGGCCATTTCCCCTCAATATGGAAAACAGCAATCATAATACCGATAGTGAAACCTGACAGAGAAAATGACGACTCAGTATCTAAATATCGCCCAATAAGTCTTCTAAACATAGCATCGAAGGTTCTAGAAAAGCTATTAGTCAACAGATTAATGCATTACTTGTTCTCCAGGAATCTATTAAGCAGGAACCAGTTCGGATTCACACCCTAAACTGGAACAGTATCATAGAAGTCAAACACCTCGTGGAAGATAGTATCAACAGGAAACAATACGTCGCAATGATCAGCCTCGATGTGAAAGGAGCATTCGCTGCAGCCTGGTGGGCCAGCTTTCTCTGCTCTCTGAAGGAATTCAGATGTCCAAGAAACCTCTTCAATCTAATGAGAAGCTATCTAAGCGAAAGACACTGCACCCTTACAGTCAACAACGACACTGTAGAAAGAAACATAAGCAAAGGATGTCCACAAGGATCCTGCTGCGGACCGGGATTGTGGAACATCCAGTACGATTCATTACTCAAACTGGATTATCCAGTACGATTCATTACTCAAACTGGATTATCCAGTACGATTCATTATTCAAACTGGATTTTAAAAACTGTACGAAAGTCGTCGCATTTGCAGACGACATAGTAATTCTAATTAAAGGGAACAGTAAACTAGAAGTTGAAAATAACGCTAATATAGAACTTAGCAGAATATCAAGATGGGCAGCAAACAACAAAATAACATTTAAGGAACAAAAGTCAAAGGTAATTCTCATAACAAGGAACAGACAGAGAGACGGACAAGACATACGACTATACTTAAACAACAAGACAATCACACAAGTAGACCGATTGAAATACCTTGGAAGAGAAATAGACAAGAAATTCCAATTCAACCAACACATTGATTACATATCCGAAAAGGCAATCAAACTCTTACACACTCTCTCTAAGTCTGCCTAAATCAACTGGGGGTTAAGAACATAGGCCTTAAAGACAATATACAAAGGAGCCGTACTACCCGTGGTTTCATACGGAGTCCCGGTGTGGATCAACTCTCTGTCAAGGACGAAAAATTCCGATAAACTAAGAAGAGTACAACGAATGATTAACATTAAGATAGCTTCACACGAAGTACTCTGCGTGATAACAGGATTAATCCCCATAGTAATATAGCTCAAGGAGATTGCTCAAAACTACAGCATAACGCATCAGCCAACAGGAACTATCATGCTAGATGGAGATGAAACAATCATGGACACAGCTACAAACTACAAGCAATGGCCCCATCCAGCAGAGACTACACACATATCAACAAAGGATGAATAACGCCAATACCAAATAAATATTTTCACAGATGGCAGAAAGAGTGACAACGGCGTGGGATCAGGAGTGATAATATACGTAAATAATGAACCAGCCCACCAGCTCCGATACAGACGACACAACAAGTGCTCAAACAATCAAGCAGAGGAATTTGTCATCCTGAAAGCTTTGGAAAAATTAGAAGAAATCGACACCAGCGGAATATCAAAATAAGCCGCTATTCACACCAACAGTAAGATAATCCTCGACCTACTAAGCAACAACAAGAAGCACGACAGCCTGATTGACGGAATCAGAAAGATTTCGACGATCTACAGCAGCAAGATTGGGAACTTCACTTCACTTGGGTGAAAGCCCACGTCGGAAACGAAGGCAATGAAAAGGCGGACAGTCTGGCCAAACAAGCAGCAAGCAGAAGCGAAGAAGAAATCGCATTCAGCAGAACACCACTGAGCGCGGTCAACAGAGCTCTAATGGACAATAGTGTAGAGAAATGGGCAACAGAGTGGCAAACTACAACAAAAGGTGTCATTACAAAATCATTCTTCCCTAGTGCACAGCATAGATTAAAGTCAAACATCACCCTTACACACAACATCACAGTTCTAACCACAGGGCATGGCAAAATCGGTGCATATCTACAAAAATTCAAGATAACACAAGATACGACCTGCATCTGCAACAGAAACGCACAGACAGTCGACCACATTTTGTACGAATGCGAAGTGCTAAACAGTGATAGGAAAGTGCTAGAAACAAATATTACTAGGGCAGGCGGAAAGTGGCCAACAAATAAAAGTGAGCTAGTCATCTAACACTTAAAACAATTCCACAAATTCGTAAATAGTTTAGACTTTGACTCTCTAATCAAATAAAAGCATAATGACTAAAATAGAGCAGACAAAAAATGTGACTGCTACAACATGCATGTAGTATTGCGCCATGCAATGGAGCATGCAGTAATTAATCTTTATAAAAAACAGTATAGGGATGACATATGGTCAGTTAGTCAGGTCCCCTCAACTAGAAGCCGCTGCTTATCGTAGCGTCCCGAATTCTTCACCGGTTCTGTTCTGCCCAAAGTTCCAAAGGATTTTTTTTCTTTCTCCCATGGGGATTCCAACCAGAGCATGTCCCGTAGCTCTGCGCCAAAATATGATGCGTAAAACCACTCGAATACGGTGTGGGAGATATGGAATATGGACTCAAATCCCAGATCAAGTCAAAAGTTCATCGTTAATTAACTATTTGTGAATAATGTTAACCAAGAAGGAAAATAATACAAACTAATATTCTTATAAAAAAATTTTTGCATTTTGAGCCAGAAAAATTAATGCAAAACCGCCTCCCCTATTCTTTATTCAATATTAGAACCAGATAGGTACCAATTCCGATTCACCTTCAGTAAAATCAAAAGAGTTCGATTAGATTCAGCTAAATAAGAAGTAAACCATACAATAAATAAATAATAACAGTTAAAATATATTTAATAAATTAAATAATTAAAACATGGAAACTATTCTATAATAATACATTTACTTTCCTAAAATTGTAGTATTCATAACTACAGTACCATTGATGACTAATGGTTTTTTATTATAATTGCTGGTCAATTAATAAGATTGCTTACCATAGTTGGTTAAGTCAATACGCTACAAGTCAAAAGGTCGGGGATTCAAGTCCCGGTGGGGTCGGTTTTTTAAACAGGCCTAAACCTTAAGGCGGTAACCACGGCCCTGACACACTCTCATCCTCTAACGGAAATGAATATCAGAGGCTTGTTCAGGGGTAAAAGGGGCCGTCACGCAGGGCTGACATATCGTGCCGATTGTCTGAAAGATGGGAGGCTCAACCTCCTACTACCCCAATCGCATCCTGAGGTCTGTAGTGGGATCACTCTATATCTGCGTATTAAATATTAGCCTATATCTAAAATAGAAGCTATGTTTTACTCTGTTGAAATTTGATTTTGGAGCCTCCCTATGCTTCTGCGTCACATAGGCCTGGAAGAAGTATAAATGGAGTACATTAATGCAGTGGCTAGTGTTTCCATAATTCTGATGGACTCGACACATGACATCCATATCACATGATGTCAGCCCATACGTCAACATTGCATCTCAAATACAATTTCTCATCCTCATGTATAGAAAATGGTTATGTATTATTACATTGCTTCGAGTTTATTATATGTCGTCAAATATACATCTCAGATAATATTATTCATTAATTAAATTGCATGATATTTTTTACCATCTGCTCTGAGGAAAATGTTAATATGTCCTCCATCTTGATTAATGTGAAACTCTTCTTACAAATCGAAATGCTATTTTTACCCAAAGGCTTTAACGTGTTAATTATTAAGGAATATTTATGGGAAAGAGTGTAAGTGTCAAATAAAAAAATCTGGAAATCCTGTGTAATGTTTCTCACTAAAATATCTCTTCTGATAATGCACACAAAAATATGGTAATAGTCTAGATCATCCAATAAGAAATATTTTATAATAGTTAAGCATTGTAGAAGATGAAGAAGGCCTACAATTCAATGAAATTAATAATTTGCTAGTATAGTAGTATTCTACCAGTTATATTATATGGGTGCGAAACATGGACTCTTACTTTAAGGGAGGAAAGGAGATTACAAGTATTTGAGAATAAAGTACTTAGGAAAATTTTTGGACCAAAGAGAGATGAACAGACAGGGGAATGGATAAGACTACATAACAATGAACTACATGGTCTTTATAGGAAGCCAGATATAATAAGAACAGTTAAGTCTCGTAGACTGCGATGGGCAGGACATGTTGCACGTATGGGGAATGAAAGACTTGCATGGAAGCTTCTTGTAGGAAAGCCAGAGGAAAAACGCCCAGTTGGTAGACCAAGAATGAGGTGGGAGAATAACATTAACTATGATTTGAGGGAAGTAGATTATACAGGGAATGATTGGAAAGCATTAGCTCAGGATAGAGATGTATGGAGAGCTTATGTCGGCGCGGCCGTGAACCTACGGGTTCGATAGTGCCAGTGAGTAAGTAAGTAAGCAAGCTAGTATAGTACTGCCCCTATTTCATTAATATAACAATAATAATAGCAATAATAATAATAATAATAATAATAATAATAATACATTTTATTTAGGAATATTCTACAATACAGTGTTTCTCCTTCAACCCAAAGTGATTTGTCGCCAGAGGTTCCTGTCTAAAGCATCTTCTTCCCCTCAAATCTCTAGCTTCCATACTTATCTTCACTCCATCCAACCATCGTTCTCTAGGCCTGCCTCTTTCACTTCTCCCATTAGCTTTCCAATTAAGGATCTTCTTTGGTATTCTCTCTTCTTCCATTCTCATGAGGTGTCCATACCATTTCAAACGTTTTTCTTCTATTTTTCCTAATATGTTTTTTTTTCAACTTGCATAATTTTCCTTATTGTGCTGTTTCTGACCTTATCCCTTCTTGAAATTCTTGTCGATCGCCTCCAAAAATCTATTTCTACTGCTAACAGCTCGTTGGCTTGTTTTCTAATTACTGGCCAGGTTTCGGACCCATACAATAAAATGCTTTGTAACAGAACTTGAAATATAGTTTTCTTCGTTCTGTATATTATATTTCTATTCCAAAGCACTGAGTTCAACATACCAATGATTCTTCTTCCATCAGTTATTCTTCTTTCAATTTCTGTATTTGAATTCTCACTTTTATCTCAAATAGATCCTAAATATTTAAAAATTGTAACATTATGTATTCTTCCTGAATTACATTTTAGCTCATCTGTTGCACCCAATAAAATATATTCTGTTTTATTAAAATGTATCTGTAATTCCCATTTTTTGTATTCTAACTCTAATTTCCTTAACATGAAAGATGCATCATCTGGATCTTGAGAAATCACCACCCAATCATCTGAGAATAATAATAATAATAATAATAATAATAATAATAATAATAATAATATCAAGTATTGTGTGTCTTGGCCCCGATTGGAAGACAGGCAAAAGATACATTGCCTCTGCTTCTCATACAACACTTTGTCCACCTCACTGCCCCATTATATTGGTACTAGCTTCCATTCGCTGTCTTCCCACCATAACTTAAACATACGATCGAGAGAAAATTTAACTCTAGCTGTTCCTCTACATCTAATATCTCACTAATCCTCACACTTCCCTGTTTTAGCCATCCGACTCTGGAATTCCCTCCCCTCGTATATCAAGGACTGCCCGACTCAAAAACAGTTAAAAAACTCACTACATATTTCCTTAGACAATATAATATATAACCGTGTGTCATATATACGTTTTATTATTCCTTTATATTTTAAACTTTCTTTACAAAGCCATTTACTTAATCAAATTATCGGTTTTTGTTATTACTATTATTACCATTATTATTTGTTTTCTTTTCTTCCCTTGCCAACTTTATAATGTTTAGCCTATACCTATTATGTATCATTAATCAACATGTATGTAAATTCATATTTGTTATTATAAGTACAATTTAACCCTGGTGAAGTTGAAGAGAAGACCTTAGGGTCTTAAATCCATCAGGTAAAAATAAATAAATATAAATAAAATGTCATAAAAGACAACTTGGTAGCATTATTAAAAAAGAGGAACTGACCAGTATTCGAATCCGGAACACCTACTCGTATGTGACAGAATAGCGACCATCGACATAGGCTTGGCCGTCACTATACGTAGTTCCTTTAATAGACACCTAAAAAAAGTAGGCCTATATTACAAAGAATTGCTAATATTTCCAAAACGAGAAACCTAAACCAGGTATGATTTAAACAGTAGGTCCTGTTCTTTAATCTCACAAAATGTTATTCAAGTTAAATGATATAGGCTATAGAACGTGTTCTCACCTTGCAAGTATGAAACGTGATAAATAGATTCGTTTAACATTCAGCATTATTTTTTAACAGAACTAATGAGAGAGTGTGTGTGTGTGTGTGAGAGAGAGAGAGAGAGATACTTTTTTTACGAAAATTCGAAAAAGACTTATAGAAGACGTTCGAATTGGATTTAAATTTTTTGGGAGAGAGGTGTCTATACGGCAGTGAGATTGCGGAAGCAAACATTAGGAGGTGTCCTGGTTGTGAGAAAGAAGAAGAAAACCCCTGCCGTCCAGTGGAGCCACCCCGCCAGGCAGCTTCGAGCAAACTTGTCTTTCTTCAAACACATTCATTCTCCTTCTCAGTGTGATAATTTTTTTCTTCGGTGCCGAATTAAATTGTTGGCCAACACTCCGGTTTATAAATCAGTCGACCGTTAAAACCAATGTCGGAGGAAATTAATGCTACCACCAAAACTTGCATCTTCGTTTCTACATTCCTAAATCTCATCTCAATTTCTGGAAACACCATTATAATATATTAACTAACGACAGTAGACTTCTGACAGTTCTGAGTTTAAGAACCATGGGTATATGTTGTCATAAAAACGCATCTAACTTTGACAACAGACTATCGTTGGGCGATCAACTTTTACCATCCAGTCAACAAATTAAAATATTCCTGCAAGATATTTTGAAATGTGTGTGTGTTTCTTTTTTTCTAATACCACTCATTGCAATTTTCGTGCTTAGGGTTCCGTGTTAGGCGGATATATGGAGTTAATGTGGCTATTTTCAATTTACGCACCACTCCGGTAGACCATTTTATGTAGATAATGTATTCTTGTATAAGCAACAAAACGAAGAATGGAAGTGACAGAAAAGAAAGTTGTTGAGGCCGCTGTTAGGATATACACTTAATTCTTAGCACTACAGTCCTTTCAGTTTGATCTTGACTTCCTTTAAGACAAATGTCCATTCTTGTCTATCTAATGTCTTACTACTCCACCTCTTATCTCTCACCAATCTCCAGTCCTCCTCCACATCATCCATCTGCCGCAACCACGGTCTTCCTCTCTTTCTCTTCCCTCTGTTTTTTCATTCAAAATTTTTTTGACTATCCTTGTGTGTTCCATTCTCAAAACATGACACAATCCAATCTATGCACCTTCAGAGTAGCTACTATATCTAATGAATTAAATCTATATAACTTGAGGTTGAGTTTTATTCTCCAAAGTCCATTTTCACATGTTGGTCCACAGATCTTCAGGGTATACACTATTAGGCCACAAATAAAACGAACACATTAGACGGAAATTGAACATTCTAAACATAGTAGACGTAACTTACAATTATATAAATAGGTGGCATAAACTCGTCCAGAGAATGTCATCTAATCCAATTCCAAGAATAATACACAACTAAAGGCTCATAGCAAGACGACTAAAACAATAATGGAGTGACAAGTTCTAGATTTCAGTTAACTATTGGATTAAAATAGGCCAGATGGCCCAAGCCTTAATGTTTATAATGGTGATGAAGATGACAATGAATAGCAATCCCAGGTTGAGAATACCAGCTATAACGGCTGAGAGACTCGACATGATTACCACATGTCTTCCCTATACTAGCAGGATGATTATCCACCTCTGAAAATGTGAGGCCAACAGCCGGCTGATAGACCAAGGGTCTTCTAGTCCTGTCGCGCCAAGTAGATGTTTTATATGATATCGGTACAGTATTAACAGAGAAAGGAAGTCTTAAGAAGGAATGCGGCTGAGCCGAACACCACACGAATCTAGGCTGTATTGTACATTTCGAAAACATAGTTCCGCAATGCACTGTAAGCATAATAAAAAACTAATATAACATATAGTTTTAATTTTGTTCAAATAAATATTACCAGGTTTGTCAATACGACATTCTGGTATTCTCTCTTGGTATTGGCGTTATTGTAACCACTTCTGAGGTTGGGGCGCCTGGAAGGCGATCATATATGATAGATGATGATGGTAATAATGCTCCAGGAGAAGCCTTAATCCTAAACTTAATCTAATGAGATGAATATGATAATGATACTAATGATAGCCATATTATAATTCGGAGACCGTTCGGCCCTTCAAGTTTCCTGACATTTGTCTTTCGTGAGAAAAAAACCGGAAAAGAAAACTCACCCAGGAAAGTTGTTCCGACCGAGGATCGAACTCGGACCCGTTGCGTGACAAGGCAGCATGCTACCTTGAGACCACAGCGGTGGACTATAGAAAATAATATATCATTTAATATAATATTTAAAACTACTGTGACGTCATATGAGTATAAATGTAAAATCAACACAGTGAACCTTGCCCTATAGTAGGAATCTGTGCCAACTAATCTAGTTTGTTACGTGTAGTACAGCGGTACAACAATCGCCAAGAAATCATTAGGCATGCCAATTCAAAATCCCCCATTCCGCACTAGACCAATATCCGGGGACTTTATTTCACTGAGAGTACTGCATATAGACTACTGAAGAAACATCAAAGTATTGTTATGCATAAACTTCATTCAATGGAATTGGGGAGAAGTTTTAATGTTTAGTTACGAAATGTACCTTATAAAATGTAAGCAAGGAGCTTGTATGCCATATACATTGCCCGAGGAGGAAAAATACATTATTCATGTACATTACATTCATATTGTTAAAATATAAGAAAAATCTTTGCTCAGCTGTCAGAAAGAAGGAGAAGAAGAAGATATTGCGGGTGGGCTCAACGGTCCGGGCATTTACAGAGGTGCTAATGTTAATGCTCACTGCTAATTGCCTACAAAACACATTACAGGAAACTTTATGGTGCATGAGGAAGGCACCACGGGAGGTACATGCACTTCTCATATTTTTTTGTTCGTTGCTGGCCTGTATTATAGCTGGCAGCTTCACAGCCACTGGATGCTGCTTGTATTGTTTCCTTCACACGCCAAGTCATCTCCTTTCTTTCACACCTTCCACTTATAATCTGTTCACCACCAGCAGTAATACTCTCTCCTGCATTATTCTAACTGGGAAACGTTAGAATCGTTCAGGGGGACTCGGTCATGAAGTCATAATTTTAAAAGTTATTTTTAACCAACTGCCGCACAGTTGAAATTCACTCTAGGCCTGTCATCATCATGAACATTTTTTATTCAGCTCAGTCCAGCCTGATTCTCTAAATCCTTGCCTTATAATGGAGCAAATACTCCAATCGCAGAAAGTACAATATTCAAAATCTTTAACTAATATGCTACTATTCTAGCGGAAATCTTTTCACAAATATAATTTTCGTTTTTAGCTAATTCCGAGGGAATGAAACTATTAAGATTGTTCTCAAGAAAATATATTCGCAGCATTTTTACAAATATTCGCCGATTCTATTTAATAGACGCCGAAAATGGCCATGACCAATATGCATGTGTGTGTGTGTGTGTGTGTGTGCGCGCGCGCGTGCGTGTCTGTCCGTTAACGCTCTAGTGCCCGCAATTTTTTTCTAACCGAAACCAAACTTGGCACATAGCGATTAATTAGAAACCGTAAAGTCGAGTTCGTTAACCAGTAAAATCAGATAATAAGGTGCAGGAGTCCACCAGAAACGAAAGTTTAAAAATCGCTCTAGCGGTCGCAATTTTCGATGTTTCACAACAAAATTCAGAACATGACATCAAAATAAACCAAGAAAGGCATTCCGACCATTAGAGTTCACATCCTATCGCCCAATTCCTCCATCGGGAATGCCTACTATTCCCGCACATTCTTCTCATTTTTACTTTTCCCCCCTCGCTTTCGTCCTATTCTGTACAGTGTATTTTCTCATTTAACTCCGGGTTTTCCTCTTCTGATTCTTCCCTTTATTCTAATTCATATTAGGCCTACTTGATTGGTTTCCCTTTCCTCTGATTACGGCATAGACAACATGCCTAAATCACATCAGCAGCCACTATTCAATTACCTCTATTAATGTTTTCTCCTCTTAATTCTACCGACTCTTATTCTATCTCGTCTTATCCTCTATTCTTGGTAAGCATTTCATTTCTATTGCTGTGAGTTTACTTCAATCCGATAACCCCCTGCGACTCGAGGAAATGTTTAACAATATTATACTATATATAAACACATTTTTTGTGCTTAATAGATTTCCAGATAGCTATATATATATATATATATATATATATATATATCCCGTCCAGGCATTTATCTTTCTTATCATACCATACATATATATACATATATATATTTATTGGATTCAAACATTTTTAAGGGCTTTTAAGAGATCCTTAATTTTTTTCAACTATAATTTTATTTTCACGTTTAATGAGATCACAGGGTTCAAAATAACACATTTTCACTAAACAAAAAAAAGTCGATTTTTAGGGGGTATATGCAAGGTATCATAGGCTATGTGATATCTTTGGCCTAAACCAAGTTTTTGCCCTTTAATTCATGCTGCCATCTAAGTACTGCAGCTACAAACTCTACATATATATATATATATATATATATATATATATATATATAATGTCGATAAGAAAAATAAATGCCTGGACGGGATTCGAACCCGGATCTCTGAGTCTGTACCTCAGCGTGATATCCATTACACTACCAGGCGAATCCAATTCAAACACTTATTTTTCTTATATATGCATTATACTCTCCATTATTACTAGATGTCGCGAGAACACTGTCTTCACTGCCATCTAGTAGCTGACTATATCAAGTAAGCAAATTAAAGAGAATATTTAGTGAAGACAGTGTTCTCGCGACATCTAGTAATAATGGAGAGTATAATGCATATATAAGAAAAATAAGTGTTTGAATTGGATTCGCCTGGTAGTGTAATGGATATCACGCTGAGGTACAGACTCAGAGATCCGGGTTCGAATCCCGTCCAGGCATTTATTTTTCTTATCATACCATATTAAGCTTGCATTGCTCAATGTTAAACATTTAATTATAACATATATATATATATATATATAGAAAGAGAGAGAGAGAGAGAGAGAGAGAGAGAGAGAGAGAAAGAGAGTTTGAAGCTGTGAAGATAACGAATATGATAGACCTCTCACTGAACGCGCAGTGAATTGAATTTATTCTCAAAGCAAGAAAAAAATTAAACGACAAAAGTAAAATATATAATATCTAGGGATGAAGGAGATAGATAATAATAATAATAATAATAATTATTATTATTATTATTATTATTATTAACTCCGCCATGGCCGGTCCCAAGCCCGGATGAGAAAGGAGGAGGGGGAGGAGTAACAACCTCGTTAAAAAACCAGGGTTCAGTTGGCTCCGACTGATAGTACTCTGTAAGGGCCCCTAGCCAGGGTTACGGTGAAGACCTCAACGGCAGAGTCGGCGCAGAAGGAGTCCTTCATCACGGCGGATCTGGCGGAAGAGGCAACCCTATCTCTAAGGGAAATAGAGAAACGCTGCCTTGCGGTGAAGAGGGATCTTCAAAGGCTATGGGAGGAAAACCCAGACAGAAATTTTCCTGGTCCTCCAGGTTGGGGGTTTATGCTGTGGGCCAGCTCCCCACACATTAGAAAAAAAACAAAATGCTAAAAGACCAAATCAATCAAAGCCGGACAGAAAAAAGTATGAAAGACAAAAGCAACGAAAACGGACATTGAATATTGACAGAAACCTAATAGAAATTATTAAACAAACCTATAAAGATAACTCCGCTTATGTTAAAATGGGAAATATAATGTCTAATCCTATAAACACCTCAAAGGGATTGAAACAAGGGTGCAGTCTATCACCAATTTTATTTAATATTTATGTAGAATTTATATTAACGAAATGGAAACAAAGCTGCCAAGGTATGGGGATCCCAATAGGCAATAGATTTTTGCTGACATTACAATTTGCCGATGATCAACTGGTTTTAGCGCAAGACAATTTTGATATGGAATTCATGATAAAAAGGTTGAAAAGCACATATGAATCATGGGGTCTCACAGTTAATTTACAAAAAACAGAATATCTGGCAATAATAGCAATGAAAGAGAAAACTTAGTATTGGAAGATGGAATCCAAATAAAGCAAGTGAAACAAACTAAATATTTGGGAATGATTATGGATAACATCGAAGGTATAGGCAAAGAGAACATAAAACATAGAATTGAATTGAGTAGCAAAATAATATCATCATTAAATTCCATATGGTGGGATAAGCATATTTGGAAAGACACAAAAAATATATTTGGTAAAACATTGGTGGAATCTGTTGCAATGTACGGAAGTGAGGTATGGACAATCAATAAGTACTACAAGAATAGACTAATAGCTCTAGAAATGGATTATTTACGAAGAAGTGCCAGAAAGTCTAAATTAGAACGTGTCACAAATAAGGAAATTAGAAACAAAATGGAAGCAGAAGAAAGCATAATTGAAAGAATTGAGGAAAAGGAATTAAAGTGGTTAGGACATGTTTTAAGAATGGAAGATGAGCGATGGCCGAAGCAACTATATGAATGGCATCCTAACAGAAAGAAGAAAAGAGGAAGACCAAGGTTAACATGGAAGGAAAACATGAAGACAGTAATGCAAGCTAGAGGGCTAAGCATCGAAGATGCCCAAGACCGTAGGCTTTGGAGGTTTGGCACGGGAAGACGGCATCAGCTGTAAAAACCCGAAGATAGATAGATAGATATATTATTCCGATCGGCCGCGGTGGACTAGTGGTTATGCTCCTTGCCTCTGGTCCCAAGGCTCGCGGGTTCAAACCCGGCCGGGGTCGTTGGATTTTTTAGGATGGAAAAATCCAAGGAGCAAGTCCTCCGGGAGGGACTTTAAGCGGTGGGTCCCGAGTCTGAAGATGTTCAGGCTCGTAAAAGAACCTTAAGCTTGAATGAAAATGCCTCTAAGCAAAATTTACCGAATTTTCCCGTCCTAGTACTACCTTGGTTTCCTAGAGTCAGTATGAGGCGGAGCGCTGACCACGGACCACTCAAATGACATCTATAAAAAAACAAGTGTAACTAAATTTGTATGGTTCAAATTCTTCCCTGTAGGGGGAGAGCGCCTAAATCTCTGTTAAGGGAAATATGGGCTTACAAGAAACAAGATTATTATTATTCCAACTCCAAGCACGACAGGCCTAGAAGGCCCTTGATCTATCAGCCGGCTGCTGACCTCACATCCACATTCCACATGTGTTAATCACAGAGGTAGTCGATCATTCAGCCAGTGTAGGGGTGACATGTTGTAAGCATGTCGGGTCCCCCAGCCGTTATAGCTGGTCTTCTCAACCTGAAGTCACTACTTATTGTAGCTACCTAAATGCCTCACGATGCTGGGTGGGCACCGGTCCCATACTGGCCGAAATTCCATGAGAAAATTTATATTATTATTATTATTATTATTATTATTATTATTATATTATTATGTATTGAATATCTGGGAGTAAAAGTAGATAAAATGATTAGCAAGAAAGTAATATTAAGTACAGAACAATTAAAGGTAATAGCAATGATGAATGGAGTCTTATGGAACAGACATATAGGCCTAACCAGAAAAAATAAGTTACAAATATATATTCAATAGTGAGAAATACTGTCACATATGGAGCTGAAATTTGGAAATTCAACAAAAACTTAGAACAAAAACGTATGTCGATGGAAAAGGATATATTGAGGAAAGCAGCAAGATTTTCAAAATTAGAAAAAAAAAACCATATACTGCCGTACGAGAAAAAAATGAATATTAGATAATCAATAGTAGATTATATAAGATACTAGCTGGCCCTGCGAACGTCGTATCGCCTTAAAATATTTTTACGTTAATTTTTCCGATGTTTTAATAGTTATCTGCTATTCGGGGCGGAAACAAATCCAAGCAAATCAAAGATCATACAAATCGGTCCAGCCGTTCTTGAGTTATAAATAGTCTAACTAATCCGACTTTGTTTTATATACCGTTTATATATACATATATATATATATATATATATATATATATATATATATAAGTCCCGGCCACGAGTTGCTGTGGCTAAGGTATACGTTAAATTATGTTGTAGTAAACTAAGTGAGAAATCTAAATCAGAAAGCTTTTGTTTTACACATTTTTTTAGTTCTGGTACGTTAACTACACCCGGTATAAATATGAGCAATTAAACTGATATGGGCACGTACGACGAATGAAAGAAGAAAGGTATAAAATCATTGGAATGGTGTCCACCTGGAAGAAGAAGGAAAGGAAGACCTCGAAACTCATGGATGCAAGAACTGGAATGAGAACAAGAAGACTGGAGAACATGAGTGCATGGATAAAGAAGGTGGAGAAGGAAAATAAAACTTTAGGCACAGAAATGTGTGTAAACATTAAAAATCTGTATACAAATAAATAAATTATTATTATGTTCCACTCAAGTAGTGAAATAAGATATTGATAATGATAAAATTACGATCATTCGTGAATTTAATAAAACTTTAGTTTATCATTCGAAGACTAAAGTATTAAGAAAACCAATAGCAACTTGAGTAAAATATGACAATTACATTATTGTTAAACATATTTTCAGAAAATATTAAAATAACCTCTCTTAATATAAAAAGAAAGGACATTCCTTTTCTTCTAATTTCATATGAGTAGTGTAAGAATAGACGGTAGGATGTGGATGGCATAGAAATTACCACAATTCTTGGCCTGGGAGAAGTCTTTACCACCCGGCGAAGAGTAACAATGTATTTCCACTGATTAAACCGGTCGGAATGTGCTGCATATTACGACAGCAATGGAACTTGTACAATCTCCGGAATCTTCAAACTTTCTACTTCCATTAATGAGTAAACACAGACCCTGCATTTCTACAGGTTCTTATTACGTACGGTAACCGCTTAAAGTCGGACATGCAGGCTCCTTCCCGTTTGCGATGGTCGCAGTTCGTATAAAGGATTCAGTGTCATCATTCTAGCACCGCAAGACTCCCCACGATCTGACAGCGAGCTCATACTCACATACGATATTAAGAACTGACCTAATATACCACAATGTTATAAGAAATATTTTTATCATCGCAGACAGAAAATGATGTATCAATAAGTTTAGACTAATCAGTGATGTTCTGCATTACATTAATTAAAACTGTACACAACAACAAATCAGGGAAATTTTGAAGTGGGAAATTCAAATAGGCCTACCTTGGAACAACAATTAAACAGGAAAGAGGTGCAGAAAGAAATTGAGCGTAACCTCAACTCTGGAAATGTATGCTATTATGCATTATAGGGATTCTTGTCATCCCAACTCCTCTAAAGAAGATTAAACTAAAAAAAAAAAATTGTACATAAAACGACGATTCGTCCAGTTATATTATATGGATGGAAAACATGATCTCTTACTTAAAAAATGAATATTTAGAATAAAATGCTTATAAAAATTGCCCAAAGAGAGATGAACAGGCAGATGAATGGAGCGGTCGGGACAAGTTTTCTGGGTGAGGTTTTTCGTCACCTGCAAGATAAAAGTCAGGAAACTTTAAAGTCCAAAAGGACTCCGAACATCATCTGGCCATCATAGTAATCATTATTCATATTCTCATTAGATTAGGCTTAGAATTAGGGGTTCTCCTTGCGCACCACCATTATCATCATCGTATCATCAGAGCAGCATAACTCTGCCTTCCAGGCGCCCCAACCCCAGAAGTGGGTTACAATTACGCCAATGCCAGGAGTGACACCAGGAATGTCGAAATGACAACCCGAAGCATTGAATATAAAAATTTAATAGTGAGCTACATTATTTTTGTGGGAAACCAGATGTAATAACAAATCTCGCAAACTGCTATGTGCAGGACATTTGACATGAATACGGAATGAAAGAGCAGCGTGTAAGAAAATCAGAGTGAAATCGCCTAGTAGATAGGCCAAATATAAGATGGAAGAATAACATTAACAATGATGATGGAGATGAAGAAAAAAATTTAATTTAAAACTTTTCTTTAATTTTTTAATTATTAATTAATTTTTTAGTTTAGTTTAAAATAGATAGGGCTAAGCTTGTTTATATTTTATAAATAGGAATTGTTGAAATATTATGAATTTATAGTTGGTTAATGATACATCATCGTATCATCAGAGCAGCATAACTCTGCCTTCCAGGCGCCCCAACCCCAGGTTGCACGATTCATACGCTTGAAAATTTAACATTCATGCAATTTAATAAAACTTCTTTGTCTCCAAAAATGTCTTAATGACAAGCGAAAAAGCGGGAAATGAGCTTTTTTTCTTATTTTGCTGTCATCTGTAGTTTCTGTCAACATATCAAGTTATAAATTATTTGAGTTTCTCTTTCTAATGACATCAGTTTCGCATAAATCCATTGATCGTCGGCGACGCTATACCATGTTTCAACCACGGAATGTTTCTGCGGACACAGTGTATTTAAAATCTCAGTACTTTATTATGCTAGCTGCAAGGAATTTGGACAGCTACGATAAGGGGCGGCTCAATATTGAGAAAACCATCGATAACTACTGGGGGAATCGATAAGATACCCGGTTCTTCTGTATTACACCTATACAGGCTGGAAGACTGTCTACAGCTGTTATTAACACATGTGGATGCGAGTCCAGCTTCCGGCCTTCCGGCTGGTAAACCTTCCATACTTGTTACGCCATGCAGGAGGAATAAGCGTTCTGATTTACAATAATTAACAACACTTCCTTAAAAATAAACCGTTTGACAAAGTACTCGGGATAGAAGATATCCCGCTCTTATAAGAATTACCATAAGTCATAAGTTCTTAAAGTAGGGGCTATAAATTCAGGAGCAATGGTTACAGCAAATATAACGGATACAGAATTTATTTTATTTGCCTTGCCGCGTGCTAACTCCTTTATAAATATTGGAACTTTTCAGAACACTCTGTATTATACTTATGTGCACAAAACTATGTTTTTGCCATCTTTAAATAGGCCTACCTAGAACCTCTTGTCTAGCAATAATATAATTCCCTCATACGCAGGTAGTCAGAAAATCCCCGGTCGGGACAATTTTCTTGGGTAAAGGTTTCATTAGTTTTTTTTTTTTTGGCGGCATTATGGCCCTGGGGTCGACTCAGCCTCTAACGGAAATGAGTACCAGACGCTTGTTCTGGGGGTAAAGACGGCCGTCACGCAGGGCTGACAACCCGGCTGACATAAAGTGCCGATTGTCTAGAGAAAGTGGGAGCCATAACCTCCTACTACCCCAAGGGCCTCCGGGTCTGTTGTGGGATCACTTTACTTTTTACTATGTATGTAGGCTATGTATGAGTGAATAAAGTACCTATCTTAAATGTTCATGTTGCCTCGGAGGTGAACCTGGCATTCAACTGATCACTCATCCAGGACGGTTTTTCAAATGTCCTTTGGTGTTCAAAAAGTATATGTTATGATCCTCTCGTTATAAGGTCCGGGTGGCGTGGGACACATAAAGATACATACAAAGGAAGAGGTTAAATTAAGGTAAAAAAATACTTAAAAATTTTCGTAGAAGTAGGCTCCGTATAAAGTTAGAATTGCATTTAGTTAGGTTCAATTATAAAATTCATTGTTACAAAAAAAATATGACAAATAATATATTGAATAAAACTAATTAACTCACTGCACTATCGGACCAGTAGGTTCACGGCCGCGCGAACATAAGCTCCTGGGCTAATGTTTTCCAACCATCATGGATAATGTTATTCTCCCACCTCATCCTTGAATTACAAACTGGGCGTTTTCCTTCTGGCTTTCCTACAAGAAGCTTTTATGCTCATCTTTAATTCCCCATTCGTGCCAAAAGCCCTACCCATCGCAGTCTACAAGGCTTAACTGTTCTTATTATAGAGTATCTGGTTTCCTATAAAGAATTTAGAGCTCACCGTTATGTAGTTTTCTCCATTTGCCTGTCTGTTCATCTCTCTCTTTTTTTTTTTAATTTTTCCTAAGAACTTTATTCACAAATCATCGTAACATTTTCTCCTTTCTTAAAAATAAGAGTCCATGTTTCGCATCCAAAAAATATAACGGGGAGAATAGTTTTATATATTTTCAGTTTAACGTTTTTTTTAGAGAAGTTGGAACAATAAGAGTCCCTATAATACATAACTCATGCATTTCTAGAATTGAGTCTATGTTTAAATAAAATAGTATTTCTAATCGCCAACCTCACCACAGTTTGTATAAGGACAATCTCACACTGGGTGTGTGCAAACATGTTGACCCCCTATCGCTAGTCAGTATGCTAACACAACTGCAAGCTATCCGACTGGCATGTAGGCAATTTTACACCCGTTATGATTCTACAGCGAACGTCTTAATTGTAAGAATAGAGATATATAAAACACTAGTTACACATATACGTCACGGGAACTCGTTTTTAAAAAAAGTATCGATATTACCACCATAAACATATGTTACTAACCACACACTTCTGAGAAATCTTAATTGACGTCCATAACGGAAATATGGTGTGATCATTCCAGCTCCTCCCTAACATATGACTTATAACCACGTGAAACTCTAAACAAAAAGTGAAACTAGATTTAAACGTCTTCATTATGCATCGTAACAGACTAGCTATAAAACAGATTATGTGCTTATTGGAGTTTCATGTATTTAAGTTATTAGTTTTATAAACACAATACTTGAAAAACAGGATAATTTCTCAATTAACTTATATAGTAAAAACTGAAGGAAATATCAGATATAATTTGCAATTCAAAAAAGTTAAAAATAAAAGAATTGATAATTTTAAGCCCACGTTCAATGTCAATAAGTCGAAATGAAATTTATATAACTGTTTTAAATTATGCATAGAAGTGCTATATTTCTACCGTATTGTACACTTTTTAGACATTGTTAGCACGTAGAATATTATCAGGTGCACCACGAGGATCCGTAATTCTACAACAAAGCACTACAATATCTTGAAACAAAAAAATTCGGAAATCCATATCATAAGTGAACGCGAAATTTCAAGAGGAGCAAAAAAAAAATAGAGAGATGCCATCAAAAATATCCCTCAACAACCAAGAAGTTGCAGTCTATCAGCAGGCCACGACTGTCTTCCACATCACTTTCATCACATTGGAGTGTCAGTAAGTATTTTTTGTATCCTGCGTGAGTTGGGAAAATTATTGGACAGGAGCCATTTGATGAGTTGCCATGGATTAAAGAAAGATTAAAAAAGTGATAGATACTGGGAAGCCACAACTAACTGTATAATAAAATTAGATAAAAAATCCTACATTTAAATAAATAAATAAAGGCTATTCTATGCTAAGAGTCCACCTGTGAATGTTCCAACAGAGAAAAGTGACTGCTAGCGTGGAGTGAAACCCAAGTGGAGTGACAGAGACGTGAACTCGGGACCCCAGCATGAGAGACGAGCGTCTAACCTTTTGTGCCTCGTAGCACCCTTATTAAATCTTTAGCGGGCAAAAAATTAAAATATTTATAGTTTATTACGCCTTTTTATTTTAAATTCCTCCCGGTGGCGGTGGCCCAAAAATCTGTTCAATTATAATCATTTATGCTAAATTTCCTTATTTACAATTTTCACAAAGCATGATTGGAATTAATCTCTTCATTATTCATTTGTTTCGCCATCTTGACAAATAAAAACTTTGATTCATGAATACAAAATCATGGCTGCTAATGCAAATGGATTTGAACGGTTTCTTTCAATCTGATGAAATTTTAGAAGCTGCGGAAAGAGTTAACTGGAATTGTTGGCGAAAAAAAGACAAAACAGTACGAACTAGCATACAACAGGTTAGTTCAATGAAATGGGGTGAAAAAAAAAGGGGGAAACCATTTTAGTGAAAATGTCCTAGCCAACTAGCGTATTTTGAAGAGAAGAATACATTTTAGAAATAATCACACATTGGGCTAGCAATTACTGCTAATATAAACTCAACCTCAATGTAAATACGAGTAGAAAGCAAGAATTATTGCATTCCTTAAACATATAGGTGAAGATTACAATCCGAAACAATAGTAAGCAAGGTATAAGTAAATATTGCAGAATTATTTCATTCCTTAAACATATAGGTGAAGATTACAATCCGAAACAAATCTTTCCGAAAAGAAAATTGATGATTTCATTAATACGACGGCAGATGACAAATGTTTGATCAAAGGTAGCAATGATTTTAGGCGTGTTTGACGCATGTCAACAGGAACTCAAAACCTTGACAGTTGATGACACTGAGGATTTGGGAACCTCATTGTTAATAGTCCCTTCATATTCTTAACAAAAAAATCCATGAACGTTCACAATTATTAGCAAATATTTGGATTACTATCGCAAATATGCGACACTTACTTATTAGAGAATTTAAAACTTCAAAACGGCGCGGCGTTTTTTTTTATTTCATGTAATAAGCTAATAATAATTATTTCTATCTACCAACCAGTAGGAATCAACACAGTTGTGTCTCAGACTGCTAAGGGCAGGATATTTGGAAGAAATGGGAAATGTGAGAGGGGATAAGGGAGAGCATTTGGTACGAATGGGAAATGAAAGAGTGGCATGGAAATGTCTTCTAGGAAAACCACAGGGAAAACGTAAAATACACTGTTTAAAGAAATATGTTTTTGTTTGAATGTTTTTCTTGGCATTATCTCTGTTCGCTCAACTTGTTCAAAATGGTTGGCAAGAAAGAAACATTTAAGTTAAAATACGAGTTCTGATTTTTATTGATATCACCAATATACTGTGCATTGTAGACAAGGGCGTTCTTGGCGTTTTCCTTTGCGACATCAATTTTTGTTTCTGTCTTCTAAAGGGTTGTAAGTGCAACTACTTGAAAAAATTGTTATTACTGCACTGTTTCACACAGATTAGTCCAATAATGGGATGGAGAATAACATTAACGATGATTTGAGGGAGGTGAATTATACAGGGAATGACTAAAACGCATCAACTCAGCAGAGGGATGAAAGGAGAGCATATTTCTGAGAGGTCATGAACCCGCAGGTCCGATAATGTCAGTGAATTAATTAGTGTTTAATTAAAATTAGTTTTATATTTAAAATATCTATTGTATCGTAATACTCAAGTGTCCAAGCACATGTACAAAAATTGTAATTACTCGTACAAAAAATTATACTACCAAGCAAATACGGTGTCTAAACATTACAAAAATTTCAATTTGCAAACGCGAGTATCTTAGCGGATACTGTTTACCAATCTGTCAATCAAATATGACGTTACCAAACATTTCTCCCCTTTCAAATGAGGGTAATCCCCCATGTGTGCATATCCGCGCGAGCACACACAACTGTCTGTGTACAATTGTCAGAACATGTTGAACCTACATGAACATCTGTTAAACAAGTGAAACGTCTGTTACAAGATAGATCTGAAGAGATTTATTACAAGATCTGTTCAGTGACGTATTACATCATGAAAACATGAATCAAACATGTTAACATATTATAATATTATAATCAACTAGCTGATTACCTGACATTGTCCAGGTATTTATTTATTCATTACAATCTTCTTGCCACCTATCAGCTTAGTAACCCTAAAAACTATAGATTCGTCATTAATCTTAGCCATTTCTGAACATTTTATTGTTCACCCCTTCTCACCTCCTTAAGGGTGCTAAGTATTAAAGCCGGAGATTTAGGACATCTAAATTTGATTTAAATTACAATATTTTGTTTTTTTAAAATAGTTGATATAAGTTTTGTCATTTAGTGAAGAATCTCAATTCTGGAAATGCATGTTATTATGCATTACAGGGATTCATCTCCTTTCAAAAACGTTAAACTGACAATACATATAACTGTCATTCTCCCAGTTATATTATGGGCTCTTGCTTTAAGAGAGGAAAGAAGATTACGAGTATTTGAGAATAAAGTTCATAGGAAAATGTGGACCGAAGAGAGATGGATAGTCAGGTGAATGAAGAAGACTACTTAACAGTGAGCTACATTGTCTTTATAGGAAGCCAGATATGATAAAAACAGTTAAGTCTTTTAGACTCGATTGGCAGAACATGTGGCACGAATGCGGAATGAAAGAGGTGCATTTTAGCTTCTTGTAGGAAAACCAGAGAGTAAACGTCCTGTTGGTAGACCAAGAATGATGTGGGAGAATATCATTAACCATGATTTGAGGGAAGTAGATTATATAGGAAATGATTGGAAAACATTAATTCAGGATAGGGATGTATGGAGAGCTTATATCCGCGCGGCCATGAACCTACGGGTTGGATAGTGCCGGTGAGTTAGTTAACCTAAAGTCAGACTTCTCATAAAGGACATTCTCAATAACGGACATTTTAAAAATTCCCTGCAAAAAAATGGCTCATATGTGGAAATCTCTTCCTAATAACGGTCACGGACACTAAAACTATCCCCGAAAGAGAATTAAAGCCTCCGAATTAATGGACAGCGTGAGAAGTGAAAATTGTATACTGTACATGTAATTAACTTTTATAAGATTCATGATGTGTTCCGTTGAGGTTTATTCAAAATTAATATAAAATTATAGAATATTCACCTGAAAGGTCCGTCTCCTCAACTTAATTATCATTTAACTGTAGCGCTTTCGGGACTTGTCCCATCATCGGCAGGATTCAAAACTGGTGTTTCACTGAAGATCTGGTAGAGGGGGTTGCATGTATTGGGTTCGTTTTCGTTTATCAGGCTGTCGTTGTGAGCTGCTTTCATGATTTCCATCTCTTCGAGTACGTTTATCTTCGCTGGATTATTTTCTCTGTGCATCACTGTTAGGGTGTTTCAATATTTAACATGCGATGTCCTTCATGGATAACGTGTTTTGCATAGCTTGATTTACCTTCTGCGTGAACGAAGTCTCGAAAATGTTCTTTGAATCTGATGTTAAAACTCCTGTTTGTCCTTCCTATATAAAATTTGTTGCAGTCCTTACATGTCAGTTTATAAACTCCTTTGCTGTTGAAAATGTTATTTTCTTCAATGTTATTGTTTATTATGTTGTTTAATTTGTTATTGGTTCTGTATGCTATTTTTAAGTTTTTATCGGCTTTCTTTAGTGCATTGGCTAATTTTGTCGTTTCTTTTCCTGTGTATGTAAGTGTTATCCATGTTTTCTTGTTGTTGTCAGATTCTTTTTCTAGTTTAGTTATGTTGGTTATGTTGTTCTTCCTTTTTTGTTTTTTTACGAGCTTATCTATGAATTCTTCATTATAACCATTGGTTTTTGCCATATACTTAATGTAGTTGAGTTCTTGGATATAAAATTGTCTTTGCTTAATGTTGAAACTCCATTAAGCAAAGACAATTATATCCAAGAACTCAACTACATTAAGTATATGGCAAAAACCAATGGCTATAATGAAGAATTCATAGATAAGCTCGTAAAAAAACAAAAAAGGAAGAACAACATAACCAACATAACTAAACTAGAAAAAGAATCTGACAACAACAAGAAACATGGATAACACTTACATACACAGGAAAGAAACGACAAAATTAGCCAATGCACTAAAGAAAGCCGATAAAAACTTAAAAATAGCATACAGAACCAATAACAAATTAAACAACATAATAAACAATAACATTGAAGAAAATAACATTTTCAACAGCAAAGGAGTTTATAAACTGACATGTAAGGACTGCAACAAATTTTATATAGGAAGGACAAACAGGAGTTTTAACATCAGATTCAAAGAACATTTTCGAGACTTCGTTCACGCAGAAGGTAAATCAAGCTATGCAAAACACGTTATCCATGAAGGACATCGCATGTTAAATATTGAAACACCCTAACAGTGATGCACAGAGAAAATAATCCAGCGAAGATAAACGTACTCGAAGAGATGGAAATCATGAAAGCAGCTCACAACGACAGCCTGATAAACGAAAACGAACCCAATACATGCAACCCCCTCTACCAGATCTTCAGTGAAACACCAGTTTTGAATCCTGCCGATGATGGGACAAGTCCCGAAAGCGCTACAGTTAAATGATAATTAAGTTGAGGAGACGGACCTTTCAGGTGAATATTCTATAATTTTATATTAATTTTGTACATGTAATTATTTGCAACAATGAACATTGTCGCGCATTTTGAACGTTATTATAGATTTTGAACATCAATATAGCACTTTTTTAAACTCTAGTCTCGGGAGCTACATGTTAATGTGAATACTGTTTGTGTTTTCAAAAAGGTACGTCTTGCTGAAATGTCACAAAAACGCAAACGATTAACACTGAATAAAAAGGTAGAGATCATCAATGTCTACAAAAGGGAAGAAAATTGAAACAGTACTTATTAATGAAAAATGAAGAAGAGGGGCTCTGCGGTTGAATATTTAGAAGACAATTCCAAATGACTATCTTGTCCAGAAAAAAAAAAAATATATATATTATTTCAAGCCACCCTTCCAGAATAGAGATATTTAATCTAGATTTGTAAAGTACAATAGCGTATATTACTGCAGTAATTTGTTTAGAAATACAATCAATACAATAATAACCAACTTAGGCATACACATTAATACTGTACTGTACCATGCAGATTTTATAGTACTAATGTACTCAATAAAAATGTTCACTAATTTACACATGTACTGTCATTTTCTTTCTACCACACTACTGCAATATCGTATTGTATTTTCATATAGCGGAACATTTCTTAATAGAGGACATTTTTTATTTTCCCAGTAAGTGTCCGTTATTCAGAAGTTTGTACTTCACATTAAATTTACTCTACGCATAAAATGGTCATACTAATTAAAGAATATTGCATATATAATTACTCTTGTTCACTGTTGAGTATTTTTGGAGAAATTTTATATTTAAAAGACTTAATATTTTGTATTCTCAACAGTCTCATCTTTAATTTAACTGAATAGAGATAATAATCAAGCCTTTAAAATGGTAAATTAAAGAATTTATAGTTTAGGCTAATACTTACGCTACAACCAATGGTAGAGTAGCATAATGGTCATGTAAACTTATAAATCTGTAGAATTTTTAATATGAAAATTTACTAGTTCATCAGAGTATTTTGTAGAAGGCGGACATTTTTTTGGCATAAGGGAAAAAGTTCGTTATATTAGAAATCCCCTATATTGGGTAGATGTATTTAAATAATACGAACAAAGAATAACTAATAGATTAATAATCAATTTTAAAACTTCCGAATATAAAATATGTATGACTATTTAACTCATGCCCCAAATGGGAGTCAATGACAAATCACATTTCAATGATTTTTTATTTACAACCAATCACAGTCGTGTTTCGCCTAGAATTTACCAACTAAAGTTTATCATAATAAAGAAAGCACCTCCTTTTAACATTCTGAATAGGTCATAAGCATTATTTTGCAGTGACTGACTCTCCAAGAAATACGGCTACCAGATTGTATATATAGTGCATGAATGTCAACACGTAGCGCATGCGGGAGTTAATATAAAAACATTTGTAGCAATTGATTATACCACCAAAAAAGAAACCACTGTTTGCACTTTCTTAAATTTATTTTTTCCCAGGTAATAACATTCCAGAAAAATATAATTGTCATAGGACATCAGAAATGAATTGATATACAGTTTGATGTTTCATTTTTTCTCCACTAGTGTGCATTCTTACAATACTGCGTTCCTTTGGCAATAAATAATAAGATCTGGTTGCAGTTATGAACAAAAGAATCAGATGAAGCGTACCAATCGTTTCTCATTTGTTTTCAAACATCGCCGTTTACATTAAATATATAAATATTTTAAAATAACTAAATTTAAATAATGATTTGTGAGTAAACAGCTTAATTTTATTCGTTAAATAGTCCTAACAAATGCCACTCTTGATTTCCAAATTCTCTAGACTATTTAACATGTCCCAAATGGAAGTCAATGACCAATCACGTTACAATGATTTTTGATTTACAACCAATCACAGTCGTGTTTCACCTCGCTCTTTATCGATTTCTCATTATCAGCTCCTGCTTTTGTGATAAAGAAATATCCTACTTTTTAATGTTCTGAACAGGTCAAAGCATTATTTTTCTCCAACAAATACATTGAATATAGCAAATAATGAACAGATTCCTTGATTTTACTGAGTTGTTTACTAAAAAATGAATAACCCGTAATGTTGATTATGATATATAGTTTGATGTGTTTCATTATTTCTCCACTTGGGTGCATTCTTACAATATTGCGATCTTATTTGGCCATACATAATATGATCAAGCTGCAGTGAATGAACATAACCTCACATTTCTGATTTGTTTTCAAACATCGCCGTTTACATTAAATATATAAATATTTTAAAATAACTATAGTTAAATAATGATTTGTGAGTAAACAGCTTAATTGTATTCGTTAAATAGCCCTAACAAATGCCACTCTTGATTTCGAAATTCTCTAGATAAATTGGAAATCACTCGTGGCATTACTTATGAACATTTTGTTAAAGAGGAGTGTGAAAATAGTGCGGTAAATCTGAATACGTTTATTGGACGAAAATCAATGTCAAAACAGAATGAATAAATTAAGAATTAAATCACAACATAACTGGAATGTTCCATTCAAATATTATTAGAACTACCTATTGGTCTCCTAGAAGTGAGTCAGTGATAAACCATTGAGCTAACCGAACCAAAGACCACGACCAACCAGCGTCCATCCCATTAGACCATCATAAATAGGCATGACAGGTCTAAAAGGCCCTTGGTCTATGAATCGGCTGCTGACCTCCTAATGTGTTGTATGATCATACAAGCAGTATATGAGTGACATGTGGTCATCATGTTGGGTCTCCACCAGTTAGAGTTGGTTTTATCAACATTGGAGATGCTACATAATATAGCTACCCAAATTCCACTAACATCTAACTAACTCACTGGAACTATCGAACCCGTAGGTTCATGGCCGCGCGGACATTAGCTCTCCATACATCCCTATCCTGAACTAATGTCTTCCAATCATTCCCTGTATAATATATTTCCCTCAAATCATAGTTAATGTTATTCTCCCACCTCATTCTTGGTCTATCAACTGGGAGTTTTCCCTCTGGTTTTCCTACAAGAATCTTCCATGCACGTCTTTCAGTCCCCATTTGTGCCACATGTCCTGCCCATCGCAGTCTACAAGACTTAACTGCTCTCATTATATCTGGCTTCCTATAAAGACCATGTAATTCATTGTTATTCAGTCTTCTCCATTCACCTGTCTGTTCATCTCTCTTTAGTCCACAAATTTCCCTAAGTACTTTATTCTCAAATACTCGTAATCTCCCCTCCCCCTTAAGTAAGAGTCAATGTTTCGCATCCATATGATATAACTGGGAAAATAATAGTTTTATTTATTTTCAGTTTAACGTTTTTTAAAAGGAGTTGGGAAGTCAAGAGTCTCAGTAATGCATAATAGCACGCATTTCCAGAATTGAGCTTATGTTTAATTTCCTTGTGCATCTCATTCCTATTTGTGATTATTGTTCCTAGGTATTTGAATTCAGCCACTTCCTCAAAATTTCCCTCATTTGTCATTAGCTGTCCATTTCCATAATATAATGTATTTCTATGCGTGACCATATATTTAGTTTTATTGATATTTACCTCTAGTCCTAATTTCTTAGTGTTACTCAATAGTGTGTGCGTGTTGTCCTTTAGTATCTCCTCGCTATCGGCCAATAGTACTACATCATCAGCATAAACTAACAGCTTATTAATATCATTGAGTAGTAGGCCTTCTTCATCCTCTAAAGATTTGCTGGCATGCTCTAGTACAAAATTAAATTCCACTAATATCAGTAGTCTTTATTAAATTTTCAAGTAATACCTTTTTTTTTTATTTTACAATCCTAAGATTGCTAGGAGATCTAGCATATTTTCCAGATTATAAGTTCGGAAGTTCAGTTGCAATATATAGGTAGTTTTCATTTTTTTTTACACGACAACCCCTCTCATCCTCTAGGAGTGTTACGGTTTAAAATTCGGTCGCAGCCGATGGACTTTTTAGGATGGAAAAATCCAAGGGACAAGTCCTCCGAAAGGGACTTTATGCCAGGGTCCCGAGACTGAAGATTTTCGGGCTTTTAAAAGAATCTCAAGCTTAAATTTAGTGTCTCTAACCAAATTTAAATCGGCCTTTACTATCCGAGTAATACCTTAGATGCCTACTAGATGTCTCTTTTAGCCGATTGCTAATGACGTATCACTCGCTGACTTCCGTGGGGAAATAAGCATAACTAAATTACTTTGGTTAAAAATCCGCTAGGGACCAGCCTTGTGACATATCACATTTCAACAATAAGATATTTTAAAAAGTGTGACAATGAGATACTAAGTTATCTTAGGGAAAAAAAATTTATTTACTAGACCATTCTACTTAATGAGCGACACTAGCGCACGCGGCTTCCCTGACTGGGATCCCACGTTCCAGGAGGTTCCAAAGGGGTATTGGGTGGGCCAAACCGGGATTTTTTTTAGGATTTTCTCGAGTTTTCCAGTTTCCCTAATCCCATCCCACCAACATTCTCCACCCCTATACCCTGTTCCTTCACGTCATTTAATTTCTCATTCACTCATTTCATATCACCTTTACTTTTTTTCATGTTGAGTATAAATAGTTTGGTTTGGAGAAGGATAGGTGATGAATATATGTGGTTGTGGGGATATAATGAAAACACACCAATGTGCCAACGGAAAGATTGTAATACCTCTTCGTGGCCATAGAAAAAAGTGGTGTGACTCATAAGTATAATATAATATTGGTGTGTCGGACCAAGTGGAAGTCCCATAACAAACTACAGTAGACTTTTATTGGAAATACTTTACAACATGTGACGCAAAAAAAAAAAAAAAAAATCTGAGTTCCAATCATATGCCATGCGCATGTGCCAACAAAAGCGAAACGGTTTTAACTGTGGAATCACGGAATTCAGCGAACATATACACGATATTTTTCGAACCTAAAAGTAACCTAACCTAATTTAAGCACTCTAACCTGTGAAATAACGCAACGCCCAAAAATAAATAGTAAGTTCTGAAATTCTGAAGTACCTATATATGTACAATTAATTAGTACATACTCTAGGTTGGCTGCACTGGAACAATTATTCTTTGCTGTTTTACAGAATATTCGTTAAAATCGTCTTCATGCTACATATTTAGTTAAATAACAATATATATATTGGTGGGAAATAATTTGAAAATGAAACCCTAAGAATAAAATTTGACAGGAGTTAATGAAGGAATTTAAAAAAAAAGTCGCGTCATAGGTTGTAAGGTTTAGCCCTTTTATACAGTTTATTACATAATGCTGGGAAAGCGCAATAGAATTTGTCAGGTCCCACTGCTAGGGACACTTTGCCCTCCAGATTAAATTGGAGTAGAATAGAATAATCAGCCTTAAACATTAGCATGAAATACAGGAGTAGTTTAAAGCAAAAGTGGACTAACTCCAAAAGTTTGAAATCCTAGTTATATGAGGATTTGGGTACAAAACATCAATAATTCTTCAGAACAATGGTGAACCAAGTATTGTTTTAGATCTTTTTTCGCTGTAAAAAATGTTTAATTTTTCATCTGCTATTAAATGTATTACTTTAACTTTACGTCAGTTTTCTCAAAAAAGTAAAATAGAACTTTGTCGATTTTAGCTCCTGAACCCCTCTTATTACGTCAAACATATATTTATCATAATCAGTTTCCTCACTTACGGCATGAAAGCTTTCTTTAAATGCTCTTTTCTCAAAATACAATTTTTAAGATGTTTAAGTTTTATTTTCTTTAAGCTGCTTTATTTGGGCAAGATAAATCTCTAAATGCAAACAAAAGTGAGCAGGCTTTCTGATATACATTAATTTTTTTCTACATTCAAACATATTATTAACATGCTAAATAAACTTTAATGTGGATGATAAGGCGACAAGCTCTTGGTATTTTTTTATGTTGATTCGCCACGTGTCCCATAAATAATGCACAAACTTGCTACATAATCAACATAAATAATAGCACTGACACCTGCACTAGCATAAACGCGCAGGAAAAGGCGAGCAGTTCGGCAAGATTAGATACACAACCGCATAAAATTATCTACAGTTTAATCGCTGAGCAAAGCAACTAACACCGACTGGCTTTCGCCACGTTTGAATAACGGCATAAAGAACTCATAATTAAATTAATCTATAGGATGTAACAAAATTGTACATCAAATTCCTCTTATTTAACTCAGTTCAACCTCTCACCTTATAGGTACTTTTTACATCCTTACACGCCACCCGGGTCTCACGGTGGCGCAACCTGCCGGGAGAGAGATTTTAAGCTGTGGGTTGATCGAACACATACTTTTCTGACCACACAAAGACATGGAGGGTCTCTCCGAATGAGTGATCAGCTCAATTTCAGGTCCGATCTTGATGGTTAACGAACTCTAACTTACTTTATAAATTCATTGTTATATGCCGAGTTTGGATCTGGAAAAACAAAAATTGCTTCCGCTAGAGCGTTAGACACACATACACACACAGGTCAAGAATCTTCTCGCTAGGTAGCACCCACGTCTAAAGGTATGGGGTATTTGCCATGACCTAATTAACTCGCTGGTACTATTAACCCCGTAGATTCATGGCCGCGCACACATAAGTTCTCCATAGGCTTACAATCTTATTTATATATACTAGTGGTCGCCCAACGGTCGAAATTCGACCACAATTCATAAAAATTTTAAGTTTGTCACAAATACGTCATTATGCATTAATTTTCGATTTATTTTAAACATATATGTGTGGTATAGCTTGGTTAAGTCATATTTAAAAAGCAATAACGCGTCATTTGACATTTGTATACTATTTATACTATTTAAATTTGCATTTGGCCTATTATTATGTATACGGAAATATATATCCCTTCTTCTTTGTCTCTCACTCCAACCCTCAATCTTCTATGTCGAGGCATAATAGTAGTAGGTGCGAATATCTAAATATAAGGGGTACAAAGATTTCTCTTCACGTATTAATATACATATATCAAACGCGGATTCAAACCAGGTCGGGATCGATGAAATTTTTAGGATCGTAAAGTTCAAGGGTTAAGGCCTCCGGGAGGAACCTCAAGCCGTGGGTACTGAATATGAAGATTTTCGGGCTTTTAAATGAACCTTAAATTTGAATTAGTGCCTCTGAGCAAAATTAAACTGACCTTCACCATCCGAGTAACACCTTAGTTGCCTCCTATATGCCTCAATGAGTACTAGCCACAAGTCCCTCATTTATATTTTATGGGAAATAAACGTAACTAAATTAAGCTAGGTCACGAATCTTCTCGTTACGGAGCACTCACGTCTATATTTAGAGACTTACGGGGTATTCATATAGGCCTAACTAACTCACTGGCATTATTGAATCCGTAGGTTTATAGATCTTCACCGATTCTATGTAGAGGACACCGAAAATTACTATTAAAAAATGGTATGTATGTAAATACCCCTTCGCCTGTCTCTTGATCTTTCTGTGGTCCAAAATATTCCTAAACTTTGCAAAATCTTTTCATGAGAACACCCTCAATATGTTCATTCTTTCGGAATTCAGTTTTACAAATAGCTTTTTTGCAATAAAAAACAGAAGGAAAAAACGTGAATTCTAACACTGTTCACAAACTAGAATGTTGACAAAACTCACAAGAGAGGTATGGCGTATGAATAATTACGTGTTTATGTTGCACCTCTTTTCCCTCACATTATGCTACGATATAAATAGCTTTGTTCCCTTCTACTCTCATGTCTAGAGCATTTTTTAAAAAATGAAGCCTGGACGCACATGTTGTAGACCGCGGGCGATGTTCCTGTGTGTATTAACCACCCTCACGCTCTACCCCTCGTGCGGTCTGCTTTTTAATAACGTCCTCTCGGTGACACGAGTGGTGGACTCGCTGTCCTCATAACAGGACAACATCGATGACGCTGCAGTAACATTTGGGGAGGGGATGCCAGACCTCGCAATGCTGGTCACGCTATTTTCCACGCCGTTTACTTCACAATATGCAGCATTCTCCCTTGCTTTATTACTGGTTGACATTTTCATCTTGTCTCTCTGTGTATTTGACTGCTTTATTCTCTGTCCAGCGGAGGTTCGTCAAATCATTCCTTTTGTATTCGCATTACATATAAATGAGTCTATTAGAATAAAAATGAATTCATCCATCTGTATTTTGCCAACTCACTGGCGCTAGCGTATCCCGTGCATCCCTAACATAAGCTCATATTTTCCAATTATTCCTTATAATTCACTTCCTTCAAATTAACTTTGAGGAAAAATCCAAAGAGCAAGTCCCCCGGACGGGACTTTAGACCGTGGGTCCCGAGTCTGAAGATTTTCAGGCTCGTAAAAGATCCTTAAGATTGAATAAACATGCCTCTAAGCAAAATTTACCGAACACAATATCCTAGTAATACCTTAGTTGCCTGTTAATGTCTCACTGAGTCGGTATGTTAACCGCATGTCATTCATGACATCTATGGCAAATAAGGTAACTAAATATTAACTTAGTCTAGTAACTCTTAACAAAGGAGAGTCTATAGCTCAACAATGGGCTACAACATGATAGATAGATAAATTAACTCTGAGGCCCAAACGATTCCCGAACACCAACTGACCAACATTAATCAATACTATCATATCGTCTCATAAGATTAAGTTTAGTTTAAGGCCTCTCCTGGCGCATCATTACCATCATCATCACCTTTCACGTCATCGGGGAAACTTAACCTCGCCTTCCAGGCGCCCAAACGTCACAAGTGAGTTATAAGTACGCCATGCCAGGAATGAATACCAGAAATGTTATATTGACAACCTGGTGGCATTGATTAAAAAAGTGTAATGTTCTATTCCCACATCATTTGTGGCATACGTACTTTAAGATTTTCCTCTCGTTTTCTAACAAGAAATTTCCTTAACAAGGCATTTTTTTTATCTATCTTGAGCTTCAGTGTATGATTTTTACTTATTTTCGAAAGAAAGGAAAAAGGGAGGGAAAAATGGCAATGGAAAACAGAGCAATAAAAAGAAAACTAACGTATAAATAAAAATCACAGTCGCCTAGTTCTTTTTATTTGTAGCCTAGCTATTTATTCAGACTTGGGGTACTTTTACTTTACCGTGAATCTAAGATACGGGACCCATGGCTCCAATTCCCTTCCGAAGAAACCCATTTTCATTATTTAATGGCTTTAAAAATCCATCGACACCTGCCGATTTGATTCCAGGAACTTTACAATCAGACAAAAAACATAACACAGAAATAAGACAACAACTAAAAATAGAGGAATTAAACTCAACAATAGAGAAATACAGAACAAAACTGGAAAGCACACTTGGCAAGGATGACTGAGAATAGAATACCAAAAGCAGCATACAACTATTCACCACGAGGAAGAAGAAGTTTGGGAAGACCAAGGAAAAGATGGAAAAACCGCAATTTGGAGCCGGAACTAGCTAGTAAATAAGCCTAAACCGTGAAGGAGAAGAAGAACTTTACAACCAGAAGCTACATGATAAATAGTCCACCGTCGATCATTACACTGGGGAACAAAAAAATATTTTTTTCTTGGTGCCTGAAATTTTTCACCTGATTCTGGGTATTTCGGCACTGCTGATTCCAAAAATGTCATCCATTTTGTTGCAGCAGCTCTAGTTTGCAAGATATTGATGATACTGCTCTTATGTACCACCATTGTAAATCGATTGTTTGCATAATACTAATTGATTTAATCCAAGTTATATTCATGTTGTTGTTGCCGTTTGCATATGTAATTTTACTAATTTGACAATTGTTTATCCTTTTTCTAGACTGACATGGCTTCAACACGAAGAAAATGTGGTGAATAATCCTGATGTGTTTTGTTTCATCTGTGGGGAGTACACATTCACTCAACAAAGAAAACCTATAACTGACTTTGTAAGAAGAGCTTATTTGGCCTATTTCAAAGTACAACTGGGAGATCAAGATAAGCCTTGGGCACCTCACATTGTATGTAAAACGTGCACAGAGCATCTACGACAATGGACAAATGGGAAACGGAAATGCTTGAAATTTGGGAACCAATGATCTGGCGAGAACAAATTAACCATAGTGATGACTGCTATTTTGTTCAGTCAATGTAAAGGGCATCAATAGCAAAAACCGGAATAGATGGGTATATCCCAATCTACGCTCCGCAAGACGCCCTGTTCCACATTCAGAGGAGATATCTGTTCCAATTTTTACCAGTCTTCCAGAGTCACCAGAAGAAGAGGATGATTCAACTGAAAGCTATTCTGAGGTAAATGACAGCGATTTCCCAGGACCTTCATCAGTTTCATCCGGTTTTAGTCAAGCGGAACTGAACGACCTCATAAGGGATCTAAGTATTCCAAAGAAGTCATCTGAGTTGTTAGCTTCCAGGCTGGCAGAGAAACAATGTCTGTTACCGGGAACAAAGGTCACAGTCTATCGCAAAAGAGAAACAGACTTCCTGCCATTCTTCACAGTAGAAAATCAATTTGTTTTTTGTATGAATGTTGAAGGACTGTTAATGAAGCTGGGTGTAAGAAAATACACACCAAGTGAATGGCGGTTATTTATAGATAGCTCCAAACGCAGCCTAAAATGTGTTCTTTTGCATAATGGGAACATATACAGGTCAATCCCAATTGGTCACTCAGTTTCTATGCGTGAAAATCAACATACAATAGCTACAGTGCTAGAGAAGATCTCTTACCGTGATCACCAATGGGTAATGTGTGTCGATCTCAAGATGGTGAATTTTCTTCTAGGACAACAAGGTGGGTACACCAAATACCCATGCTTTATATGTTTATGGGACTCTAGAGCCAAAGATCAACATTGGGTGAGAAGGCATTGGCCTCTTAGAGAAAGCATGACCGTTGGAGAAAAAAACATCGTTGCAGAACCTTTGGTTGACAGAAACAACATCATCTTGCCACCACTGCATATTAAACTTGGTTTAATGAAACAGTTCATCAAGGCGTTGAATAGAGATGGAACATGTTTTGGCTACATATGTACAAAATTTCCTGCACTGAGTAAGGAAAAAATAAAAGCAGGTATATTGGATGGACCACAAATCCGCCAACTTATTAATGACCATCAATTTCAAGACTCAATGAATGATACTGAAGCAGCCGCATGGTCTTCGTTCTGTATGGTAGTGAAGAATTTCCTTGGAAACTATAAGTCTCCTAATAGTGATGAACTAGTGGAGAATATGCTCACTGCTTTTTGTGCACTAGGTTGTAACATGAGCATCAAATTACACTACCTACACAGTCATTTGGATCGATTTCCAGACAATCTTGGAGATGTGAGGAACAGGGTGAGCGTTTTCACCAGGAATTAAGTACAATGGAAGAAAGGTATCGTGGACGGTGGGATATACATATGATGGCGGACTACTGTTGGAGCATCCACCGAGAATGTCCAAGATCATTGCATCGGAGGAAATCACAGAAACGGGGATTCTGCGACCTGATGGAGGAAAATTAATGATTCTAACGAGACTAATGTGTAAATAAATTATGGTAGTTATATAGATACAGTTGTTTCATGAAAAAGAAAGTATTTGTTCTTTTGTATTTAATTGTATGCGAGTAATATAGTTGTATATGTGGACCAGTATTTTTGAACTGGTATATAATTTGAATAAACTCTATCTCAAAAACTAGAGCTGATAGGACGAAACTGAAATCATCTTTGGAATCAGTGACCCAAATATACCCATAAATAGGTGAAAACATTAAGGCACCAAAATCACTGTTCCCCAGTGTTATCAAAGACAATATTCTTCAAGTATTAATGAGGTCGTTGTATATTCTAGGGCACCATCTTTATCCAATAAATAAATAAATAATAATAATAATACTGGTAATACAAACAAATATGGGCATTCTCTCAGCCTTTAAATATTTAAATAAAAACAATTGTTTTGTATATTTATTTGTTTTGGACCTTACTCATTGTATATGTTCTTCTGACTAAAGGCAAAAACTTCAATTGGAGTCAGAATCCTGTTATTATATTAACTTTGGTGAAAATACGTAATCGGACCACTTTTTCACTCGTTAGTACATTTCTTTCTAAAATTTGGACTTTTTTTTCAGGGAGAAAACTTAATCCTATGGAGAATGCTATCGCATTAATAAAAGGTCTGTCTCGCAGAAACTGCACAAAATAAGCGAATTCTACTGCAAGTCTAATTTACGGTCCGATGTTGCTGGAATATTATTTATTTTGTTAAATTAAAAAAAACTCAGATTCCAGCTTACTTAAAAGTGTCAGACTGCGGTGAAAACAATGCATAACCTTAAGTTAATACCTATTTCATATTGTTATATAATTTGACATAAAATAATTTCTACTAAAATCATTTTCCATTTTTTATTTAAAACATTACATTAATTAAACTATTGTTTCTTAAAGGATACATTGTCAATTTAAAGGTTAATTAAATTATTGTATTTTATACAACATAGCCTAGGTTACATTGCGACAAAGCAAACATGGAGGCTGCTGGAGAGATGTTTTAATTTCGGGCTTCAGATAAACCCCCACTTCTAGTATTCGGATTTCTCTGATTTTTTATAATAGACCTACCTACCACGTTTTATTCCAATAACATATGCTGAACTTCGTTTCGAAACATCGAAAATTGCTACCGCTAGATCGATTTTTAAATCGTCGTTACAGTAAACTCCCACTCCTATTGGCCCAATTTTCCTAGTTAACGAGCACGACCATATTTTTTTTTCAATTGACTGTTATATGTGGAGTTTGGTTCCGAAAAAAAACAACAAAAAATGGCGGCCACTAGAATGTTTACACAGTAACACACACATACAGGCCTATGGATGAGGAGGAGGAGTAGAAGAAGAAGAAGAAGGAGGAGGAGGAGAACGCCAAAAATAATGTGAATTGGTGATATTTGAGCAGTATGAGGAAGACAGAGAGATGTGGAGGAGAATGGCAGTAGATTAATTGGGCGCAGAAAGATGTGAAACATTGTGAAATCCGCTATATATATTAGGCCTATATATGTCACCAGGTTGTCTTCTATGGCATTTCTGGTTCTCCCCTGGCATTGGCGAAATTGTAATCCATTTCTTAGTTTGGGACACCTAGTTATGTTATTCCGATGATATGTTGGGTGATAAAGATAATGAAGCGCCAGGGAAGTCTTTAACATAAACTTAACCTAAATTCCAGGCCATGGGAAACCACAGGAATAATTCCCTTTAATGAAAAATTCCTATGATCTGATACGAAATCAAACCCGAGACCTCATGAACTGTGGTCAGAAACGTAACTAATAAACAACGAGGCTGGTAGCTATATATGAGTCCCGGTCGGGACAGGCTCCTGGGTGAGGTTTTTTCGGGGTTTTTCCTCACCTGTAAGACAAATGTCAGGAAGCCGAGGGTACAACGGTCCCCGAAAATCATCCGGCCGTCACCACCATCCTTAACATTATCTCCATTAGCCTTCAACGGTGTGGAGAGCAACGGGAAGCTACCACACCCATAATTCCCTAGTAAAGCTGCAAAGCATAATATGAAAATGCTATGATTGCAGTGAAAATAATTACGGATGGATATATATATATATATATATATATATATATATATATATATGACATAAGAAAAATAAGTGCCTGGACGGGATTTGAACCCGGACCTCTGGGTTGGTACCCCAGCGTGCTATCCATTACACACCGGACAAATTGAATACAAACTTTTATCTTATATATATATATTATTCTCCATTATTACTAGATGTAGCGAGAACTCTGTCTTCACTGTCATCTGGTAGCTAACTGTAATAAGTAAGCAAATTAAAGAGAATATGTTTACTTTATAGCAATGATGCTTTATCGATGCTATAATTAAAATTTTTGACACTTAGCAATGCAAGCTTAATATGACATAAGAAAAATAAATGCCTGGACGGGATTTGAACCCGGACCTCTGGGTTGGTACCCCAGCGTGCTATCCATTACACCACCGGGCAAATCCAATACAAACATTATCTTTCTTATATATATATATATATATATATATATATATATGCGTGTGTGTGTGTATGTACATATGATCATAGTCATTTTCGGGCTCTACTAGATAGGATCAGCGAGATCTGTAAAAAAATATTTAATATTCATGAGAACAACTTCAATAGCTTAATTACTTCGGAATTTACTAAAACATAGAAATTTGCCCAAAACCCGCCACTGATGTTTTGAAATTTAGAATATCATTATTTACAGAAGCGTAAAAAGTTTAATGGACGCCCGGTGATATTTTGCTAAATTAAACTGGCTTTCCATCTGTATGCACATTTTTTGCTACATATATTAATAAATAATGGTTCTGCCAACACATACACATCTGCATGGCTTCGTGATGTGTAATTTGTAGAAAATCAACATACGCGTTAGCTATTCGTGCCGTTTCTCCTAATAATTGCATTGCTTTCGTCTGAGTGAATCTGATGTGGCCAGCCTTTCATTGTCATATTACCGAGAACATTAAATTTATTTTGGCAAAGAGACCGCATGTTGATTAGTGGCCGTAGTGCAGACTTCCCGCCTCTCGGTTTTCCGCATCAATTCAACTAATGAAATAGAGGCCTTTCAAGATAGGCTTCAAATAACTGTTACCACTTTTTTTTTTTATCTGCACCGAATTTATTAGTCAGAATTTTATTTAATCGCTCAAAACATTAACGCCACAACTCAAATCTTAAATAAAAGGACATAACTAACTAACCCACTAGCACAATTGAATCGGTCAGTTTATGGCCACACGGACATATGCTCTCCATATATCCATATCATGAACTAATGTTTTCCAATCATCCCCTGTATAATCTACTTCCCTCAAATCAGGGTTAATGTTATTCTCCCAGCTCATTCTTAGTCTACCAATTAGGTGTCTTCCCTCTGGTTATCCTACAAGAAGCTTTCAAGCCTCTCTTTCATTCCCCATTCGTGCCACATATCCTGCCCATCGCAGTCTATGCGACTTAATATAGATATATTTATCTGCATTTTTATAAAGAACACATAACTTCCTATTGTGTAGTTTTCTCCACTCGCCTGTCTGTTCATCTCTCTTTGGTCCAAAAATGTTCCTAAGAACTTTATTCTCAAATACGCGTAGGCCAATGTCTTCTTCCTTAAACTAAGAGTCCATGTTTCTCATCCATTTAATATAAATGGAAGAATAATAGTTTTATATATTTTCAGTTTTAACGTTTTTTAAGAGAAGTTAGGACGACAAGCGTCCCAGTAATGCATAATAGCATGCATTTCAAGAATTGAGTCTAATGTTTAATTCCTTTGTGCATCTCCTTCCTATTTGTAATTATTTGAACTGGTGGTCACCCAACAGTCGAAATTCGACCACAATTCATTTTTTTTTACGTTTGTCACAAATACGTCATTATGCATTAATTTTCGATTTATTTTAAAAATAAGAAATGATAGGAAATATGTGGTATAGCTTGGCTAAGCCATATTTAAAAAATAATAACGCATCATTTGACATTTGTATACTATTTATACTATTTAAATTTGCATGTGGCCTATTATTATGTGTCTCTCACTCCAACCCGTCGATATTCTATGGAAGTAGGTGTGAATATGTAAATATAAAAGAAATAAATGTAATGAAACTACTGAAACAAAGATTAGGCAGGGTTTAATTCAAATTTAAATAATAAAATGTACTCACTTTTTTTTAATCACTAATAATAAATACGCGAGAGTAAGTCAATTCACATTGCTGCTGCACAATTTTGCTTTTACAACAACGCACTTTGAGTGTGAAGGTAAACAAATGAATGAGTAATACTCATAAATTCCTTAGAGATAATTTTTTTGTTTAATTCAATTTATTTGTAACACATATTAGACGTAAATTTATTTTTCTGCACTCCTTCTCCATATTAACTTTAATTATGCCAAATATCACACTCCTCTGTGCGCGCAATCTGCTTAAGAACGGGTACAAATATTTTTCTTCACATATTAATATATATAGCCTACATATATATTCAGCCAGTTTTTCAAAATTTCCCTCATTCCTCATTATCTGTCCATTTCTATTATATAATGTATTTCTAAGTGTAACCATATATTTAGTTTTATTAAAGTTTACTTCCAGTTCCAATTTCCCAGTGTTACTCAAAAAGTGTGCGTGTTGGCGCGCAATAATAGTAGACATAAAAGGGTCTAAGAAGAACAAGGTGGATTCAGACCAGGGCGTTCATGTATGGATAATATATTTACGATAAAAGAATTTATAAACAAAAGAAGAGAATATAACATAGAAACACACATAGCTTTTATTGATTTTGTCAAGGCATTTGATAAAGTAGACAGAGGAAAACTCTGGGCAATTTTAAAAGAAAAAGGAATTCCGAAACACTTAATAGCAGCTATAAAGAGTTTGTACTGGAACACAAATTTTGTTATAAAAACTAGAAATGAAGTAAGTAAAAATAAAATTCATACTAATCAAGGAGTTAAACAAGGATGCAGTATCTCTCCAGTTTTATTTAACCTATACATCAATGATATAATAAAAAAATGGAACGAAGAAACAAATAAAGGAATAAAATTAGATAAAACACACTACTTGAAAACATTATTATACGCTGATGACCAGGTAATAATAGCAAATACAGAAGACGAACTTCAGAGGAATATTTTTAAACTACATAATATATGTGAACAATATAATCTCAAAATATCCACAGAAAAAGCTAAGGTAATGGCATTCCAAGGGAAAAATCAAATCAGATCCAAAATAGTAATAGGAAACAAAATCATAGAACAGGTGAACCATCTCAATTATCTAGGATGTGACATTTCATTTAATTATGATAATGATATAAATAATAAAATAGCAAAATTCCAGGGAATATGTGGTACGATAAAACGAACACTAAATAACAAAACAACAAGAGAGACCCAACTGAAATTTTATAAAATGTTGGCAGTATCGGTACTGCTCTATGGTTCAGAAGCCTGGATACATAAAAAACAAGACCTAAGTAGGATAACGGCGGCAGAAATGAAATTTTTGAGATCTGTTAAAGGGTGCACTAAGGAAGACAGAATCAAGAACACAGAAATAAGACAGGAACTTGAAATATTTGCAATAACTGATAAAATGGATACATATAGACAAAAATGGAAGCAACACATAGACAGAATGAATGAAGACAGATATCCAAAACAAATAACAAAATACAAACCTAAAGGCACCCGAGATGTGGGCAGACCTAGAAAGAGATGGGCTGAAGTCGGAACGGGTCAACAGACCTAATCCATGAATGAAGATGATGATGATGATAAAAGGGTCTAATGATTTAAATATATCTATAAATCATTATATTTTGTATCTTGTAAGCCCATGTTTCCCTTAACAGAGATTTAGGCGCTCTCCCCCCTACAGGGACGAATTTGAACCATACTAATTTAGTTACACTTGTTTTCTTATAGATGCCATTTGAGTGGTTCGTGGTCAGCGTTCCGCCTCATACTGACATCTAGAAAACCAAGGTAGTACTAGGCCGGGAAAATTGGTTTAATTTTGCTTAGAGGCCTTTTCATCCAGGCTTAAGGATCTTTTACGAGCCCGAAAATCTTCAGAATCGGGACACACGGCTTAAAGTCCCTCCCGGAGTATTTGCTCCTTGGATTTTTCCATCCTAAAAAAATCCATCGACCCCGGCCGGATTTGAACCCGCGACCCGGACCAGAGGCAAGGAGCATAACCACCGCGGCCAATAATCCGTATGTAATATCGGAAAAAATTGCACCGTCTAGTACCTCTATTCTTCATACTTCGACTCTTTAGCATCTTGTTTTCACGACTTATCTTCCAACAATAATTTAAACACATGATCACATCATAATTTCTTTCTTTAATATACCTTAACATACGACATCCCATCACTCTACATCATGTACTATTCCCACTTCCGCATCTATAATTCCCAACTACATCGCCTCAATCAGACATAAACTAAGGTATTATTTGGATGGAGAAGACGAATTAAAATTGTTCAGAGGCACTATATAGGATGAGGTTATTTTACGAGCGCGAAAATATTCATAAACGGGAGAGGACCTGTTCCTTGGATTTTGCCATCCTGAAAATCCATCGACCGGACTTGAATCCGCGTCCCTTGGACCTAGATGGAATATAACCACTTGACCAAAGAGACAATTGCCTGAATGTTGAATTTTCAAAGATGAATTTCTATTTATTATTTAGATTGTTTACGGAATAGTTTAGAAAGGGAATTGTTTACTTTGACATATAATATAAACTTCGATTGTAATGTTTCCAATAATATAATTATGAAATTTAAAAGAATTTAGCCTGCAGGTACATGAGGGGATTCCAGAATCGTATTACCAATTCACTATCTGCCCGGTATATTTATTGGCAACGAACAGAAGTAGTTTGTAAAATGTGGTCCTATAATTACAATAAATAATGCCAATTAAGTAATAACGGATAATCTTATGCAAATAATACGAGTTTGGGGCGTGTAGGTGGAGACAAATCATCAACCACACCAGAGAAAAAATATATGTGTAGCACCTGGCTTTAAACATGTGGCTTTTCTGAATTATATTTTAATTTATGGATCAAATATTCTTATAACCAAATAGATGTTTTATAAAACTTAATAACACGAATAATTTACCGAGTATATCAACATTCAAAAACCTTTATCAAGAAAAAAAACGAACGCTTAATTTAAGGACCACAAAGAAAACAATAAAGTCACAAAATTACGAAAATATAGCAAACCTTAACATAGGGTACACTTTTTTTAATCTTTCAATAGGTAGTGATAAATATTGGAAAAGTATGGAATGTCCCAAGAAATAAACGGTTCAAGTTTTGCACTGGAAGATAAAATCAGGGATTATTAAAAAAATAAAGTTTTCCCTCCGTCTCCATTCAAGATCCTCAGTGGTATTAATGGATCTTTCGGCTTCCGACAGCTGTAATTTGAGTCAAGAGAAGGGATTCAACATTGCTCTTCATAGATGGAGTCACGGTGGCGATAAGGATATGAAGAAGAAATAATAAGTTAGTAAGGAAAATAAAAATATATAAGACATATAACTAGATCGATACTAGTGAAATTCATGGTGATTTTCCGTTGAGGTATTAGTTCACAGTAATATAATGTACGGTTAAAAACTATAATATAGGAACTATAATTCTATTCCTATTTTCCTGGTTTACGGAATACATATTGCTTTTGTTAATTTAGACAAACTTCATTTCTAATGCCACCTTATTTAAAAGCGTCGGACCGCAGTGGAAACTAATCATGCATAAACGTAAGTAATTACATATTTGTATATTGTTCTTATATTTAAAATCAATTAAAATAATGTATATCGATTAATTTTTTCCGTTACTTTATTAAAATATTAAATAGGCCCCACATTAAAGCAATATATCTTAAGATACACAGCCAATTTACGAGTTAATTACACTGTACGGTATTCATTGCGACGAACCAAACATGGTAAAGGCTAGAGTCAATTTTTCATTTCGGGTTTCAGGTAAACCCCCATTTTTAATGGTAGGATTTCGCTGATTTTTGGAGAATGCCTTTCTCGGATTTGAAGAAGTATTTCTTTTCTCATGCTGTGGTGATGTTTTGAAGCAGCTAACTCTCTTCATGCCCGATGTTGAAGGATTGGTGTCCCAAAAAGAATTATTGGTTCAGGTTGGGTTTAATTTTCGGCAGAGCTGGATTCTATTCTTAGGGTCGGAAGTTGGTACACTGGATAGGAAAACACTTCACAATCATAAAAAAAATGTTTCTTGTAGAAATAATTTCACATTTATTCACTTTGTAGGTTCCCAGCAGATTAAGTAAATGTAGGTGGTATTATTCTTCACCGTCAATTAAAATAAATTCTTTTCTTGTCTGAAATCAATTACTCTTGTATTAAATATTACATCTTATCTTGAGAACTCTTCTTGCTTCTATGTTTGTTGAAAGTTGTATGCAGAATGAATAGTGTAATTCATTTATAATTTTAAAGAACATTATTACATCACATGATGCTATATTTTAAATTCTATTGGTTAATAGGCCATTAAGTACAAGGTTTAAATTTGATTTGTTAAAACAAAAAGTTAATTGTTTTAACATCCAATCAGAGTTTAGTATACTTTCATTTAAAAATATGAAGTTAAGCAAGTGTTCTCATTACAGTTATAACAGAAAGCTTTATAATTATGACAACAATGACTTAAAACAATTTTAAAAGCATTCTTTAGAAAGACTTATGTAATACAATTTATTTAATTGTTACTAAGACATTTTTATTCAACAATGAATTATTTAGATGTTTTTCTTTATTTTATTTATATTTAAATATTAAAAGAATTTTAAAGTATAAAATGATTAACTTTAACTTCATATTTATTATGATTTTAAAATCCTGCTTTATATATTATTCACCATCTTCTTCTTCACCTCAAGGTAAAGTCATTGAATGCCTGTCCCGTCTTCAAGTACTTTGCAGACATTTTCTTCTTGATCTATCCACTGATCTGTTTCCACTAACTATGTAACTCAATATTTCTCTACTTAATCTTGAGGTTGGAATTCTTTATAGATGTTCTTTCGACAGTTGTTTATAATATTTTAATATCCATCCATAGTAATTCTGCCCGAGGGCAGGTCTTTCACTGCAATTTTCATGCTATGCTTGCAGCTTTACTAGGGAATTGTAGGTGTGGTAGCTTCCCGTTGCTTTCCACACCGGTGAAGGATGATGATGTTAATGATAAGGATGATGATGATGGCCATATGATTTCGGGGACCGTTTGGGCCTTTAAGTTTTCCTGACATTTGTCTTACAGGTGAGGAAAAAACTCGGTAAAAACCTCACCCAGAAAAACTGCCCCGACCGGGGATCAACCCAGGCTCGCTGTGTGACAAGGCAGCACGCTACCTGGAGACCACAGCGGTGGACATATTTTAATATATTATTCAAATTTAAAATGTAAGATTTCTCTCGTATTTCTTCATTTTTATATAATCTTTTTTCTTGTTTTTTTTTGTCCGTACTTAGATTTTGGTCTAATTTAGTAGCATAGACCTACTCTGAGTTTCATTGTAAGATGTATAAGATTTTAACCGCTAGAGCGATTTTTAAATTTTCGTTTCAGATTACACTCAATAGTCCGATTTTGCTAGTGAACGAACTCGATCTTACATTAATTAAATAATTAATTAATTTTTATATGTTATGTTCGGTTACGATTAAATGAAAATTGCTGCTGGTAGAACGTTAGCGGATATATATGTATACATTTTCGTCATGCTAATTTTCACTGTCTACTGACTAGGATCGGTGAAGAGCTCTAAATTTTTACAGAAGTATTTTCATGAGAACAACCTCAATAGGTTCATTCCTTTAGAATTCACTAAAATCCGATACTATATGGACAAAAATAATCAAACGTCCTCTGTAATATTTAGACCCTATTATGTGCTAATGGGCAACAAAAGCCTTAGATGACATGAAAGTACATATCTATATAAATAAAAATGTAAATATTCGTTTATTTAAAATATTTAATCTTCGAAAGTTCAACACCGATTGCTTTGAAATTTTGACACAACGTTGCATTCGAATACGCAAGTGTTTTTATGTATCTGATATATACGTAGATGTCACACCTGTGTGACAGTGTAAAGTTTTGAAAAGTATTATTTAACGTTAGGTACTTTAGATGTCAATATTGTAACCTATTTTATATTTTGATATTGTTCCATTTGAGACAAACCTCTCATTAAAAATAATAACCTGTGACAGGTAAAAACATGTTTTTTAAAAAAATTAAAAACAGTCCATAAGCAATACACGAACTAGATAATTGACGAACATTAATAATGACGTAAAGTGCATATTTTTAAATAAAATATTTTTTTGGCTATTTGACCTACTCTATATTTTTTTCCAAATTCCTATACATATAATATAACGGATATAATTTACTTTTATAACTTAGAAGAGAAACTGACAAGGCAAGGGAAGAATGGATGAAGCAGAAATGTGAAGAACTAGAGAATCTGGAGAGGAAAGGAAAATATGATTTAATGTACCAGGAAGTTAAAGACTTGGACTATGGAAAGAAGAGCAGGAAAACTATGTGGCTGATTGAGGACGAAAATAATGAAGAAATAACAGACAAACAGGGAATTATGAATAGATGGGAAAAAAATATGTAGTAGAGCTATATGAGACAAGAAATCGTCCGGCTAACTTGGATATAGAAAATGAAGAAGACGTATCAGAAGATGAAAAAGGATTTTTCAATTCTGAAGGAAGAAGTTTAACTAGCAATTAAGGAATTGAAAAATGGTAAAACAATAGGGGTAGATGGAATCCCCATTGAATTAGTTAAATGCTTGGGAGAAGGAAAGAAGGAAATTTTGCGTTTATGCAACAATATATATAAAGAAGGTGAATGGCCCGAAGAATTGACTGAGACAGTGTTAATACCAATACCGAAGAAAAACAATGCAAAGAGATGTAAGGAGTTCAGGACTATCAGCTTGATATCACACTCTGCAAAGATTCTCCTGCGAACACTAAATCGACGTTTACGTTCTACGATGGAAAGCGAATTGGAAGAAGAACAGTTTGGCTTCAGGAAGGGAAAGGGTACAAGAGATGCAATTGGATTGATACGAACAATAGGAGAAAGATATATAGAAAAAGATAAAGACGTTTATGCAGTATTTGTTGACCTGGAAAAGGCCTTTGACAGAGTAAATTGGAATAAACTCCTGAAGATCTTGAAGAAAATTGGCGTGAACTGGAAGGAGAGGAGGCTCATAAGTAGTCTTTATATGAAATAGCGAATAAAAGTGAAGATAGGAGAAGAAATGTCAGAGGGAAGAGAAATTGGAAGAGGGGTGAGGCAAGGGTGTCCTTTATCACCTACTCTTTTCAACATCTACCTGGAAGACCTAATGAAGAACTGCTTCAGTAATACGGGAGGCATAAACATGGGAGGAAGAAGAATAAAGTGCATAAGATTTGCTGATGATATGGCTTTGCTAGCAGAAGATGCAATGACATTGAGGAACATGCTGATGGAGCTGAACGACAAGTGCGAGGATTATGGGATGAAGATAAATATAAATAAGACGAAGGTCATGATTATAGGAAAGAAACAAAGGAAGATAAACATGAAGATTAAAGATGAGGCCATTGAGCAAGTGGAGAGCTTCAAATACTTGGGTTGTACTATCAATAGTAACATGAACTGCGGTCAAGAAGTAAAGCAGAGGATAGCAATGGCAAAAGATGCTTTCAACAAGAAGAGAAGCATTTTCTGCGGACCTTTGGCAAGAGAAATAAGAAAGAGGCTAGTGAAGTGCTTTGTGTGGAGTGTAGCATTATATGGTGCGGAGACGTGGACATTACGACGGAATGAGGAAAAGCGACTGGAAGCTTTTGAGATGTGGATATGGAGAAGAATAGAACGTATAAACTGGACAGACAAAGTAAGAAATGAAGATGTGCTAGACAGAGTGGGTGAAAGAAGAACAATGCTGGAACTCATAAAGAAGAGGAAACGAAATTGGATTGGGCACTGGCTAAGAAGAAACTGCCTGCTGAAGGATGGAGATACAAAAAGGAAAGCTGAGTCAAGGAAAGAGTGGAGAATGCTGAGTTTGCAGTGAAAGACCTGCTCTTGAGCAGAACACTATGAATGAATTTAATTACAGGCGAGCAAAATTCTATATTAGTGCAATTGATAGCTAATTAACAATTAACCACATCCGCCACAAATATATTTCTCGACACAATCTTGTCTAAAGTTGTAGAGACATATGAGATCTAAATTATGTAACGTCAAAAAACTGTGTCATTTACCTTATTCCACTAAAAGTTCACACTCCGTTCAACTTTCGTCTTAGTAGCGAAGTGCGTACCTTACCTGCAAAAGAAAAGAAAAAGCTGGCTTAGATAGAGACTTAATAAACCCAAAATTAATTCACTTAATTAATTAACAGACAAAACATTACATTTGCAAATAAAGTACGCCTTCTTTCTTCTCCCGTTTGTTCTCCTTTATCTTATTCATTTATATGTATTTAAAATGTTCCACACTTTCTGGTTCTTACAGGGACTCGATCAGTTAGGAGAGGATTTTAACTCCGTACACAAGTCACTTTTTTGATCATGCAATAGCATGGATGAGTGATGAGCTGAATACCGAATCACCTCTCAGACAACACAAACATTCAAGATAATATATATACATGCCCTCATTCATTCATACAACACAAGGCGAATATTATAGCCTATAGATAGGTGACTGATGTCCCATTTAGTGTTGGGGGACAATTTGGCTCTTATTTTTTTTCGAGACGTCTGCTATCTCGTTCACCAATATGACGCTAGCAGTCGTTTGTTCTCCGATCGAATATTCACAGGTGGTATCCTGACATAGAATAGCCGAAAATGTTTTTAACTTTTTAGCAAATATGTTTACCTTCCTAGCACATTTTTTTTTTTTCAATTTTTAGTACCTAAACATCGGTACGTCATATATTACGGATACCAGAATCTCGAATTACCAAACAGAACCTAGAATACAAGACTAAAGGGAAACGGAGGGAGAGATGGACAGACCAATTTCTCAGAGAGGACGGAACGGGTCGAAAGGCCTAATCCTTGAGGCTGATGATGATGATTTTCATTAACGCCACTGACAAGACATAATAGTCTGAATGAAGGGGCGTTAACATCGTTTATGAAACAGGAATAGCCTCGCGGTGTTTAACTCTTTAATTTACTTAGTTCATAAAGAAAGCCGCATTTCTGTTTGACAACTGTCTCTGACAAGACAAGTCAGATAAGGTTTTAATGAATTTTGCTTTTATTTTTATTTTTTACTTGTCGAAGCGGTAAACTGTCAAAGACTTGATTGAATCAACTCTCCAAAATTTATTCATAAGAAATAAACTGCCACTCATGCAAGTGGGCAAAAACATACAGCAAAAAACAAATCGCAAAAAATTTGAATCGAATATAAATTATTATGGCTTAATATTATTATTATTTTCCTGATCTAGGGGTTAAGTTCCTTCTCTCTGAAACAAGACTCGCGGTTTCAAACCCTGCCGGGATGGATTGATTTTTTTAACGGTGGAAATATCTAAGGGACAAGTACTCTCGATCCCCAAACTGAAGATTTTCGATCTCTTTATAGAACCTTGAACCTATGAGTATAATTTAATCGACTTTTTCATCCAAGGTTGCGTATTACGTGTTTCTTGATGGCAATACAACGGAGCGAGAGTACCATAATATGATTCGCAGGTACATTACGTGCTACATGAACTACTGTCGTAGTAGGTAAGTACTAACTGCAATGTGAAGTAAATTTGTGAAGTTTGGTAAATTTGTATATTTTTTATTGTCACGAAATTGGTTTATGTTGTGTAAATGTGAGTAATAATTCATTAAATACTATCGATATATTCCTGCAGCACGAAAAAGGTAAGTTTCCAAACAAATGTTCCTATTCAAAACGTTATCTATACTATCTCTACAAGGCTTGGAAGTTTGTAATGGGAATTTTCGAACATCATCAACAATTAAGCCCAATGGCCTGTTCCCATCTCATTATAGGTCGAATTGATCCTTCCATCTCTTCAATGGTCTTTCCAACATTATTCTCCCTATTGGTTTATAATTATACATTCTTCTTGGTATGCGCTGTTCTTTCATTCGTAATCCGTGCTGAAGATAAGCATTTTGATAATATTTTATTCTTTCACAGAGATTAAATATATTAAGTTCTGTTCTTATATCTTCGTTTTTCTAATTTTCTAATTTTCAACCATTCGGTAGCATAAATTCTTGTCAGGATGGTTTTCGGTCTCTACTACGAAGGAACGCTGAAGATTTGTAAAATGTAATAAAGCGAGTTATATTTGACAACTTACCTCATAATTGTAGGTTTCCTGACTTTTGAAATTCCCGGGGAAATAATTTAAATTTGGTTAGTTCATCAGTCAGCCAGCAGAGGGAGCAGGAAGCAAGCTACAAGATCACCAACCACCAAATTCAACAGTTATATGGAATTAGAAATGAAACGTAGAGTATCGAATCTCGTCTGTCAAGAAATCTACCAAGCGTATGAGGCGAGATTGTCACAAGGGGGTCAGTGTCACGAATTAAGCCCATGCGGCATTTTCCTGTCTCATAGACTCTCAGTTCCTAAAGTTGATTCCATAACTGTTTTCGGTTTACCAACATTCCTAGATTCACGGGATTGGAATATTAGAAGTTCCAGCAATTAATTTTTGGTTATTCGTTGCATCTTTCATTTATCTTTTTTTCTCGCACAAGGTAACGTGTGAAGACATCAAAGGACAAAAATAAAAGTGCGGATGAGGGCAGACGCGGTAATTTTTCCAATGGGAAAAATTTGGAGACCCATGGTCCGTGTGTAACAATGGAGAATGGGCGTCAAACGTCCATACGAGCGGAAGAGCCAGCCCTCCACTTGGGGTTCATACAACTGAGGGTTATGATGTCTAGCCTTAAGATGGCAATCCCATCGTACATCTCACTCTGCGGAACGCCAGGAACGTACCGAGAGGAAATATTATTATTACTAAGTCTCATAGATAATAGAAACACGACTGTCCCAATGTTTACAATCTTGGCCAGAAACAGGATCAAATCTAACAAAATTTATTAATTAAAATAAACCTCATAGTATCACATCCTTTAAATATCAATGATAATTTGTAAAAATATTTAAAAATATTTTCATGACAACTTCAATAAGTAGGTCATACATTCTTTCGGAATTCCCTAAAAAGTAGTAGAATATCAGTTAGTATTTGTCTTTTTAGAGCTATCAGTAAATTCAATCACATATGTTTATATTAAGATGGTGAAACAGATATTGGCAACGAGTAAGTGCAACAAATTGAAACTGGAATAGATTAATGAGTACACAGAATGATGGCATACAAATTATCGCAAGATGGAAACCACGAGATTGAAGCAACGGATCACGTAGTACGGAGTTTAATTCCTGTTTGTTTGGTAGAAAAATAGTCATGTTTAATGTATTAGGGGCGAGACGACTGCAACGAGATGCATTGAGACAATATAACAACCAACTATATATCAAACAAATTATAATCTTTAAGTAAATACGCGCACGAAAATAACATCAAAATCTGAAGTTTAAATTTTTAATGAACTTATTATTGCCAAGGTTTTAATTTTAGCGAAGGAATGAAGCTATTGAGGTTGTTCTCATTAAAATATTTTTGAAACATTTTACAGATTGCACCGTCGATTGGGGGGTGTGTGGATCCTCTCTCGTCTTACAGAACATATCTTCAATTTTCAAATTAACTTGTAACATACAAGTCACCAAGCAGAGTCTGTAGCTGGGCTCAAAATACAGACTAAATTCATATTTCTTGTAAACGACCTCTAGTGTATTATTCAACATAGATATCTCAAGAGAATGCTAATTATATTTGACTTTACTATTTATATAATTTACGTTTATCATGAGAGGAATGGGAATTGCTCTAAAGCGCACAATACTTAGGTTAAGCAAGCTACCAGAAAAAAGACATGAAAGCTTAACTAAAATCAATATAATTAATGATGTCAAAATGTAAAGTATGCAATTAGCTGTTTGAAACAATAAATGAAATATTAACATAATACATGATGAAAATATCAAGAACAGTCGTCGGTTTTAAATAACAATAATACACACATCCATACTAAGAGTTCTCAATCACGAAAAAATAAATAATCTTCTTCTTAACAGCTTTTCTTCTAGTACATACAAATGAACAGTCCTTGGCAAGGGATCGCTTCTTCGACCCCCGCCGAACTTGATGGAACGAAACGTTGATTCCGACTGTTATTTAACTGGAACAGGCTTCTGGTCGCGGACATCGGTCATCGCGCATCCCAAGTCGCGCCAATGACGTCAGGAAAGGACATTAGGAGAACACATATTCACCATCACAGAGTCTAGTATGAAACGTCAGGGCAGTAAAATTACGTCACCATGGTACAAGATCATCACCGATTCGATGTAGTACACACCGAAAATGGTCAATAGCATACCATAATTTTATATACATACGTGTGTATGTGTGTGCGTGTCCGTTAACGCTCTAGCAGCCGCAATTGTTATGTCAGAACCAAACTTGAAATATAGGAATAAATTAAAAAACATGTAAGGTCGAGTTCGTTAACCCGCAAAATGGGTCCATTACTTGTAAGAGTTAACCTGAAACGAAAATTTAAAAATCGCTCCACAGTCACAATTTTCTATGTTTCGCAACAAACCTCAATATATGCTATTGAAATAAACCAATGAAATTATTATAAAAAATCACATAAATTTAATCGACCGCGGTGGGCTAGTGGTTATGCTCTGGTCCCGAGGGTCACGGGTTCAAACCCGGCCGGGGTCGATGGATTTTTTTAGGACGGAAAAATCCAAGGAGCAAGTCCTCCGGGAGGGACTTTAAGCCGTGGGTCCCGAGTCTGAAGATTTTCAGGCTCGTAAAAAATCCTTAAGCCTCAATGAAAAGGCCTCTAAGCAAAATTTACCGAGTTTTGCCGTCCTAGTACTACCTTGGTTTCCTAGATGTCAGTCTGAGGCGGAACGCTGACCACGGACCACTCAAAAATGACATCTATACGAAAACAAGTGTAACTAAATTGTACTGTTCAAATTCTTCCCTATAGGGGGAGAGTGCCTAAATCTCTGTAAAGGGAAACCATGGGCTTACAATAGAACAATACATAAATTTAACCATTAAAACGGGAGTTCTTATAATGTCAGGTTTCCTATAAAGATCATGTAATTCACTGTTGTTTAGTTTCCTTCATTCACCAGTCTGTTCGTCTCTCTTTGATAAAAAAAATTAAGCACTTTATTATGCAACGCTCGTTTTGTCTTCTCTCTTAAAAGTAAGTGACATGCATGCTACATGTCTAACACATTAAAGTTGTTTCTTGAACGTGAGTTTAAGTAAAGATGGAAATATGTTAAACGAAAGCGAATATCTTCAACATTTAATGCTGTAGTTATGTGATTTGATATATATATATATATATATATATATGAAATCATTTTTGATCGAAATATGATACAATGAAAGCTATAAAAGTTAAACCAACAATCCGGACACGGTCGGTCTATTATGAAGAGTGAGGAAGTGTAATACGCTAATGAGCTAGTGTATGGTCATCGCGCCTGTACTGACATCCCCTAGTACTACTGACAGACAGGCACTAACGAGGGTGCGGTCTCTGCAGCTGGTCCTTCGGGGTGTAAGCACCTCTATTAAAGATATTGGAACGACATATAGAACATTGTTATTCAGAGATTTTGCAGCTGAACTCGCCTTCTCGGTCCTAATCTCCATCCTTTTCAATCATAGTTATTTTCTTCTTGAAGTAGTACCTTTGAAGAAATAACACCTTTAACGTTTTGATACCGAGCCCACAGTGCTAGCTCAGGTGGTAGTATGCTTGCTTCCTGGCTAGGGACCCAGGTGCGGTACCCTGCGGGGTTGAAAATTTTAATTTTAAATTAATTACATAGAAGTCATTTAATTGATTTTTTTAAATTTCGAGGCCAGGAGGGGTAGTGGCATACAATTTTAATCACTAGATTGTGCACCAGATTCCTGTATTAAATTGAAATTCCCTCTATAGTAGAAATGTTGAGAAGGCATGTGATACTGTTGATAGTGATTCATCCGCCGGTTGGGAATATTAAGCCTGAAGGACTTCTTTGATGCTTTCGACAAGAGTAGGCTACGTGCCGGCAAAGAGTTTCACCTTCTTCCTTCTCTTCATCATCATCATCATCATCATTCATACAGCACAAATACTCATTCTACACAATGCAAGACTACATCATCTACGTAAACTGGTCTGCCAAACTGATGCGTACATTTAAAATAGACCCACATTAACGCCATCTTTTTAATATTGGTCTAAGTCTTTTTGTTGAATGAATGGATTCCGATAAATAGTTTCCTAATTTAATATAAACCTATGCTTGATTAGGCTCCCACTTTTCTAGACAATCGGCACTTAATGTCAGCCGGGTTGTCAGCCCTGCGCGATGGCCGCCTTTACCCCCACAACAAGCGTCAGGTACTCATTTCCGTTAGAGACTGAGTAAACACCAGGGTCATTGTGCCGCTAGAAGTTTGGATCACTTTAAAAATCTTGACCCCATTGGGACTCGAACCCTCGACCATCGCGCAGGGCTGACAACCCGGCTGACATTAAGTGCCGATTGTCTAGAAAAGTGGGAGCCTTAACCTCCTACTGCCCCAAGGGCCTAAGGCCTGTAGTGGGATCACTTTACCTTTACCTATGCTTGATTATTTATGTAAAGTTTCTGTATTAATTCTTAAAAGCCAGTTTTCTATCTGCATTTTTATCCCCAAAACTTTCCTTAACAAATGTCGTTTCGTGGAGTGTCCTAGATGTAAAGTAAAGTGATCCCACTACAGGTCTCAGGAGGCCCTTGGGGTAGTAGGAGGTTAAGGCTCCCATTTTTTTTTTTTAGACAATCGGCACTTGATGTCAGCCGGGTTGTCAGCCCTGCGTGACGGCCGCCTTTTAAATTTAATAGTCATTATAAGCCTTCGGATCTGATTTGATCCACGACATAAGATTATTGGCTACTGTCTGTTGCTTGTGACAATACTGTAGAGAGGGGTGTTCTTTCTGGGTACGTTCACCTTTAAAATCAAATTCTTGTCGATTTATTTTTAAATGTCTATCTCCTCCGGTATGTTTGTCTTTGCCATGTAGCCGATTTCTCTCCTTATGCATTATAGTAAAGTATTTTCTATCTTCTTTATCATATCTCTAGTATAATATTCTTTCTTACTTTATTTTTCTTACTTTGTCCACCGCTGTGGTCTCGGGGTAGCGTGCTGCCTTGTCACGCAGCGGGCCCGGGTTCGATCCCCGGTCGGGACAGTTTTTCTGGGTGAGGTTTTTATCGGGGTTTTTCCTCACCTGTAAGACAAATGTCAGGAAAACTTTAAGGCCCAAACGGTCCCCGAAATCATATGGCCATCGCAATCATCATCATTCATATTCATCTTAGGTTAAGCTTAGGATTAGGGACTCTCCTGGCGCACCATTATCATCATCACCAGCCATCATATCATCGGGGCAACGTAACCCCGCCTTCCAGGCGCCCCAACCTCAGAAGTGGGTTACAAGTACGCCATGCCAGGAGAGAAACCAGGAATATCGAAAGACAAACCTGGGGCATTTGAAAAAAAAAAGTTCTTACTTTAATATCTTCCTTTGTAGTTACCTTTAAGAGCCTCGCGTCATCGGGACCTTGCATAAGCATAATTAGCAGGAGGATATTTAATTGTGGATCACACACATACTTTTTTTATTATAGAAGGACATGAATGAGTGATCAAATCAATATAAAATCCATCTCCGAGATAACACGAACATTTAAGAAAATACATGCAATTCACTCACACATCCATACTGAACTGGGCGAATATGAGGATGGATTAGCGCACACATGTTAAGTGCGAGTTTAACTTAAAATTAGTATTTTCATGTGAAAAGTATGATGGGAAGCATAGATTGTTGTGTACAAAGTTGGCATGTGAAATCCAATAGGAGAACTCATTTTTGTTAATGGCATTACTGGTATCTCAATATTGTACAGTAATCATTGTTTAATATATATTTAACTTCAGAATTCAATTTATGAGGAAATAAAAAATAGCACTCGATAATATAGTGGTTAAAATGGTCAAGTAGTGTCTGAGGACTATCTGGATCTAAACGTTTCCCGACATTTGTCTTGCAGGCCAAGAAAAACCCCATAAAAATTCATCCAGTATATTTGTCTTAACCGGGAATAGAGCCCGAAACCCGTTGCGTAGAAAGCAACGGCACTACCCCGATACTAGAGCGATACATTTTTACTGGTGAGTTAAAGCATTTAGACCTTCTCTTCTATTCTATCAAAACAAACAAATGCTACATTTTATCTCATAACTAAAGCAACAAATATTGTAAGACAATCTGATAGCTTTGCAAAAAAATCTTAGAACTAATATATAGCCTATACATTTGGTAAAATTTCCTAAATATACAATAATTAAAATTCGCATAGGCTATAACGTAAGTCTAATCTAGTATATATATATATATATATATATATATATATAATCTAATGTACGTATGTCTGTCTGTCTGTCTGTCCTTTATGCATTACTACACCAATCATCCGATAGTGATGGGGTTTTCTGCAAAATGTTCAGGAGTTTCCCAGGAAGGTTTTAGGCTATAAGAGGGTTTTAATACTCAACCCCTTCACCCTTAAAAATCACCCTTTGTAGTGAAAAACGTGTTTTTTTTTTTTTTACTTTTTGGATGCTTAAATGGCTTACGCAACCTAAACCATAACACACACACCAAATGAATATACACAGAATTGAATATCTCGAAAAAATCTACAAAAAAGTCCGAGATAGCACATCTTTTACGGATGACTCATAATAACCATTTTTATCTTTCAGGTCATTGATGTCAAGAAGATCGGGATGACTAGATACACGGGCAAGTGTAGCAGCGCACGGCGGGTATTCTTTTACGGATAACTCTCAATAACCATGTTTGTCTTTCAGCTCATTTATGACAAGAAAATCGCGATAAGTAGATTCCCGGGCAACGCCTGGTAGTCAGCACGGGGTATTAAAAAATAATTAAGATAGGCTATAATTATTTTTTCATATATTCAACTAAACATGAAAAAACAAGTTTCATTTATTTAGGCGTAGTAGCACACGCCGGATATTACGTACCGGTAGTTATTGAATAAAATAACAAAATACTAAATGATCACATTATTAACACAACCTACGATGAAAGATGGTGTAGCAGTATACATACCCCTCCGTACAACAGCGACCTCACGACCAGCGGTAATAACATTCTGGTTAAGTTATATACAGAACCAATCCAAACAGTGTAACCAGTACAGTTGTGTAGAACACACAAAACAGTTGAATGACTCCGAAAAGAAAATAAACAACAGAATAAGATAGTAATAGTATATGACAATGCGAGGTTGGGAAGTGATTTTTACAGAAGCGAGGAAATTATTAAAAACCGAGTGATAGCGAGATTTTTAATTTCCGAGATTCTGAAAACACTTCACATATGTGTGTTTTACATTATTTTTGCCCGATGGCATTTTCAAAATAATAAATAATAGTAAAATATTAACATATTTGTTGGAAATATTTGCGTTCATTATAAACACGCGACTGAAGTTAACAGTCTGGTCAATGTATATACGCTAAATGCCGAAAATAATTTAGTTGAGACTACAGCAGGCCGTGACTCTAATCACGCATAAAATGGCGGCAAGTATGAATGATGGTAATCAAAATGACAAAATTGAAGAAGCGTGGGAAGTTGGGTGTGCTTCTTTAGTGCCAGAGAAATATAAATCAAGATGTGAAAAAAACATACATTTCATTCAGAAAGTGAAGGAGTAGACATACTTACTGTATTTTGTTATTTTAACGTTCAATATTGTTCCACATAAAGTTCAGTTAATTTGAAATGCAGTGATTTGTTTGGTACAATGTATATTCTTTCTTCGTCTTCTTCATTTCATGTGATAGACCTAGTGGTCTGTTACGGTCTCAATCCAACGTTTGAAGGGTCTGCCCAAAGATATCTTGCCTGGTTGGCTAGTAATTTAAGAATAATGTTTATTAACACTACCTTTTGGATATATTTATGTATATACATTGTACGTAGTATACATAAAGGGCAGTGGTTTTACTTCCCACCGAAGGCAGGTAATTTGTAATATTACAGTGTAGTCCACCGATGTGCCTCGAGGTAGCGTGCTACCTTATCACGCAGCGGGCACGGGTTCGATCCCCGGTCGGGACAGTTTTTCTGGGTGAGGTTTTTATCGGGGTTTTTCCTCATTTGTAAGACAAATGTCAGGAAAACTTTAACGCCCAAACGGTCTCCGAAATCATATGGCCATCATCATCATCCTTCACCGGTGTGGAAAGCAACGTGAAGCTACCACACCTACAATCCCCTAGTAAAGCTGCAAAGCATAACATGAAAATGCTATGATTGAAGTGAAAGACCTGCCCTTGGGCAGAATTACTATGGATGGACAGTGTAGTTATTTAGTTTATTAACCCCGAAATGTAGGAAACTGAACTTTCAAACATGGCCGTCATTTCTGTAATAACGACAGAACGTACTATCGAGCAAAAAATTATTATTCGGTTGAATAATAAATGCAAATCAGTATCAGAGATATCGAAAGTGATTCCTCGTTTCGTATTTTTAAGAGAAAATGGTTATCATGGAAGAGTGGCCCGAAGGAAGCACATCGTCAATTAAAGAAATTAATTAATTGATTGATCAAGTTACCAACTATACGATAATTTTTTACACTCATTGTATCATCATATAGGAGTCTATGTAAATTTTCCTAAGTCTTCGAATCTTATCTTCCTACGACCACTGCAACTTGAAAGAAGATGGAAGAGAGAAGAAAGGAAGGTAAAACGGAGAAGAAAACTTGTCTAGCCTAGGCAATATACAATCACTCTTCTCTAACCCCCCTCTCCCCCCACTTACTACTCAAGTTCAAAACTTAGATCCCTGCTAAACTTCGATATATGGAGTTATGACAATTAGCATAATCGTGAAAACGTCAATCAAAAAGTTGTCCGAGGATGGGAATAGAGATATGAATGCAAATACCCTTAACCCGACCTCGACTCCAACCTCACAACTCGTTTTTCGCACGATGTGTTGCAGAGGTCCAAAGCACATGTCAACGGACTATCTGTATACCGTGAAAAGATCATAAGGATTAGGTTCCACTTTTCGTTCCCAGTAACTATTATATAATTATAATAATGTATGAATATCATTAAACAATTAGCTATTAATAATAACTATGACCCTAAAATTATGGAGAATTTAATTAAGAAAATTCGTTACAAAAAAGCAATTAACAGAGTGTTTCCTTTACCCAAGAAAAACATAACGAAATATGTCATAATGTCATACATAGGTCCACTTTCCAATAAAATATGTAAGCCCTTTAAAAAGTTGAACATTAATGTGGCATTTAAAACTAATAAAACTTTACAAAATATAATAAAACACAATAAAACCAAAATAAAAAAAGAAAAATTATCAGGTGTAGGCCTATATAAATTGAAGTGTGGCACATGTGACAATGTCTATATAGGACAAACTGGTAGACCTTTTATCTCTCGTATAAAGAAACATACGAGAGCATATAACAGAAATTTAGATATTCAAAATATGCTAACCACCTTCTCCAATATAATCATTGTTTTGATTCAAATTTTAAAATTTTACATGATTGTGACAAAAGAAAGAGGTTGGACCTTTTAGAAGCTGTAGAAATAAATGAATTGAAAAGTAGTAATTAACTATTAAATTCCCAACTAGAGTTGAATAAATCGCCTCTGTTAAATTTATAAGACAGATTATATTTTTAAAAAAGTATTGTTGCATAGATACAGTTATTATGTACTATAATAACACAATTCATTAATTTGTTAACATGTCTGAAACAGCTGTAACTAAATTATATCTCAATAAATATGAAAATCAAATAAAACTGTAAGTTTTATTTTTATTTAATTAAATATTATATAATAGTTCACACCTAGTTATTATTGAAACTTCAATTAGATGATAAAACATCTAAAAATCACTAGAATATGATCAAATATAAAACAAATAAGGTATAATAAACAATACAATAAATGGAGCCATAAAAATACATTTTGGTAAACAAATGAGGGGCTCAGTGGAATAAGGGCCCATCCCAACCAATGATGGATTTTTAGTTATTTGCAGATTATGTATCCTATGGCCATCTTCTGTTAATCTTTAGAAGCTCATAATTCTAACTTTGCTCAAAAGAGGTTAAATGAGACTTTATGTCTAAGAAAAATTTCTAACTTCTTCACGCGCGCGGGGAATAAAGGCCCATCCCAACTGCTGACACGTGACCGTATATTGTCCGCTACTCTGTAGTCCGCTGCAATACTGACTAGCATTGACGGCAAATATCAGTAAATGCAGAATGGCTGATGCGGCAGATTCTTGTGCAAATGGAAATAGTGTAATAAAATATAAGAAAAGAAAAATAAATGTGCAACAGTTGAATAAAATGAAGCAGAACATTTTACGCAACAGTGGAAAGGAATATATATCGGCCTGAATCAGTTGCTTCAAGAGGTGCGGACGAAATTGCTAGTTGCTTATTAAAAGCTGTGCCACTGATTGAAAAAAGTGCTAATAAAAAGAAACTTATAATTTATATAGTGATTCATGTGTTGTTCAAAACAAGAATTATACAATAATGGGACTTTGACTGTACAAGATTGATTGTGGTTGGTTTGAAGAAATTGAACATAAATTTCTTGTACCAGGTCACACTTTCCTTCCCTGTGATGCTGACTTTGGTGTGATTGAAAAAATTAAAAGAAAAACACAAGTGGTTTAAACGCCTGAAACAGTGGGCTCACCTCATAAGAAAGAGTTGAATAAAAAACCATTTACAGTAATTGAGACAAATGCAGAAGATTTTAAATATTTGGATAACTTAAATGTTCACAAAGAGAAATGTGACGCTGGACAAACCATAAGGTGGGCATCAGAAAATCATCTCAGTTTCGTTTTGTGGAAAACAGACACGTAATATACATAAAATCTATTTTCAGTAATTTTACTTTAGAGGAAGTAATAACCCTTTAAAAAAGGGAAAGGAAAGTGTCCTATATTACGAGATGTAATATTGATAACAAAATATCCTAATGATAGGATGATAAAGAAGACATCATGACTCTCATGACATTTGTACCACATGTTGTACACCAGATATTTTAACAGTAGCCTTAAATCAGATGATTATGATGATAATATAAATGCTGCAAACTTAGAATACGTAGATTAATGCAATAATAATAATAATAATAATAATAATAAATGTGCACTCAGGTTGAGCATTAGTGTAGATTAATGCAATATTCAGCAATATTCAAGTTAAAAATTGTTATTTAATTTGTTTATTTATGTTGTATTTTTTATATTCTCAATTTTCTTTTTCTTTTATTAGACATATGAAACAACGTAGTGGTCTATACATTTGCAGGCAGAAAGCTTATTTTATGTACAAGACATGTACCAAATATTATCAATGTGTGCTCTATATATTTTACTCAATGTAGAATTTAATAAAATGCTATTTTTCTCCAAACTTAGTGGAGTTGGGATGGGCCCTTATTCCACTGAGCCCCTCAAATGTCAACAGTTACACAATGTAACTGCAAAATAAGCACTGAAATATAGAAGCGAAAATTGGATACTAATCTTTTTTAATGCCACCAGGTTGCATTTTATGACATTACTGGCTTTCTCCCCTAGCATTGGCAGAATTGTAGGCTAATCCATTTCTTAGGTTGGGGCACCTGGAAGGCGGAGTTACGTTACCCCGATGGTATGATAGTTATAAATGATAATGAAGCGCCAGGAGAGTTCTTAACCTAAACTTAACCTAAATTCCAGATCATGGGTAACCACAGGAAAAATTCCTATGGTTTGACCGGGAATCGAACCCGGGACGTCATGAACATTAGTCAGGAACGCTGACGACTAGCCCATGAGGCTGGTCGGATATTGAATTCTAAAATCAAATAAAAATTGCAAGCGGCACAGATGAGATTTTTACGTCCACTCCTAGGTTTGACAAAATGGACAAGCAAAGAAACACAGATATACGCGATAATTAGAAGTTTAAACTGTAGTTGAAGAAATTCAGAATTATCACAGCAATTGGTTACATGTCCAAAGAATGGACTCGTCTCTTTTTCCTAAATTAGCATTGCAATATCAACCTAAAGGACTTCAAGATAAAGGAAGACCAAAATTAAGATGGACTGACCAACCACATCTTGAGATCTCACAGGAACAGGCTCAAACGACCTAACCCTAAATAAGTTAATGATGATGATTAAATGTGGTAGATGAAATTAATAACTATTACGTGAAACTTAACAAAACAATAACAAATTGCAATAATAAATATGCAGTGACGATGAAAAAATTACATGTTTCTACATGTAATATCCTCCTAAATAAAGGCAGAAATTCAACAAGACGTTAAAATCGAAAAATATACAAAAAAGCTTACGAAAAGTACAAATATCCATATAGGATATACAGAAATACTATACAAAGTATTTGGCAAAGTATGAAGTGTAAAACATAGATTAAGGAAAACATTTTTGAGTAATGACATGGATTTTTTTAATAAGATGACGTAGAAATATAAGCTTAGATAAAATGTCAAATATAAAATTAAGAAGCATCCAAGCATATTTTAAAAAAAAAATCAATCTATCAGGAAAACCAGTATGGTGAGGTATGTCTTGCAACAGAATGACTGGGCCGTACTTCTTCGAAGGGACTGTCTCTGTGGAAACTCATTGTCAATGTTGGAAACCACGATTCCATGTTTTAATGACCTCTTTAACCATGAAAATGGGGTTTATTTTCAACAAAACTGGACTCCAGCTCACTTAATGTTATTATGAGGAATTTTCTTGATCGTACATTTTTTTAGTCCGCTGTTCTAGCTGACGCGGTTGCATGTGTGCTTCCTGTCTAAAGGACACTTTCAAAGATTGCCTTGCGCTTTATTGATAGTCACAGCGAACGCAAGGCGTATTGGAAATTGAAGTTGTTTGAACTCGAACATGCACGTATTCGAATGTGCTACGTTGTGTTAAAATGTTAAGTCAATCGACCGACTACTTTTCAAGTTTTGCAAGCACAAAATACTCGTGCTGAATTTTTATATATAAAATAAGTGTCATCTATGCGTCTGGCCCGGAATCCGTAGCACAAGTGCAGTAGTAATACTCGTACATTCAATCAGAGATATAGAGGACGAAGAGGAAATGCAAGGGAATTCCTCCTCAATCTCAGGATTTAACCTCACCATTCTTCTATCTTTGTCCCGAGCCGTAGCCGAGTGGTTAACGCAAGATGCCTTGGCGCAGAGCTAAGGGACTTGGGCTGGTTCGGGTCTCCATTGGGAAAGAAATGTTTTCATGAAATTTCGACCATTATGAAACTGGTGCCCGCCTAGCAACGTGAGGAATTTGGGTAGCTGCAATAAGATTGGGAAAACAAGCTTAAAGGCTTGGGGACCCGACATTCTGACCACATATCCCCTTATACTGGCAGGATGATCGTCTACCTCCATGATTAACACATGCAGATGTGAGACCAGCAGCAGGACGGTAGGGCAAGGGCATTCTAGGCCCGTCGCGCCAGGGAGATTTTTTATTCTATCTTTGGAAATATCACAGTGCCATAAAACCACGAACACTGGACGAATGGTGAGTTCAGACTAAATATTCATAAAATGACATCCATTAGCAACAATCCAGTAGGTATGTCGCTCTGTTCTACGTCGTCGGGAGTGCACTCCAGCTGAAGGGGGACACTTTGAACAAGTAAGGGACTAAGGAATTCAAAACAGCAAAAGTGTATTTCTTATCATCTTGTTGCAGAGAAATAGTGCTTCAAAGAGTGTATAAGTTATAACATCACTTTCGTGCACTCTGTACATATAAATATACACCGTAGTATTAAAGGCAGTGGCGAGAACTCGTGTACGAATAGAACTGATGTTTTTATACAGTCAATATAACTTACAATATCTTATTGGTCCTTCATCATGAAAAATCGCTTACTTTATGTATAAGTTCAATTAAAAAGTTCACAAAAGCTGTCAACTGTAAAATTGACTTTTTATTTTATGGCAATGGTTACCCATTCTCGCATACATTCAGTGATGGCATCTAACTTATTTTAAACCAAATTGTGTGCTTCTCTTTTTATTATATATTTTTAACATTATACTACATAAGGCTTCGCCGACAAAACCTGCCATGACCTTGGTAGGGTTTCTAGTACTCTATAATCCTATAGCCAGGCGTAATCCAATTCAGGAACCGACATTTATTGGAAGCGTTTGTCAATATTTTTTTATCTATATTACTAACGAGTTTTATTTTTTCTTATATTTTAATAATCAATTAACCGCAGCAATCTTTGCCACAATTACAAAACAAGAAATGAATTAAGAACCTAGTAAAAATATATTCAACTACTCAATGTGACAGAATTATAACATTCTTTATTTACTACGATTTTAAACTTTATTTTATCATTCTATTATATTATCATAAGTAATGCCGCAAGTGATTTCCAATTAATCTAGAGCATTTGGAAATCAAGAATGACATTTGTTAGGACTATTGACGAATAAATTAAGCTCTTTACTCAAAATCATTATTTAAATATAGTTATTTTAAAATATTTATATATTTAACGTAAACGGCGATATTTGAAAACAAATTAGAAATGTTTGGTTATGTTTCATTTGTTCATCACTGCAACTTGATCATACTATTTATTGCCAAATAGGATCGCAATATTGTAAGAATGCACCCTAGTGGAGAAAAAATTAAACACATCAAACTGTATATTATAACCAATATTATAGGTTATTAATTCATTTTTCGAAACAACTCAGTAAAAATCAGTATTTAAAAAGATACTTATTGAACACACAATTATCAAATGTGTAGATCGAAGCAATACCTTAATTATTTGCTATATTCAACGTATTTCTTAGAGAGTCAGTCACAGCAAAATAATGCTCTGACCTGTTCAGAATATTACAAAAGGAGGAACTTTTTTATTTTGGTAATCAAAATTCGATAATTATCGAGGTGAAACACGACTGTGATTGGTTGTAAAACAAAATTAATTGAAGCGTGATTGGCCATTGACTCCCATTTGGGGCATGAGTTAAATAGTCTGAAAATTGTCGCAGACCTAAATAAATAATAACCAACTCGCTAGCTCCATCGATCCGTCGTGTATTACCTCATTCTCTCTATAACAGCTTGATGAAAATGAATGACGATCTCATATCCATCTTTAACTGGTCTTCAAGTATCGGTCTAAATCTAAATCCTAACAAGTCACAAGTAATTCTAATGGGACAACAAAGACTGCTTACAACCTTTGACATATCTACACTTCCAAACATTACTATAAATATATATTATCCCTTATTCTTCTTCAGTAATAGATCTTGGACTACATCTAGACGCAAATTAACCTGGCAAACACAAGTGAAACACATATGTAAAAAGACTTTCTCCATCTTACATTATCTTAGACGTTTAAAGAATTTTCTCCCAGTTTCGTTAAAACAAATCCTAGTGCAGAATCTTGTGTTACCACACTTCGATTATTGTGACATTATATATAATGATCTAAACTATGCCTTGTCGCAGAGACTGCAGCGTGTTCATAATGCTTGCATTCGATTCATTTTCAATATCCGCCGTTATGACCATATTTCCGAACACTTTAATAACCTCTCTTGGCTCCGTCTTACTGACAGACGTAAATTGCCACTCTCTTTCGCTACTTTTCAAGCTTCTGAATTCCTACATTCCTACTTACCTGGCGTCCAGATTTGAGAAGTTATCCTCCTACCACAATATTGACACTAGGTCACAAGATAGCAGTCTGCTAACAATTCCTCTTCATAGCACTTCCTCCTATTCTACTTCCTTCACAGTAGCCTCCGCCCGCTCCTGGAATCTCCTTCCTCAAGATATCAGGGGTTGCCGCACACTTGGCACCTTTAAGTCACGCTTATACAGTTACTGTTGTCTAATAATTAATTTTTCTCTATTATTTAATTTTATACTATGTCATTAATCTTTTCCTCGTTTTTTTTATATCTTGTACATATTATATATTTAATTCGTTAAATTTAGAGTAAATCAAAATACATTATAAATATTAATTGTATTGTATTCATAATTGTAATCGTTTATATATATATATTGTAATTTAGATTTAAGACTTTTCTTTTGTTTTTTTTTTAAACCTGGTTGAGTGGTAGACAAGGCCTTAAGGCCTTAACTCTGCCAGGTAAAATAAAGCTATTATTATTATTATTATTATTATTATTATTATTATTATTATTACCTTTCAACGCATCCCTATTTCTGATCTAATGTTTTCTAATTATTTTCGTCTCATGTATATCTCACCTTCCTTCAAACTATGGTCATTCTTTTCATCCCATTCTTGCCTACTTTCTGGGCGCTTTCCCTCTGGTATTCCCACAAAATGTTTCTAAACTGCTTTTTCAGTCCCCGTTCGTGCCACCTCTTCTCCCCATGATAGTTTATGAGACTTAACTGTATTATTACATCTGATTTCCCATAAAAATCATTTGGCTCACTGTTATGTAGTTTTCTCCATTCACCTGTCTGTTCATCTCTCTTTGGTTCAAAAATTAACGGTAAGTATTTTATTCTCAAATAGGCTACTTGCAATATTTTTCTCCGCCCTTAAAGTAGGAGACCCTGTTTTGCTTCAAACGTAGACTAATAGAACTGGAAGAATAATCGTGTCCAAAGTTAGAAGTATCAAGAAATCGCATCCTTCAATAGTCTATAATAATAGACAAATATCGAGAGCAGCATACATGACGCTAGCAAACTGTCACCGCTTCCCAAGTATACGACCGTCTCATTCAAGTGTACAGATAGTGGCCGAAATACCATAAGATTTTCTTCCCACATGGTGACTCGAACCAGCGTAATGAATATTTGTAACTATTATTCCCCTTTCTTATTCAATACAGAAAATGAGAATACTTTATCTCAATTCCTTAACATAGGTATGCGATGGCGAAATTCTATTACACTGAGCAACAAAAAAGAAACTTTTTATTTGTCTCAGAAAGACGAATATGTGATTCTGATAGTAGATTTTCTCCTGAATTAAAATATGATATCGGTTTTACTCCATCACGCAAGGTTTCCAAGAGACAGGCATTTATAATTTCAAACATAATGTTTTTCTACATTCGTAACTACACAATATTCGAACATTCGGACTCACCTAGAATGTAAGAAATGACGATTTTCTGCTATAATTCACCTGTGAAGCATCCCTCTTGATGGTCCAACAATAATCGGCCAGGATTTCATTTGCCTTGATATATCTTTTCCATAGCTGAAATCTCCGGATGAAAGTGTTCTCCGTTTATTTTACATGGACAAATGGACGAAAAAACGTTTATTAAAAGAATAATTATTTAAATCCATTAACTGAAATTGAAATAAAAAAAACTGTGGGCGATAGAGAAATTCCGAATACATATTAGAAAACACAATAAAAAAAACTGCTATAAATACAACTATTGATACTCATGAGACAAAAATCATGTTGATCAGTGTTATTTAAAAAAATAATCAGGCTAAATGCTTTATTTATTTAACATTTTCCAATACTGTCATTTTTAACACAGTTCCAATAATGGATCATATTATAATATTATAATGATATTGTGAAAAGAAAAATTAATGTCTGAACCAGGAATCGAACCATGGACCTCTAGTTCTCCAGACTAGTGTGCAGCCCACTACACCATTTTTTTCACAATATCATTATAATATTATAATATGATCCATTATTGGAACTGTGTTAAAAATGACAGGATTGGAAAATGTTAAACAACATCGTTTACTGCTTATAAAAGTGGTGGTGTAAAATTCTCAACATAGATAGTCTACTTCTAAACGAAGCCGACCGTTGGCGATGGTTGTGACACCTACCTGACAGCGGACGAAACGAGAATTATAGATGTGTATATGTGGAAAGAATTGTTAATGTTTGTGCCAGGTCTAGAATGGTATAGTGAGCTGCACACTAGTCTGGAGAACTAGAGGTCCACGGTTCGATTCCTGGTTCAGACATTAATATTTCTTTTCACAAATATAATTATAATATTATAATATGATCCATAATTGGAACTGTGTTAAAAATAACATTATGGAAAATGTTAAATAACATCGTTTACTGCTTATAAAAGTGGTGGTGTAAAATTCTCAAACATAGATAGTCTACTTCTAAACGAAGCCGACCGTTGGCGATGGTGTGACACCTACCTGACAGCGGACGAAACGAGAATTATAATGTGTATATGTGGAAAGAATTGTTAATGTTTGTGCCAGGTCTAGAATGGTGTAGTGGGCTGCACACTAATCTGGAGAACTAGAGGTCTACGGTTCGATTCCTGGTTCAGACATTAATTTTTCTTTTCACAATATCATTGTAATATTATAAATGGTTTATGAATCTACACATTACAAATACACACATATATTTCTACTTTATGGTTCCAAATTTAACTGACCATTTATCTTTGCTCTTCCCCCTGTTCTTTTAATTACTCTCAGTGAAAAATAATTTAAAAAAAGTATAATAAGTTTTAACATGTTTCCCTCTGACCACTCCATACTCAAATAATAATAAGGTGCGCGCCGAAAACAACAAACCTCTCAAGTACCCGTCCAAATCTAAACAGCGAACCATCAAAGTGTTCGTGGAAAAAACCGACAATGAGTGGATCGAGGTGCGCCGCATGTGCGCGGCGCGCGCGCACCTTAAAACCCCGTCCAAATCTGACGAACATGGTGCGCGCGCGGCGCGCAAGTGTGTACGTACCTTTAGGTTGGTATTTTAAAGTCATTCTATCTACGTGCCATTGCCAGTTTTCCTTTTAAGTATTAATTATTTAATTCATAGGATTTACCTTTAGCTCTTTGCGGATTTCCCGGATGTGTTTAAAATTAGTTTTAAATATCCAGCTATTGCTCTAAATAATTTTATTTCTTTTGATAGTATTATTTAAGTGTGTCATTTTGTTGTTGTTGTCCATATCTTTGATCCATTATTATTATGGCATAACCATAGATAACTATTTTTATTATTGATCCATTAGTGTTTCATGTTTAATTGTTCTTATCATGGATTTTGGGTATAAATACTGTATATTGCCACTGACTACGGCGCAGAAGCGCTACCTTCCAACACTATCTCCTACATCGCTCTTCAGATCACAACTCGCTTATCGCTTGCCAGACCACTACTCGCTCGAGTCACTACTCACAACTAACTAACGATGATCCGCATCACTTTTATATGTGAGGGTCCAATGATATGGAATCCCGGTCTTGATATTTCTCGAATCGAAACCTCGAGAGGCCGATTTTTCTAGAAAGTGATGTATAAATGCAATTGGAAAACTACACTCAGATTCAACCCAGGAAGTTACTGTGTGTGTTAAAAATTGGGTACTGGGTTGCCATTTCAACAGTATTTTCTTGAGACAAATCCTTATATAAAACTGAAGATTGCAACACATCAGATACATAGTTGTAAGTTGTAGTCGTCTAAGCCACCCCCTCTTAAAGAAAATCAGTTACCACTTGTCACTGAGCTCTTGCGGATCTGTACTATCCTGTGTGAAAGTGCCGACTCTCATATTTACTATAAAATTAGTTTGCATGCCGTAAAAGAAAAACAATGCTTTTTAAATGAATAGAACATAGATTTGGAGAAAGTACTGCTAACCTTGCTCCACCCCTCCTTAACAAACAAATACCGTTATTATGAGTTTGGCAACATCTACCCTCTGTAGGTAGGAGGACACTGGCATAGCCCATAAGGCCTGTAGTAACTTCCTGGGTTGAATTAGAGTGTACCAGCGGGCATTCTCGACTCATGAATCGCGACCCATGAATCCCATATACCATATAAGGCAGCCTAAGAAATTCAAAAGCCAATCCATTATTTGGCCATAATATATAATGGTAAATATACCCTCAATTCACATAAAAATAATATATTCACTACCGATTCCCGATAAGGGAAGAAGTACGAAAAAAATACGGCACAAAATACACGAAGCAGGAAAAAATCAATAGTAACTTTACTTATTCCTGGTTAGAACGTAAGTCTATAAATTATTCCTTAAACTGTAGATTGTATATCAAGTTTCGAATCACCTAGTATTATTTATTGTGAATACAATGGAAAATGCCAGACTGCGGCACAAGACAGTAAAATATTTAACTTCCGCATTCGGTTTATAAAGACACGGCTCGATATTGTTACTTGAAGCACTTACATTCACATTTCCACGAGCTCAAATACCTAATAAATATCTACCTGCCTTCAAGCCAAATACAAGCCAACCCAAAATATTATCTGTCTCCAGAACAGCGTTTTCCCACTTCCAAGAAGAGAAATACGACCAAGCTAATCTTAAATTACTTCCAAACCGCTTTCAGTAGGCGTTCTACACGACAACTTTTAATGAAAGTACAATAACAGAGAAAAACACAGAACTTATATTTCTGATAAAAATCTACAAAATTTGTAACGTTTCGTTTAGATCTGTAAGGAGTAAAATATTCTTCCTAAAAGTTACGTGTCCAATTGTAACACTTTACAAACTATTATATTTAAATTATTTATAAATAAAGACAAACATAACTATCCTAAAACATATCTGCAACTATATAGGTGAATTCCATGGTAACTGACATACCATTTGCAATAAAATGAAATTGACATTTTAATTTTTTTACCCTTCAGACAGAACACTGTTGTTTCTCTTCAAAATGTATATAAAGGTTTCAATATCTTTAACAGAAAATATGGCTTTTCTATGTCTAATACTGCATTCAAAATATACGATTATACACAGGTAACCGAAACAACTGAATATTATATTTTTTTTACAGAGTAAGAGTAAAATAATTATCTCTGAAGTTTCGATTTAATTGAATAACCAATTGTGAATGTAGTAACTTAAATACGACACGACAAAGCCACATTAGGACCAGCAGCATCAAACATCAACCTGGATGCTGTAGCGAAAAATGAACTGCTGAAGATGGGGCGGATGTCCTGAAAGGCCTACAGGCATAAAGATCACATATTTTAAAAGTTGAGGACGACGGATTTTACCAAAGAAGATATTTTAACTTATTTCATTTTATGAATAGGAAGATAATGAGCTACAGGAACCATCTACACGATATATCATAAAAAATAAACATTTTTTTTTGTAAACTGAAATTTTACTTAGTTGCCGACTGAGATCCCAGGTATATATTTTATTATTTTAACTTTTTATAAAGAACAAATTAGTAAATTATTTGGAATCAGTAATATGCGTAAAACAAATTCAGCCAGATAAAATTACAATGGAAGGAGATTCTTTTATAATTTCTGTTATTTATAAGCCTACTAGCTTTTAAACAGTGGCAGAATGCATCGGATACTTGGAAAATAGAAGCCTGATGTCTCAATTCATAGGCCTATATGTTCTACAAACATAAATTCTCAAGTTGAAATGCTCACTTTTAAGGAAAGCGAACCTGCAATATCAACTGTTTTCCATTGCAAAGACTTCCTGGTAGCTAATCATTCTAGTTCCATATGATTAAGATAATATTAGCAATGACAAAAGTAAAACAATTGCAGAGTTCCCTCGAATAAGTATGTAACAATCAATTTCTACAGGAGCGATTTTTTGAGTATTAAAATGAATTCAGTGATAAGTGATATTTATGTAATGTTCTTTATTTCTAAATGTGTAGAATCATTATTAAGTGACTGATGAGCTGTTTATGTGATCGAGTTGTAGTGCAAATAAATGTCAACAAAAATTTCGGCAAGAGTAAACACGGGTTAATTTGACCCAGAAAACGCGTTTTATTTTATATTTCGACTGTTTCTCAAGCGAAAATGGAAAAAAAAAGTAACTTTTTACTGTCGAATGATTAATTAGCTTTTATCCTATCCTATGAAATAAAATTACAATTCCTTTAATTCTACAGCAATACATTAATTATTTAATTCATGGGTCAAAGTTCTCCTTCACATTGGATTATTTTGGACCATATCGTATATTCAGAACCAGGTTTTGTGTGACTATGACAAAGTACAATTCTGCATATGATGCGTAGAGTATTAAAATACAGGGATCAATACTTCTAAAATTCATTTTAAAGCACGGTTGAGGGTATGTAATAAAATATTAAAATATAAAATTAGTACCTGATAAATCAGTCGTCCCTCAACAAAAATAAAGTTCTGTTATAAAACTTCGTCAGGTAGTTAAAACATATTTTAACTACTTGATAAAGTTAATACAGGGGTTATAAAAACTGTACATCATCACCACCATCATCGTGAACTTATATAGGTTTAGGTCATTTGAGCCTGTTCATATATGATCTCAAGATGTGGTGTGGTCACCTGATCTTAATTTTGATCTTCCTTCATCTCGGCGTCCTCCAGGTTGATACTGCAATACTAATTTAGGAAAGCGAGATGGGTCCATTCTTCGTAAGTATGGGTATTTTTAATGAACATACAATATCATCATATGACAGTACTCAATAGTATTACTTCCCATCGGAAAATGCAATAGCTAAGTTAATTTTCTCTTTTATCCATTGATACAAAAATAAATAACTTATCCATGGTAAGTCAAAGTTACACCGGAAGGGATGAAATAACCCTTCTTTACTGTAAATTCCTTAATCGAGGAAGGTCTTTCAATAATTTTAAATATTGATGTTAGACCAATTTCATTATACATATCACGGAATCTCCAAACCGTAACTGAACTCCATTACAGAAAATTTCAAATTTACAATTTTCGTTAAACTTTAACTTTCATTCTATAATATCTGGTATTAGACACAGGTTATATGTATTTCAGAACAATGCAAACTCCCAATTGAATAAAAAGGAAGAGGAATGAAGACTCAACTTTCAGCATTTTGAATAAATCCGAGTTGAACATCATCACAATGACATGTAAAGGGAGGAAAGATAAATAGAAAGCAGAAAGAACGAATTGGAAGGAAGTCATTAGCAAGCCCACATCACTGGACCGTTCAAAAGGAACAAATTTGATACAGCCAGATATAACTAGCGTAGCTTTTAGAGAACTCTTGAACAAATTCAAAGAGGACATGAAAAGATGTTTCCACACGGTTTCTCCCGTTGTTGTCCACATTTTATAGAGATGATATCTTTGTGAAAGTCTTCTGATATTCTTCTTAACGTATACTTACTTAACGCTTTTAAACTACGTCATACATCTTACAAAAGCTTTAGCAATAAAATGAATTTAACTAAATGCTCCAATACTGACCAAACATATAGGCCTAGAGCATCCTGAAAAAATGTTCTAATATTTCATCATCATGAAAAAATCCGTTTTAAGCCACATGGCAAGTGACAGGAAACCTAAAGGAGATGGTCTTAATCTTTCCACCAATGTTTTGGTCTTCCTTGGTTCCTATGTCCAGTTGGAGTATTTTTCAGCCTATTTCAAAACTTCTTCTAGTTCCTCCATTGTTATATCTGGTTCTTCGATTTCATTTTCAAAAGTAAGATTCAATGTTAATTTATTTTAAATACCAAGAGATTCAGAATTTATCATTATCCCATTAGTTCCCTAGCTTCCTGATAAGAATCGCTTTCTTTTTTCTTTATCTTAATTTAACCTCTCACCTTATAGGTACTCTTTGTATGCAACACGCCACTCAGGCCTTACAGTGGCACGTCCTATCGGGAACTGTGGATCACACACATATTTTTTTGATCACCCAAGGATATGGCAGGCCTCCCCGAATGAGTGATCAGCTCAATAGCAGGGCTTCCTCCGTTATATCACAACATTAAGACGAAACACACATTCATACTAAGTATGGCGAATATTATAATGATGATAATGATGGACAGATGATGTTCGGAAACAGTTTGGTCTTAAAGTTGCCTGACATTTGTCTTACAGGTGAGGAAAGACCCCGAAAAAAATCATCCAGCTTTCTTGTCACGACCGGGGATCGAAACCGGGCCTGCCACGTAGGATGGAGCGACAGTACACCGTGACCACACTCACTTTCACAAGTAGTTTTAAAGGATGGGCCTTCTTCAATATGTTGGTGGTCCATGATGGGTTGCGGGTCACATAGAGAACACAGTAACTGGGATTTTATATCAATACGGTACAGATATTCCGCTACACAGTCATACCCGGTGGTGAGTCGAAATATGTGCATTTTCTAATGCCACTCACTGCACTTTCTGTGCTTCGCGTTCGTCGCTGGTCGGATAGATAGTGTTAATTTTCTTCAGAACAAAATTTATTCCACGTCGTTAATAGTTTTTTTCTCATTTTTCTACATTGCACGTTTTATACTTCATTCGTTAAATCAAGAGTAAAAAAAATAATGTCAATAATAATTGTATTTTAGATATACTAAGTAATAATTTTATTTATTGTACCTTAGATGTAACAGTAATTTTTGTATTTTTTATCTAATCCGGTTGAGTGGTAAATAAGACCTTAAGTCTCTTGAGGCCTTAAGGTCTTGTCTACCACTCAAATAAAAATGAATCTATTATTATTATTAAATATTATTATTATTATTATTATTATTATTATTTATTACAAAGCTGCAAAGGTATGGGGATCCCAATAGGTAACAGATTTTTGCTGACATTACAATTTGCCGATGATCAACTGGTTTTAGCGCAAGACAAATTTGATATGGAAATTCCATCATGATAAAAAGGTAGAAAAACACATATGAATCATGGGGTCTCACAGTAAATTTACAAAAAAAAAACAGAATATCTGGCAATAAATAGCAATGAACGAGAAAATTTAATAATGGAAGAAGGAATCTAAATAAAGCAAGTGAAACAAACTAAATATTTGGGAATATTATGGATAACATTGAAGGTATAGGCAAAGAGAACATAAAAACATAGAATTGAATTGAGTAGCAAAATAATATCATCGTTAAATTACATATGGTGGGATAAGCATATTTGGAAAGACACAAAAAAAATATTGGTAAAACATTGGTGGAATCTGTTGCAATTTATAGAAGTGAGGTATGGACAATCAATAAGTACTACAAGAATAGACTAATAGCTCTAGAAATGGATTATTTACGAAGAAGTGCCAGAAAGTCTAGATTAGAGCATGTCACAAATAAGGAAATTAGAAACATAATGGAAGCAGAAGAACAGCATAATTGAAAGAATTGAGGAGAAGGAATTAAAGTAAAGGGTTAGGACATGTCTTAAGAATGGAAAATGAGCGATGGCCCAAAGCAACTATATGAATGGCATCCGAACAGAAAGAAGAAAAGAGGGAGACCAAGGTTAACATGGAAGGAAAACATGAAGACAGTAATGCAAGCTAGAGGGCTAAGCATCGAAGATGCCCAAGACCGTAGGCTTTGGAGTTTGGCACGGGAAGACGGCAGCAGAGCTATAAAAACCCGAAGATAGATATATAGATATTATTATTATTATTATTATTATTATTAACACATATGGGGGATGAAAGAGGTGGATGTAAGCTTCTTGATATGGAATTCATGATAAAAAGGTAGAAAAACACATATGAATCATGGGGTCTCACAGTAAATTTACAAAAAAAACAGAATATCTGGCAATAAATAGCAATGAACGAGAAAATTTAATAATGGAAGAAGGAATCTAAATAAAGCAAGTGAAACAAACTAAATATTTGGGAATAATTATGGATAACATTGAAGGTAGTAGGCAAAGAGAACATAAAACATAGAATTGAATTGAGTAGCAAAATAATATCATCGTTAAATTACATATGGTGGGATAAGCATATTTGGAAAGACACAAAAAAAATATTGGTAAAACATTGGTGGAATCTGTTGCAATTATAGAAGTGAGGTATGGACAATCAATAAGTTACTACAAGAATAGACTAATAGCTCTAGAAATGGATTATTTACGAAGAGTGCCAGAAAAGTCCAGATTAGAGCATGTCCAAATAAGGAAATTAGAAACATAATGGAAGCAGAAGAAAGCATAATTGAAAGAATTGAGGAGAAGGAATTAAAGTGGTTAGGACATGTCTTAAGAATGGAAAATGAGCGATGGCCAAAGCAACTATATGAATGGCATCCGAACAAAAGAAGAAAGAGGGAGACCAAGGTTAACATGGAAGGAAAACATGAAGACAGTAATGCAAGCTAGAGGGCTAAGCATCGAAGATGCCCAAGACCGTAGACTTTGGAGGTTTGGCACGGGAAGACGGCAGCAGCTATAAAACCCGAAGACAGATATAATATATAATGATTATAATAATAATAATAATAATAATAATAATAATAATATTAATAATAATATTATTACAATTTGCCGATGATCAACTGGTTTTAGGCGAATAAGTCTTCTGATATGGAATTCATGATAAAAGGTAGAAAAAACACATATGAATCATGGGGTCTCACAGTAAATTTACAAAAAAAAAACAGAATATCTGGCAATAAATAGCAATGAACGAGAAAATTTAATAATGGAAGAAGGAATCTAAATAAAGCAAGTGAAAACAAACTAAATATTTGGGAATAATTATGGATAACATTGAAGGTATAGGCAAAGAGAACATAAAACATAGAATTGAATTGAGTAGCAAAATCAATATCATCGTTAAATTACATATGGTGGGATAAGCATATTGGAAAGACACAAAAAAATATTGGTAAAAACATTGGTGGAATCTGTTGCAATTTATAGAAGAGGTCATGGACCATCAATAAGTACTACAAGAATAGACTAATAGCTCTAGAAATGAAGGATTATTTACGAAAGAAGTGCCAAAAGTCTAGATTAGAGCATGTCCAAATAAGGAAATTAGAAACATAATGGAAGCAGAAGAAAGCATAATTGAAAGAATTGAGAGAAGGAATTAAAAGTGGTTAGGACATGTCTTAAGAATGGAAAATGAGCGATGGCCAAAGCAACTATATGAATTGGCATCCGAACAGAAAGAAGAAAAGAGGGAGACCAAGGTTAACATGGAAGGAAAACATGAAGACAGTAATGCAAGCTAGAGGGCTAAGCATCGAAGATGCCAAGACGTAGGCTTTGAAGGTTTGCACGGAGGAAGACGGCAGCAGCTATAAAACCCGAAGATAGATATATAGATATTATTATTATTATTATTATTATTATTATTATAACACATATGGGGATGAAAAGGTGGATGTAAGCTCTTGTAGGAAAACCAGAGGAAAAACTCACAGTTGGTTGACCAAGAATAAGATGGGAGAATTACATTATCCATGATTTGAGGAAAGTAGATTATACAGAAGATGATTGGAAAACATTAGCTCAGGATAGAGAAGTATGGAGACCTTATGTCCGCGCGGCCATGAACCTATGGATTCGATAGAGCTAGTGAGTTAGTTTTATTGTTACTAATATGGCGGCTCCGTGGCGCAAGCGTTAGACGCTCCCTTTCACCTCTGGGGTACCGATATCGAGCTCGGTCATTCCATGTGGTTTCGTGGACGAAACGGAGCTGGACAGGTTTTTTTCTCTGGGGTTTCTCCCGTTTCCCGTCCCACAATGCCATTCCATCATTCTCTCCACACTCATCTCATCCATTTCGTTTCATTTCATTCATCTGTTCCTGTGATGGTGCGTCAGGTGTGGTCGGCCGGAATCCTTGCCATTCACAGACCTCTATATAAGGGATCTTCATCTCACCTCATCCCTCAACCCGACCCTGAGTTGGACACCAGTTAAAGATAGTAATATATTATTGATATCTATTTTCAATTTACGCACCACTTCGGCAGATAAATATACGTAGATGACTTATCATTGCATTGTGTACAGAAAGGTGTGTAGTAGATGGTTATGTGTTTGTGTAGTGTAAACTGTATGTATGAGGGATGATGATTAGGAGAAGGGAGAATATGAAATCCGATGTAGCATAAAGCCTACTCCTATCGAGGAGCACCAAGAGAACAGTCAGGCTTAATGTTCCCATCCGTCAGACGAATCGCTAACAACAATACTACCGCTGAGGGATTTGCAAATTTAATGCAGGGATGTGATGCACAATCTTGCTACTGAACATTGTGCATTTTATCAATTCTACAATTAAACTTTTTAATCCCGCCGAGTATCTAACCCAGGACCATTAATCAGGAAGCAAGCTCTGCGGATATATTGCTACATATATTCTGAATCCGTCAGGATTTTAGTTATTGTATCTTTCATAACTTATCTAGTGTTCTGTCTGCTATTTCGTTATTGAAAGCATCCCTCACTGTTCTTTTCAGATGAATACTTGTGTCAGCATGGAGCATAATTTCTGCTCGTAATGAAATTGTAAATATAGTATATATCTATCGACATCAGAAGAAAAACGTAAACGCCGGAATGCTTAAAGTTCAGTGCGACGAGCTCAGAAGAAGTGCCCTGCGTAAGGTGCATTATTATTTTTTTAAAGGAATGTGCCTCCGACGATTAATAAATTGTTATCTTTTGTAAACAGTGATCCCGATTTGCAAAACTTGAAAACACTAGGTTCCGTACGATTCTGGACAAATATAAATTTGACGAAAGAATCGAAAAAAAATGGCAATAGATCGCGAAGATATTTTGATGTGGCGTAGAAAAATTCTAAGGAGAAGGGAGGAGGAGGAGGAAGAAGAAGAAGAAGAAGAAGAAGAAGAAGAAGAAGAAGAAGAGGATTCACCTCAAGGAATGCACGTCTTATCTGATTCTGAAGGCCCATATATATATTTTTTGTCATACATTTTTGTTTGTCATATATAAATGGAAATGGAGAAAGTTCTAATTCTTGGTTCCATCTTATATTGTATTCAGCCTTATTTCTCGTAAAGTATGATGTTGCCTGAAAACAATATTTCAATCTTTAACAGTTCAGTACACAATTCAGTCATAACGCGAGTGAAAATAGTATCACAGTTCTCCAAGACGGAGTTTACATTACAATGGAACTTAGCTTGAAATTAATATAAAAATAGGAACGCGGATGTCTTTCATACATAATTTAATCATCTATCCTATCTTCATTTTGGCCCATCATCTATCGCCTTTCAAGTCCAGTGACTATCTCTTTTCAGATATCGGATTCCAATAAGTCTGTGTCTCGTGTGCCAGGCGAAGCTAATGGCTTTCATCCGTGCCTTCCTTTTTATAATCCTACAACATTTACTTACTGTGAATCTATTTTTTATACAGTAATTCTCCAATATTTATCGACATTTTATTTCATCTAATTTATTAACGCTTTATTATCAAGGTCATATTACGTCTTTGGATTTGTAGATATAACCACTAAAATATTGCCTACATGCAAATATTTGTAAACCGGATGAATATAATATGATGCCAACGATGACCGATGGTGTTCGGAGATAATTTGGGCCTAAATTTTCCAACATTTGTACTACTTATTTTCTTCTTATTAATCGTAATTTTATCTCATATAGTGCCCCCCAAGCCTTACAGACAGAGGGATTTAACTTTGGATCACACAGATACTTTTTTAACCACACATGGACATGGAGGATTTTTTCGAATGAGTGATCAGCTCAATCCAGGACATCCTCTGAAACAACATGAACATTTAAGACAAAATACACCAATCATTCACACATTCATACTAAATATGGAGAATGTGGATGACGATTATGATGACCAGATTGGGCCTTGAAGTTTCCTAAGATTTGTTTTATAGGCGAGGAAAATCCCTGGTAAAACCACCATTCAGGAAATTTGTCTCGAACGGAGATCGAACCCGAGCAACTAACATAACCCTAAAAGGGGCCAAAATTTCATCATCATCTAATATTTAAAGGAGCGGCGGTGGATCATTTGTCTTGCAGATTAGGATAAAAAATCGGCCACGAAACATGTCTCAACCGGGGATCGAAGCTGGGCTCGCTGCGTGAGACAACGGCGTTACCCCTAGACTACAGCGTTAGATCTTGTCTAATGTTGTGCTCTAATAATTTTCATTTTGTGCCCCCTCTTCCACACAGTTTCCTTATACATATATTATTATCAAACAGGTTTATAAATGTATATCATCCTATGACAAATGTTAACAGTCTTATTCTTTTTCTCTAACTGTTTCTATCTTCATTTTTTTTTTTACTTCCTGCAATGATGTGTGTTGAAGTCTACCTCTTCGTCTTCTTCTAGATAGCATTATTGCAAATCCTTATTTCTTAATCTTGTATCCCCCAATTCGTTATACGTATTCATATTATTTCAATTGCCTGTTTTTCATGTAATCAAGTATTGATTCATTTTTGCTCAATTCTTGCCCCCCCTTTTTTTATTTCAGTGGATTCCGAATACATGAAGTTATTGAAAATATTTTTGAAACTTTTTACACATATTCACCGATTCTATCTACTAGACACCGACCATTTCCGTGATGATTATATTATATAAAAACTGCATCTGTTTATAACGCTCTAACGGCCGCAATTTTTACGTAATCAGAGCCAAACTTGGCATATAGCAATAAATTAAAAAATAAGTATGGCTGAAATTCGTTAATCAGTAAAATCGGACCATTATAAGTGTAGGAGTTCACCAGAAGCAAAAAATTACAAATATTTTTAAGTAGCACATTTTTGTTTCCCAACGAAACTCAAAAAGTAAAATAAAACGAGGAAGATATTCTCGAAAAAATTGCGAAATCCGACCATTAGAAATCGAGGTTTACCTGAAACACGAAATATAAAAATTTGTTCTAACAACTGCCATGTTTCCTTCGTCACTATATATAGGCGTACCAAAAATGTTAATTAACCGTTAATTGGCAATATATACTATAAGATAAATCTATTTAATGTAGGCCTATTCAGTATTTTAATAAAAGCATGGAAAACTGATTCAGTAGATATTAATTTGTGTCAAACTATACAACAAGATGCAATGGGTAATAACTTACAGTTGTGAAAGGTTGTTTTCACTGCAGTCGAATACTTTTAAAAGCCGGCATTATAATTTTAGGTTAATTCGACTTGATGTGGAATTCACTTAATTCACGCAGTTACTGCGTGACGGATTTTCATTTTTTCAAGTCTGAACGTCATAAGTAATCACTATCCAGTGTTGATAATTTTGATCTTAAATTCTGACCTACCTTTCCTCTAAATAAGTAGTTATATTTTGAAATAGTCTACAGATTTGTATAAATGAAAAAACTCCTGGCGCGACAGCCCTACAAGGCCCTTAGCCTACCAGCCGGCTGCTGGCCTCACATCCACATGTGTCAATCACAGAGGTAGATGATCAACAGCCAGTGTAGGGGTGACATATGGTCAGCATGTCGAGTCCCCCAGCCGTTATAGCTGGTTCCTCAACCTGGAGCCGCTACTTATTGTAGCTACCCAAATTCCTCACGATGCTGGGTGGACACCGGTCCCATACTGGCCGAAATACCATGAGAAAATTTCTTCCCCCATGGAGACTCGAACCAGCACAAGTCCCGTAGCTCTGTGCCAAGGCTTCCTGCCTTAACCACTCGGCTACGGCGCGGGACTTTGTATAAATGAAGGGCATGGAAATTTAGATACGGCCATCTAGAGAACCCTGAGCATTCATTCTTCTCATGTACAAGTATTCTCAAGTTTTCTCAACAGATGGCAGAGTAATAAATCCATGTTTGTTATAAATATATTTTGTTTAATTGATACTTTTTTTGGTTTAGAAAGTCTTATATTTCTGTTTCAATATTATGTGGCACACGACAATTTGACCCCGAGCCCTTCAAGTTAATTTTAGTTTCATTAAAACATAGGCCTACAACATAAGTTAATTAAGTTTAGACATAAACATATAGTTAATTCAATTTAGATACATCTGAGAACAAAGAGCTTCAGACATTCTTCAGTGGGTAATATGAGATTTACAAAATATTAAAAAAATTAAAATTAACAATATATTCGTATTACAAAAAAAAATCTAGTGCCAACTACAGGAGTAAAAACAATCAAATCCACTTTCATCACAGAGAGACAAGGCACTTTAATTTTTAAACTAAGATTTTATTTCCTTTGTAGGACTTCGGCCTACACTTTTTTTCAGAGCAGATTTGTAATGGACTGTGAATTATTTTACTTTTCCCCCCCTTGGAATTCTTCTTCTCCTTCATTTTTCCATTATAGGTTTAAACCTGTTCTTCCTCCAATTATTTGTTGTCTCATCATAGGTCGTAATACCACCGCTTTCTGGGACGTCCCTGTTGTCTAGTTCCCCTAGGTAGATTATCCCTTGCAATCTTGACAATTCTACTGCTGTCCATCCTGTTTATATGTGTATCCCATTCTTGTTTACTCCTACATACCCAGCCCTTAATATCTTCTGCTGCACATGTTTTTCTTGGAATGAATTACTCAATCCCTATAATAAAAATGGGTCTTTCAAGATTGTTTTTCCCCTGTACACTTTACACACACATATACAGAGAGAAAGAGAGTTTCCATTTGAATATTGGAGGGTCATCTCGTGATAACCTAGCAGTAGAATTTTGAAAGATATATCTTTCACTAACAAACTCAAATTAAATTGTTAAATTATGGGCACAAACTGATTAGTCACAATTTGGACGAGCCGTTTATACATTCAGTGTTAAATTAGAATTAAATAAATTCATTCCTTTATTAACAGCAATGGAAATTGGGCTGCCGAAAAAGAAAAGTACTGTTTACCAGTCAGAAATTTATTTCGTTTTGTATTTAATTTAGTCTCGGAATGCAAGTAAATGTTTCCCACCTCTTTTCCCTACAGGCAACTTAAATAATTTACCATCTCATCTCCGGCTGGTTGTATAAGGGTTCTTGTTAGACGGAATAGAGTAGAATTCCTAAGTAAGTTCATTTCTTTAATGCGGTTCTCTTGTTTTTTAAATGTATTCCTGCTTGAAAAATTAAGTTTTAATCCTTTTATTTTTTAACTCTTATTCAGAAAAGAAGACACTAACTTCCAGAAACATTAGGAAATGAATCTAGTTATTAAAGAAAGCTAATCTTTAAATAAGAGAGAGTGCAAAGAATTTAAATTGGACTGATTCTGAATATATTCCTAATACCCAGAGTGGATTTTTATGACATGTTATTTCTTTCTTAAGGATATATCGAGTTTAGAGTAAATAAAAATAGTCATACAGGTATATTAATAAATATGATATTCCTGCCGATTATAAAAATGTATTACACATTATCAATAAAACCAAAATCACCAAACTAAAATAGGGCCTATTGAAATTGCGCGTTTCGATAGCGAGGCTAACATTATCAAAACTAGTTATTGATTGATTTATTCATTAATAACTAGTATTGATAATGATAGTCTCGCTACCGAAACGCGTTGACTATTTTAATATTTTGGTTTGGTGATTTTGGTTTTATTAATAATGTGTAATACATTCATATAGATAGGATATATCTTTTCTGATATAAATTTTTATCTTTAATTGTATTAAGCACTGCATGCGACTGTACTTTTAAAATTCGTTACAGAACACCGTTGAGGTCACTATGTTAAAGTTAAAATATAAAATCGGTACCAGAGATCTCAGTCGTCCTCAACAATATAAAATGCTGTAATATTCTGGAGGCCTTTCGAAAACGTATATTCCATCTTGTGCTAATTAAATGGTACTAACTGTTGCAGGTCAGAACCCTCTATACAATTTTTTTAAAATCATATGTAAAACATTTTTAGATGAAATTTGCATTCATCTAATATTTTTAGGTAATAAAAATACACTCATCTGTTTATGTGTTTTTTTTTTATTTTACGGAACCAAACTCGGTAATAGCAATCAATTTAAAATAAAAGAGCTCTAATTCGTTGACTAGCAAAATTGGACTATTAAGAACGGAGGTTCAAGTGAAACGAAAGTTTTAAAATCGCTCTATTGATCGCACATTTTTCATTTTTCGCAACGAAACATGGAAAATGCCATTTAAATAATACAAAAAAATCTTCAAAAATCATCGAAATCCGACAATTAGAGGCAGGTTTTATCTGAAATACGACTATTTCCATTGAGGTTTTAAGCGGTTTCTTCAATCCAAAGAGCAAAAATGTTGGAATAGTACCCCAAAAGGTCCGCTTCCGACTTCACTCTGCTAAATAACTTCAAATTTAAATTCAAAATTTAACCCGAGGCTAACGTACTTTACAGGAACCCGGGGTTCTACCTATAAAGGAAAGCCGAAATGGATCCCTCACCGCCAACATAAAAGTGATGGCCACAGAGCATTCCATCTATCTACCACACGCTATCTTTCTGAAATCCGAAATTTAAAACTCGCTCTTACGGTTGTCATGTTTGTTTTCCCTTAACAAAACTATGTACATAAGTTTTAATTAACAAAATTAATCTATATTTCATAAATCAGTAAAATCTAATCATAAATTAAATTTGCTGAAGAATTCGCTTAGTTTACGCAATCCCAACACGAGGTACTTTTCTGATTTTATAAGTATATCCTAAACGTTAGATCATTTCAGTTCATACAAATGGCTAATTCGTACCCAACTAGGTATTATTATATGTCTTTGATGAAAAGAAAATTGTTATGTAAATTACCAGGAAGCGGTATGTATATATACATACAATGGTTAAATGTATTTCAACCCTCATTCCCCTGACACTGTCATTCAACTCAAAGGAAGAAAAATTAGTTTTAGTATTCCGCAGCCTAAACTCGGCCGGCAGCGCTGTGTGGGGGTGGGTGGTAGATGACAGGCCACCAGGACCCATGTCCCTTACGCCATCTACTGAAATAACATGCCCGCAGCACATGTTCCCTGCTACAGTGAATATTCTGGATTCTCTGGACCTAGGATACTGATATCATTTGTGCGAAATCATCCCTAATTACAACCTAAACGCTAACAATATCAAATAGCCATTTAAGCCACAGAGAATGAGAGCACAGGGGCAAATACTTCCTTTAACTTCTAATTATAATTATATCCTTTATTAATTTGCATCTGTATTTAGTTTCTTTTATCGTTATTATTATTCATAAGTTTATTTTATCGTTATTATTATTCATAAGTTTATTTTATCGTTATTATTATACATAACAATGATAAAATAAAATAAATAAAACTATTTTTCCTTATTATTAATCATAATAATGATAAAAATAAACTAAATACAGGTACAAAATAATAAGAACTATACGGTAGTTAAAAGTTATTGCCGAATTGTTAACACTGAGGACAGCATTTCGAAACGAATTGGTAAAACACACAATCCTTCTAACGAACAATATTTTATATCATACTAGCAAATACCCGGCGTGCGTTACTCCGCGTAGGTAAATTAAATGTGTTTTATATTTAACTGAATAAATAAAAAGAAAAATGATTGTAAATTTATATCGTAATTATTTTTAAATAACCCGTGCTGATTATCTGGCGTTGCCCGAGAATCTACTTACCCCGATCTTCTTGGCATAAATGAGCTGAAAGATAAATATGGTTATTGTGAGTTATCGGTAAAAGATAGACATTTATCCTGTCGGTTACTTTCTGGTATAATTTTTTTTAGATATTCAATTATATGCATATAAATTTGGTGTATTTGTTATAGTGTAGGCAGCGTACTATTTAAGCGTCCAAAGAGCGACTTTTTTTGTGCATTGATGCACTTTATTTAGCTCCGGCCCTACAGTACATATGGTAATCTGCTATACACGTTAATTATCCCAGAAAAATTCTCTAAATGATGCTAAAAACCTCATTCAAATCGGTAAAGTAGTTTTTTGAGTCCATAAAGGGCAGACAGACACTAATTTTTATTTATATTATAAATATTATGTCAAATTTGTTTTACTAAATATAACGTTAAACTCTACATATTCGACTTCGGAATTGAGGCACCGCCTCAACGCTAGGTGTTGTGCACAGAATAGATTGTTTGTAAACGGCTGGAAAGGCAGTGCACAAGTATCGCGTGAGACATCGCAACTGAAGTCCAATCACTGGAAGGAAATACAGAATGAATTACCACATTTATTTTTGTTTTATAAACAGAGTACATTTTATTTCTGTTATCAACATATTATTTACAAACTATGTATAATGAATCCACAACACCTAGCGTTGAGCGGTGCCTAAAGTCCGAGGTCTACCGATATCATAGAATGCATTTCACTGTTTGAAGGAGAAAAATTAATTATCCATCAAAAAGTAATTACATATGCCTGACTTCAAAGTGTTAAGTGTGAAGCAATCCATGAAAATTCGAAAGAGGGAATTCCAGGATTGAGCAGCGATTATTGTGAAAGAAATAGAACAACAATAGATATTCCGAAGGCATATTGTTAGCATACTGATAACTTGTAACCTAGTGTTAAAATTGTAGCTAGAAGAAAACGTATCTGGACTTCTGGTAACAAGATGTTTAAAAGTTTTGAAAATAATTAAGGGAGAAGAGTTTAATTTACGTTTAACGCTAAGAGATTACAGAATGAACTATCTCACTGACACTCATCAATCAAATAAAACACTGGCACTATCGAAACCGTAGGTTTCTGCCCTTATCATGAACATTTTTTTTTCAATCGTTCCTGTATAAGCCTAATTTATCTGCTTTAAATCATTGCAAGTAATTACTTTCCCACTTCATTCTTGGCTGGCCTACCTACTGGGTACTTTCCACCTGGCTTACCTACTAACGATTCCATGCTCTTCTTTCACTCACTGGGAACTTTCCCTCTGGCTTTCCTACTATGTTTCCATGCCCCTCTTCCATTCCCCTTTCGTGCTATATGTCCTGCCTATCGTAGTAGGCGAGACTTAACTGTTATTACATCTGGCTGCCAATAAACTTTTTTAGCTCACTATTATGTAGTTTTCTCTATTAACCTGTCTGCACGTACTTCTTCGTTCTAAAAATTTTCAAATTCTTCATTCTCAAATATTTGTAATTTTTTCTATCTTCTGTTAAAGTAAAATACCACTTTTGCAACCATATAGGTCTAATAAAAGTGGAAGAATATTATTTTATATATTGTAGTTTAACATTTTTTTTATAGAAGTTTGTATGACCAAAGTCCCTGTAAATTACAATAGCATGGGATTATTAAAATTGAATCTCTGTTTAATTTCTTTCTGTACCTCATTCATACTTGCAGTTAATGTTCCTAAGTAGGCCTATTTGAATTTTGCTACTTCCTCAAAACTTCCTCATTTGTTAAGTGTCCATTTAAATTTTATTTTAATAAAAAGGAAGAAACTGCTTAAACGTCTAAGGCAATGTATAATTCAAAAAGTATTTTTAAATATATGTTAAATTAGTTTAATGTAATCCAATATATCTGAAATGATAAACTTTTAACATAAAAAGGACTAGTTTAAAGTGTAATTTTATAGAATCTGAGACAAGGTGTTTTGAACATAAGCACTGATATCACTTTTAATAAAATTTTCTCCCAGAACTAAACAACTAAAAGAATTTACAACATTTAAAAACATGTTGGTATCGCAGCAGGAAGTCGTACCGGAAAATAAATGTGACGACCGTATAAGAAAGTGGTTATGACCACAGCGTGAAACATTATAATTAAGCTAGAGGAATGTGAAAAATTAAAATTCTGCATACCTGTATTAAAATTAAGGTCCAAATTGTCGCTAAATTTACACCTAATATTCTTATGATACACTGTCCAATTCATAAAGTAGAAAACTCAAAAGAAAAATATTTCAATTGTTCAAATTTGTTAGTGTAGATAGTATTAGCCAATTCCAAAGGAATGAAGCAATTGAAGATGTTCTTACGATTTTTACGATTTTTTTTTTTTAATTCACAGATCTTCACCGATACTACTGTACACCGAACACGAACCATAATAACTTTTATATATAATATATATTTAATATATATTTGTGTCTGTGGTGTGTTTGGGGTGTGTGTGTGTGCTGCGGCGCGCACGCGTCATGTGTCCGGTTACCGCTCGAGCGGCCGCAATTTTTTGTTTTACCAAAACCAAACTTGGCATATATCGGTCACTAAAAAAATTAAGTCGAGTTCATTAGCCAGCAAAATCGGTCCATTAGTTGTAGTAGTTCACGTGAAACGACGATTTAAAAAATCGTTCTAGCTTGTTACAAATTTTATATATTTGCATTAAAACTCAGTACATCATAATTAAGAAAAAAAAAGCGGGGAAAACATATTCCAAAAATCAGGGAAATCCAACCATTATAAGTTGGAGTGTACGAGAAACCGAAATTAAAAAGTCGCTCTAGCAGCCACCATGATTCATGGAATGTAGGCTACATGTATAAAATAATATGTTTTCCCCGGTTTAGATAATTTATTTTTCTTTTTAGTTGTAGCAAAGAATTGATTGCTCTTACATTAGTATATTACAATACGAGGTTGGGAATGGTTTTTAATTTTCGAGATTCTGTAAAACACTTCACAATCGTGCGTTGTACATTATTTTTTGCGCGATGGTGTTTTCAAAACAATAAACAATAGTAAAATAATAAACAATAGTAAAATAATATTTTATATTTGTTGGAAACATTTGCATTCATTATAAACAACTAACGTTAACAGTGTGGGTAATGTTTATTAGTTGAAACTACAGGAGGCCATGACACCAGTCAGGTATAAAATGGCGGGCAAGTACGTATTTATTGTTTTATATTGTTTCAAATAAAGTTCAGTTCATTTAAAATGCAGTGTTTCGAATAACGTATATTAACACTACATTTTGGAAATATTTTTGTAGCCTATATAGGCCCCTACATTGTACGTAGTATACATAAAGGGCAGTGGTTTTACTTCCCGCACGAGGGCTGTAATATGTAAAATTACATTAAGGCGGATTCAGTCACTACTGCCAATTAACAAAATGAAATTAAAATTTTATCTCAGACTGTTAAAAATGCAATGTGAAAACATTTATTTTGGTTGGTTCTATAATGAAATAGTAGTGCTGATATTAACTTATTTATTTATATAGACTGTTCTTACTCGTTTACTTGTAAAATTAATAATTAATTTGACATGGTTTTTGTGAATAGTACAATAATGTCAGGTCTACCGATTTTTTATAGTATTTATAATGATCATGAAGTAGGCCTACATAAATATGGAATCTAATAGGATAATATGTCCTCCTTTGTGGTCTCGAGGTAGCATGCTACCTTGTCACCCAACGGGCCCGGGTTCGATTCCCGGTCGGGACAGGTTCCTGGGTGAGGTTTTTTTTTCGGGGTTTTTCCTCACCTGTAAGACAAATGTCAGGAAGCTTAGGGCCCAACAGTCCCGAAAATCATCTGGCCATCATCATCATCCTTATCATTATCATTATAATCCTTCACCGGTGTGGAAAGCAACGGGAAGTTACCACACCTACAATTCCCTAGTAAAGCTGCAAAACATAGCAGTGAAAGACCTGCCCTCGGGCAGAATTACTATGGATGGGACAGTAAGTTATTTAGATAGGTAACCCCGAAATGTAGGAAGTTGAACTTTCAATCATAGTCGCCATTGCTGTAAGTACGACAAAACGCACTATCGCGCAAAAACAATAATTTAGTGTGACATTTATTTTAGATTGAACAGTCAAGCTCAATCGAGTGGTGAATGATGTCACGTACTTAATAAGTTGGCAAGATCACATAAATGACAATATTGCACTAATTTTAACACCTTCAAACCACATTCCCAGAAATTGATAGTCACATCGTTCATCCAGGAAGTTCTTCAATCATAAGAGATCGGTTTTTAAATGTTTACTTGGGCAGGTTCCTCAATGTGTCACATCTTCCTATACCCAATTACAAACATATTGTTACTCTCCTTCATTTCAATCTCCATAATCCCATTCCTGTTCCCTATAGTCCAGCCGCTGAGTATCCGGCCCTGTCGTCAAAACGTCAGGACCGGAAACTCAGCGGCTGGAATATACATACTGTTAAAACACCATCAATCTACGTTATTTTTGGCTTCTTCTACAAAGTGGGTCTCGTTCTAGTATTTTTATTGGGAGTTTTCTAATGTTATTATTTTTACGTTAACATACTACTGTAATATTGGCCTCGATGATCTAAGGGTTATGTTCCTTGTCTCTGGTGCAGAGAGTCGCAGATTCAAACCCGGTCGGGGTCAATGGATTTTTAGGATGGAAAAATCCAAGGGACAAATCTTCCATAGGACTCTAAGCAGTCGGTCCCGAGTCTGAAGAATTTTGGGGTCATAAAACAATCTGAAGCGTTTGGATGTAATTATATATATATATATATATATATATATTTTTTCAGTTTATGAGTTTGTATTTTAAGAATTTTAATTTAGTACCCCTGAACAATATTTAATCGGCCTTCCTCCATCCAGGTTATATATATTAATTGCCCAACAAATGTCACACGAGGTGACGTACTAACCACATGACACTCATTGACATTCGTAGGGAAATAAGCGTAACTAAATTAGCTCACACAAGAAACTCCCACAAGGAACACCCATGTCTCCACTTAAAGGATTTACAAGGATATACCACAGCATACCATTTTAATGGTTTGATTTAGAAATCATACTTGAAGTTTGAACATTAATATTTTATTTAATTAGGTCCTGTACTGTTTCTTATTTTAAGCCTATGTCTTATATAAATCTAGCTAAATGACTCCAAGAGTCTAATTTTGCAAAATTTAATTTAAGTTACTTATTTTATTAATTTCAATTTCCATTTATCAGTCGAATATGGCATTGCACTCATTATTCTAACATACTCGTATTCAAATTTTGTGTTTTTGTTTTAGAACTTGGATTATGAATTTCTTGAGTAATAACGTAAATATGGTAGTGCAACAATTAAAAAGGATGTGGTACATAATTTGAGGAACATGTGAATGAATCGGTATGCATCTGAGCTCATTAGCGCCGGAATTCAAATCGGCAACAAACAGCCGAAAACGTTTGCTCAGAGGTTTCTTATATCAGATTTGAGATAACTTTATGCGTCACAAATCTACGATACGGGATCCACGACTCTAAGCTTACTTCTATTTCCCGTTTTCAGGATTTCTATGCCCATAAAAAATCTATAGAGCCCGGCCAAGTTAAAACCCGCGAACATCGAAACTACAAACAAGCATGGAAACCAATAGTTCACCAGGACCGACATTAATCAAATAACTTTATCATAAGCAATGTCACGAGTGATTTCTAAATCATCGATAAATTCACTTCGTGATTCGTGAATTTATCTAGAGGGTTTGGAAACCAAGAGTGACACTGTTAGGAATATTTAACGAATAAAATTAAGCTGTTTACTCAAAATTCATTATTTAAATATAGTTACCGGTATTTTAAAATATTTATATATTTAATGTAAACGGCTATATTTGAAAACAAATCAGAAAAGTGAGGTTATGCATATTCACTGCAACTTGATCATATTATTTATTGCCAAATAGGATCGCAATATTGTAAGAATCATCCTAGTGGATAAATAATGAAACGCATCAAAACTGTATACTATAATCAACATTATAGGTAAAAATCACAGAATCTGTTCATTATTTGCTATATTCAATGCATTTGTTGGATAAAAATAATGCTCTGACCTACTCAGAATATTAAAAAGGAGGAGTTTTCTTTATTACAAAAGTAGAAGCCGATAAAAGGAAATCGATAAAGAGCGAGGTGGAACAAGACTGTCATTGGTTGTAAAACAAAATTCATTGAAACGTGATTGGTCATTGACTATCATTTGGGGCATGAATTAAATACTTCATATTATTTCTCTAATAACTTACATTATATGTATGTATATAGGCCTACTATATACGTTCCTAGTGGAAACTCCTACCGGGAGTTTCTTAACCAAACTAATTTAGTTACGCTTATGTCCCTACATATGTCAGTGAATGACTTGTGGTCAACACATCACTTCAATGAGATATCTAGAAGACAACTAAGGTAATTACTAGAATGGTGAAGACCGATTATATTTTGTTAAAAGGCACTAATTCAGACTTGAGGTTCTTTTACGAGCCCGAAAATATTGAGATTCTGTCCTCCCGGAGGACATGTCCCTTGATTTTTTCTTCCTAAAAATTAATCGATCCTCCGGATTTGAACCCGCGACCCTCGGGACTAGAGGCAAGGTTTTCGAACATGCAACCTTAAATATGGAAGGAAGAATGACATCTATTAGACTTCATTGCTTGGCTATTTTGTTCCTTTCATATGTAGTAAACCTGGTCACGTGAATATTTGGGCCAAATATATCCACAGATTAGTATCTTTACACAATAAATATTTTTATTGTTTTGTGGGCACATTTTGATCGTCTTGGGTTGCGTGGTAAAATGCGAAATTAAATTAAATTGTGGTTTCATTTTTCAACGAAGGCGGACCGCATAAAAACATGTAAAGTGTCCTTGCGGCCCTGTAACATGGTAATACTAGAGTATTAGTATGAAATATAAACTATTTTAAAACAGCAATTCTTCTATCTTATGACGTTTAGGCCATATGTAATACTAGTTTTGAAACATCCTGTGGGTGTGTAAAAATCAAAGCATATTTAGATTAGATAGTTCTCTTTTTATCGATTTCAACTGATTGCTTAGTTGCTTACCACATGCAGTTAACTTTTTACGAAAGAGATTTATTTCAAATAAGACGTGCCAAGATTTAATGACTTTTTTCTTTACCTAATATAAAATATACATAAACATACACTATAACAACATAATCATTTTAAAAATGCAATAATGCAAGTTCTGAAAATAATGAACATTTGAATATCCAATGTTAATGAGAAAATTAGAAATGCAAATTATTTAACATTAAATTCACGTTTATAACGACGTACACGTGAATACAAGAATCAGAAGATTTATGCAAAATAAGGGGAAGGGGTGAAATAACTGCCATAAGTAATTTCTCGACCAATATATTGTAGTCACATGATATCTACAGAGGTAGTCGTACAAATCTGAAAACTCTGTTTTTATAACTAACTACTGGCATCGTCGAATCCATAGGTTCATGGCTGCGCGGACTTTAGCTCTCCATATATCCCTACCTCGAGATGTTTTCCAAATCACCTCTGTAAAATTTATTTCCCTCAAAACATGGTTAATGTTATTCTCCGATCTCATTCTTGGTCTACCAAATAGGCGTTCTCTTCTGGTTTTCCTAAAGAAGCTTCCATGCATCTCCTTCATTCCCCATTCGTGTCACATGTCCTGCCCATCGTATTCTGAGACTTAATTTTCTTACTATATCTGGCTTCATATAAAGACAATGAAGCTTATTGTTATGTAGTCTTCTCCATTCACCTATCTGTACATCACTTTTTGGTCCAAAAAAATTCCTGAACTTTATTCTCAAATACTCGCAATCTCCTTTCCTCTCTTAAAGTAAGAGTCCACTTTTCGCATCCATATAATATAAATGGGAGAATAATAGTTTTATATATTTTCAGTTTAACGTTTTTTTTAAAGGAGTTGCGACGACAAGAGTCCCTGTAATGCATAATAGCACGCATTTCCAGAATTGAGCCTATGTTTAATTTCTTTGTGTATTTCAATCCTATTTATGATTATTGTTACTAGTAGTTGAATTCAATCACTTCTTTTGTTTGTCTACACAAGAAAAATATTTAAGACTCGTCACATACGCTTATACATATTTGCACAAATATAATTTGAAATGTGTTTAAGGGGGGTGATGGATGAAATTTCCATTTTCTACATTTTTTAAGCTACATACTTGATTTTTTGTAAACACATTAATGCCATTATAGGCAATATTATATTAACGTTTCGTCCTTCAGGCTTCAAGGTTTTTGAGTTATTGAAAAAAATATATTTAAAAATTTGCATATTAAAATTTTTAATAAGTCCCATAAGTTTTAGTAAAACTTTTGTACTTTTTTTGTACACGACCACTGACTTATTTAGAACAACACTATGTATTAACCTTTCTATATCATTATAATAAAGGAAGAAAAAATATATAGGCCTACATCCTCTGCATATGATTTCTTTTTAAATTAGTACACATATTTTATTTTTTATTTAAAAAACTATCAACGTTGTTTCAAAACCCATGCACAGAATTATTAGTCATAGTGCGTGGGACATGCAGTTAAAATTTCGTGCTTCTATCATAAAATTTGCCAATGCTATTTTTATTTGAATGTATTGAAATGCAATGAAAATAAAAGTGTAGGAAAGCCAATTTGAAAGTTTGCATGCAGTTAAATTAGAATGTTGCATACATGCCCTCCTATAGTCATTAGGGAGACTTACAAGCGCTATATGACACTGAAACTTCACCAACTTATACTTTAAGCTACGTAGTATTTTTAATAAAAAAAACAAAAAAATGCTAAATTTGACTGAATATGTCGAAAATATCACCCATCACCACCCTTAACTTAGAACAGATCACTCAAAAACACAATAAAAATAAATGATATAGGTGCTGATAAAAATTGAAACACAAAAGCCTGCATTTGTTTTGCATTTTTAAAAACTGCTGGTAATGTGGAAACGCTTAAACATTATTTTTAAAAAATCAAAATAAAACAAATACAATATAAGCAAATAATCGCATTGCTATTATATATAAGTTGTGACAACGTGCCTATTTATGTTTATTTACAAAAATCACATATGTTCATTTTCACATCCAACACATCTAGTTCAACAGGAAGGACTGTCTTACGCCCTACTTTTAACTTGATACACTCCTCGGGTGACACATTACTTTTGACAAATCTTTGAAGTGTTGTATGTGCTACATTATACAGCCTTCTCAACCGCATTTTCTTTTCCCATAGTCCTTTAATTGGCAATGTAACCTATCATTATTGGTTCGATTTTTTTAGTATAATTAATGAAACAGATGAAAACGAACGAGTAGTAATAATTTAAACGTTTTTCGATTTACGAATTACACAATAAGCGTGTAGCGAAAATGTGATAGGATATATATACATATATAAACTAAAATAAAACTCTAATATACATAGATCTAAAACTAAAATATTCCGAAAATATAATAAAAGTATACCATAAGATAAACATGTCTTATAATAGATCATTAGAATCAGAAAATTACAAGGATTTAGGAAATCACATCAAACATTTTATTAAAATTAAATTAATCAATAAATAATCAAAATATAACATATTATTAATATCGCTATAAAATACGTATGTAGAAAAGTATAAATATATCCAGGTAAAATTCCACTACATGTCTAGAATAAAGAAGTATTGTTAAAATGCTACCTGCTAATGCAGGTAACAAGAGACATTCATCCCCCTTTAGAAAAGATAACAGTCTCTTGATATGACCGGTTACAAAATTGAAAGAAACTGAAAACAGTTATCTATTAACAATATCAAAAAGCAATTAACCCAGTTCTTAGAAAATGTAATTAACGCTATTGACCAGCAATTCCAAGAAATAAGGATAACATATACACGTAAAAGAACCACATGTGTAATTTATCAAGGCACACATAGCGGTGTTGACAAATTTACATTTCAGGAACTCCAAGGGCGTAAGCGCCCCCTATAAGGAAATACATGACTAGCGAATAAGATTTATTGTAACATCTGTATATTCAAATTGTATCGAGTAGAATCGAAAGAAGTGGGAGGAGTTATCGTGCTTTTAAGCGAGAACACGTCAAAATTGCCTCACTCTCGGTCACTCTGTGTTCAGCGTTTAAACATCGTAGATCTACAGACCGCGATCTCCGATCCAGTTAAAATTTAGATTCATCCGAGAACTTGTTAAATTTAAAGTTATCTACGACTTTATAAGATTTAGTCCGTTAAAGCATTTGGACTTTGAAAATATTCGATTCAAGCACGTGGCCCTCGAATAACTTCATCGATTCCACTCTTAGATAAAAATTTATAAATATATTAACAAAAGTGTATCTCTTCGTAAATAAATAGTTTTGGATTCGTTAAAATTGAGTGAAAATTTTGTACGTTGTTCTTTTGCTTATAAAACAGTTCACAACCCTGAGATCTTCTTGCCTACCCCTGAGCACCGGTACAAGCGTAATAATAACAGTTATGCGTGTTTTCTTTTTAAGTGCGGTCCTCACCTTAAATAACTGGCACGAGAAATGGTGTTTGCCAATTAAATGGTTACAGACATTATCACTTTTATCAAGTCACGGTAACCCACGTTTTCAAAGCCAACCTTCAGTTTAGGTCTAATATGCGTCCGAGGCATCTAAAGCAGATGAAAATGGGATTTTTAGAAACAATAATGTGGAAACGTTTCCATTATACCCTCAATTGTATGTTTCCACATTATGAGCACATTGCGATGTTGGAATCTAACTCTTGTTTGGTTAAAAATTGAATGTTTAATTTTGATTTAAAATCGTAGAAAAATGTTTAATTAAACCCTTAATGAAAAATATAAAGTGTTTACTGTAATTTCATTTAAGAAATGCGATTAATTTAGGGGCTAGAACTTATCTTGAAAAAATTTAAAACGCGGTTCTCCTTTCACAATACACAGTAAAATTAGCTGGTAGAACTTTGATATTGTTATTGTCATCCCAAACAATAGTTTCCCGTGATTTACACTCTGCCGTAACACCAACTGAGCCCTAATATCGACGTTTCCACTTTATCAGCAGGCTTCCACATTCAGCCTAGGTAAAGTATCATGTTTATAAAATAAAATTAAAATAAGTTATAAAAAACGTAGCTGAAGAAAGAAAATAGCTGTTATGTGTATATTTAAAAAAACGCAGCATTTTTCACAATCCCTCAAAATAAAACTAGTAGACATATTTATTACAAACTAGCTAATACCCGGCGTATGCTGCTACGCCTAAATAAATGAAAATTAATGTGTTTTATGTTTAGTTAAATAAGTGAAAGGATACATTTATATCGTCATTATTTTTAGATAGTCCGTGCTGTTTACCCGGCGTTGTCCGGGAATCTACTCATCCCGATCTTCTTGGCATAAATGAGCTGAAAGACAAAATTCGTTATTTTGAGTTATCCGTAAAAGAATACCCGCCATCTGCCGCTATGCTTGCACAGGTATCTATGTACTTGTCTCTATCTTCTTGGTTATCAATGAAATACAAAAATTGTTATTGTGAGTTATCCGTAAAATATAAACATATACTGCCACGGACTTTTTTTGTAGAGATTTTTGAGATATTGAATTCTGTATACATTATTTTTGTGTATTTGTTATGGTTTAGGCAGCGTAAGTCATTTAAGAGTCCAAAGAGCTACTTTTTTTCACGTTTTCCAGAACAAAGGGCGATTTTTAAGGGTGTAGGAGTTGAGTATCACAACTCTCTTATAGCCTATGTTCATTCCGGGAATCTCCTGAACATTTTGCAAAAGCCCCATCAAAATCGGATCAACGGTATGACCGTGCATAAAGTACGAATAAACAAACAAACAAACATTCATTTTTATATATTAGAAGATTAAAATATATTTGTACGCAACTACTATTTTGCGACGATGACTGGCATCATCCGGTGTGCTACATGCTGGAGCATTGAGGCTCCTTGGCAGCACGTAGGCCTACCCTCGTGGCTATCGAGATGGAGTTAGAGCACTTACGAGTAACCCTAGCCTACTTGGCGGCAAATTGTGTTCTATCTGACATATCGATGAATCGCGGTGAAATGTATATGCATCCAATCTGTAACAGGGCATCGTAAACTGCGGACGAGCCGAGGGTCGCAATGCTTGCACAGAATAAGCCTCATAATAGTGATCCAAGTTACCCCGAGTAGTAGATGTGACTCCTCATTGTTCGAATGTTTTTTATTTTTGTTATTAAAGTTTAAACAATGCAATTAAGCACTTTGTGAAATTTACTTTTTTATACAATCTAGATAATATATAAAATTTAATCTTCCAATATTTAATATTCAAACAATTATGTTGTGATGTAGGTCGGGACAGCAATTTGTGGTACAAGTCCACTTCATGTTCAGAAGGTTTATGCAGAATGCAGTGGTCATGACACAACAAAGAATTAGGTATGTGATTTTTGTTCGCAAAAAACGGTAACTTTTTCATTTTTGTGTATTGCAGCTTTTTCTTTAGCTTTCAATAAGGTGATCGGGATTACTCAAGTGTCGGGGAACTCCGATCAAACCCAGATACTAGAATACAGTATTTTAGGTTATTTGATAGTATACTTGTATGTATACCTAAGTAAGTAACAGAACAGTAAAAATTATCTAATTTTCTTCAATATCTTTTTGCGAATATATTAGTTATTCGACTAATTGCTAATGTGATCGGTAACCCCATTTCACCCAAGTCAAATATGGAAGTTCACTGTAATGAATTAACACAAACCATTGATTTTATATAAAAAAAGTCCCCGAGTGTACAAAGAGTATGGAGAAATAACTACACTGGACTACGACACGCGTTGTCGCACGCCTAATCTTCGGTTACGTCTAGAATAATTTATAGAACCACTACTGGTGGACAAAGGCTATTAATATTTTCACAAACATATTACGCCAAACACTCACTCAGTACTTGAAACCAAGACTATTGCACATATCAAATGGTACAAATGAATGTATCCTAAGCCATATAAAATTTGAAATATGAAGACTTATATTCAAGTACATTCTGCATGCAGCTGAGAATAAAGAACGTTAATAGCTACCACTACCTTCGTTACTCCATGAAACAGTTGTCTGTAAATAAATTAAACCCGACCTTACTCTATAAAACCACAAGTTTTACTGCAATGAAGAGTTTTCCATATAACTATATAGCAAACACAAATAAAATTCAAACTAGGAATTGACACGTGTTATCGAATTTATCTTTCTGTCTTACTATTTATTACCTCATTATTTATAAATGCTTTAAAGTCAAGGTCATATCGTGTCTTACAATTTTTTGGAGCAAACGATGGACTGCGTGTATCTGTTTATTATATTGTGGATTTGTAATGTGTTTTTAAACAAGATGAATATGGCATAAACGATTTTTTTACTTCACTTTCATACAATGTTTTGTTCGTTTTACACTTTTTTCCCTAATTTTTAGCATCTTGCTGCTCTCCTCAAGAAATCCATTAACATCGATAAAAGTTTATGTTGTATTTCCAAGCTTCAGCTTCATATGTGACGGTATTTCTCACTATTGAATTATACATTTGTAATTTATTTTCCTGGTTATATGGCACCATTATTACTTCAATGGCAATAATAATAATAATAATAATAATAATAATAATAATAATAATAATAATAATAATAATAATAATAATAATAATAATAATAATAGTAATAATAAGGGCTTCATCCCATCCTCAACCTGACATTATGCCGCTCACAAGTAGAGGATTGAACCTCATTCCTCCTCATTTAGTTATTTGTGTGTTGTATTTGTCTTACATAGATGATCTATGTAGCCTGTTATAGATCTTACAAATTTAGTTTTGCACTTTACATTACATTTCAGAAGATAATAAATTGTAGACAGTTGCCAGCATGTTTGTATTTAAAAAAAAATTGATTAGCAGTTAAATTAATTTAACTTTATAGTAATATATAATATACAACTCTTTGAAAAGCTAATCCCTACCTTTTTACCTTAATATAACCTCTCCCTATGAGGATACTTTTACATGCTCCATCTCGCCCGGACCTTTCAGGGACACGATTCAGCCTCGAGAATATTTTTAACTCTAGATCATAAACTTACTTTTTTGACCACACAAAGACAAGGAGGCCCCCCTAGATAAGTGATCAGCTAAATGCCAGGATCACCTCTGAAATAACTTGAGCATTTTAAAAAAGACACACCATTCATTCATCATTCATACTAAAAAGACGAATATGATATGGATGATTGTGACGGCTAGATTATATTCAGGAACAATTTGAGCATTAAAGTTTCTCAACATTTGTCTTAAAGGTGAGGAGAAACTCCGAAAAAAACTACCCAGGAAATTTCTTCCGACCGGGGTATCGAACCCGGGTCAGCTGAGTACGAGGCAATGAAGTGACTCCGAAACCACAGGGGTTGACTGCAACCCATAAATTGGCAATGTATCCTACATTGATTTAATGTATTTAATAGTGTTTTAAAACAGTATTAAAACAAACGAATAGAAATCGCTTAAATCTGTGTTAAATTACATAATAATGTACAATAATAACTAATAGTTTTACATCATATTGTTTTCATTGCGATCCGAAACATTTAAATAACTGATACGATAAATTGAAGGGTTTAGGGCAATAACATGATAAGCTACATATTGTTCTTTCTGAGATATAAGGATTTTAATTTTTCAAAATATTCTGGGGGACTCGACATGCTAACCACATGTCACCCCTACACTGGCTGTTGATCATCTACCTCTGTGATTGACACATGTGGATGTGAAGGGCCAGCAGCCGGCTGGTAAAAGGGCAACCGCTGAAAAGTGGAAAGACCCTCAATCGGAAAATATTACAAATACTAATTGGGCAGTATTGTTAATACATTGTGTGCCTATATGTTTTTTTTTTTTTTTTGCGCGATAATGCGTGTTGTCGTACTTACAGCAATGGCGACCATGATTGAAAGTTCAACTTCCTACATTTCGGGGTTACCAACCTAAATAACTGTACTGTAAAATCACATTTACACCCACGTGCGGGAAGTAAAACCACCGCCCTCTATGTATACTACATACATTGTATATACAGAAAATATCCGAAAGATAGTGTTAATATACATTATACGAAACAAATCACTGCATTTTAAATGAACTGAACCTTATTTGAAACTATATAAAACAATAAATACGTACTTGCGGCCATGTTGCCAATAAATGTTCTCAAGGCCTCCTGTTGTTTCAACTAATTTGCCCACATTGTTAACGTTAGTCAATTATATATAATGAACGCAAATATTTCAAACAAAGATGATATTATTTCACCATTTATTATTTTGAAAACACCATCGCGCAAAAAATAATGTACAACGCACGTTTGTGAAGTGTTTTACAGAATCTCGGAAATTAAAAATCTCGGTATCGCTCGATAAACATTTTTCCTCGATTCTGCAAAAACCGCTTCCCAACCTCGGATCGTAATATACTATAACTCATCGCTGGCGCACTTACAAATTATTTTATGGATATTCCAATACATTGTTTTTCAATCATTCTAATAAATGGCATTTTTTAACATAATGTGGCTTATCATGTTACTGCCCTAAGCCCTTCAATTATTATTTCGCCCATTTAAGGGTTAAAAAGCTGATTAATAAAGCAATTAAATCGTAATAAATTCTTCAATTTTTATTAAGGAGGACTTAACCAAATTTAGATCTATTTTATTTGAGTTATTTATATGAACATTTAGTAAGATAAATAGTTATATTTTCTTGTAACGGCATTCTTTAACTGCTAAGGTTATTAGCATCCAAATTCAAAGTTGGACGTAAAAGCGCCATTAACATTTTGCTCTAAAGCCTCTTTTTTCAGACTTAGGGTTCTGTCAAGTGTCTTAAATCTATGACTCGGGACACACGTTCTTACGGAAGCCATGTCCAAGATTGTTTACGCCTTCAAAAAAGTCTATGGAATCCGGCAAGGTTTAAAAACGAGAATTTTGAAACGAGAAGTGACCATGGTAACCACTGGTCCAGAAGGATCGACGATTTTATTGAACTAAAAGTAAAACCACGTAAACAAATTCATTGTTACTTTTAATGAAGGAAGCTTAATTAAGCTCAGATTAATTATGTTAGTGTAATTAGAATTGTTGATTGAATGCAAAAGTAAGTCAATTTAAACCACATGAAAATTGAGAAGACGTGCAATTGGCAAATGATAATTATATTATCAGCTTAATCAATGAGTACCTCAATCAACACTGAATGTTTTTTTTTACAGTCTAATTGATTTAAGAGAGTGAGCTACTTTTCTCTGACGCAGGGGAGACTGTGTCAATCCCCGGTTGCGGAAAATTTCCTAGGTGAGACTCAAATTCGGGGTTTTGGGATTGTTGTCGCAAACTACCAGTATTGTAATTAATTTTGTGTTTATTGTTCTCTTTGTGGATTACTGACATTGAATAATCGATATTGTTAAATCGATGGCCGGCTTCTGAGGTGTGTTCAGCAAAACTTGATTTTCCCTCTCTTTTAATGAAGTCTGAGAAATGTTCATTAAATAGTATTTTTAAACTTCTGGATGTTCTACCTATATAAAACTTTTCACAGTCGTTACAATTGAGTTTATATACTCCTTTATTTTCATATTTAATATTTTCTTCGTCCCGCGCCGTAGCCGAGCGGTTAAGGTAGGAAGCCTTGGCGCAGAGCTACGGGACTTGCGCTGGTTCGAGTCTCCATGGGGGAAGAATTTTTCTCATGGTATTTCGGCCAGTATGGGACCGGTGCCCACCCAGCATCGTGAGGCAATTGGGTAGCTACAATAAGTAGCAGCTCCAGGTTGAGGAACCATCTATAACGGCTGGGGGACTCGACATGCTAACCACATGTCACCCCTACACTGGCTGTTGATCATCTACCTCTGTGATTGACACATGTGGATGTGAAGGGCCAGCAGCCGGCTGGTAAAAGGGCAACCGCTGAAAAGTGGAAAGACCCTCAATCGGAATATTTTCTTCCATTTTGTCAGGTTATTTAATTTATTGTTAGTTTTGTAAGCTATTTTTATGTTTTTATCATATTTCTTGATAAATTTTGCCAATTTTATTGTTTCACTATCTGTATAAGCAAATGTGATCCAATTTCTTTTTTTTGTATTATCTTCCTTTTCATGTTTTGTTAGTTTTGTTAAACCGTTTTTTCTTCTTTGTTTTCTAACTAATTTGTTGATTTTGTGTTAATCGTATCCGTTTTTTACAGCTACATGTGTTATGTAGTTCAATTCTTTGTGGCAATTTATTTTATTTAAGGGAAATTTTATGATTCTATTTAATAAGCTTATAAAGGTAGCCTACTCATTTTTGTTTATATAGATGTCTTGATTTATGTATTGTTATGGTATTTGTGATTGGTTTTCTATAAATGCTTATGTCCAAATTATTGTTATTTTAAATTTTAGTGATTGTTAGATACAGGTAGTTTAGTGAATTGTGTTTATTGAATTACTGCTAAAAAATTGGTTAGTGACCTGAGGAATACACACACACACACACACACACACACACACACACACACACACACATACATATATATATATATATATATACCATCGGTTGATTAATGTCTTTGACATCGTCGATTGCTAATAGCCAATTTTGTCGGTCCATCCAATCTCCTGGTTGTAGATTTTCTCCTTCATGTATAAACATATTCCCTGACTCCAGGAGGTTTTAGGTCTTCCTCTGCTTCGTCTTACCTCAGGTTTCCATTCCAAAACAGATTTTGGTAGTCAATCCTCTTCCATTCGCTGGACATGCCCGTACCATCTTAATTGCTGAGTTTTAATATAATCTAAAATAGTGTCTTCAATCTTCATTTTCTCCCTTATAACTGAGTTCCTAATTTTTTCACTGCTTGAAATTCTTGCTCCCTTCGTATAAAATCCATTTCCGTTGCCAAAAGATACTTATTTGTTTTTGTTGTTAATGGCCAAAGTTCTGCTCCATAAGTAATTATGTTTTTAACAATTGTATGATATACATTAATTTTATTTTTATTAGTTATATTTTTATCCCACATTATTCCATTGAGGCAAGCAATTGCAAATATTCCTTTATTATTTATATTTCTTATTTCCTCTTCAAAACTCTCATTTTTATTTATTTTAATTCCTAAATATGTGATCTCACTACAAGATTTTATTGTTTCTCCAGTCTCCAAAATTAAATTTTGTTCTGGTTCACCAATTGATAAATATTTTGTTTTTTTTTTCATGTTCAAATTTAATCTCCATTTTTCATATTCTTCTATTAATTTTCTACTCAATCTATATTCTAAATCTTCATAATCTTGTGCAATTAACAATTGATTATTTATCTGCAAAATGTAAGTTGTATCAAGTTTTGTTGTTTGAAATAGGAATTCCCATGCTTGAACATTTTCTCCTCCAATTCTTTAATATTTCATGTACATATATTTTAAACAGAGTCGGTGATAGACAACAACCTTGACGAAGACCTTTATTTATAGTAAAACCATGTGACAATTTACTGCCAATTTTAATTTTATATATGCAATTGTCATTTAAATTCTGTATAGCTTTAATTATTATAGTCTTAATTCCCATACGTCGTTAAGCAATCCATAGTTTCTCTACAGGGATATTGTCGTATGCTTTCTCAAGATCTACAAATAGTAGGTGCAAAGGTTGTTCATATTGCATTTTCTTCTCTATTACCTGAGTAATGTCAAAATAATTTGTCGGTTGTGGAACGACCTGCTCTAAATCGTGACTATTCCTCTAATTCCATATCACTATAGTTTTTTTTCAAATAATAATTTAATATACGTCCATAGAGTCTACTCATAGTACTTGTTACTGTTATACCTCTATAATTTTCACATTAGTCTTTTTTTTTCCTTTTTTATGGATTGTCGAAATGTATCCTAGTTTCCATTCTTCAGGAACTTTTTCACCATTCATAAATTTTGTTAATAATTTTCTCAGTCGTTCAAATAAATGGTCGGATCCATGTTTTAATAGTTCCGCTGGTATTCCTCCTGGACCACTAGCTCTTTTATTTTATAATGACTGAATATTCATTTTAATATCCTCTATGTCCAATTGTATATGTTCGTCTTCATTATTTCTGGAGTATTTTGAACGTTATCTAAATTAAATAACCTGTTTTCTGATAGTAATGTTTTAAAATAATTTTCCCATTCAGTCATAGGTATTGTTTGTTACATTTGTTTGTTCACTTCTTTTATTTCTCAATTTCTTTTTAAATTCTCAAGATTCAGTACTTCGTTTTACTCCAATACATGTTTGAATTTTTAAACAATTTTGTTCCCAGCTATGATTTTTAGCTTCCGTAATTTTCTTTATAACTCTTGACAACACACACACACACACACACACACACACACACACACACACACTAATATACTATATATATATATATAATATATATATATAAATATATATAATATATATATATATATATATAGCAGATTCACAATATTTCACATCTTCCTGCGCCAAAATAATCTACTGCTATTCTCCACATCTCTCCGTCATTCCAATCTCCAACATCCAATCATTTTTCCCTCATGCTGCTCAAAACACCAACAATCCACGTTATTTTTAGCCGTCCTCTTCTTATCTTACCAAGTGATACCCATTCAAGTATTCTTCATGGGAATCTGTCTTCTATCGTTATTTTCACATAACCATACCATTTTCTTTATGAAATCCACAATTGAAGCTTGAATTTTCATATTTTGTTCAATTACACTGTTTCTTATTTTATCTCTCCTACAATTCCAGATGATCGCCTCCAAAAATCCATTTCTGCAAAATTTAATTTACTTATTGTTATACATTTTAATTTCCCATGTTTCTGCACCGTATGTCATTATACTCATTATTATATTAAAAATGTTTGTTTTGTTTTATAACTTATATTCTGATCCCATAAAATACCATTTCATTTTGATATTGCAGATTTGCCCTTATTTATCCTCTCAATTTCAGCATTATGTCTTACATCTGCACTTAATTTGTGTCCCCAAAATATACATTTTCGTCACATGATTTCATTTTTCCATTACAGTCTTCTAAAATCAGATCTTTCGATTTATCAACTACTACCATATACTTCGTTTTGTCCAAATTTGTCTTTAATCCCAATTGTTTTCATATTTCTCCTTCAGTTTTCTTGTCATGTATGCTTGCCACCCAGTTTAGTAATATAGTTAAAAATAAATAAATAGATACCATATGACCTTAGATACTAAAGCATCTATAAATTCGAAATATAAAAGGTCTCATCTATCTTTTCTCAAAAACTGATAATCATGGACTGAAAATCCTTCTGCCTGGAGCGACTTAATTATTTTAATCATAACAACATATGTTATATACGCTTGCAATGTGGCCTATTTAGGTATTTTTAAGAATATTTCTTTACAATACCTAATGAGTAATGACTGAAGATCAATTTCAATAGCTCAACATTCCAAATTCTACAATTTAATGTAATGATTGCAGGACGCTATAAGAAGTTCGATGCTCCAATGGAATCTTTGTAATGTTAAATGTGTGAACCATTAAGGGCTATTTCCTCCAACAAATAACCAGATTCTTGCAATTGCTTACGCCATGCACGAATGCTTTTACTTGTCGGCGGCAACTTAAAGTAAACATTACAAAGTTTTATCATAAGACTAATCTTTCTCATTTTTTTCAATAACAACAATATGAGTCACATAGCAGTCAGGTGTATTGCATTTCATACTTAAGACTTTTCTAAAAATCACATAACGTCACTGAGTAACGTAACTCAACGTGATTTGAAAAATCGTGTAAGTCCACTAATTGCCTGTCTGTATAGGCCTACCCGTACATCCCTTGGTTCAAAGAGAGATGAACAGACAGATGAATAGAGAAGATTAGCCTACATGACAGTGAGGTACATAAATATAATTATAAATTGGATTTTTAACCATTTAGGATTTATGGAAAGCTCTGGTCTTTATAGACAATCAGATGCAATAACTAAGTGGCACTATCGAACCCGTAGGTTCGCGGCCGCGCGGACGTACATATTTTCATCCCTGTCCTGAGCTAATGTTTTCCAATTATTCCCTGAATAATCTACTTCCCTCAAATCATAATTAATGTTATTCTCCCATCTCATTCTTGGTCTACCAACTGGGCGTTTTTCCTCTGGTTTTCCTACAAGAAGCTTCCATGCACGTCTTTCATTCCCCATTCGCCCCGCATGTTCTGCCCATCGTAGTATATGAGACTTAACTGTTCTTATTATATTTGGCTTCGTATAAAGACCATGCAGTTCACTGTTAATCAGATGCAATAAAAAGAGTTAAATCTCGTAGACTGCAATGGGCAGAACATGTGGCACGAATGGGGAAGGAAAGAATGGAATGGAAGCTTCCTGTAGAAAACCACAGGGAAAGTGCCCAGTTGATAGATCAAGAATGAGATGGGAGAATAATATTAACCATGATTTGAGACGAAACACAGGGGCTGATTGGAGAACATTAGTTCAGGATATGAATATATGGAGAGCTCATGTCCGCGCGATCATGAATCTACGGGTTTGGCAGTGCCAGGACATTACTACTATCGTTAAAATAAGAGGGGTTCAATTGACTAATATAAATTAAATAATTATTAATTTTGGTAAAAACCCTCTGAGTTAGTTAGTTAGTTATATCCGTACGCCCCAACGTGAGACTAGGGCGCTCTCAAACATGAATTCCTTAATCAAGTTAATTAACTTATGTTTATTTCCTTACAGATGTCGCAAATGACATCGCCTCAAAGAGACACACAGTAGGCAACTGAGGTATCATTTTGATGGGAAAGGTCGATTAAATTTACTCGGAGGCTCTATTTTATACTTCAGGTCCGTTTACGAGCTCGAAAACATTCAGCATGGGAATCACGGTTTAAAGTTTCTCATTTTTCCATCCTAAAAATCCATCGACCCCGGTCGGGTTTGAAACCGCGACTCTCGGAACCAGAGGTCTGCAGTGTCCAATGTCGAAAAGTTTACTGTAATCCAAGAAAGTCTTCATTCTCATGGGGAGGGAAGAGGAGTGGAGAATGTTGGTAGGATGCAATTCGAGAAACGGGAGAACCCCGAGAAAAAAACGAAAAATTCCGAAGTGGCCCACTAGCTATATGCATCCGAAATAGCTATGATTCGAACCTGGGATCCCAGTCGGGTCACCCGCGAGCAATAGCCATGCGTCTTCCGAGACCGCTTTACCTTTCACGTACTTCTGCCAACTAAGCTTCTCACTAACGCAGTTTAACCTCTCACCCTATAGGTACCACACGTGACCCGGGCCTTACAGTGATACGACCTGTCGGGATAGCTATTTCAACCATGAGTCACATACATACTTTTCTGAGCACGTAAGAACATGGAGGCCTCCCCGAATGATTGATCAGGTCAATGTCAGATCCTCCTTTGAGACAACATAACATTGAGACGAAACACACCATTCACACTCACACACATTCATACTAAACATGGCGAATATGATAATGATGATTACGATAGTCAGACGATGTTCGGGGACCATTTGATCTTAAACGTTCCTAATATTTGTCTTACACGTGAGGAAAAACCCCGAAAAAACATCACCTGCCACATAACCTTAAAAGAAATAAAATGAAAATATGATCACAAAGCACTGCTACGTAATAATGATTAGAAATGGAACAATTCCTTCGTAAATACGGTATCAGTGTATGGTTGCTTCAACCATTGTGACTGACGTCAGAGGGAAGGGGGTTAAAATAGTTTTCAGTACCGTCTGGTACCCAACAGTTCAGAATAACCACTTTATATTGTCATATTTCACTCTAAATGTTCCGAACAGCAGTGCTCAACTTTTATCATCATTATCCATTTAGACCATGCGGCCTATTACAGTCTCAAGGAGGAATTTTCTATACAGGATTTTTGGACGTCCCAGCGATCTTTTGCCTTGATGACAGTAACGAAGCATAGATTTTGGAATTCTGTGACATGGCATTCGTTGAAGATGGGCTTTCCAATTGTCCTGGTAGTTTTGTACATGATGTAGAATGGGTTCTACGTCCAACTCTGCCACAATTTCCTAATTTATATTATGGCCCACTTTGTACAGCCTGTTGTACGGTGCATAAATCGCATCTCATTTGCTGTTATTTGGTATTCATCTTCTTCGTACTGTCCATGCTTCCCTACCATATTTTAATCCTGGTCTTGCAAGAACCTTAAATTGTGTTATTTTATACTAAAGATGGTTTAATAATCGGCCTACTATTACTTATCCACATTGTTTTTTTGTAAAAATTTGTGATTTTCTATGTTATAGCAGCTTTATTTTGAAATGTTAAATTATACAGTAAAAGCTCCTTATTCGCGGGGGATATGTTCCGCAAAAATGCTGCGAAAATGGAATGGTAATTCGTATGAGTATATAGGAGGTACGTTCCAAAGTTCCAGAATAAAATAAAAATTATCAAAGTAAAATCAATTAATGAGAGATTTTGAACAATTTCTATTAATTATTATTGCCAGGCTAAGGCAAGGACTTAAAGAAGTTAAGAACTTGTTCCTGCTTTGCCGCTTTTAAAAGATATTTAAATTTCAAACGACTCGCCAACGCGTAAACGGTCAAGAATTTCTGTTTTTACTTTAAGCGGCAATACTATTTTTTTCCGCTTCGGAATAAATTTTCTTCCCTTTTGCTGGCCATTATAAATTGGCAACAAAGCAGAAGGGACACGTGCTATTCAATCAAAATTGTTGCAACGAATAACTAGTTGAAACAATAAAACACCGGATAGTGGCTAGGGCGGCATTTATAACGGACCTAGCGGCGCGTGAAATTCAACGGCGGTGGCTTTTAACATTGAGCTTTAGGCTTAGGTTTGTTTTACTTTGATATGAATTCGTCTATTTGTTTTGAATCGCTCTTTGTGTAAAAGTCCCCTTGGCACGTGGCTACAGTAAAAAAAAAAAAAAAAAGTTGCCGATGCGTTAATAACATATACTAATCCTTTTAACATACCGATTGGATCCGCGAGTAAAGAAATTTTTAGCCGCGAGTACAGGAACTGTGCCGCAATTTTTTTAACCCGCTAATTATGAAAATGCGAATAAGGGAACCGCGAATAAGGAATTTTTACTGTAATCCAAATAATTAAATTCGCTCACTCGTTCTAAAATGTCATCATCCAAAACAGTTTTGCTAGGTAGAGAGTATTCCCCGCAATTTTTAAATTCAAGCTGCTCTTTTTTTATATCTGACCACTGTTCAGAGATCAGAGTGACCTCTACTGTATCTCACGACATTAGAAGGAGAGGTTTTTCATCTTTAATAATGATAATGCAATCACAACAATCTTGAGTTGTTTTATTAGAATGAGAAAAAAAATTAAACTTCTCATAGATATATCAATCCATCCACAGTAATTCTGCCCGAGGGCAGGTCCTTCACTGCAATCATAGCATTTTCATGCTATGCTTGCAGCTTTACTAGGGTGGTAGCTTCCCGTTGCTTTCCACACCCGGTGAAGGATGATGATGATGATGATGATGATGGTGATGTTTATGATAAGGGTGATGATGGTAATGATGGCCATATGATTTCGGGGACCGTTTTGGCCTTAAAAGTTTTCCTGACATTTGTCTTACAGGTGAGGAAAAAACCCGATAAAAACCTCACCCAGAAAAACTGTCCCGACCGGGGATCGAACTCGGGCCCGCTGCGTGACAAGGCAGCACGCTACCTCGTGACCACAGCGGTGGACTCATAGAATATAAAGGATACAAATGGAATGAAAAGGATATCAGAAGAATCTTGATGATGTCTGTTAAAAGTATACTGTTGTCTGTTTTCAGTGCAATGAAACAGAATGTGAAACATAACAAGTTAATCATTTGTAGAAAACAAAGTACCAGTGTGTTTTAAACAGAATAATTACATATCTAATTATAAGCGAAGGGAATTAGTGGCATTAACCGTGTGTAATCTGGAAGTCCCACTAAGAAATCGAATTGAATAACAAATTTGTAATCAAGGGAATTGAGATAATGATGTAAGCCATCACATGGTATGTAAACATCAATCGCCCACAGCTGGAAAGTTATAGTAATTACTGACGCGCCAAAAAGAAATGACAAATGAACCCGTTTGTATTCTCTGTTACGATCGGACATTGAATCGCATTTTATCTTGTTGTACATAGTTTTGTCACGGATTCTCAACATTAAACACTTTTCTACGAAGCATTGCCATCATATTCTTCAAACATTTTTTTCTAAGTTCTTTGTATTTCATGTTGCTTTTTGATGTTAAGTTATAAAGGAAAGGAGTATCTTTCATACAACCATGCAATGACTCAGGAAGTCAGCAGATTAAGAGGCCGCTGTCCTCTAAAATCTTCTAAGACGTCAATTGTATAATAATAAAAAAAATCAGCAAAAACACAAAAATTACAAGGTATAATAATAATAATAATAATAATAATAATAATAATAAAATATATAAACTATTATTCTACCAGTTATATTTTATACATGCGAAACATGGACTCTTACTTTAAGGGAGGAAAGGAGATTACGAGTATTTGAGAATAAATTTCTTAGGAACATTTTTGGACCAAAGAGAGATGAACAGACAGGCGAATGGAGAAAACTACATAACAATGCACTACATGGTCTTTACAGGAAGCCAGATATAATAAGAACTGTTAAGTCTCGTAGACTGCGATGGGCAGGACATGTGGCACGAATGGGGAATGAAAGAGGTGCATGGAAGCTTCTTGTAGGAAAACGAGAGGGAAAACGCCCAGTTGATAGACCAAGAATGAGGTGGGAGAATAACATTAACTATGATTTGAGGGAAGTAGATTATACAAGCGATGATTGGATAACATTGGCTCAGGATAGGGATGTATGGAGAGCTTATGTCCGTGCGGCCATGAAACTACGGGTTCGATAGTGCCAGTGAGTTAATTTCTAACCCCTTGTATATTCCACGTTCCTAGAAGAATGGCCCTTTCCCTTAGTTTCTTTCGCCGTTTATTAAATCTGTTCGGCATTTCATTCTTAGGCTGTTTAGCATTGTTCATTTTTCAAACGAACAGACCGCTAGCCTGAGGTGTCAACCCCCGAACCTGTAAAACCAGGAGATTTTTTAAACAAGATTTTCTTCCTTTTGCCTTTTCCGAACCAGCGCCTAACTGCAACGTAGAAGAGGACGGCCAAAAACAACGTGGATTGATGGTGTTTTAGCAACACTAGGGAAAAAAGATTGGACGATGGAGATTGGAATAACAGATGTGAAGGAGAATAGCAGTAGATTAATTGGGCGCAGGAAGATGTTAAACACTGTGAAACCTGCTTAATAACACCAATACTACTAAATAAAACTAACTCACTGGCACTATCGAACTCGTAGGTTCATTGTTGCGCGGGCATAAGCTCTCCATATATCCCTATCCTGAGCTATGTTTTCCAATCATTCCCTGTATACTCTACTGCCTTCAAATCATGGTTAATGTTATTCCCTCACCTCATTCTTGCTCTACCAACTGGGCGTTTCCCTTTTGATTTCCTACAAGAAATATTACTACCAACAACTAATAATAATAATAATAATAATAATAATAATGAGGCGCGCGCCGTAGCGTTAAAGCAATACGCTTCAAGGCGGAAGGTCCGAGGTTAGATCCTCGATGAGGTCAGGATTTTTAAACTGCCTTAAATGTCTCTCAAACAATGGTACTAGGGTCGACTCAACCTCTAACATTAATTAGTATCAGATGCTTATTCAGAGGGTAAAGGTGACCGTCACGCAGGGCTGATAACCCGGCTGAAATCTCGTCTCTGTAAGCATGGATGACATGGGACACGAAAAACCTACTTCAAAGGGAGCACAAGCAATCTTACATAGGCTATAAAAATTAGAATTCGTATGTTTGTGTTCGCAAAACTCGAAAAGTAGTCTGTCGATCTACTTGAAATTTTGACACAACATTGGATCCGAACATGCATGTGTTTTTATAGTAAAATGAAATTTTGACATAACGTTGAAGTCGAGTTCGCGCGTGTTCGAGTTCAAACAACTTCAGTTTCCAATACGCCTTGCGTTCGCTGTGACTATCAATAAAGCGCAAGGCAATCTTCTTTGCAAGAGTGCGGTTTGAATTTAGAAAACGATTGCTCATGGGCAATTATCCGTCGCATGCTCCAGAGTCTGTAAACCGTCTGATCTTTATGTTTATGCAGAAAACTGACAAATAAAAAATTTAGTCAATTAACTTTACAATAAAAAATATGTTCTATAAAAAATAGTTTCATTTCAAATCCACATAACCACAGCAACGCAAGACAGGGCATTGAATGAATAATGTTTTCTTAGATATTCTATGTTCGCTAGAATACTTTTATTTACTTTCCCATTCATTTCATATCAGAATGAGCCACAGCGAAGCGTGTCCGGGTTTAGACAGTTTTCTAATTAAATCTTCGCACTTACAGCACTTCCACACTGTATAATTCATGAATGATAATCTTCAGAAGCAACTACATTAATGGCAACCGACCAGAAAGAAGAAAAGAGGGAGACCAAAGTTAACATGAAGACAGTAATGCAAGCAAGAGGGCTAAGCATTGAAAATGCCCAAGATCGTAGCCTTTGGAGGTTTGGCACGGGAAGACGGCAGCAGCTGTAAAAACCCGAAGATAGATAGATAATCTTCAGATGAGCTGAGTTGGATATCTACAACAGGAGCTTACATTTTACAGCACAAGTTGTTTACTTTTTATTGTAGCTACTTTACTCTCATATGACTTAGGTGGATTTTGTCAGGATTAAGGATCATAAAAGACTTGTAATAGAAATAATAATTGTAGGTTATATGTGCGGGCCATACTGTATGTAAATTGAGGACAGTGATAAATGTACACTTGTGAAGTATAAAAGTAATTATTCAAGTACTTCCTGAGTAATATACTAGTCATAACTTCTGCATTTACTTGAAAGTAATATATCTGCGGATTATAGAAAGTGATATGTTTATGATAGTGATTCTGAATCTTATCTTTGAGGAAGAAAATAATATAATTTGTATGAAATATGTGAGGATTTTGATAAATGTTTGAAGTGCAATCAGGAATCAAAATATTATCCATAAATAAAAGTTTAATCTTCAAGTCAAAACTTCAAAAAGAAATATCGAAGTACAAAACTGTTTTTCTTATAGTAAATCGCATCTTATTCTATGGATATATACAGAGTATATCACTGCAAATGTGAGAGTTAGCACATGCAATCTTCTCCTTATTTTTTTACCATATAGCTTTTATAGTTCATTATTTATGTACTTATTTAGCTTGGTGGAGTTAAGGGTATGAAGCCTTTCCTTCCACACATTTGTTCAAACATATGCTGCATAAGTATACAGCAAGCACGATAAATATAATAATAAATAATAAATATTCCGAACATTTTAAACAAAACTAAAAAAAAGGCTTATTAGCCTACAGGTCATTAGTGGAGAGTATAAGGAATATGGTGAGGAAATGAAGACATTGAGCAGAGAGCAAGCACATGAACTATTGGTGACAGATGGACTTTTGGAGGAGGGCTTCTAGAAATTCAAAAAGAGGCAAAATTAGAAATACTAAAATCAGATAAATAATAGATGTTCAAAAGTATCATGGATGGTTATAGCAACAGATTCAATTATCCTCCCAAAAATAAACGGCGTAGAGGTGTTAAAACAGTCCAACGATGTATGGACAAATCCACATGTCATGTAAAGTCTGAGAAGACGATAACTCTCATTTAGGCGATTTCGGTCGGCTATTCGCCTTAAGAACCGACCTAAAATGAGACAAATAGGTGTTGCCGGCCAGCCACCTCTAAGAACCGGAAGGCCCTGACTGATTTTGGCCACATTTCGGAACATAGTTACTTACATACTCACTGGCACTATCGAACCCGTAGGTCCATGGCCACGCGGACATAAGCTCTCCATACATCCCTATCCTGAGCTAATGCTTTCCAATCATTCCCTGTATAATCTACTTCCCTCAAATCATAGTTAATGTTATCCTCCCACCTCATTCTTGGTCTACCAACTGGGCGTTTTCCCTCTGGGTTTCCTACAAGAAGCTTCCCTGCAAGTCTTTCATTCCCCATACGTGCAACATGTCCTGCCCATCTCAGTCTACGAGACTTAACTGTTCTTATTATATCTGGCTTCCTATAAACACCATGTAGTTCATTGTTATGTAGTCTTCTCCATTCACCTGTCTGTTCATCTCTCTTTGGTCCAAAAATTTTCCTAAGTACTTTATTCTCAAATATTTGTAATCTCCTTTCCTCCCTTAAAGTAAGGGTCCATGTTTCGCACCCATATAATATAACTAGTAGAATAATAGTTTTATATATTTTCACTTTAACGTTTTTTGAAAGGAGTTGGGACATCAAGAGTCTCTGCAAAGCATAATAGCACGCATTTCCAGAATTGAGCCTATGTTTAATTTCTTTGTGCATCTCATTCCTATTTGTGATTATTGTTCCTAGGTATTTGAATTCAGCCACTTCCTCAAAATTTCCCTCATTTGTCATTTCCATTACATCATGTATTTCTACGTGTGACCATACATATCGTTTTATTGATATTTACTTCCAGTCCTAATTTCTTAGTGTTACTCAATAGTGTGTGCGTGTTGGCCTTTAGTATCTCCTTGCTATCGGCCAATAATACTACATTATCAGCATAAACTAACAGCTTATTAATACCATTGAGTTGTAAGCCTTCCTCATTCTCTAAAGATTTAATGGCATGCTCTAGTACAAAATTAAATAGTAGAGGAGATAGTGCATCTCCTTGCTTCAACCCATTCCGGATTTCAAAAGTATCCGAAAACTGTTTGCCTACATGCACCCTACTTTTTGTGCCATTTAGACACATTCGTCTAACTCTAACTTTTAGGAATTCCGAACTCCAGCAGGATACTAACTTCTCCCTCTTAAATGAATCATATACTTTTTTTTGAAGTCTACATACAGTTGATGTACAGTACCATTATATTCCCATTTATTTTCTAAAATATCTCTTATACTAAAAATCCGATCTGTGTAGATCTGTTTCTTCTAAATGCACATTGATGATCTCCTAGAATGTCATCAATATAGGGAGTAAGTCTGCTTACTAATATATTTGTTAGAATTTTGTAGGCAGTTGAAAGTAATGAGATGCCCCTGTAGTTGTTGCAATCAGTTTTATCCCCTTTCTTATAAATTGGTACGATAATTGATTATTTCCATTCGCCTAGAAGATCTTCTTTTTCCTAAATCATAGTAAGCAACTGGCGTATCTTGTTCATCAATTTTTTCTCCCCCGATTTTATCAGTTCTGCTGGGATCTCATCTGAACCTGATGCTTTATACATCTTCAATTTTTCAATCGCCATTTCAACCTCTAATGCACTTGGTTCTGCGACTAGCATTTCTGCTGTCTGTAAATTATCCTCCTCAATGTCCTGTTCTGTATGTACATTTAATAGCTGATTAAAGTAACTTTTCCATCTACTTAATATACTCTTGGAATCTGCTATCATATCCCCATTTTCATTCCGAATTATGTTTGTTCTAGCCTGAAACCCTTTCTTCTCTATACTAATTCCCTGATATAATTCTCTAATGTTCCTATTTTTTGCATTCATTTCAAGATCATTAATCTTCTCTCTCAAATATTCCCTCTTTTTACTCTTTAGTAACTTGGTGGTTTCCCGTCTAATACTACCCAATTGCTCTAAATTTACCTCATTTGGTACGTGTAACCATTTCATTTTTGCTAGCTTTCTTTTCTTTACAATGTCGGCACATTCCTCATCAAACCATTTCTTGTTTTGCCTCTTTTTTTAAACAACCAATGCTTTCTGATGCTGAGAATTTAATAGTATCTCTTATAGCCTCCCATTCTTTATTTATATCAGTTTCTTCTTCGTTTGCCACATTGTCATTGAAGATTCCAGTACTTCAAATCTATTAGCATTTTGATTTAGTATTCTTGCCGCATTTCATCATTTTTCAAGTTTTTTAATTCCAATTTTACAGAATCATCTTTAGCGTTTGTTCCTCTCATAATCGATAGCCGTTGTCTGATTTTCACCCTGACCAGATGATGATCCGAATTGCAGTCTGTCCCTCTAACTGATCTAACATCGATGATGCTACTGTGCCAGCGTTTATCCACTAATACATGATCTATCTGGTTCCGAGTTTCTCCAACTGGGGACGTCCAGGTGAATTTTTCCTTATGCTGAAATGTTGTGATCTTAACAATGAGATTCTTTGATGTCGCAAATGTGACTAATCTCACCCTATCTTCATGAAGACTTATTTTGCCTATTGTTGGTTTGAATATATCTTCCCGCCCCACTTTTGCAATAAAATCTCCTAAGACAATTTTCATATGCTATCGTGAAAGGCTATCAAATAAGCATTCTAATTCTTCATAGAACTCATCCTTGATCTTGTCATCTTTATCTTCTGTGGGGGCATGTACATTTACAATTATAAAATCATCTCGTTTACCCTTTAGAATTATGTATGATGTCCTATCACTAACAAACTTAATATCTCGGATAGCGGATAGGATCCTCCTTCTGACTAAAAAACCCGTTCCAAATGCAGGTCTTTCTGTACCCCCGTAGTACAATGCAAAGCTTCCTGATTCCTGACTACCTTCTCCTGGCCACCTAACTTCCTGTAAAGCGATTATATCCAAGGGCGATTTATCTAATTCCCGCGTTAATATCTCTAGTGCCCCACTATTGTATAAAGTCCTAACATTCCATGTTCCTAGGAACATGTCCCTGTGTTTGAGCCTTTGGCATGGGTTCCCTGAAGTAGTCCCCGCCAGGAGAACCGAATGGGGGACTATCTGACCTCCGGAAAATTTTACCCCAGTTGAACCCATGTCCGCATTTCTTGACGGTTGTATTTTTACGGTGAAAGATCGTCACTCTTTCGACCAAGGTACTTTTTCGTCTGGCTTATCACCTTCGACCAGTCCGACATGGGTAACCTTATCGGCAGCAATGCTACCGCCGGCATAGCTCTCAGGATCATTTAAGCACGCAAGCCACTCCACCACGACAAGGTAAAGATACTATGGCGGGCACATTTCGGAACACAATTATTAAATTCAACCCCATTCTGCTAAGGTTTCGATGGGTTCCCATAGCGTCAAATGGAAATAAAAATGATCTTACATATGAAGGCAGTAACTGTTCATCAGATCCATACTTTCCCAATCAACAAGACCTCAATGACCTGGTTTGGGATTTAAACCTGTCTAAACGGCAAGCTGAAGTTTTAACTTCCAGACTCAAAGGCTGGAATCTACTTGAAAAATATGTAAGAATATGTAGTTATCGTAGCCGCCATAGTGCTTTCAAAGACTGTTTCTCTGAAGAAAATGGTATTGTGTATTGCAATGATATTTATTCTGTTATGGAAACTCTTGGGCATCAACTCCAGCCAAATGAGTGGCGATTATTCATAGACTCCTCTATTAGTTTGAAGGCTGTGTTGCTACATATTGGCAATGAACTTCCATCGATACCTGTAGTGCATGCCTCTGATACGAAAGAGACATGAAAATATGAAACTGGTTTTAGAAAAAATCCAATATGAAAAATATAAATGGTATATCTGTGGTGATTTAAAGATCATTGCTTTGATTGCTTGGTTAGCAACTTGGGTACACAAATTTTGCGGCTTTTTGTGCGAATGGGACAGCAGAGATAAGAAAACTCACTACATTATAAAATCATGGCCTAAACATGAATCTCTTATCCCTGGCCAGAAAAATGTGTCACATATCCCTTTAGTGAATCCTCAAAAAATATACTTACCTCCATTGCATATTAAATTAGGAGTAGTGAAAAATTTTGTCAAAGCTATGAAAAAACTTTCTAATGAATTCTTGTACTTGAAATGGAAATTACCCAAAGTCAGTGATGCTAAACTGAAAGAAGGAATTTTATAGGTCACTAATGGCTGATGAACATTTTGAAGGTCTGTTAAATCCTCTGGAAAAAGCAGCCTGGCAGACTTTCAAAAATGTACGTTGCAATTTCCTTGGCAACCATAAAGCAGAAAAGTATCGTGACGTGGTGGCTGATCTTCTACATTTTTATAAAGCTATGGGATGCAACATGTCCTTAAAAATGCACTTTTTGGACTCTCACTTATATTTCTTTCCGGAAAATCTTGGGGCTGTCTCTGATGAGCACGGTGAGCGTTTTCATCAGCAAATTTCCACAATGGAAAAGAGGTACCAAGACAAGTGAAATTCTAATATGCTGGCTGACTACTGTTGGACCAAGAAGAGAGATGTTCCATATGCAAAATATGCTCGGAAATCAATATCTACCACTTTCTGGTAAGTCACAATGAGTTAGAGGTAGATGGGTTTTATTAAAAATTATATTTAAAATGTAGATGATATCACAGAAAAATCTTGTCTGATAGGAAAAAACTGAAATGATATTTAAATTCAGGATGAAAAATACTTCTAAAATCTCATATTTGTATTCTTGTGAAAGAAAAAATTAATTTTTGCCGACCAGTGTAATATACCTTAGTGACTATTTAATTCACATACCGATAATTTTTCCTCTTCCTATTGATAATCTTGCCTCTTCCAGTTGATAATTTCGCCTAATCCTGTTCGTAATGAAATATATCTCCGCAAATTAACTTCTTTGACAAGGATATCGATTCAAAATGTACGATCGATATGATACAGCAAGAAATGCCAAAATAAAACAACTTCAAAAATTACAAAAAAAGTTAGTTCTGTTTCTCTAAAAAATATTAAATGTTGTATAATGAATCTGCATTATTGTTAATAGTTATTTCTCATAAAATAATCTGTTACTGATTTTTCCCAAGCCCAAAGAAATTTGACAGTAAATATATGCTATTTATAACTATACAGCCAGCTTAGAAATTGCCGGGTAGTAAGATCGGAATACATAACCTGACATTTGGTAAATATTAAACACTATAATTATTTTTAGCTTATGTTGTATTATTCGCTATATAGTAGCTCCAAATCCAATTGTAAGATTTCTGTTGATAATTCCGCTAAAAGTCAATAAACAATACGGTATGCAGATATGTCCAAATACACAAATTCTCATAAAAGCAATAACATCATGAGAAGAAACATACCTAAATTGATACCAACACATGTTTCGCAGATTTCATGTTTGATTTTATTGCTTTTACTAGGTAGTAGACTTACTTATGGTACTGAACTACACTGCTCAAAAAAATTAGGGGATATTGTAGAATAACCTATTAAGACTATGTTTTTAGGAACAGTATTAGATGCAATCACTTTTTATTACTCCAAAAGAATGTCAACAAGAGTTTGAAGTCATTACGTAACCTCTGTACCACACCAGATGTCAAAGAGATCCTGATTAGGAATATGGCAAACAAACAAAGCAACATTACATGGGTGAAAATGTTTCTTTAGTATGGTGTATGGTCTCCTCGAACGGCCAGCACTCCTCACACCTGTATGGCATTGATGCAATGATGTTAGCAATGAGTTCTTGAGGGATACGTGGCCACTCTTCCATAAGAGCAATGTGCAGCTCTGGAACAATTGTGGGAGGTGCTGGTCTGCCTGCAATGCACCTGTCTAATGCATCCCACACATGCTCAATCGGATTTAAGTCCGGGGAGGAAGCTGGCCATTGCATACGCTCGATACCCTCCACTTCCAGCATGACGTCCACCAAGCCAGCTCTGTGGGGTCGTGCATTATCCTCCATAAAAAGAAAAGAATCACCTATGGCATCAGCATAAGGCACGACAAAAGGTCGGAGAATCTCATCTCTATACTTTACCGCAGTCAAAGTACCGCCTTGGATAACGTAGAGGTCCGTACGTCCACCACTACTGACTCCTGCCTACACCATCAATCCACCGCCACCATATGATGGGGATCTTTCACGTACAAAAGCTGGATTGTTCCGTGTCCCTTTTTCTCTCCAGATGAATACACGCCGACTATCACATTCCATGTTGAATCGCGACTCATCAGAAAAAAGAACTGATCTCCATTCAGCATGCCTCCACCCAGTTTTGCGATCTCTACGGTGTTGTGGAGTTAACCTGGTACACACCATGGGCCAACGGGCATAGAGACCACTTCCATGCAGTCGATTAGGGACAGTTTGAGTTGACACCCTGCGTCCTGTTGCTGTTTGAAGTGTATTTCGCAGTTGAGTTGCATTCTGCTGTCTATTCCGACGGGCTGTTAACAAGAGGTAACGGTCATCGCTTGCTGTTGTTGCCCTTGGTCGACCTTGTCCGGCTCTTCTGTGAACTGTATGTTCTTTGAAAATGATTCCAAAGACTGGAAATCACGCTTTGAGACACCCCAATGGCTTGTGCCACCTCTTGTTGTGTCTGTCCAGCTTCCATTCTTCCTATGGCCCTCCAAGCCATTGGTTCAGGTAAATCACGTTGTCGAGGCATCACTGTCCCTAAGGCAAGTCATTCACTAACTGAAAACTGGACTGGATTTAAAAACAGCAACAAAACATTCACCCCCACACCACCCTTTCTCATCAACAGTACAGACACTGCCCTCTGGTGTGGTACCGAGGTTACGTAACAACTTCAAACTCTTGGAATGATAGAAAGTGATTGCATCTAATACTATTCCAAAAAACATAGTCTTAATAGGTTATTCTACAATATCCCCTAATTTTTTTGAGCAGTGTAGTATTTAATAGAGTAATCACATTTGTCGAGATGTAAATTATGGTTGGCTTCTACGAACCATATTGGACAAATCTGCATCCCATATTGTTTACAATTATTCACAATTTAGGCTCTTTTGTCTTGATATTATTGCGTTTACTAATATTTGTGATTTCAATCGGACAAATCTCCATCCCATATTTTTTACTGACTTTTAGCGAGATTATTTTAAGATATATTGTTTCATTTTTATATTTATGTAATGATATTACGAAATTATATCAAGATACTATCATTGTAGTCAACCTGTAATCTGCAATCAGTTAAACTGAAGAAGAAAGAGAGGAGAAAGAGGTGATTTAAAATTTTCTTCAAAATCCCTTCTCATAAACTGCATTTATCTAAATTATTTATTCTGATCAAATTTAATTTCACATTTTTGGACAGCAATTTGCCAAGAATAGAGATATACCATGCATATATGTTTAATTTAATCGAGTTTAATAATGTCATATCTTTGGAATAATCTAAATAGTCCTACAATCTTTTATTCGTCTATACTTGACCATAAAATACAACGCATTGCTTAAAAATATATCTGGCAAAGAACCAACTAGTTTTATCTCAAACTATTTATATAATTTGCAATATAATCTAGGTGCTCTTGTAAAACAAAATCAGTTATAAAGAAATTATACAAGATATTTGATTACCAGAGATATGTAATAAAATGTATGTATCTGCAAAGGAATAAATTGTAATGAAATGTTTTACGTTTATATCAGTATACTATCATTGTGTTATGTTATGAGGTGCTTTAGGCTCAGTAAATATCATTACATTTAGTCTAAAAATCTTTGCTCATTAACTCTGGAATGCATACAGGTTTTGCATGACCCGATAATCTATTTATTAAATTTACTTCTCCGAAATTAATTTGTCGGACAACCATATTCTGTGGCCACAGGTTAAACATATATAAGTCTGAAAACATAAATTTTCACGAGAGCTTATTAATACTCAGTTAAAGTATTAATAATCAGAAATTTTCAATATTTCTGACAAAAATATATCTACCATTATAAATTAGCTAAAGTTAAAAACTTCACCCTTATGATAGAGGGAAAAACAAGCTGTATTTCTGACATATTATTCTACAAAATAAAAATAACTAAAATCGGGTTTATGTAATTTTATCCCATTGCCACACGTTTTATATTAGTGCGTTTTCTCTTAAAACAAGTAAGTAGGCCTACTTATCAAGTAATGCCACGAGCGATTTCCAAATCATCGATAACATAAATTCACGAGTCATCACTCGAAAATCATTATTTAAATATAGTTACCGGCATTTTTAAATATTTATACATTTAATGTAAACGGCGATGTTTGAAAACAAATCAGAAATGTATGGTTATGTGTCATTCGTTCATTCACTGCAACTTGACCATATTATTTATTGCCAGATAGGATCGCAATATTGTAAGAATGCACCCTAGTGAAGAAAAAATTAAACACATCAAACTGTATATTGTAACCAACATTATAGGTTATTAATATTTTTTAGTAAACAGTTCAGTACAATTATTATTTAAAAACACAATTATTAAAAGTCTCGCGCCTTAGCCGAGTGGTTAAGGCATGAAGCCTTCGCGCAGAGCTACTTACGCTGGTTCGAGTCTCCATGGGGGGTAAAATTTTCTCATGGTATTTCGGCCAGTATGGGACCGGTGCCCACCCAGCTTCGTGAGACATTTGAGTAGCCACAGTAAGTAGCGGTTCCAGGTTAAGGAAACCAGCTATAACGGCTGGGGGACTCGATATGCTGACCACATGTCACCCCTACACTGGCTAGATGATCATCTACCTCTGTGATTGCCACATGTGGATGTAAGGCCAGCAGCCGGCTAAAGGCCTTCTTAGGCCTGTCGCGCCATGAAAAAAAAACAATTATTAAAAACACAATTATCAAATGTGTAGTTCGAAGGAATCTGGTCATTATTTGCTATATTCAATGTATTTGTTGGAGAGTCAGTCACTGCAAAATAATACTCTGACCTGTTCAAAATATTAAAAAGGAGGAGCTTTCTTTATCACAAAAGCAAGAAGCGGTAAAGAGAATTCGATAAAGTTCGAGGTAAAACACGACTGTCATTGGTTGCAAAACAAAATTCATTGAAACATGATTGTTCATTGACTCCCATTTGGGGCACGAATTAAATAGTCACTGAATTTTTTTTTTAATTTTTCCTATAACATGTTTGGTTAAAATAAAAAAAAATAGAAAAATGCAAAAATGCAAAAATATAACTATATCCAGTATATTGATAAGTTGGTGGCGGTTATTTCCTTGCCTCTAGTCCCGAGGGTCGCGGATTCAAACCCGCGATAGAAGAATCCAAGGTACAATCCTACGGTAGAAACTTTAAGCCGTGGATCCGGAGTCTGAAGATTTTCAGTCTCGTTAAAGAACCTCAAGCCTGAAAAAAAGAGGCCGCTGAACAAAATTTAACCTACTTAATGTATACATATGATCAGTATCTGACGTTTATGTGTATCTAAGTGACAGTAATATATACCCCAGAGCTAGAACAACGAAGTACTTGAATATCAAATGCATGTATCATATACTGAAGCGGGATCAGCAGACTAGAATAGAGCGTGCAATTCTAATCATATAATCTTCTGTTCCCTTCTTGTATGATTAACCTGACGCTACTTTGTCGCACGTTATACTAATCTACACTTCTAATGAATTAATCACATTTTGTTTTCTAAGTCATGCCCGATCAAGCGATAACTTTCGGTAAGTAGAACTTGTACGTGACTTTAATTTCAACGAATGCGTATCTAATTCATAGGAAATTATTAAACATTTGTTACTTAATCAAATAACTTGGGTTATTCGTTTTCCAATGACATTCGCATGATTTTTTTATTGGTCAAACGAAATCATGCAATAAAAGAATAATTTATCAGAATCGGCTTTAAAAATATTAAGTTCACTAACAAAGTTATATGAAATTTACAGGCAAAAAAACCAGGTAAGTCACTTTTTTCTTGAAACTTACAAAATGTACTTTTAGTTGTATAATGTCCATACTTCCTTAACTTATCTAAATCTTTAGAGGAAAAGAGCTATATTTATTAATGCATAAGATCTATTAAAAGTTATTTGTCATATATACATATTAATAAGATATGAACTTGAAGTAGATAAAGGTAAAGTGAACCCACTACAGAACATAAGAGACCCTTGGAGTAGTAGGAGGTTAAGGCTCCCACTTTTTCTAGACAATCGGCACTTGATATCAGACGTGTTATCAGCCCTGCGTGACAGCCGCCTTTATCGCCAGAACAAGCATACGGTATTCATTTCCGTTAGAGGCTGAGTCTACCCCAGGGCCATGGTGCCACCAGAAGGTTTAAATCAATTTAAAAATTCTGACTCCACCGGGACACTAACCCTCGACCTTCCAGTTTGTGGCGAACTGCCTTAACCACTACGCTACGGCGTGCCCCCGCTTGAGATAGAAATAATTAAATTAACCCGCGACAAAACTGCATCTTTTACTGTTTGCACTTCTAAATGGTAGCGATTTCCTTGGAGAATCTAACGACCCGTCAAAACTCTATTTTGACAAAAAAAAGTGACTTGCCTGGGGTCGTCGCAGTACCACTCATCTGTTCTTCGGGCATTTATTTTTGTCCCATAAAAGTTAATAAGGGATATTATTAATACATCGAAATGTTAATAGGGACTAAGTTCTTTACACTAAAACTTAAAGTACTATGTCCAAATTGATGATGATAATACTATTCAAGAAAGGTAAAAGATAAACCTAAACGTAGTTAGAGAAAAAACAGGTGTCAAAAAGAATGAGAGGCGGGGGGAATCCACAGTATGGCTTCATTCAAGGATTTGATGATGTTGGTGATTAATAAAGGAATAACATTTAATTATTTCATTATTTTCAATATAATGAAAGTCGCGGCTTCCCTTTCCAAAGGACGTCCAGCAAATTTAAACGATCTTAAACTTCAGCTGGCCATATTGCCCCCCCTAGGTGGGAGATAGATACGAATCAGGCTGTTCTGAGAGTAAAGGCCGGTGTAAGCACAGCTGAACAATCAGGCTGACATATCGGGCCTCCATTAAGTCCTGTAGTGAGATCTTTTTATATTTAATTACATTCTAATTATCTCCATTTTAAATATACAGTATTTGCTCAATGCAGGTAGCCTCAAAAGCAAAGAATACACTTATAGATAAGGAGGTAAGTACGGAATTTATTTAACAATGGTATTTAACAGTTCAAGTCATTAGTGTCACAATTCAAATCTGGGCGTGAAATGACCGAAAAATCATGTTTAGAAACCTGAAGTTCTTTTGTCTGTATATACCCGCACAACTCCATATGGAGCAAGGGTTATCCACTTAGGATTTACTTAAAATGAGATCATTTAGTGTCGCTTATTTCCCTATAGATGTCGGTGAGTGAGAAGTGGTTAGTAGGGGTGTTAATAACCGCTTAGTAGGTATGAAAAGGCGGTCCTCCATTCTTTCCTCATGCAGGTGCACGCCCAATGAAACAACACAACTGATAAGTAAATAGCAGTGTCTTAACTTGTCAGCCTATCCTACATAGGGTTGAATAGGAGGAACGTCATTTCACACCTAATGAGCACTTATTAACAACCCTGGGTTAGGTCATCGCCTCAAAGAGACACCTAATAGGCAACTAAGATATTATTTGAATGGAAAAGGCCGTTAAAATTTGTTAGTACAGTCTGATCAACGGATATGTGCCCCCGTAACATATGCGAACTAAACACTAATTCCTTTTCTGCCTCGGTAAATCATTTGCCTCCCCTCTCCCACTACTCACACTTTTGAACCTTCTTGGGGGACAGGATATTTGTACTTGGAGTCCAGTGTTGTCAACTCAACATGAACACTGTAGCTCGGAGTGGTGAAATAATCTATAATTTTAATAATCATGTTTGAACACCGTTGAGGTTAAAATTATTTCAATTATAAAAATGTGTACCTTATAAAACAGTCGTCCTTAACTATAATAACTTCTGTTATAAACGTCGTCACACTATTAAAATTCAAGGGCTTTCAAAGACATGCTTCAGCCTCAGGAATTCTTATGGCACTAAAATTATGTGTATATATTTCATACAGTGGGGTTTGGTTGTTGGCGAAAGAAATATTACTAAGCAAATAATAAAAGTCAATCAGCGTCATTGGACCTACTTAAATATGAAAAAGTAATAATTAACCTTACATTATTCAGTAATCAAGATCCATGACACTGTTTGGGGGACGTTTGGCAACATCCCTACTCGGAAATATATCCTGGCTGCTGTTTGACGTGGTGGGAGGGAAGCGCATTAAATGGAATGAGAACAAGCGTTAACTTTTCTAAGAACGACAGCAGCGCTCAAGGGGCACAGATCCGTTGGTCCGAAGTACCTCTATTAAGGTTTCCTACGAAAACCCAAAGTCCCTCCCCGAGGATTTGGATTTTTCCATCCTAAAGAATTCGTTATCTCGCCGAGTATGAACCTGCTATCCTCAGAATAAGTGACAGAGGACGTAATTTCTAGACCACCGAGAACCATATCGCACCTTAGGAAGAAGAGGGCCACAATTGTAAAAATGTCTTAAATTGAGTTACGACTACTATCTGTTAGAAAAAATGGTTACAAATCTATTTCTTTATGACCACAAGTCATGTGCAAGAAAATGGAGACAGGATAAAATTATGTCCATATCAAAAATTGAATGTACTATACATTTTTTAAAACTTTAATTGTTAATAATTCGGAACTAAACTTTTTACACTTGTGGCCGTCTTCTTCCCAAGGTGCGATATTTGAGGTTATTTTTTAATCGCCGTAAATCTAGAACATAGTACCCTCGGCTTTATTTCCCTTCTAAAGGAACCCACAGAACGGAATTTGTAAGCTCTGAAAACTCCATGAACCTCTGCCGGGTTTGAACCGTCGCGTCGACCGTCGTTACTATAAGCGAGCATGATAAGCACAACTCACTGGGATTCTACAATGGATATGGCATGTAGGATTTGCACACAAACTATACAGAAGTTGTTTCCCTTACATGGATGCAAGATCTCTTATTCAGTTTGTAAGCACATATTTTAAATTAACAATAAGAGTACTATGTACCAGACACACTTTCAAAGACATGCAAATGAAGTGGATGTTCTAACGCTAGAGATACTAGAGTTATGAGACTAAACTTTGAGAAGTAGTTTAGATTTCATTACAGTTAATTGTTTCTGCTACAAGTTACGATATTTTACAATAACATATGGTTGATGTATTGTAACTTATGACCATTCTTCTCCACTACACACAATTTATCCATGTATATTGGACTATGTCTTCCATGACTATATGCATCCACTTGTAATGTATTCACTCCATTTAAATAGATTTTTTTGTGGACCATAGTCTAATAGGTTAAAAACATTTAATATAACTGTATCTTAATAACGTACATTAAAGTACTGTCATTCATTAAAGTACATCTAAATATCGATTCACATCAAACCATATCCGACATCGATTTTGGAAGTAACTAACTCACAGGCAGGTGAGATTCATGGAGGTTCATGGCCGTTAGGACATGAGCTCTGCATACATCCCATCATTAGCCAAGGTTTTCCAATATATTATCTCCTGTATATATTACCTCTCTCAAATCATGGGTAATGATATTCTTCCACCTCATTCTTGACCCACCTACAGAGCTGTTTCCCTCTGGTTTTCCTATAGGGCCTAAGGAGTCCAAGCCTCTCCTTCATTCCCAATTCGTGCCACATATCCTGCCTATCGCAGTCGACGAGACTTAACTGTTCTTATTACATATTTGGCTTCCTGTAAAGATCATGTATATGTTAAGTTGTTTTCTCAATTCACCTGTCTGTTAGTATTTGGCCCAACATTTTTCCTAAGAACTTAATTCTCAAACATTCGTACTTTCTTTCTCATCCTTTAAAGTAAGAGCCAATGTTTCGCATCCATAGAATAAAACTGGAAGAATAACGTTTTATATATTTTTAATTCAACGTTTTTTTTAGTAAGGTGGAATGACAAGTTCTTGTAATTCGTAATATCATGCGTTTGCCGAACAGAGTCTATGTTAAATTTGTTTCTGCAACTCATTCCTGTTTGTAATTATTGTTCCTAGGTACTTGAATTCAGCCACTTCTTCAAAATTCACCTCATTTGTCAAAAACTGTTTTTTTCTGTTACATAATGTAATTCTACATGTGGTCATATAATTACTTATATTTATATATACTTTCAGACACAATTTATTAGTGTTACTCAAGCGTGTTGACCCTTCATGCGAAAGTAAATAAGTCTTTTTAGATCTTGTGCCTAAAATGTGATGAAATTTATGAGGTATGTAGAAATAAATACAATTTTTGATAAACAGCGAAATGAAAAAATAAGAGAATAATTAAATATAAACAGACTGTACGAATGTGTAAGAAAAAAAAAAAAAGGAGCATTTGGTACCAACATCTTTAAAGAATCGCACCAGGAAGAATTCCAAAAATTATATTGGACTACCAACCCCAGAGGAATAAGAAACATAGGAAGACCGAGGAAAGGATTGAGAGAGAACTGTGAGAACGGAATAGGTTAATGAGCTCAATCCTGAAAGCTAGTGATGAAGATTTGAGAAAAAATCGAAAAAAAAACCCTCACCCAGAAAACTTGTCCCGACCGGGATCGAACCCGTACCCACTGTATCTTAGGCAATTATATTATCCCTAGACCGGAGCGGAGAATTGGAAAGAAACATTTAAGATAAAAGTTATAATCAATAATTATTTTATTTTTTTTATTTTTTTCATTAATTAAAACATTTTACTGGCCATCTAAATTTATTTTATCATCAGAAATTAAGCATTACAACAGCGATACCAGTAAATTTGTAGGTTTAATTATGCGATGACGTGAAAATGAGAATGTAAATTCATTTTAAAACTTTCCTGTTAAGCCTGTATTAATTTTGTGTATAGAAAATTTGATGTAAGACAAATTAAACCACTATGCAAATTTCTTAGTGCCACATTCCTATTACCTAAAATTAGCAACATATCAAATATTCGTACCTACTTCGCTATGACAATGAATTTCGTGTTATTTATTAACCTGGATCCTACATGCCATACCCTACAATGGCTCCCAATTTCATCACACTGCTAAGGACTTCAATAGATTCTACTTAGTTTCCCATAATAAATCACGAAACATCATACAACAAATATGTTATAGTTATTTAATCACAAGGATTTAAAGTGAGTTTTACCTTGAAATGGTGTGTATTTTACAGCTGAAATGTAGCTTTTACAGAGTTTCGAGACGAATTCATTCAAGTATATTGTACAATGTTTATTTCAGTCCCACGCCATAGCCATGGAGTTTAAGGCATTATTCTTTGCTACAGAACTACGGCAATTGCGCTGGTTTGAGTCCCCATGGGAGAGGAATTTTTCTCATGGAATTTCTTCAAGTATGGGACTAGTGTCTACCCAAGATCGTACGAAATTTGGGTAGCTACAACAAGTAGCAGCTCCAAGTTGAGAATAACGGTAGGGAACCATCATGCTGACCACATGTATGATCGTTTATCTTTATGACTGACACATATGAATGTTAGTCCAACAGCTTACATGTAAGATTCCAGCCTTGTCGCGCCATGGACTTATATTTTATTTCATAAAGTCTCATTTTCGTTATATTTAATCTAATATATAAAAATGAATGATTGTACTTATGCTCGGCCATACCGTTGATCCGATTGTGATGGGGCTTTTTCAAAATGTTCAGGAGATTCCCGGGATGAACATAGGCTATAAGAGAGTTGTGATACTTAACTCCTACACCCTTAAAAATCGCTCTTTGTAATGGCAAATGTGAAAAAAGTAGCTCTTTGGATGCTCAAATGGTTCACGCTGCCTTAACCATAACAAATACACAAAATTAATGTATACAGAATTGAATATCTCAAAAAGCTCTACAAAAAAGTCCGCGACAGCATATGTTTATCTCTTACGGATAATTCACAATATAATAAACATTTTTGTCCTTCATTGATGCCAAGAAGATCGAGACAAGTACGTACATTCCTGTGCAAGCATAGCAGCACATGGTGGGTATTCTTTTACGGATAACTCACAATAACGAATTTTGTCTTTTAGCTAATTTATGACAAGAAGATCGAGATAAGTGGATTCCTGGGCAACACCGGGTAATCAGCACGGGGAATCTTAAAATAATTAGGATATACACTTATAATTATTTTTCATTTTATTTTTCAATTAATCATAAAAAGTACATTCATTTTTGTATTTCAGCTCATTCATACCAAGAAGATCGGTATGAGTAGATTCCCGGATAACGCCGGATAAACAGCACGGGGTATCCAAAAATAATTACGGTATAAATGCTTGCTCATACTTATTTAACTAAACATAAAACACGTTAATTTTCGTATTTTAGTTCATTTATGAAGATCGGGATAAGTAGATTCCCGGGCAACGCCGAGTAATCAGCAAGGGGTATCTAAAAAATATAAATTTATAATTATCTTTCCTTCTACTCATTCAACTAAACATAAAAGCACATTAATTTTCATTTATTTAGGCATAGCAGCGCACGCCGGGTATTAGCTAGTAATAAATAAATAAATAAATATTAACATAAATGTATCCCAACCGATATAAAACTTTAAAATTTACTCATAATGAGTTCCTCGCATGTGATGTTTTTTTTTAATTCAATGCCCCAGATTGACATTTCTGGCGTTCTCTCCTAGCATTGTAGTAATTGTAACCCACTTCTGAGGTTGGGCTCTTGGAAGGCGGGTTTAAACTTATCTCAACTGATACAAAACTCTTAAAATTTAGCCACAATGAACTCCTCGCATGTGATGTTAATTTTTTTTTAATTCAATGCCCCAGATTGTCATTTCGATATTTTTGGTGTTCTCTCCTAGCACTGGCGTAAATTAAGGTGGGGTTATGCTGTCCCGATGATATGATGGGTGATGATGATACTGGTGCACCAGGAGAGTCCTTAATGCTAAACTTAATCTTAGGTGAATATGAATAATGATGGTCATATGATGTTCGCAGACAATTTGGGCCTTAAAGTTTATTGAAATATGTCTTACAGGTGAGGAAATAACCCGAAAAAAACTCATACAGGAAACTTGTCCCGACCGAGACTCGAACTCGGCTCCGCTGCGTGACATAGCGGTGGACAATTTTGATCTACTCATATAATATTGTTTCATCATCATAATCATCATCGTAACATTTATTTATGAACAGGTTTAGGCTACAATGTATTATCATACCTTCCCGTAACCAATATTCTACACACTTATCCTGTAACGCGAATTCTCTCTAGCTTCTCATTCCCGGCCTTGTACTCCTTTTTTCATTCCAACGCTTTCTTTATGTCCTGCTGCCATGTGTTTTTCTTTTTTATCTACCTCTACCTATTCTTCCCGCTGGAATCCAAACCAAAACTATTTTTTGGTAACCTTTCATCATCATCATCATCATCATAACTCCAGGGATTAGGCAATTGCCCGTTCCGACTTCATAATGCATCATCCCAACGTCTTCTAGGTCTTCCAACACCACGTCTTCCTCTTGCTTGATAATTTCTTGATAACAATGGATATCTCTCCTTACTCATTCCATCCATATAATCAACCCATTTCTGTCTGTAATTCGTGACCTTAACCAATAAAGGTTGTACTTTCAATTTTTCTCTTATATCCTCATTTCTTATTCTATCAAGTCTTGTACATCCTTTTACTTGTCTTAGAAACCTCATCTCCGCCGTCTGTATTCTATCCTTCTGTTTTTTCATTGGAGCCCAAAGTTTCACATCTGTGGGAACCGCCATAACATTATACATTTTTATCTTCGTTTCTTTTCTAATTTTATTTTCGAATGTTCTCTGCATTGTTCAACACACCGTCTGAAATTTAATTATTTTGGAGTCAATATCTCTTTCCACATTGTAGCCAACATCACAGCCCAAATATTTGAAACTAGACACCTGTTCTATACTTTGATTTTCTAAAATAATTTTGGATCTCACTGGATCTCTTCCTCTAAAAGCCATGGTCTTCGTTTTCCTTACAGAAATCTTTAGATCATATAATTTACATATTTCATTTAATGCATGCATAGATTTCTATAAGTCGTCTTCATTTTGCTGTATTATGATTACATCGTCAGCAAATAGAAGATTGTGGAATGCAGGCTTTCACGGCCGGTAATCATGGTAGTAAAAGATTCCGGGCTATGTGGCCGTGGTCTATAACTGGCGTTTCTTCCAGACGTTTCTCCCTCAACTGCGGAGGGCATCTTCAGTGGCGAGCGCTAGAAGCTGTTGTTTCCCTGTCGTAGACTCGACTGCGAATGAACAGCAGAAATCTGGACGCTCTTATTTATACTAGTGCTGACGTCACGTGAGTCCCAGCTGTTTGGATCATACTAGCTGAAGATGCCCTCCGCAGTTGAGGGAGAAACGTCTGGAAGAAACGCCAGTTATAGACCACGGCCACATAGCCCGGAATCTTTTACTACCAAAACAGAAGATTATTTATGCACACTTTATTATTATCTATTCTTATTCCTGGATTCACTAAAACTTTCCATTTATTTAAAATATCGTCTATATATATATTAAACAAAGTGGGTGATAAACTACATCCTTGTCGTAATTCAGTATTTGTTTTGATTGTATCTGTTCTTTTGAATCCGGTATCTATAATTATATTTGTGTCTTCATATAATTTCTTTATTGTTTCAGCAAGACACAGCGGGTATCCTTTCATTCGTAATATTTCCCATAATTTTTGTCTGTTTACTCGATCGAAGGCCTTATCCAAATCTATAAATCCTATGTGAGTTTCTAAGTTATGTTGTCTTCTCTTTTCTATGAGTTGTTTCAGTGTAAAGACATTGTCTATACATGACCTTCCCTTTCTGAATCCGCTTTGATTTTCATGTATTATTACTTCTGTTATGTTTCTCAATCTATTATTTATTATTTTCGTATATATCTTGTAGGCAGTATTCATTAAGCTAATCCCTCTGTAATTCTCACAATTTCTCCGGTCTCCTCTTTTGAATATAGTCTTCACAATTGCTGTTTTCCAAGTGGTTGGAATCTCATAGGTCTGCCAATATATATTAATTAAATGAAGTATTCGTAGTTTACACAATATTCCACTATATTTGACTACCTGCATATTTATATTATCTAATCCTGTTGTTTTCCTATTCTTAGTGGTTTTGAGAGCCATTTCTAATTCATTTATGTCTATTACATCAATATTTTCCACTTTTATTTCTTTCTTCCTCGTTGTTCTCTTTTCCTTCAATTTCCTCTTTCTTTCCAAAGTTTTTCATAACGTTGTATTCATTCTTGTTCTGGGATTATATTCAATCTGGCAGAATCTTTCTCATCATCAATTCAATTTACATATCCACACCTCTGCAATAGTCTATTCTAGAAATGTATGGAGAGCTTATGTCTGTGCGGACATGAACCTGTGGGATCGGTCAGTTAGCTATGGCAGACACGGTAAAAAAAAGCACAATGAATATCAATGATGTAGAGAATCTGGTACAAAAGCATTTTATATCAGATAAAAACGAACATTGCTACGATAATTAGAATTCCGCCATTTCTGATTACAAGAATTATGACACGTAAAAAGTTAGCGAATTTTTTCGTACACCCGAAAGCATTCTTATAATATGAGATTCTTCAGCTTCTTTAAAAACCGAGTATCAGCTGATGGAAGGAAATGCATTCTATTTTCTGAAATACCATGAAACCGTGACGAATGGAAAAAAATATAGTGATAAAAATTAGTAATGAGCTGTTTGAAAAGTACGCTAAGTAAATAACTACATAGATGGACACGATGCTGCAGCAAAAAAGGACGGAAGCTATACCATTTATAGTAAACCTTCTGACATCTATCAACACATTTCTGAACTACTACAAGGAGTACATTCACAGGGGAAATGCACATCAATATGCAAAGTGGAAATGAATTAAACGCAAGAAATTATTACATGGTTATGTAGAGGGAGGAAACCAATAATTTACAGAATCTGTCAAATTTCCGGTAAATAATAAACTCATGTTTAAAATGGTAATATTTTGAAAATATGGACCATTAGATTTTTATAGATGGATTCATCCAATATTTAATTAAAGTCTAACGTCACTCTATGCCCCTATTCAAATTTAAGTGTAGGTATATATATATATATATATATATATATATATATGTGTGTGTTTTATTGCAGATTTTCGCGGATATAAGTATGAATATGAAAGCTTTCTTGGGTTTTCCGCGTCTTGGATTCAAGTTCGGCCTCTTCTGAATCAATGGCCAGAGGACAAACTTGAATCCAAGACGCGGAAAACTCAAGAAAACTTTCATATTCATATATATTATTGAAACATGAAATTTGAGATATATATATATATACACATACAATTGATAACTCAGATTATTTGCCTGTCTGTGGATTCCAAATCTCAAATTTCATGTTTCAATAAATGATTTAAATCCTTAATATAGGCATAGGGCTATGTATGTGTATATATATATATATATATATCCATGCATAGTAATTCAGCCCGAGGGCAGGTCTTTCACTGCAATCATAGCATTTTCATGCTTGCTTTGCAGCTTTACTAGGGAATTATAGTTGCGGTAGCTTCCTGTTGCTTTCCACACAGGTGAAGGATGATGATGATAATGATGGCCTTATGATATATAATATATATATATATATATATTGCATTTTGGAATGTGCGTATCAAATATAAAAATATAATATATGATAACTCATTTTTTGTCTGACTCATTCCTTATTACAAATTTTTATTCGGTTTACTTATAGGCCTACGTAATATTTACATATTTATATAAACTCTATGGCGCAACAGGGTTAGAAAGTCCTTGCCTACGATTTCAGATCTCACATCCACATTTGTTAATGGCAGAGGAGGACGATCATTCAGCCAGTTACAGGTTACATGTAATCGGATACGTCGGCTCCCCCAACAGTTAAAGGCAATTTTCTCAACATGGAGACGCTACTTATTGTAGCTATGCAAAATTCTCATGATATTGGGTGGGTACCGGGTCATACTTGCTGAAATTTCACAAAAAAAAAAAAACTTCCCCCAAGGAAAGTAAAACCAGCGCGCGCGCACACACACAACACACACACACACACACACACACACACACACACACACACACACACATATATATATATATATATATATATATGTATGGCATGATAAAAATAAATGCCTGGACGGGATTCGAACCCGGAACTCTGAGTATATATATATATATATATATTTACTCAGATTTTTTGTTCCTTTATTCAGATTAATTAAATTATTTATATATTTAAATAAGCCTACATATTTTAATACTGGATTTTATCAAATATTAAAAGAATATAGCTGATACTGCCTCATACCATTTCTTTCTGACTCTGGGCTCATTATATCAAATTTCTTCGGTTTAATACATTTATTTGCAATGGATTTTACCTACTTCATTATATATATATATATATATATATATATATAGGCTATATATATATATATAGGGCCTATGCCTACATGTATGTTTGTTCGATTGCTCGTATTTTATGCACTATCGTACAGTTCACCCGATTGTAATGGGGTTTTTTGCAAAATGTTCGGGAGTTTCCCCGGAAAGTTACAGGCTATAAGAGAGTTTTGAAACTCAACTTCTACACTTTTAAAAATCACCTTTTGTAAAAGTCGCTTTTTGGAAGCTTAAACGGCTTACGCAGCCTAAACCATAACAAATGCCCAACATTAATGCACACAGAACTGAATATCTGAAAAAAGTCCGCGACAGCATATGTTTATCTTTTACGGATAACTTACAATAACAATTTTTGTCTTTGCCAAAAAGATCGGGATAAGTAGATTCCCGGGCAAGCGTAGCAGCGCACGGAGGGGTATTGGTATTATTTTAGGGATAACTCACATTAACGAATTTTGCCTTTCAGCGCATGTATGCCAAGAAGATCGGGAAAAATAGATTACAGGGCAACGCCGGGTAATCATCAGGAGGTATCTTAAAATAAGCACGATATAATTTTATAATAATTTTTCCTTTTACTTAAACAACTACACATAAAACACATTTATTTTCGTCTTTCAGCTCATTTATGTCAGAATGATCGGGATAAGTAGAGTCCGGACAACGCCAGTAATCAGCACAGAGTAGGCCTATATAAAAATAATTTCGATGTGAACTTTTCCTTTCACTTATTAAACTATATATATAAAAACAAATTAATTTTCGTCTTTCAGCTCATTTATACCAAGTAGATCGGGATGAGTAGATTCCCGGGCTACGCCGGGTAATCAGCACGGAATATCTTAAAATAATTGCGATATAAATTTATAATAATTTTTCCTTTTACTTATTCAACTAAGCATAAAACTTAACTCACTGACACTATGGAACCCATAGGTTCATGGCCGCGCGGACATAAGCTCTCCATACATCCATATCCTGAGCTAATGTTTTCCAATCATTCCCTGTATAATCTACTTCACTCAAATCATAGTTAATGTTACACTCCCACCTCATTCTTCGTCTACCAACTGGGCGTTTTCCCCCTGGTTTTCCTACAAGAAGCTTCCATGCACGTCTTTAATTCCACATTCGTGCCAAATGTCCTGCCCATCGCAGTCTATGAGACTTAGGCCTAACTGCTCTTATTATATCTGGCTTCCTATAAAGACCATGCAGTTCACCGTTAAGTAGTCTTCTCCATTCACCTGTCTGTTAATCTCTTTTTGGTCCAAAAATGTTCCTAAGAACTTTATTCTCAAATACCCGTAATCTTCTTTTCTCCCTTAAAGTAAGGGTAAATGTTTTGCATGCATATAATATAACTGGTAGAATAATAGATTTATATAGCCTATTTTAAGTTTAACGTTTTTTTTAAGGAATTGGGACATCAAGAGTCTCTGTGATGCATTTCCAGAGTTTAGCCTATGTTTAATTTATTTGTGCATCTCATTCCTATTTGTGATTATAAGCAACTAAGCATAAAAACACATTAATTTCCGTTTTTCAGCTCATTTATGCAAAGAAGATCGGAATAAGTAGATTCCCGGGTAAAGCCATGTAATCAGAACGAGGTATCTTAAAATAATTACGATATAAATTTTTGCATTTACTTATTCAACTAAACATAAGACACATTAATTTTCGTCTTTCGGCTCATTTATGCCATGAAGATAAATATAAGTAGAGTCCTGGGTAACGCCGGGAAATCAGCACGGGATATCTAAAAATAATTACGATATAAATTTTTCTTTTATACTTATTCAACTATACATAAAAACACATTAATTTTCGTCTTTCATGTCATTTATGCCAAGAAGATCGGGATAAGTAGATTCGCGGGCAACGACAGGTAATCAGCACGGGGTATCTAAAAAATAATTACGATATGAATTTATAATTATTTTTCTTTTCACTTATTTAACTAAACATAAAAACACATTAATTTCCATTTATTTAGGCGTAGCAGTGCACGCCGAGTGTTAGGTAGTATAACGAGGAAGAGAGAGAGAGTGCCTAGAGTATTAAATGAGCTCTGGCTCTAGCAGTTTGCACCTATGCAATTCCTGGATGAACGCTTCCTTCCTTGTCGCGAAGGGTGCGTACTGATTATTTATCAATAGCGAAATTTCACAAGGGACTGTGTATTGGTGGTATAACCAGAATATATGAGGTAATAGGAAATCACTAACCATAGAGGGTTGTCTGCCTGGATGTAGCACCTCCACAATTATAGAGTGCCGCTGGTCAGTCTCCAAGATTCTCCAAAATTAATGGATTAAATATTACCAAAGAGAGCAGACACAATTAATAAAAAAGGATAAAAATTGTCAAGAAAGGCCAAAATAAATAAACCAATAAAATAAAAAAGTCCTTAAATAGAAAGGCATGTAGTCTAAGAATTATTTGTCTTTAATTCTTGTAAGCCCTTTTTTTCCCTCAACACCTTTGTTCTTCCCCTACAGGGAAGAAATTGGACCATACTAATTTAGTTATACTTGTTTCCGTATATATGTCATTAGAGTGGCCTGTGGTCAGCGTTCCGCCTCATACTGACATCTAGGAAACCAAGGTAGTACTAGGATAGAAAATTCGGTAAATTTTGCTAAGAGGCCTTTTTATTCAGGCTTAAGGATTTTCAGACTCGGCATCCACGGCTTCAAGTCCCTCCCGACAGACTTTTGCTTCTTGGATTTGTACAGCCTAAAAAAATCCAGCAACCCCGGCCAGGTTTGAATCCGCGACCCTCGGGACCAGAGATAACCACTAGTTCACCGCGGCCGAATATTTTGTCTTTATTAAGGCAACAAATACAGCAAGTATCTTGCACCTTTCCTTGTCGATGATCGTGAGTTTGCGAGTTTCTCTTTCATTTGATGGATGTAAATTACTAATTTCATTAGACCTTCGACTATGTTCCATCTAAAAAAATGTTCCAACCATTTCTAACTACTTCTTTAAAACAGAGAATCAATCCGCATTACTTTTTACACGTATGTTCGGAAATTCCCGTTACAAATTTCAGAGGCCTGTAGAGCGGACTGAGTAGATAACTTTTGAATAAGAATCTTTGTCAGGAAACGTACCATTTTCGTGCTGGATGTAGCTCGCATGAAGCGTTTAATTCTCGGTTCGGGAATTTAAACCCTAGGTCAATGGATTTTAAATGCGAAAAATCTAGAATATGGCTTACTTCGAAGCATAAAAGAACCTCAAGCCTAAAATAGGAGACCTCTGGACAAATCAATTGTCCCTTTCAAGCCCACAATTGAAATGAGACGTAAATGATCTGGCAAGGGAACTACATGTTTGATCAAATCGAAATGTACTTTCATTTTTTTTTCTACCAGAATGGATCTAATAAGGAACCATATACCAAAAAACAGCTATAGGATTTAACTCGAATTACGAAAGATCGAGATCAGAATATTTATGAATTAGTCATACAATTGTATGATATTGTAGAGTGCGGGTTTTGCACCACTGCTCATCTCTATGTGTTTAAACTGTAAGGGTGGACGGCCGCCCTACTACATCTCAACTTATCCCCGCTAGAGGTGCACTGCTTAGAAGGAATGATCAACTATCACAGTCTCGCCGAATTTGTAGTGGAACTTACCAGTCACGATTACGAGATTTTCAGTTAAAATCCACAACCCTTTTTGATATATGGAGCCCTTAAAAGGTTATCATTCTGCCAGAAAAAAAAAAGTGTAAGACACGTTTTGATATGATCTCATTGACTATTTAACTCATGCCCTAAATGGGAGTCAATGACCAATCACATTTCAATGATTTTTCATTTACAACCAATCACAGTCGTGTTTCGTCTAAAATTTACCAACTAAAGTTTATCATAATAAAGAAAGCACCTCCTTTTTACACGCTTTATATTAGCTTGACCTGTATCTATCTATCTATCTATCTATCTATCTATCTATCTATCTATCTATCTATCTATCTATCTATCTATCTATCTATGTAACGGAATCTTTGAACGCGATTTTCACCCCCTTAAAATCATCGGATCGACTTGAAAGTTTGTATATTTGTAGAGGACCCGTGACAATACAATAATTTCATATTTATTTTCTAAAATCCTGGCCATAATCATCAGAAAATAAAAAAAAAGTGTTTTTGTATCAATGTAACGGAATCTTTCAACGCGATTTTCACCCACTTAGAAACATTGGATCGACTTGAAACTTTGTATACTTGTAGAGGACCCGTGACAATACAATAATTTCATATTTATTTTCTAAAATCCTGGCCATAATCATCAAAAAATCAAAAAAAAGTGTTTTTGTATCAATGTAACGGAATCTTTCAACGCGATTTTCACCCACTTAGAAACATTGGATCGACTCGAAACTTTGTATACTTTTAGAGGACCCATGACAATACAATAATTTCATATTTATTTTCTAAAATCCTGGCCATAATCATCAGAAAATAAAAAAAAATGTGTTTTTGTATCAATGTAACGGAATCTTTCAACGCGATTTTCACCCACTTAGAAATATTGGATCGACTTGAAACTTTGTATACGTGTAGAGGACCCGTGACAATACAATAATTTCATATTTTGTTTCTAAAATCCAGGCCAGAATCATCCGAAAATCAAAAAAATGAAAACTGGTGTAATAGGTTGCGGACTTGTCGAGTTTTTAGTCAATCGTTATGAAAGCTCAGTTGGTAGAGCAGTGAACTCTTAGTGGTATATAATTTCAGTAATCCATACGTCGCTGGTTCAAATCTGGCTGGGAGGGTTCTTTCATAGAAGAGTATTACTTTTAGCTCATACTACAATAGTATCGAATTTAAAGATATTTACATTTTTATCTTATTTTGTAAAATATTAAAACTAAAAAATAAATAATAGTTTTAAAAAACTAAAAGAACACGCTTCATTAGAAAACTAAAAAATGAAAAATAATTTTAATTTTCTATACGCTTGGTATAAAATAAAGTGGTCAACAAAAAAATCATCTCCAACACATATAGAATAAAATTAGAGTTATCATCAAAAAGAAAATAATTTTACCATCAAAAGCGTGGGGTGCTTTTTATGATTTTTACATTTTCTTCTTAGAGAGCTTACTTTTACCAATATCTGTTTATTATCAAATATATTAATTTATATAGAGCACCCCACGTTTTTGATGGTAAAATTATTTTCTTTTTGATGATAACTCTAATTTTATTCTATATGTGTTGGAGATGATTTTTTTGTTGACCACTTTATTTAATGGGACCAAGCGTATTGGAAATTAAAATTAATTTTTCATTTTTTAGATTTTTTTTTTTCTAATAAAGCTTGTGCTTTTTTTTTTAGTTTGTTAAAACTATTTATTTATTAACAATCTGAATAGGTCATAGTTGCAGTGACTGGCCCTCTAAGAAATACGGCTACCAGATTGTATATATAGTGCATGAATGTCAGCAGAAAGCGCTGCGAAAGATAATATAAAAACAATTGTAACAATTGATTATACCACAAAAAAAAGACACAGTTTGTACTTTCTTAAACGAATTATTTTTCCAGGAAATGACGCTGCAGAAGAATATAATTGACATATTTACATCATACGACATCAGAAACCTATAACGTTGGTTATAAATTTCTCCACTAGGGTGCATTCTTACAATATTGAGATCCTTTGGCAATAAATAATATTATGATCTGGTTGCAGTGATGAACAAAGGAAGGAAATTATGCGTACCAATCGTTTCTCATTTGTTTTCAAACATCGCCGTTTACATTAAATATATAAATATTTTAAAATAACTATAGTTAAATAATGATTTGTGAGTAAACAGCTTAATTTTATTCGTTTAATAGTCCTAACAAATGTCACTCTTAATTTTCAAATTCTCTAGATAAATTCACTCCGTGAGTCGTGAATTTACCGATAATTTGGAAATCACTCGTGGCATTACTTATGATAGTTCCTTACGAATTGCTAAAGAGCGTCATTAAATAAAAACAGTAGGGCAAACTAGGCTAACTTCCTGACACAGATAATGTCGTTATATATATTTTTTTTTTTTGCTTTCGTATGTAACGAAGTTGTACTGGCAAGAAAAACAAATTATTTTTCTAAGAAAAACAAATTATTTTTCTGTCTCGAAGATGGCAGAAGGTCTACATTCTTGCTGTGTTTTCATATTTGTGGTAACAGCGTTCCTTGGGTGTATTTTATGTTAACTTGTAGAGGAAGTGTATTCATTCATGTTAGCAATTGTTAGATTTAATACTTGCCTGACTTTGAAGAACGTTTTTGAGTAGATATTCTTCGATACTAAAGTTGAACGGATACAATATCGAAAATGTGATCTGTGCTTCCATCAAAAGTGTCATGGGTTGACTCTTTATAAATTGGATTTAAATGCATTAGATGTAACATAAGGGTAATCATAAAGTTTGTCACGAATTTACTCTAATATTATCACGAAATTACCAGAGTTCTTCAAAACTCCGGAAAAAATAGATACATAATTTATGGCATAATGGTAATAAAATAAAACATATATTCCACAACTCAGCATATATATTTCATTCATATATCCTTAACTTTAATATTCCTAACACTCTAACCAGAAATTTTCATGATATCAAAGTATAATAGTCTAAAAACTTTAGTATCATATATATATACATATACTGTCCTGAATTCAAGTTAAATGTTAATATAGGCTAATGTGTGTAATGTCGAGATACATCAGAAAAATGTTATCAGTGTATCTGGTTAGACATTTCATATCCAGTACAGCACAAAATTTGTAAATCACTAAGCAGATATCAATGTAATTTAAGCAGCCCCAGTGTCCCCCGTGGCTATACACATGTGCGCATCTACAAATAACCGATTACGCCAATGACACGTCTGTTTCATCTTGATACTAATAATTCATTCATCAATAAATGAGGCACGAGGGAAGAATGGAGCAAGCTAGTCACGCCTGTCCATCATGGGGAGGCTGACCACACAATCTAATTATTGCAACTCAGCCAACTATGGGATTAGCGGTCACAGCATTAATGCCCTCAGAGGGTCACACAAAGCATGGGATCACAGATTACAATATAGCACCGCATTAAATACTCAATTATGAGCAACCCAATCAACAATTACCTCCCAACTCTCGATTTTTAGCGATTTCCTAAAACAATTTCATCAATGAGCGAAATCGAGATAAAAAAATAATTGATTTGAATTTTAAACAACAAAACATATTACATGTTTGCGCAATACTGCGTTTTGTCGTACTTACCAGCAATGGCGACTATTATTGAAAGTTCAACTTCCTAGATTTCGAGGTTGCCAACCTAAATAACTATACTGTAATATTACATATACAACCACGTGAGGGAAGTAAAACCACTATCCTCTATACTACGTACAATGTATAATTATACAGAAACTATCCAAAAGGTAGTGTTAGTATACATTATACGAAACAAATCACTACATTTTAAATTAACTGAACTTTATCTGAAACAATATAGAACAATAAATACGTACTTGCGGCCATGTTATCAATAATTGTTCTCAAGGCCTCCTGTTGTTTCAACTAATTTGCCCACATTGTTAACGTTAGTCAATTGTTTATAATGAACGCAAATATTTACAACAAAGATATTATTTTACTATTATTTATTATTTTGAAAACACTATCGCGCAAAAAATAATGTACAACGCACGTTTGTGAAGTGTTTTACAGAATCTCGGAAATTAAAAACCTCGCTGTCGCTCAGTTTTTAAACATTTTCCCTCGGTTCTGTAAAAACCACTTCCCAACCTCGCATCGTAATATACTATATTTAGAGCTTTATTCATCCAGTTGTCAACAATTATCAATCAACTCTCACTTTTTTACGAATTACCTAAACAATTTCATCAATGGGCGAAATCGATAGAAAACAAAATAGGCCTAATATATAGCTTATGAAATTTAAAAGAATAAATGTTGGATTATGTAAGGCTCTTATTCGTCCAGGGATAAAAAAATCGCGACCAGATAATGTCCCAGGATAATTCGAGAACACTTGGAGCAATTTCAATCAAACTCGGTATGCAAACAACTTACGATCTGCAAGAGATGCAATGGGGATAAGACACCCTAGCACACCTAGGACAGGGTGAAAAGAGGTGAAATCTAAAAAAAAAGTCGAAAACTATAAATATTGATGTCGAATTCATGGTGTTGGGGTCGCTAAACCTATCACCGGCAGTTCCAGTGATATTTAAATCCAAGAGGAGTGCGAGAGTGACAGAGGTGAAAAAAAAAATCACGATTAGTGTCGAATTTATAATTTTTGGAGTCGCTAAGCAATCGAGATGGTATTTAAGACCAAGTTTGACACTAGCACCCTTACGAGGATGAAGGATAGCGAGAAGTGGTGAAAATAAGATGTTAAAAGTGGGAAAGATAAGTGTTGAATCCATAGTTTTCGGGGTCTTAAAACTGATTGGTGAAAGTCCTGATACCAATTTAAGCTCACATTTCATCCTTGCACCCTTAAGGGAAAATAAAATGTCCAAAATTATAGAGATTAATATCGAAATCATGTTTTTTTCGGGATCGCTTATCTGACTGGTGACAGCTTCGATGAATTTTAAGTCAATGTTTGACATTCAGCACCCCTAAGGAAGAGAGAATGAAAGGGGTAAAAAATTATATTTCAAAATTGACAGACAATAGTGTTGTATCTGTAGTTTTTGGGGCCATAAACAGATTGATGCGAAGAAGATTGGGATAAATAAATACCCGAGCAACGCCGGGCAATTAGATAGTAAATTTATGAAATGTTATTTTTAGAGGGTAGAATTTCAGTTGGAATATATAAGAATTATCTGAGCTACAAGCCGGAGGGTCGAGGGTTCAAGTCCCGTTGGGGTCAGGATTTATAAACTGACTAAAACCCTCTGGCGGCACTATGGCCCTGGGGTCGACTCAGCCTCTAACTGAAATGAGTACCAGACGCTTGTTCTGGGAGTAAAGGCGGCCGTCACGCAGGGCTGACAACCCGGCTGACATAAAGTGCCGATTGTCTAGAAAAGTGGGAGCCTTAACCTCCTACTACCCCAAGGGCCTCCGGGCCTGTTGTGGGATCACTTTACTTTTTTATATATATATATATATATATATAAGAATTGTAATCCCAAGCGATTATTATTGGGGGTTCTCTCTAGATCGCTCAAATAGGCACGTGATCTTGAGTATTCGCCCCAGACGTACAGTTAAGAGCTGACGAGATGACGAACGCAAAGAATGTGTGACGTAATTCTAGAGTCATAAGTCATAACATTTCTATCGCATGCATTTTAGCACTATATGTCCTGAAAATATTAGTCGCGTTTCTGGACGAATAAAACACAATATTTACTAACACTGTGCTGAAAATGAAACAATTTTAGCAACCGCAAGACATGGACGAATAAAATACATTCTTTATAAACACTGTAATGAAAATGAAACAAAATTAGTAACCGACACACATGGATTCATACCACGAATGTGCAAGAAAAGATCACACGGTTTGTGAATGATTAATACAGTTCAATGCGTAGAACCGCGTGCACCGGAGGTTCGCAGCGATAACAGCCTCCCTCTCGCTCGCCTTCTTGTGAGCTCCTAGCTGTATAATACTGATATCGCCTCTCAGGACACATCTTCAAGTAACAATTTGGATGTTATTGTACAGATATCACTAAGGAGCCAAAGTTAATTTAGAGCTCCGTTACTTTAATTAACATAAAGAAACAAGAGACAACTTAAAAGGAATTTGTGAATACATTACAACGGATGATTAGATCAAATTTTTAACCTGTAACCTCAAGAACTGTACTACCGAGTACATTCGCTGTATCTGCTAACCAATCAGACTTATAATAACAAGGTCAAGGTTCGATCAGTCTTCGTGACAAGATTTTCCTATCATTACAGATACTCAGAAAATATATGACTGCACTTTATCAGTATAAGTCTCATTTACCCATAATAATTGGAGCACTAGGAAATAATATCAGTAATATTTCCAACTTTGCTTGCAAGTATACTTCCGTGTCTATACACACCTCATCTATTTCGTTCATTCACCTCTTTGACATTGTGTCAGGCGTGGTCTCTAGCGGCAACAATATTTGATTTATAACAACGGAACTTGGTATGTACTAATGCAAAAAATGAAAAAAAAAAAAGGATAGATAGATAGATAGATAGAGAGAAAAGAACTCTCCATAAAATCAGCGAAAGTGGGAGTTTACCTTAAAGGCAAAATTTAAAAGAGTTCCTAAGGCTACCATGTTTGTTCTTTCGCAACGAAACTCGTATGTAAAAATTTAATAATAAAAGTAATATTGTTCGTTAATCAGCAAAAACGGACCATTAAGAGTCTGGGTTAATCTAAAAACTGAAATTTTAGTGGGAAAAAATGTAAACGCTCTACCGGGAATTGTTTCTTATAGCAATGGAACTTGGTAATACTATTTAATTACTAGTAAACTTACAAAATCAGAAGATACATTGGACTTGCTGAGAAATTAGCTTAATTTAAGCAGTTCCTGTGTGACGAACTCATAGTATTTCCTAATTATCCCCTAATAATAAATAATATACACCTGGGACTTATAACAAAAGCTGATTAATAGCAATGAGTCCTACGCCCTGAGTATTCTAATTATTTTTCCTAGATATTTGTATTCCGACATTTCTTCAAATTTTCTACATGCTGTACCTCAAAAGATTTCTATTGAAATAAGATTAGCATTAACTTTATAATATCTTTTTATAAATATTGCCTTGGCATAGTGTGCTAGTTTATAAAATTTATAGCGGATCCATGGCTTTTCTCACAAGGGAACTGTCAACTGTTGCTTGCCGAAACCTACCTTGAAATTTCTTCCAGAGAAGCGTTATGATGTACAAAAGCCGTGTCGAAAAAAAAAAAAATCTGCCGTTCTTAACTGCTTCTTCTTCTTCTTCATCGTTTAGACTTATTTACTAGCCTGTTCCGGCTCCAAATTGCTGCTCTTTCCATCTTTTCTTTGGTCTTCTCAAACCTCTTCTTCCTCGTGGTGAATAGCTGTATGCTGCTTTTGGTATTCTATTTTCAGTGATCTTTGCCAAATGTTCTTTCGAGTTTGTTCTGTATTTATCTATTGTTGTGTTTAATTCCTCTACTTTTAGTTGTTGTCTTATTTCTGTGTTATGTTTTTTGTCTGTTCTTCTCTGATATCCTGCTATTGGTCTGAGGAATCTCATTTCAGCAGCTTGTATTCTGGCAGATTGTTGTGTTGTCACTGTCCATGTTTCGGATCCATAAGTAATAATAGGCACTGCCATTGTCTCGTATAATGTCATTATAGAGTCTTTCCTGGCTTTATTTTTCAAAGTTCTTTTTAGTGTTCCTTCCTGTGGATTATCACCTTAGCGTGGTAAGGAGGCTTAGTACCAATGACCCAGACGATCATAACCGGGAAGCCTTGGCTTGCGGTTAGATAAGAGGAGAGGGAACTAAGAATAATCCGGAACGTGGGAGCAACGACCACACTGGAAGCTGCAAACACGGAAGACCACAACGGCAGACACGGCGGAGATAGAAATATCGGAAAGGCGAAAATGGCGGAAGTGGCAACCCAATCTCCGGGGATGAAATAAGAGACCCAGCTCAGAGAAACAAGAGTGAAGCCCTCAACGGCAGAAGGCGGAAGAGGCAACCCTCCTTGTGGGGATAAAACACAAGGAAGAAAGTCCAAAGACTTTAAGGAGGCAGCCCCTCCAAAGGACTAACCCTGCAGAACATTAGTAGCGTACTCAGGGGGACACTTCAAAATACTTACAAGCTCCAAAGATATAGCTGGACTGTTCTTAAGTACAATACATTAAAATCAAGCGCCAAATCTCTCATTTAAATTATAGAGAAGTAATACAACACCTGTATTGGCAGACTACCCGCCGTCCGCGCTGCGTCCCGCTTCACTTCACTCCGCTCTTAACCCATGCAGGGATGCACATCTGCTCCATTCAGTGGGTTGACACTGCCGGATTCAGGCTTCGATTTCTGTGCAAAGGCATGATCGTGAAAACAAATTAACTGATCAATAATAGAACCTCTATCCTGTAAACGTGGCCTTGGTCCATCACAACGCTTCACTGGGAGAAATTTCAAGGTAGATTTCGGCATGCAATGGTTGACAGTTCCCTTGTCAGTATTTAATTTGTTGTATCTACCTATAAAACAAAAATCGGCATTCCATTGCGAACTAACATGCCGTATACCTCAATGAAAGCGTTATGATATCTCACAACATAGAAGAAAGCTAATTTCCTTATTTCAGGAAGGAGTCAACTGTATGAGCACGGAAATTGGGCTCCATTTATTTTGCTTTTTATTTCTTCTTGGCAGACCGTGAGCACTAATTAAAGTAGTAACGTCCACTGTTAGAACATTGCCGAGAGTAAAAGATTAATTACGTCAGAGGAAAGTGAGGGGAGTTGAATTGTACGGACATCTCAAGGGAGGGAATACATAGCGTCTTTCTCTCTCGCTCTCAGTATAGGGAGAATCAATAGTCTAGTCACGATTTATAGGTCCTGGGAACGAAAATGTTTTGAGGGTCGCTTTGTCTTCCCCCGAGAGAATTCAACGATACAACTTCCGTATTCTCTTGATTTATGCATGGTAGCACACGTACTTTATATAAGTTTTGAAACAAAAATTTTATGGAAATTATTTTTACCACACTAAGTTCGCCCATATTTCGTTGAAACGTGTTGCTCTGTTTTTTTTTGTCAAAGGAAATTTTATGCTTGGTAACTGCTTGCATCAGGAACAAATTCATCATGAAATCTACTCCAACTGTTTTTTATGCGCTTATAAGAGTTTGGTGCACTGAAGCAGTGCAGGTTACGAATATAACTTGACTACATACTAACAAAATAAAGGTAAAGTGATCCCACTACAGGCCATAGGAGACCCTTTGGGTAGTAGGAAGTTAAGGTTTTCACTTTTTCTAGGCAATCGGTACTTTATTCAGCCGGGTTCTCAGTCCTGCGTGACGGTCGCCTTTACCCTCAGAACAAGTGTCTGGAACTCGATTAAGAGGTTGAGTCGACCTCAGGGCCATGCTACCACCAAAAGATTTGGGTCAGTTTAAAAATCCTAACCCACCGGGACTCGAACCCTCGACATTCCAATTTGTAGCATATTGCCTTAATCAAATATGCTGCGGCGTGCCCCAATACTAACAAAATACATGACAGAATTCCGTTGAGGAATTAGCTACAATATAAAATGTTAATATAAAATTAGTATCTGTAAGGAAGTTGGATAAAACTTTTTTTTAAATTTTAAATAGGTAGATTGAGGAATTTGTTTAATAAGTGCTTTGCAATACAGAATATTCCTGATGAATGGAAAATAAGCTACATTGTACCAATATACAATAAGGGTGATAGAAGAGACACAAAACATTAAAGAGGACTAGGTATAAATAACACATATTGAATATTTACGAAGTTATTAAAAACAAAGTTACAAAAAAAATATTAAAGACAAAATAGGGAAAGATCAAAATAGATTCAGACCGGGAAGGTCATGTGTTGACAATATATTTGTAATCCAACAGTTACTTAAAAAACGGACTGCAGTTGGAGAAGAAACCCATTTGACAATGACAGATTTAGAAAAATCTTATGACTCAATTCCGAGCAACAAATTATGGGAAGTATTAGAGAAATACAAAATTGATAGAAACCTAATAGAAATTATTAAACAATTTTATAAAGATAACTCGGTTTATGTTGAAATTGGAAATATAATATCTAATCCTATAAAAACACAAAGGGATTGAAACAAGGGTGCAGTCTATCACCAATTTTATTTAATATTTATGTAAAATTTACATTAATGAAATGGAAACAAAGCTGCATCCCAATAGGCAACAAATGTTTGCTGACATTACAATTTTCTGATGATCAACTGGTTTTAGCGCAATACCTATTTGATATGGGGCACGCCGTAACGTATTGGTTAAGGCACTGAACTACAAGCCGGAGGGTCGAGGGTTCAAGTCCCATTGAGGTCAGGATTTTTAAACTGACCCAAACCCTCTGGCGGCACTATGGCCCTGGGGTCGACTCAGCCTCTAACGGAAATGAGTACCAACGCTTGTTCTGGGGGTAAAGGCGGCCGTCACGCAGGGCTGACAACCCGGCTGACATAAAGTGCCGATTGTCTAGAAAAAGTGGAAGCCTTAACCTCCTACTACCCCAAGGGCCTCCGGGCCTGTTGTGGGATCACTTTACTTTACTTTTACCTATTTGATATGGAATTTATAATAAAAAGGTTGAAAAACACATATGAATCATGGGGTCTCACAGTAAATTTACAAAAAAAACAGAGAGTATTTGGCAATGAATAGCAATGAAAGAGATAATTTAATATTGGAAGAAAGGATTCACATAAAGCAAGTGAAACAAATTAAATATTTGGGAGTAATTACGGATAACACTGAAGGTATAGGCAAAGAGAACATATAGCATAGAATTGAATTGAGTAGCAAAATAATATCATTGTTAAATTTCATATGGTGGGATACACAACATTTGGAAAGACATAAAAATATTGTTAAAACATTGGTGGAATCTGTTGCAATGTATGGAAGTGAGGTATGGACAATCAATAAGTACCACAAGAATGGACTACTAGCTCTAGAAATGGATTACATACGCAGAAGTGCCAGAAAGTCAAAATTAGAACATGTCACAAATAAGGAAATTAGAAACATAATGGAGGCAGAAGAAAGCATAATTGAAAGAATTGAGGAGAAGGAATTAAAGGGGTTAAGACATTTTAAGAATGGAAGATGAGCGATGGCCGAAGCAACTATATCAGTGGCAACCGACCAGAAAGAAGGATAGAGGGAGACCAAAGTTAACATGGAAGGAAAACATGAAGACAGTAATGCAAGCAAGAGAGCTAAGCATTGAAGATGTCCAAAATCGTAGGCTTTGGAGGTTTGGCATAGGAAGACGGCAGCAGCTGTAAAAACCCGAAGATAGATATAAAATTATAATATTAGTATCTGTAAGGAAGTTGGATAAAACTTTTTAAATTCTGTAGGCTTTTCGGAACCTGGTTGTATCCTCAGTTGTAGATGGAACGGAATCCTGAAAAGCCTACAGAATTCTTTACAGTTTAATCAAGTCGAGATAGACTGACTTTAAGGTGCGTCTTACTAAATACATCAAGAACTAATGTAGGCCTATTGTCTTGCGAGTGATTGTAGTCCTTTTGAGTTAACATCATAGCAATTGACAGGGAAATTGTGTTATAATTCCAAATCCTACTGTACGTGTTGAAGTTGTAGAAGACAGTCTTTCTCTTTAAAAAAACGTTAAATTAAAAAAATATATATATGTTATTCGTTTGAGGTGATATGAACAACTCATACGAATGGAAGTGGAGATAATATCAAAGACAATAATTAAATGGGAGACTAGAAGAAGGAAGGGAAGAGGTATACCAAGAAAACAAAGGATAGATGGAGTAATAATATGTATATAAGCAAGGAGTCTTAGGGAAAAAAGATGCATTAAAGGTTATCCGCTCTTAAAGTGATCCTCATCAAAACAAAACCACTGACCTGCCGCTTTTCATTGGTTATGGACACCGGAGTACGATGTAGAAGCAATAAGTACGCCAAAAAAGTAGTTCCTTTCATTAAATTGAAAATATGTCCTTTGAATATACTTATTCTTCGTGAATGAAAATAATATTGAAACATACAAAATATTCTAAAATATATCTAATCAATAATTACAACTTAAAATAGTTGTACATATGATGATGCATTTGAGTCATGCTTCAGTCGATTCTGATACAACAAAATGTCTGAATGTGTCGAGTCTTCTGTTGCTGTGTCGCCATTTAAATTTTTAAAACACAAGCCTGGCAAACCTTTGACTAGTATTAAAATCTGTTATTTTAAATGTATTTCAGAAATTCAGTGAAAAATCTCACCAGTTTTCTTAAAATCTACCCTTTTCAATGATCGCATGTCTTATATAGGCATCCTTCACACATGCATCATGTTAATGTGACAGTAATAGTGGCGTGATTGGCGGAAGGATACCATTCGCGTTTGTTTATGTTAGGATCACTCTAAGAGCGGATAAGGTTTAAAGAGATATATCTGGTGACAAATCACTTTGTTGAAGGAGAACCACTGTATGTGGAATATTCCTAATAAAATATATAATTATATTAAAATGTAAAGAAGTAAAAATATAATTATATTAAATTATTAGAAATATGATTATTTGACACTTAATTTATTACAAGTTATCATACATAATTATATGTACGGTACTTTAATTATATATTACAAGACCTGCATGAGTAGCTCTGGATTTTCAACTTCAAGTTGCTGTAATAACAGAAAAAGTTGTAAACGCTGAGTAATTCGTAACAAATTAATGTGGATAATAGAGAAAGAAATAATGAGAGAGAGAGAGAGAGAGAGAGAGAGAAGATTTGTAAACAGAGGAGAACAACGATCTATATCTCCACCATAGGGTGACCAGGGTACAGTTCAGTGGTCTGTTCTGGCCACAGAATGTATCGAGAAGATTCATAAGCCTACAATGTGCCCCATAATTGATCCATATGTCATCCCTATACTGGTTGGATGCTCATACACATCTATAAATGGCTATATATATATGGATATGAGGGCAGCAGCTTGCTAACAGATGAAGGATCCTCTAGACCTGTCGCGCCATGGAGATTAGCTTTACTAAAATAAGCTTTTCTCGTGTCCGGCCTAATGTCAGGTCAAAGAATGAGATAATATTAAACCCTATTATTGAAAGTCTGTAATTACACGAATGCCGACTCATCATGTCTATTGCATCATCATAGGATGCAGATAAAATTTAATTAAACGAAATGGGTGGCATAAGTATGGAGGATTGGTGGAATGAAATTTATTGCAGGGGAAATCGTAAGAAAGTCCAAGAAAATCCTGCCCTGGCTTCGAATCGTCCACAATAATCCTACATGGAGGGACGGAGACACAAACTCGGTATACCTAGATGGAGGGCTAGTGACTAACCACTTGCCCCTCTTCAGCTTTTAGATTAATTTAAATAATAACAGTACTTTAAATCTGGACTTTATTGGATTCCTGCATTGCAAAACATATCCTATAAAGGCTGTTATAGTTGAAGTAAGATTAAAACCCCTATAGATTAAAAATGCCCAAACTCCTATTTTTATCCGATAAAGAATTTTAAAATACCGTAAGAAGGCTTAGATAAAATAGAGCTTTCGCACCCCTACTGAGAAGTATGCGTTAAATGTTATTCTGACGCGGTGAATAACGCGAGTGTGTTTTTAAAAAAGGGCAATTTTGGTACCAGATTACGATTTACAATTATTGCCGATGATTTATGTACTCTTCGGGAAGTATTATCAAGTAATCCGTATGAAGATAGCAAGAGATGGAATGATCTTCGCACACTGAAAGACCACCTGCAACATCTCATTCAATTGTAAAGACAAAGCTAATCCGGAGAATAAGTATTAGTATATTACAATGCGAGGTTGGGAAGTGGTTTATACAGAAGCGAGGAAAATGTTTAATTTCCGAGATTCTGTAAAACACTTCACAAACGTGCGTTGTACATATATTTTCTGCGCGATGGTGTTTTTAAAATAATAAATAATAGTAAAATAATGTCTTTGTTGGAAATATTTGCGTTCATTATAAACAATTGACTAACGTTAACTGTGTGGGCAATGTTTATTAGTTGAAACTAGAGGAGGCCGTGAAACCAAATTAGTGACAAAATAGCGGAAAGTACGTATTTATTGTTTATATTGCTTCAAATAAAGTTCAGTTCATTTAAATTACAGTGATTTGTTACATATAATGTATATTAAAACTACCTTGTGGATATGTTCTGTATATACATTGTATATAGTAAACACACCACGCGTGTTTGTATAGTTATTTAGGTTGGCTACCCCGAAATGTAGGAAGTTGAACTTTCAATCATGGTCGCCAATGCTGTAAGTACGACAAAACACACTATCGCGCAAAAATAATATTTTCTTTACAATATTGTACAAAATATGAAAACATGAAAATTTAGTGAAAAATTATTAGATCTACTCGATCAAAAGGCCAGGGGTTTTCATAACCTAATTTTCTGAATACAGCCTATCGACAGAATATGGGGAACAAAATGGAGGCCAAGGAGAGCGAATCCTTTCGAAGAATAAAGCATGGCTTATGTCGCGCGAAAACTGTTTTGGAGTCATCGCGTTAACTCTAACACGTCATTGATACGTCATAATTTCAGACTTTTAATGTTTAACAGAAAAGAGATGCGCGAAAACTCTCTATTAACACAGATAGCACTAGCCAACAAAATTTTACTTTTTTTTTCTGTAACTGCATGGAAATAGCCAATCTTTATGTTTTCGGGTGTGCTGATAACGAAAATCTTAATGAAAATGCAAGATCAGCCCTCGTTTTGAAGTTATGCTAAGTTTACGTTATTGCCTCTATGAGCTTATGCATGTATTTACCTTGTTGTTAACCCTTGGAGGAAGGTTAATGAAGGGGCGACCACTTTGCCTGGCATTTGTAATATTCTGCTGGCGATTCCTAAATAGTGGCCAGCAGTAATCGGCTAACATTGATGCACCCCACTTTCCCTGGTATCTCATTTTCATGTTCGAAATTTGCTGGTGGAAGCGTTCCCCGTGCTCGTTGCTTACAGCACTACAGTTTTCAGGGAAAAAAAGTCCAAGTGGGAATCTAAGAAATTTAACTTTAATAACATGTTACACCCCAGTCTATCGTAGCAGTGCAGAAGATTTGCCACAAGATCCTTATAGTCTTCTGCCCTCTTATTTCCTAGAAAGTTTGTTGACACTTGAACAAAGGTTCCCGAGCTAAATTTTCATTACCTCTCAAGATGGTGTTGATATGCTAAACTTTGTACATTTTCCGTATCTGGGGACCCACGAAAATCCCCTCTTTTTTTTTTTTTTTTTTTTTTTGTCTCACTAAGCCGTGGAAATTTCTGGCGCAAATAGATAAATGCTATCCCAGTTTTGTCCATGGCCTTAACGAAGTTTTTCATTATGCCCAATTTTACATGAAGAGCAGGGAGAATTACGTTTTTGGATTCGACAAGTGCTTCTTGCATTAACACTGTGAGATCTAGTTCAACTGATTAATGCCTAGGCCTATCTTTCTTTTTTATATGAACTGCTATGGCGCGGCTATTCCAGAGGCACTGGAAGCAACAGAACTTCGTATAGCCCTGTTGTAACCCAAGTATGATTTTCAGATCCCCAGAAATCTGTCATTTAAACTTATCATAGTTCAATCGCAATAACAATTGTTTCATGTTAACATTTTTTTTTCATGTAAGGTGCATACCCAATCGGTAACGATGCTAACACGTTGTCATTATGCAGTAGAATACACTTGAGACTTATTTTGGAGGATTCTATGAACAACCTCCACTCAAAACTTTCATAGTTCGTGCCCACAGCTGACATTAGTCCCAAAAGAGAGTAATGTAGGTTTGGCTTGAATTTTTTTTAGTAAAGCTTTTTACTTTTTTTTCAAGAGTGGATGATTTGTAAAACACGTTACGTTTAGTAATACGTTTTTCTGCATCGAGACATAGGGGTAATGACTTCATCGCTTTGGCCTTACTTTTGCACACATTAGATGTATCAGCTGATTTCGAGATCTGTGCGTTAACAAAGGGGGTGCAGTGGGCCCGAACTTAGAAACAAGGGATTTTCAGAAAAAATCCCAATTTCCCTCAATTTTTCCCGCTTCGGGTACATGATAGGGGCATTTGAATAACACTGTTTGAAGACAGTTCTTATCTGAAGAGAATGAGGTTCGAAGCATGATCCTAGGATAAATAGTGATGTTCCTGTAGCTGCTTGCCTGAAATTAACCTAAACAAAATCATAATTTAAAAGAGTTAAATGCACCCCCATTAACTTGGATATGAGAGATAATTCAAGCTTCTCATTGTCTTTTTCTCAGTGTAATCTATATACTTACGAAACATTTACTTTATTCCAGTTACATTTTCACTGTTGGCTAGTATAATCAATTGTTTGCTGTATTCTACAATTGAAAACTAAACTTCATTAGAATTGGCAATGACTATATTATGAGATCAGGCATCTTAATGAAATAAAGCTTGATAATTATAATTTTATAAAGATATAAGATCGAAAACTAGCATACACAAGCATGACATATAATGAATGCCTAACATAACGATGAGCTTCTCATTGCATGCAAAGTTAACTATGGACCACCAAGTTGTATGGCATCGTGATCAAGATAAGAAGATGAGTTAAAAATCCTTGAAAGTCATGAAGATAGTATACACTTTGCTTGAAATGTTAATTAGGTAGCGGGGGATAAATCAGGCGATTTTGTTAACTTGTAACAATATATTCTCTCTCAATAAATTACATCGTTAGAATTTCGTGTTTACGTAACTTTGAACTTACAACGAAATTAAATAACCTTGGAACAAAGATTTTCACACGACATTCAACATTAATATAAATTCCACATTTATTTTTTTAATATAGGTATCCACACGGAAAAATATTAGTGTACCCTCAGAGACATTAAAACTTGTTGAGAATACATGACATGAATGTATTCATATCCACCTCATTCTTCGCCACCTACTGGGAGCTTTCCCTCTGGTTTCCCTACAAGAGTTTCCATGTCCATCTTTCATTTCCCATGCGTGCCACATGTAGGCCCTACTAATCATTGCAAATCTACGAGACTTATCTGTTATTATCACATCTGGTTTCCCATAAACATCATGTAGCTCATTGTTATGGAGCTTTTCCATTCGCTGTCTATTTATTTCTCTTCGGTCGAATTATTATTATTATTATCTTCTTCTTCTTCCTTCCAAGTATTAGGCCAAGGCCTGTTACGATCCTATAGAAAATTTTCCCTCCAGCGTTTCATAGGACGGCCCAGTGATCTTCGTCCTCTTGGTATATAATTATAAACAGCTTTGGGGATCCGATTTGAACTCATTCTTTCAAGATGGTGTTTCCAATTTAGTTGGTACTGTTTAATATATTCCAAAATTGGCGTAGTCTTCAATTCTTTTCAGATATCGGTGTTCCTTTTCCGATCCCATCTAGTGTAACCCGCTGTTCTGCGCATGAATCTCATTTCACAAGCCGTTATTCTGCTTTCATGTTGTTTTTTTAGTGTCCATGCTTCACTACCATAGGTCAACACTGGTCTAGCCAAAGTGTTATATAAACGTAATCTGGTGTTTTTTTGTACAAGGGATGGTTTCATAACTTGATTAATAATTCCTAAACTTTTATTATAACTAGTAACTTTTTCAGGGATATCCTTTTCATCCCAGATAGATAATATCCAAGATATTTAAATTGATTAGATCTCTCTAAAATTTTATTCTGGAGACAGATTTTATTTTGTATGGGGTCCTTCCCATGAAATGCCATAATTTTAGTTTTGTTAATTGATATTTCCATATTAAATTTGGCACCTATTTTTTTGTAAATTATAAATTGATCGTTGCAAATCATTTTCGGAAAGTGCCAGAAGAGCTAAATCGTCTGCAAAAAGAATAGCATCGAGTTTGAGGTTCCTATTGATGGGTATATATCCTCGTTGTGTTTTCCTCCATTCATTTATTAATTTATTCATGTATATAATAAAAAGCACTGGTGAAAGTCCACATCCCTGTCTTACTCCAGTGTTGATCTTTTCCCAAGAAGATAATTTGTCATCTTGTTTAACAGAGATTTCATTATCTTTATAGATGTTGAAGATATTAGTAATATATTGTTGTGGAACGTTATCATCAGCTAAAATTTATAGTAATATATTTCTGTCTACTTTGTCAAAAGCCTTTATGAAGTCAACGAAGGCGATATGAGTTTCTATATTGAATTCCTTGTGCTTTTCTAATAGTAGTTTTAGAGTAAAGAATCCATCTGTACAAGATCTACCCTTTCTGAATCCATTCTGCTCTTCTCCAATTATATTTTCATAAATTTTCCTCAATTTATTCTTAACTATATTAGTATAAATTTTATAGCCAGAGTTCAACAAGCTAATTCCACGATAGTTATCTTTGATTTGGCGACTTCCTTTTTTGAAGATTGGTATTACAATGGATTTGTTCCAGCTTTGTGGTGGTTCTTGTCCTTCCCATATCATATTAAGGAGAATAAGAAATCTGTCTAAAACATTTTTAGTTGAAAATTTAAATAATTCTTGATTAATGTGGTCTTCTCCGGGAGCTTTGTTACTTTTTAATGATTTAACAACATCTGTTAATTCATCTATACAAATTTGTTCCAAAGCAGTGTTATTAGAGATTGGTATTTGTAATAAATCATCCTTTTGTTTCCATAAATGATGAAAGTAGTTAAGCCAAGATTCTTTAGATATACAATTTAAATGTGCATTTTCTCTTGAATCATTATTTAAATTTTTTAAAACTTTATATATTTTTGGTTGAGGCCCAGTGATATCATTTTCCAAAAATGAGACAAATTGTTCCCAGCTTTGTCTATGTTTTTTGCGAACTTCATTTTTAGCTATGGCTCTCTTCCTATGATACTCTACTTTATCTTCATCCTTTTTTTGTAGACAGAAATTTTGTGTATGCTTCACGTTTATCATCAATTACTTTTTTGATGTTTTCATCCCATATCCGTAGTCCTTTTTTTCGATTCCATTTAGTTTTGATACCCAGGCTTTCATTTGCTGCTTGTGTCAAAATACTTTGTAGAGCAAGCCATTCTTCTTCAATATTTTCGCCAACCGGTGTTTCTTGAACTAGACGATCTAATCTGCATTTGTATAGCCAGGTAATAGTGGGATCTCGGAAAAGACTTACTTTATAAGTATAGTCCACTTTTTCAAATTTACATTATTAATTTTATTTTTATTTTTCCATCTCGGTGGCATACGAATTGGACAAACAAGTAAGTAATGGTCTGATTCGATTTCAGGTTCTCTGTAAACTCTTGTATCAAGAACTTTAGATGCTAATTTTTTATTACATATAGCATAGTCAATTATTGATTTAAGACCCCTGGCTTCCCATGTATATTTGTGACTATCCTTGTGGTTAAATACTGAGTTCATTATTGTAAATTGATTAAACATGACAAAATCAATTAACCGTAAGCCATTTCTATTACAGGTTTGCTCTCCATATGGTCCTATATATGTATCAAATTTAGGATTACCAATTCTGGCATTTAAATCACCCAAAATTATAATCATATCATTATTATTAATTGTGCAGATAACTTTCTGGAAGTCATGATAAAATTTTTCATTTTCTTCTTCATCTCCTTCTACAGGTGCATATATACCTATTACTGTTAAGTATCCTAGAGATAATTTATTATTATTATTATTATTATTATTATTATTATTATTATTATTATTATTATTATTATTATTATTATTATTATTGGGGCCAAAGGAGTTGCATGTGACTTTGAGGGTATACATTTTGCTGCTGGGTGTGTACCACTTAAAACTCGAGAAATAGGCCTACAAATTAACCCTACCAAGTCCTACACATGTCATGGTCCTTGGATAACGCTAAGCCATGTGAGGGAGAAGGCCTGTTTCTTGATGCTATAATTAAGAGCTATCATCTAGAAGAGAAAACTGCGACAGAAAATCATCCTCCTTCAGGATCGAGCATAGTTGGGAGTAAGACTGCCCACCCTATTCTGTAAAATAAAAAATAAAAATAAAAAACTCTTTGCTAGGAAACTCAAACAATGAAATAAAACCGGATGGAACAAAAGGTTGGAACAGGGTTCTGAGGGAAACCGAGGCTCAAATCGCGTTGTACTGCTGATGATTATTATTGTTATTAATACCTTATTGTTATTAATTCCATTAACATTACCTATCACTTTCATTAGAATTGTATTACTGTACGTTTTATTACTATTATTTTCGTTTACCTATTATTCTTATTCTATTTCTTGGTCGCCTACTTCTTCACATCATCATGTCATCATATCATCCTCATCGGTGGTGGTGGTGGCGGCGGCGGCGGCGGCAGCAGCAGCAGCAGCTGTAGCTGTGTAGTAGTAGTAGTAGTAGTAGTAGTAGTAGTAGTAGTAACAGTAGCAGAAGCAGCAGTGCCAGCAGTACCAGCAGCAGTAGTAGTAATATAGTAGTAGTAGTTGTAATTAAACAGCTATGTGCCGTCTTTCCGCTCAAATACACCACTGATGCCAATATTTCCATCCATTTTTCCATTCTGTCCCCTTCATTAATATTTTCAGTTGGCATTCCCAGTATATCTGTGGTCTTCCTGTCCCCGCGAATCCTTAAGATGCCCTTTATTTTATTTTTTTGAGATATTCTTTTTTATCAGTGTTCATCCAGTCTAAGAATATATCTAAACCATTTCAGCTGTTTTTTTAAAAATTAGATATGATAATTCTTCAGTTTTAAATTAATTGTCGATTGTATTATTTGGAATTTTTGTAATCTTAAGATAATAATTGATCTTCTTAGATATCACATTTACAAAACGTAGATTTTTTTTTTTTTGGTTTCTAATTCCACTGCCATAATATACTTTCACCATAATGATATAGTGCATTTAGTCTAAACACCTGTTGGCCTAATTCATTAACCACTTTATATAATTTAAGAATATTTCATAAACTGTATATTAAACCCCTGCATTTTTAATAAATTATTGTCACATTTAAAATATAAGAATTGGAAAATAAATCATGTTGATAAATTATATAAAATGTTAATCTCTTTGAACTAGGAAGTTATTGCCACGTGTTTCCAACATTTTTCCATTGTCTTCACGTTCATAAATCAGCAAAAAAGATGTAAGAGAGTAGAAATTGGGGGTTTGGTTTATGTTGTAAGGAATATCAGAAGCTTTCCGGAAAGATTAGCTAGAGGGTGTTACATAAATATGATAGTCGTGTATCAAAGCGAGAGTACCGCAAGGGACATTGTGGCACAGCCACCTGTCCATCCGGGCAGACTGCCTCAATTTCAACATTCTGTTGTACAGTCCAGGACTTCAAACAATTTACATTCTAACAAGACTTGAAGCTCATACACTACTCCAAGCTTACTGTTATTCCACTTATATAAACATTAAAAATACACCCAATCGTCCAGCACATATAATAACACAGAATTCAGTAGAGAAAAGCACGTCACACAAGAACTGTAAAAATAAGCGAATTCCTCGGCAAGTCGAATTTATGGTCCCATTTTGGTGTTCTACGGGAAATACAGTGTAAAAAGAGATTGCACACCTAATGTATTATATCTATCAACAATGTTGGGCCTTAGCCTATCCTTTATTAGGAGTTACTAGACAAAGTTAATTTAGTTACTCTTATTTCTCTAAAGATGTCATTAATGGTATGCGGTCAACATACTTACCCAATGAGACATCCAGTAGGTGACAATGGTAGGCCTATTACTTGGATGAGGTAGGTCGGTAAATTTTGCTTAAAGACCGCTATATTCAGGCTTAAGGAACTTTTACGAGCCTGAAAATCTTCACACTCGAGACCCACGGCTTGAAGTCCCTCAGAGGACTTGCTCCTTGGAATTTTTCATCGTAAAAAATTTCATCGACCTCGACCGGGTTTGAACCCGCGACCCTGGGGACTAGAAGCACGGAACACAAACTCTAGTCCACTACAGCCGACACATATTGGAAGAAAATAGAAGTTAAAGATTATATACAATGTTTAAGATCATAAAACGTTTTAATATTAATGTTTAACATAACATTATCAAATAATTATCATAAGTAATGCCACGAGTGATTTCCAAATTATCGATAAATTCACGACTCACGAAGTGAGGAGTGAATTTATCTAGAGAATTTGGAAATCAAGAGTGGCATTTGTTAGGACTATTTAACGAATAAAATTAAGCTGTTTACTCACAAATCATTATTTAACTATAGTTATTTTAAAATATTTATATATTTAATGTAAACGGCGATGTTTGAAAACAAATAAGAAACGATAGGTACGCTTCTACTGCTTCATTTGTTTATCACTGCAACCAGATCATACTATTTATTGCCAAAGGAACGCAATATTGTAAGGAGGAGCTTTCTTTAATATGGTAATCATAACACTGATAAATATTTGGTGAAACACGATTCTGATTGGTTGTAAAACAGAAATCATTGAAACGTGATTGGTCATTGACTCCCATTTGGGGCATGAGTTAAATAGTCATAAGTAATGCCACGAGTGATTTCCAATTTATCTAGAGAATTTGGAAATCAAGAGTGGCATTTGTTAGGATTATTTAACGAATAAAATTAAGCTGTTTATTTACAAATCATTATTTAAATATAGTTATATTAAAATAATTATATATTTAATGTAAACGGCGATGCTTGAACACAAATGAGAAACGTTTGTTATGTTCCATTTGTTCATCACTGCAACCAGATCATATTATTTATTGCCAAAGGATCGTAAATTGTAAGAATACACCTTCGAGGAGAAAAAATAAAACACGTCAAACTGCTTATTATCAACATTATAGGTTACTAATTAATTTCTGATGTCCTATGATGTAAATATGTCAATTATATTTTCCTGGAACGTAAATACCGGGAAATAATAGTTTAAGTAAATGCAAACAGTGGTTTCTTTTTATTGTGGTATAATCAATTGCTACAATTTTTTCTATTATATCTCGCAAGCGTTATCTGGTTACATTTGTGCACTATATAATATATATATATATATATATATACAATCTGGGATCTACATGCATTCCATAATTCTTACATCTTAATATATAAATTGCTATATTCAACATATTTCTTAGAGAGTCAGTCACTGCAGAATAATGCTCTGACCTACTCAGAATATTAAAAAGGAAGAGCTTTCTTTAATATGATAAACTTAATTGATAAATATCGGGTGAAACACGATTGTGATTGGTTATAAAACAAAATTCATTGAAACGTGATTAGTCCTTAACTCCCATTTGGGGCATGAATTAAATAGTCATAAAAAAAGTAGAATTTATTAAAATTATATCATATAATTTTTGATTTTAATAAAATATACTATGAAATGAAGCAGTCATTAGTCTACGTACATATAGAAATTCAATGTAGTAAAATGTTTTCATTCTGTTTGTTTATCTCGTGCATGTACTTCAAGTTAATTTGTGTTACTGATTTAGTAACAATCAAAGGTGTCTTAATCTAAATACAGTAAAACTTGATCAAAGCGGAATCGCATGGGAACATTTTTTTTCCGCATTATAAAAAAATAAAACTCATTAATAATCTTAGATTATAGAGTACCGTATATGTCATTTTACGTATCTTTGGATTAATTGTAGTTCCGCTGCCGTTGAAAAGTGAAGTATAGTATGTACGAGCAACTTCGACGGTAACGCGCGAAAAAATCTTTCCGTTTCGTCAGCGTTAAAAATGACTCTTAGGCGCGTATCCTGAAATTAAAGTATGCAGTTTAGTTTTTGCTCACTAACTACCCTCTTTTCCACATCCTTTGATTCCCCGCAAATTTCATTCCACAATACAGTCGCAGAGCCAAGTGCATTAGAGGTTGAAATGGCAATTGAAAAATTGAAGATGTATAAAGCATCAGGTTCAGATGAGATCCCAGAAGAACTGATAAAATCAGGGGGAGAAAAATTGATGGACAAGATACGCTGGTTGCTTAGTATGATTTGGGAAAAAGAAGCTCTTCCAGATGAATGGAAGGAATCAATTATCATACCAATTTATAAGAAAGGAGATAAAACTGATTGCAACAACTACAGGGGAATCTCATTACTTTCTACTTCGTACAAAATTCTAACAAATATATTAGTAAGCAGACTTACTCCCTATATTGATGACATTCTAGGAGATCATCAGTGTGCATTTAGAAGAAACAGGTCTACAAGAGATCAGATTTTCAGTTTAAGACAGATTTTAGAGAAGAAATGGGAATATAATGGTACTGTACATCAACTATATGTAGACTTCAAAAAAGCATATGATTCAATTAAGAGGGAGGAGTAAGTAAGTAATACATTGTATCCTGCTGGAGTTCGGAATTCCTAAAAAGTTAGTTAGACTTATACGAATGTGTCTAAATGGCTGAAAGAGTAGGGTGCGTGTAGGCAAACAGTTTTCAGATACTTTTGAAATCCAGAATGGGTTGAAGCAAGGAGATGCACTATCTCCTCTACTATTTAATTTTGTACTAGAGCATGCCATTAAATCTTTAGAGAATGAGGAAGGCTTACAACTCAATGGTATTAATAAGCTGTTAGTTTATGCTGATGATGTAGTACTATTGGCCGATAGCGAGGAGATACTAAAGGCCAACACGCACACACTATTGAGTAACACTCAGAAATTAGGACTGGAAGTAAATATCAGTAAAACTAAATATATGGTCACACGTAGAAATTCAGTATATAATGGAAATGGACAGCTAATGACAAATGAGGGAAATTTTGAGGAAGTGGCTGAATTCAAATACCTAGGAACAATAATCACAAATAGGAATGAGATGCAAAAAGAAATTAAACATAGGCTCAATTCTGGAAATGCATGCTATTATGCATTGCAGAGACTTTTGATATCCCAACTCCTTTCAAAAAAGTTAAGCTGAAAATATATAAAACTATTATTCTACCAGTTATATTATATGGGTGCGAAACATGGACTCTTACTTTAAGGGAGGAAAGGAGATTACGAGTAAATATGGGGAATGAAAGACGTGCATGGAAGCTTCTTGTAGGAAAGCCAGAGGGAAAACGCCCAGTTGGTAGACCAAGAATGAGGTGGGAGAACAACATTAACTATGATTTGAGGGAAGTAGATTATACAGGGAATGATTGGAAAGCATTAGCTCAGGATAGGGATGTATGGAGAGCTTATGTCGGCGCGGCCATGAACCTTCGGGTTCGATAGTGCCAGTGAGTAAGTAAGTAATACATTGTGTAGTCTTTTAAAACAGTCCAGCCAACCTGAAGATGTCTTGAAATCGTTATTCCCTAGGGATTTAGCAACAGCTAGAGCATGACTTTGGAGCATCGGTCCGGAAATTTGGAGATTTTTTTTTTTATCGTGCACTTGTAAAACACTTCCACACTATTTCGTTGATTTATTTATTTATCTAGTTTTTATTTTATTTTTTGGTGGGGAGGCTTTATCTTCATTTGACCATTTCCTTGCATCCATTCATTCATTTTCTTGCTGTGTTTTAAAGTCTCATAAACTTGAGTTTTTTTCACATTTTAATTTAGTCATTATTTCGAGCACTGAGAGTTTTTTTTCCCTTTAGTCATCTTTACTTTTTCGTTAAATGACAATGATACATACGTTTTAGCCATCTTTATTCGGTAAATTCAGAACGCTATAATACACGTGAAAGATCGGTCTCAGAATTTAAACTAATTTAAGATTTTACAGTGCAATGAATATTTGTAAGACAGGTACAATATCTGTATTTCTCATAATGGGTGTGCAGTGAGGCCAAAAGAAAATTTCAGATATAGGTAGAATTCACCCGGCGGCAGGAATCATTCCTTACTGTTTTTTTTTTTTTGCCTAATGAGAATTCAATTAAGTGGAAACTAATTTATTTCTCTCTGTCTTTCCGCTTCATAATTCTTTTTTCATGAAATGTGTAGAAATATCCTTCCGTTTCCGCGTTTAACAGATTCCGTTTTATACAAAATAAATACACATAAAATTACTATTATTTCGCCGGGATCAATAAATGTATTCACATTGGAGAGATTTCCGCATTATTCACGTTCCGGATTAAACAAGTTTTACTGTATAATCTAATAAGGCGAATATTAGATTAATATTATATCAGATGATGGCTAGATGGTGGCGTTCGGGAAACATTTGGGAATTAAACTTTCCTGACATATATCTTACAGGTGAGGAAAAATCCCGAAATAAACCTCACCCAGGAAACTTGTCCTGACCGAGGATCGAACCTGGGCTCGCTGTGTGTCTTGACAAATGTCCGATTGAAGGTCTTTCCACTTTTCAGCGGTTGCCCTTTTACCAGCCGGCTGCTGGCCCTTCACATCCACATGTGTCAATCACAGAGGTAGATGATCAACAGCCAGTGTAGGGGTGGCATGTGGTTAGCATGTCGAGTCCCCCAGCCGTTATAGCTGGTTCCTCAACCTGGAGCCGCTACTTATTGTAGCTACCCAATTGCCTCACGATGGTGGGTGGGCACCGGTCCCATACTGGCCGAAATACCATGAGAAAATTTCTTCCCCCATGAAGACTCGAACTAGCGCAAGTCCCGTAGCTCTGCGCCAAGGCTTCCTACCTTAACCGCTCGGCTACGGCGCGGGACAAATGTCAAGAAACTTAAAGGCCCAAACAATCCCCGAACGCCATAATCTAGCCAACACTTACATATTCGCCTCAATAGATTTTATTTTAAGATATCTCCTGGCGCATCATTACCGTCACCACCTTTCATATCATCAGAAGTGGATTACAAATACGCCACGCCAGGAGAGAATACCAGAAATGTCGTAAGGACAATTGGTGGCATTGATAAAAAAATAATGTTTCTTAGTGCAGCTCATTCCTGTTTATAATTATTGATCCCAGATATTTGAATTCACCCACTTCTTCAAAATTTCCCTCATTTTTCATTAACAGCCTATTTCCATTATATAATGCATTCTATGTGTGACCATATAATTAGTTCCTTTGATGTTTACAACCAGCCCCAATTTCTTAGCGATACTCAAACGAGTGTGCTTGTTGGTCCTTAGTAGGCCTATTCCTTCGCTATTGTCTAATAATACTACACAATCAGCATAAACTTATAACTTATCAATATCATTGAGTTGAAGGCCTTCTTCAATCTCTAAATATTTGATGGCGTGCTCTAGTACAAAATTTAATAGTATCTCCTCCACGGTGGACTGATTATTGATATTTTTTTTTTTTTTTTTTTGCGGATGAGCCCATGTAGGACTACGCAAAGTACTTAGAGGCGTTTCCTTTAAGCCCAAATTTCTTTCATTCTTTTGCTATGAGCTTGTTTTCTATCATCTATCAAAGTTGTTCCAGTTTTTTTCTTCGGTTTGTCCTCTTGGTCAACTTGCCACTTGTTCACCTTAATTCTAAATATATCTCTGTTTGGGATATTTTCTTTAGTAATTCCTGCCGATTTTAAGTCCTTTTTGACTTCATCAATCCACTTCATAGTATACACTGGAGCTTTACTTCTGTTTTCGTAGAATTCCATTATCTCGTTTTGTAAGTCTGTTTGAGTTCATTCGTTTAATATGGCCATAAAATTTTAACCTTCGTTTTCTAATATCACTATGAAAACATTAAGGCCCAAACGGTCCCCGAAATCATATGGCCATCATCATCATCCTTCACCGGTGTGGAAAGCAACGGGAAGCTACCACACCAACAATTCCCTAGTAAAGCTACAAGCATAGCATGGAGAGAAGGACCTGCCTTCGGGCAGAATTACTGTGGATGGATGGATTTTCATTTTTATTATTTTTATTATTATTTATATTATTATATTATTATTTTTATATTATTATTATTAGTTATAAGCTTGCATTATATTATTATTATTATTATTATTATTATCATCATCATCATTATCAATATTATTATTATCATTATTATCAATATATTTATTATCATTATTATCAATATTATTATTATATTATTATTATTATTATTATTATTATTACTACTTCGCAATTATCAGGTAAATGATTGTATTGACATGAAAATGCATATTTGTGTTCACATGATAAACAGGTTTTCCAATGTGAGACTGTACTGATGATTACAGCGTGGATCGTGCCCTCGTATTGAGAATGAAGATGATGGAGGGAGCTATTTTATTTCATACCGCCCAAATCTCGACTCCACGATTTTTTTAACTAGGTTGGAGGGGGATATCCGTAATTTGTAGGAGAAGAGTAACTAGCATCAAGCTGGCCCCAAATCACTGGTTTCGGTTGTACCGTATGTGCATCGTAGGTTTGGCCGCTTACTCAGATCCTCTAATAATCTCTGCCATCTATCTTATTAAGTTCTGAGAGTTGTACTACCTTGAAAAGATTCACATGATGTTGTTATTGTTCTGCTAATTAACTGGTTCAATTCAAACTCGATTTTTAGTAGATACTAATAATTGTGTTGTTCATATCCCAGGCACGAGTTTGATAGGGAATTTTGCCACGTAATTTTCTGATGATATTACTAAACATACAGGTAAAGGTAAGTGATCCCACTACAGGCCTTGGGGGGGGGGGTATTAGGAAGTTACGGCTCTCACCTTCAAACACAAAAATATTTTGAAATCTGGTGAGAACATACGAGTATTTGAGAATAAAGTTCTTAGGAAAAATTTTGGATCAAAGAGAGATGAACAGATAGGCGAATGAAGAGGACTATATCATAACTAAAGCTAGGATGTTTACGTAATATTAACTCGCAAAATATGTACCTAATTATGTAATAACAGTATGTAAAATATGCTAGATTACATAAAAGTTCCTTAAAACATGTAATTTTTTTTTTTCAAATGCCTCAGGTTGTCTTTCGACATTCCTGATGTTCTCTCTTGGCATGGCGTACTTGTAACCCACTTCTGAGGTTGGGGCGCCTGGAAGGCGGTGTTATGTTGCCCCGATTATATGACGGTGGTGGTGATGATAGTGGTGCGCAAGGAGAGTCCTTAATTCTAAGCTTAATCTAAGATGAATATGAATGATGATTGCGATGACCATATGATTTCGGGGACCGTTTGGGCCTTAAAGTTTACCTGACATTTGTCTTACAGGTGAGTAAAAACCCCGATAAAAACCTCACCCAGTTTAGTTGAATAAGTGGAGGGAAAAATAATTATAAATTTATATTTTTAGATACCCCGTGAAATTTATATCGTAATTATTTTCAGATACCTCGTACTGTTTACTCGGCGTTGTCCGAGAATCTACTCACCCCGATCTTCTTGGCACAAATGAGCTGAAAGACAAAGATTAATGTAGTTCATATGATTAGTTGAATAAGTGAAATGAAAAATAATTATATATGTATATTGTAATTATTTTAAGATTCCCCGTGCTGATTACCCGGTGTTGCCGTGAATCTATTTATATCGCTTTGCATAAACGAGCTAAAAGACAAAATTCGTTATTGTGAGTTACCGGTATCCATAAAAGAATACCCGCCATCTGCTGCTATTCTTGCACAAGAATCTACGTACTTGTCTCGATCTTCTTAGCATCAATGAAAGATAAAAATGTCTATTATATTGTGAGTTATCCGTAAGAGATAAACATATGCTGTCGCGGACTTTTTTGTAGAGCTTTTTGAGATATTCAAATTTGTGTATTTGTTATGGTTTAGGCAGCGTAAGCCATTTAAGCGTCCAAAGAGCTTCTTTTTTCACGTTTTCCACTACAAAACGCAATATTTAAGGGTGTAGGAGTTGAGTATCACAACTCTCTTATAGCACATGTTCATCCCAGGAATCTCTTGAACATTTTGCAAAAAGCCCCATCACAATCGGATTAACGGTATAGCCGCGCATGAAGTATGAACAAACAAAAGAACAAACAAACATTCATTTTTATACATTAGAAGACTAGACATAATAAAAACAGTTAAGTCTCGTAGACTGCGATGGGTAGGACACGTTGCCTGATTGGGGAATGAATGAGGGGCATAAAGACTTCTTGTAGCAAAATAGAGAGGAAAACGCCCAGTTGGTACACCAAGAATAAGGTGGGAGAATAGCATTAACTATGATTTGGGGGAAATAGATTATACAAAGGATGACTGGTAAACATTAGCTCAGGATAGAGATGGTGGTAAGCTTATGTCCGCATGGCCATGATCCTACGGGTTCGATAGTGCCTGTTAGTTAGTTAGTTAGTTAGTTAGGAGAAAACATATAGGTGTCAACCTCTGCGGTCTCAAGATTCCATTGCCTCTCATGCAGTAGGCCCGGGTTCGATCCCCGGTTTGGTTAATTTTCATGGGTGTGATTCCTTCGGAACTTTTCTTCACTTGTAAGACAAATGTCAGATTGCAGCCGACAGCTGAGGAGTTGATAGAGACCACGCAGAATCTCCTGAGGATGTCTACCGCCGTAGTAGACGAAAGGTCGAGTTTAAACAAAACTTGGCTACGGCCGGAAGACCAACTTAACAAGAGTTAAGACTCCGATCGTGAAAGCCTACAATTATACAAGCCAATTTACGCGTATTCTTCTATAGATGTTATAGTAGTTATAGCTCTTTGCCCTAAACGAACAAATTAATAGTAAACTAGGTTGAATCGGAAATGTCAATTAAGCTTTGCCAGAGACTCTAATTTAGTCATGGGGTTCTTTTATGAGTTAGGACTCAGGGCTTGAAGTCCTTCCCGGAGGGCTTGTCAATTGGATTTTTCCATACTAAAAATCGATCCCGGACGACTTATATCCGCGATCCTCGGGACCAGAGGTAAAGAACATAATCCCTAGACCACCGCAGCAGATATGACCATATAATTTTCACATTATAGGCCAGTTATTGAAAGAATACCATATAAATGTTAAATAATTAGATATTGTTTGAGGTTGAGGAACTCTTGATAGAAGAATGCCGTATGAAGTCACGATCCCTCGTATGATTGTGATGATTGTGCTGGTGATGAAAGAGAGAGGGAGAGAGTAGGAGGAGAGGTCCGATCTTTAAGTAGTAGTTTGCTTAGCTTAGAGTTTTTGAGCACGGAGACGTCTGTTCCGTCCACGTTCAACATCAGCCTAGTATACTATTATCTTGTCAGTACGAGAGACCGTGCGGCAATTCTTGTATTTAAGTTCCGATCCTGCCGCAGGACCTTGGATGCTTTTATCGGATGTGCAGTAGGACTTCACAACTTCACATGTAGAACACACAAAGACAGTCACATTCGATTAATAATTGAACACTTCACCTCTGGCTTTATTAACGCAAGATCAAAATCAATGCAAATAAGGCAATTTGATATTCTATAATGTCAACAATACTTTTATAACTATCCAAGTGTTCAGGTCTATTCTTTTGCTTTTACGTGCATTTCGAATATACACAGAATTATTAACATTTATTGGATCTGGTATGCAAACAGTTGTCTGATACTTTTTTTTAATTCACAAAGCGTCAAAGCTAAGAGATGCACTATCTCATCTACTATTCAATTTTTTACTAGAGTATGTCATTAAATCTTTAAGAGGATGAAGAAGGCCTACGCTGTTAGTTTATGCTGATGATGTAGTATTATTAGGCGATAGCGAGGATATACCAAGGGCCAACAAGCACACTCTATTGAGTAACACTAACAAATTGGACAATGTAAACAATAATAGAACTAAATATACGGTCACACATGAAAGTGTATTATATAACGGAATGGCTAGTTAATGACAAATGAAGGAAAATTTGAAGAAGTGGCTGAATTCAAATATCTAGGGGAAAAATTACAAATTTGAATGAGATGCACAAAAAAATTACATATGGCTCAATTCTGAAAATGCATTACAGGGACTTTTGCCGTCCTAACTTCTCTTAATAAATGTTAGACTGAAATTATATAAAACTCCTATTCTTCCTGTTATACGGATGCAAAACATGGACTGTTATTTTAAGGAAGGAAAAATTATTACGAGTATTTGAGAAAAAATTTCCAAGGAAATTTTTTGAACTAAAGAGAGATGAACAGACAGTCGAATGGAGAAGACTTCAAAACAGCGAGCTACATTATTGTTATGGCAAATCTCATAGACTTGCGATGGGTAGTAATGTGACATCAATGGGAAATTGTAACTTCCGGATTCGTTAGTACCAGTGAGTTAGGTAATAATAATAATATTAATAATAATAATAATAATAATAATAATAATAATAATAAGTACAACCGCTGTGGTCACGGGGTAGTCGTGGTGGTTGTGGTAGCGTGCCTTGGTCAGCAGCGGGACCGGGTTACGATTCCCGGTCGGGACCGTTTTTCTGGGTGAGGGTTTTTATCGGGGTTTTTCCTCACCTCTAAGACAAATGTCAGGAAACCCTTACGGCCCAAAACTGTCTCCCCGAATGATATAGACAGCCCGCAAGCATCATCATTCATATTCATCATATATTACGCTTAGGATTAGGGTCTCTCCTGGCGGACCATTGTCATCATCTATCACCCCGCATCTATCATCGGGGAAACGTAACCCCGCCGTCCGGGCGCCCCAACCTCAGAAGTGGGTTACAAGTACGTCATGCCAGGAGAGAAACCAGGAATATCGAAAGAAAAACTTGGGGCATTTGGGGGAAAAAAAAAAGAATAATTTTCTGAATTTATCCACAATAAAGAGGTTTTCCGTCACCCTCAAGAAATACGCTTTCTCCAGCTTTAGCGGTCCTGAACATCCCCATCTGTAAGTCCCAGTTCACTCACCCCCCCCCCCAACCATTCATCCAACTTTCTTTAGGGCTTACCCTTCTTCTTTTACCATCTATTTTCCACTCCAAGATCTTCTTAGGGATTCTAGCATATGTCATCCTCTTGAGAAATCAATATCACCTTAATGATATCTCTTCAATTGTCTGTGATACATTTCTTTCGAATTTCACAATTTTCCAAATTTCAAGGTTTCTAATTCTTTTAATCTGGACTCTCTCGATGATCTCCTCTAGTAATCCATCTCTGTTGCTAACAACTTGTTAGCTTGGCATCTTTTAATTGTCGATGTCTCTGATCCATATAACAATACTCTCTACAATGACCTTATAACCTTATATATATATATATATATATATATGTCCACCGGTGTGGTCTCGAGGTAGCGTGCTGCCTTGTCACGCAGCGGGCCCGGGTCCGATTCCCGGTCGGGGCAGTTTTTCTGGGTGAGGTTTTTATCGGGGGTTTTCCTCACCTGTAAGACAAATGTCAGAAAACCTTAATGCCCAAACGGCCCCCAAAATCATATGGCCATCATCATCATCCTTATCATCATCATCATCCTTCACCGGTGTGGAAATCAACGGGAAGCCACCACACCTACAACTCCCTAGTAAAGCTGCAAGCATAGCATGAAAATGCTATGATTGCAGTAAAAGACCTGCCCTCGGGCAGAATTACTACGGATGGATGGATATGCTTAACAAGGGAATTATAGGTGTGGTAGCTTCCACACCGATGAAGGCTGATGATGATGATAACGATAAGGGTGATGATGATGGCCGGTTGATTTTCGGGGACCGTTGGCCCTAAGCATCCTGACATTTGTCTTACAGGTGAGGAAAAACCCCGAAAAAAACCTCGAGACCACAGCTGTGGATATATATATATATCATTAAGTTGGTATGATAGGTTGACTAGTCCATACATATAATGTGGTAATGTTAAGAAGTTTAATTATTCTTGGTGGAAGTTGAAGATGGTATCAATGAGCATTAAACCAACTGCACGTAGAACAGGTTCAACTTCATTGGATCATGACAAATAAAATCAAGGAAGTCTCTAATGTAATGGAGTATCGAAATTGCTCCCTTTCCTGGGAGCCTATCACCCCCACACATCATCTCGTAAGTCAGCAGAGAAATAAGTGTATAATTAGTAAAGCGATTAACTATACGGTCTATCGCTTACAAGCTAATTAAACCCTTGTCTAATATCCACACGTCCGTTATTTTGTATCTTATTTGAAGGTTGTTAACCGTAGACTAATTCTAATAGTTACAACATACGCTATACTATTTCTATTCCCATGGTCTTCTGATATTCAGATAAAAAAATAAATTAGTATCAGATTAAAAAATAAAACAGAAAAAAAAATCATAAAAATATCGCCTTCCACCTCTGGGTCCTGAATGGGTCTCACAAGGGAACTGTCAACCATTGCATGTCAAAACCTAAGTTCAAATTTCTCCCAGAGAAGCGTTATAAACTAGCCTACCAAGACCGCGTCGAAAAAATTATATGCCTTTTTAACTGCATGACACAGATATAGAAGCCGGAATCCAGCAATGGCAATCCGCTATGCATAGTAGAAGGATTCCCTGCATGAATTAGAGCTGAGTAGAGCGAGGGAGTGAAGCAGGTTCAGCGTGGACAGGCAGATGTTGAGGATTATCCAATCCATCAAGTGAGAAGATGTATTACTTCCATATAGTTTAAATTATATATTTGGCGCAGGATTTTAGTACCATTCAGTTAAAAACGGCAGATATGTTTTTTTTTTTTTTTTTTTTTTTTTTTGGCATGGTCTTGGTACATCACAACGCTTCTCTGGGAGAAATTTCAAGGTAGATTTCGGCATGTAATGGTTGACAGTTTCCTTGTTAGTCTCTCCGTATACAGTTCGCTGTGGACGAATCAGAGCCATGACAAATTTTCCCATTCAAAAAAATTCGGTACTCAAAGGCTCATATATCAATATTTTTATTTCACCTGCCCTTGTGATGGTGAATAAGTAGTTAATATTTATATTCAACCATGCTCTTATCGGTCCATGCTCGCCTCTGGTTCCGAGGTATTCGAATTAAAATTCGGCCAAGATCGTACAAATCCTGAGTACGAGTTCTTTCGGAAGGAAAATAAAGCCATGCGTCCCAAGTCATAGAGTTACGCACGTAAAATCCTGAAAAGAGGCCTCTGATCAAATTTGTAACTCCTTTCATATGCGGATTAGAATTAAATGCCATATAGTTAAAAAGCGAAGCTAAATAAAATGACGACTAACAATTTTCCCAATGATGAAGAGAAAAGGACTGAATAATTCTCCGATCTTCCCCCCTCCTTTCTTTTCACTTCGTTTTACTGTTTTTTTTTATTCCTTTCTGGCATAGTGTGGCGTTTTCATCATATTCTTCCTCTTCTTATTCTTCTTCCTTTCATGGTTTAGGATATTCATCCTGGAATGCCTTGATATTAGTTTTAGAAGTAGACATTTTAAAATTATGTTTCTCTACGATCTGATGTAATAAGTATATTGATTTTTTAAGTTTATCCTCTGAATTCTGCACAATTACGAGATCGTCTGCATATGCTACAATTTAAAAAAATATATATGTATTTAAACAAGTGTTTTGAAGTTTTTATCTTATTTGCTTTACAGTTGAAATACTAGTATTTTGTATGCTAATTTACGTAGTCGTGTATTGGGACAGAATATAGTTGGATAAAATTTTTTTATGCGTTAGGATGATGGTGGCTATCACAGGATGTGGGTTTAATACAAGGATTTATTATAAGGAATCCTCGGAATGTGAGAATTTCATGCTCGCGGTCTAGTCAGGTTGGGTTCGGTGAGCAATCATGGAAACTTATCTCAGGGAATAACGCAAGGAACTGTACGGGCAGCAATAGTGTTTTCAATAATTGTAGTTTATAAATCACTCGATTTATTTAAATCGTATTCACTATACATTTACTATACTTGTATTCGAAACAATAAATTTTTTATGTTCTCCCTTGGCTAGTTGGGAGACTTCTCTTACTGCACGCGTCTCAATTTGGTCTCTCTTGAAAACCTCAGTATTCTTTCGATCGTCAGATCGCTACAGCAGAAGGGATACATTTTTTTTCTTATTGGTTCAAATATATGAGCACATACATTACAGATATATAAAAAGGTGTGGCTTTTCGAGCCACTTGTCTACAATGTTGCCAAGTTGTTTCTAGTTGGGCCTTTGAGTATTTTATTAAATTAATTTTATGTGTAGTTCGTAGTAATACTTTAACTGATCAGTATCTAAATTAATATTTGAAACTTATCCTGACATAGTGATGTTTCCCTTGTCACTCATAAATATTATTTTGACTGATATTTTAATCTCATTTGAAATAGACGTCCTGACACATTTTCATTAACAAAGGTTTGGTATCTATTGTATTCAGGTATCTGGGTCTACCTTTGTCATCCCCTATGACTTCTAGACTTTCTGGCTTCAACCATATTGGCATAACCCAAATTTAACCAAAAGCGTTTTCTAAGTAATTTTTTACTAAGAGGAAATCAACTTTTATATAATTAATAAAATCGATTCAGTAATATGATCATTGGATTTCTCATAAAATTCTGATTAATTAAAGTCCAAACTCGTTATGTTTCTCTATATTACATTTTTATCTCAAATTACTGGCCTGTAATTATATTATCTAGATTTAATGATATGTCTAGTTAATATTTGAAACTAGAACAATCTGGAGGGAAATTTCGCGTTACAAAATGCCCTTATGATTTAGATGGAAAACTTGATAAGCGAGTTTTCTATCGAAGAATAATACTTCTCGATTGAATTTGAATAAATTGGTTAGGGGAGTCTGGACTCGAATATCTTAATTAAAATAACGACTGAAGGTAAATGTGAATACAAACTTGTAATAATCTTCCCAGAAAATCTTTACCTGGTGGGGATAGTCTAACTGGGCTACCTGTATGGGTTAGTTGTAACATTGTTTTCAAATATTGCCCTTTCATCTGTAAATAAAATCATACACACACACAAGAATAGTTGATACAAACATAAATACATTTAAATTAGCAGCATAGCTTGTGATTCGACATACTATTAAAATTGTAACTTTTTTTTTTTTAGTGTCTATTCACAGTGTTCGTGATAATTATCTTGATGTTATGAGTGTCAATATCACCGATCACTCGCTTCAAATTGATTATTGCGTCGAATAATGCACTGATAATTATTGATTATTTTGAAACACTTTCACTATTCACACGCAATTCTGTATGTTTAAAAACAAAAAAAAAAATACATTTATTATGTACAGTGTGAATCATTCTTTTGTGCCATAAACCAGCTATAATTACATCTCATTTTTTTTTAGATAATCATATTCTAATTTCAATAAATAAAGAAAATTTAATTCAGTAAATCTGATAATATGGATCTGTGGTTAATTTATTTTCGTAATAAAATTATTTTTATTCTCAACTGATAATTTTAGCCAAACTACATAGTCTATAAATTATTTATTTATACGGATAATATTTTATTATTTATTCATAGAGAGATTTATGTAAATTGTGTAAAAAAGAAATAAAATATCAAATTAAGGTCTCATTCGTAAAGAATTAAATGTTCAAATCAATCAAAAATAATTATTTATAAGTCTCATATTTTAAGTATCATAAAGGTTTATAGGCATTCCGTCCTTTGGAATATTCAGATTGTTTAAGATCCTAAGTTCATTATCGATTGGACGATTTTTTTATAACTTGTTATTTTGTTTAGACAATAATCGGCATCTCAGCTCATTTAATTTGTAATCGGTTCTAGTACATATTTATAGGTCGGCAACGTAATTTATACTTTGCGCGTAAAATCACTCAATTGGATACAGGATAAATTAACAAATTTTACCACCTTTGCGTATATCATTCCGCAACAATGGTTCTTCAATTATCATGACTAAACGTCGTACATCATAATGCTACTTCATATCGAGTAGGTCTATTCGTCGAAGAAAATACAAAACAAAGGATAATACCGGATCATCTGCATCCATAAATATTATCATATTATCATAATCGTGTCATACAGAACATATAAAAGTATGCCTCAACTGGCTATCATAAAAAATACACCCTGTATAATATTATCATTTCATTTAATTTCACGCGCTTATGCGTCTTCAATTATTGCGTCGATCGACCTCTTTATTAGATGCGTTTAGTTCCGACATCTCATTTATTAACTTATTATGCCAATATCATCTCAATATTATTTAATATATTTATTTCATTAAGGATAATCATTTATATCGCAATTTATCAGCGGCATCCGTTTAATGAACTTTTATTTATTGTGGGCGGATTATGGCCTATCCATATTTATCATTATTATTATACTTAAAATGTTTTCTCTCTCTTTCAGTTGATTGAGTTTATTGTTTAGCATTTTAATTGTTATTATTAGGTTTCTTTAGTACAGATCCATATATTATTAATTAATTCTTTCCACTATCTCACCCAGTTCAATGTGATTTCAGATCTTACTACATTATTTATAACTACATCGTGCATTGTTGCACTCATGTTCATCATCTAATGCTAATTGATATATTTATTTATACGACTCAATATATAATTAATTAATTAATATTATTTAACTAGGTGACTTTATATTTCAACACTGATATGATCTTGCCCCCTTCTCGATTGAGCGTTAACAATACGGGATTTTTTTTTATACGGGCATTAATAATAGATCACCCTATACAATACTCTTATCATTTATTAACATTTATATTTTCAAGAAATCTGATATTCACTTAGATCTGGGTTCGAATCCCGATAACTGGTTTATGCACGTACTTATGTATCTTTATTGGGTCCATACATCATTTAATTCGTCATTATACTCATTTATTATTGCGAGTCGTTTGTCGAAATTATTTATGTTGTTCGCGCTTCTATCATGAGATTTTGTGCGACCACTTTGCACTGTTTTTCCCAAATTTTCGATCATGTAACGTAAAGAACCGTACCACGGATGGTATGAATTTACTACATTTATTTGCGAATTAAATATCGCATTGAACTCAATTATTGATTCATCAGTGACCAATTTGTTCGCATATACGGCTGATGTTCCCAATTTGGTCAGCTGTTTTTCACTGTACTGGCGTTCGAACAAAGAAATACCTTGCTGGGGATCCTCAATATAACTTAGGTATTTTTCCCTACGTTTGATCTTTATTATCTGTCGGGATCTTACAATTGCCCGAGGCGAGTACACGTCATTTTCGTCTTTACTGCTTTTCACGACAATTTTAGTTATCTTGCTGGTGGTATGGGTTTCAATTATTTGTGTGTTTTCAGGTATTTCTCTTTTCTCACTTTTACAATCAAATACATCTACGTTTACAAAATCAATAACTTCAGTTATAAGCCCTGATTTTTCATTATTATTAAACTCATTATTTTCTACATTTTGATTTATGCTTTCAATAATAACTTCAGGTTTTATTTGCTTGTCTACTGACACTTCGTCCTGGTCGCTAATTATTTCTACTTGATTTTTGTCTAGTTCTACAACTATTTCTGATTTATTAAATTCCTGATTTATTTCGCGCGTTTCTTCAATTCTATCAGTTTTACAAGTATTATTCGTATTCCCGGAGGTGACATTGATCGATTCTTTTGCTCTGATCGTTTCATTAGTACATTTTATTTCCTCCCTCAAACTATTAATTTCTTCTCTCGTGTTTTTTTACTTTCCTCTCTCATTTTTTTACTTTCCTCTCTCATTTTTTTACTTTCCTGCTCGATTGTATTATTAATTCCTTGTAACGCGTTCATGATCATATTCAAATCTGCTATGCTTAGGTTTGAGCCTACATTACTTTTATTATTATCCGCCATTTTCTTAGATGAATTATCAATTACACCTGCTGTTAATCACATTAATTATTTTCCCTTTATCAGTTATCCTTCTTTTTATAGCCAATAACCTTTAAAAATTACACTTTATTTTAATAGACACTCTGTAAACACGAAAATTTTAATTGATTTTGAATGTTTGAAGTTTTAAATGTGTTCATTTTGTTGATTTAGTACGTAGCACTGTCCTGAAATAAAAATAATATTTTTACAGTACCTTTATATTTGCTAGTGCATACCACTTTTTTCTTTGTTGTCTTTCTGCTGGGGTGTTGTTGCGCAGTTGCTCACCTCCTGCTTCGGCGTTGTCCTCTCATGGTCATCTTTATCTCCGTCCATGGATTTCTTGCGTTCGTGGGACTTTTTCAGTCGGTTCGATGTTTTGACTTTTGACTTTAATCGAGTCCCACGTTGGGCGCCATTTGGGACAGAATATAGTTGGATAAAATTTTTTATGCGTTAGGATTATGGTGGCTATCACAGGATGTGGGTTTAATACAAGGATTTATTATAAGGAATCCTCGGAATGTGAGAATTTCATGCTCGCGGTCTAGTCAGGTTGGGTTCGGTGAGCAATCATGGAAACTTATCTCAGGGAATAACGCAAGGAACTGTACGGGCAGCAATAGTGTTTTCAATAATTGTAGTTTATAAATCACTCGATTTATTTAAATCGTATTCACTATACATTTACTATACTTGTATTCGAAACAATAAATTTTTTATGTTCTCCCTTGGCTAGTTGGGAGAATTCTCTTACTGCACGCGTCTCAATTTGGTCTCTATTGAAAAACCTCAGTATTCTTTCGATCGTCAGATCGCTACAGCAGAAGGGATACATTTTTTTCTTATTGGTTCAAATATATGAGCACATACATTACAGATATATAAAAAGGTGTGGCTTTTCGAGCCACTTGTCTACAATGTTGCCAAGTTGTTTCTAGTTGGGCCTTTGAGTATTTTATTAAATTAATTTTTATGTGTAGTTCGTAGTAATACTTTAACTGATCAGTATCTAAATTAATATTTGAAACTTATCCTGACATAGTGATGTTTCCATTGTCACTCATAAATATTATTTTGACTGATATTTTAATCTCATTTGAAATAGACGTCCTGACACATTTTCATTAACAAAGGTTTGGTATCTATTGTATTCAGGTATCTGGGTCTACCTTTGTCATCCCCTATGACTTCTAGACTTTCTGGCTTCAATCATATTGGCATAACCCAAATTTAACCACAAGCGTTTTCTAAGTATTTTTTTACTAAGAGGAAATCAACTTTTATATAATTAATAAAATCGATTCAGTAATATGATCATTGGATTTCTCATAAAATTCTGATTAATTAAAGTCCAAACTCGTTATGTTTCTCTATATTACATTTTTTTATCTCAAATTACTGGCCTGTAATTATATTATCTAGATTTAATGATATGTCTAGTTAATATATGAAACTAGAACAATCTGGAGGGAAATTTCGCGTTACAGTATATAAGAATTTAACATTTGATTTTTGAGGTGACCTTTTCTGAAAAATACATTGTAATGAAATTTCAGTCATTATATAGAGGCAAACGTCCATCGAATTACAGATGATAATAATAAGAGGTTGTAAAAAGCTATAAACCAGTGTTCAAACAATATTAATCGTGCACTTTACATAATTTTGCAGCAAAGATCGTCCAGCTCTGTCGAGAATTCTAGGATTATGTTTGATGTGGCGGAACCCACAATTACTTCGGGAAATTAGATGAGCTATGATGGAAATTCGAGTTTCATATATCACACTTCAGATATAAAACTAGAACTTGTTTATGTGGTATAATCACATATCTTGACTAGGACTCATAAGTGACATATTTGGGGAGAATATGTAATTTAAGAAAATGATCATCTGTATCATCTATCTTTTTTAAAAGATTAACGATGAGATCTTATAACATTTTTTAGATAAACGATCTCATAGAGAAGATATGATAATACATGTTCCAAGGGAGATGTAATGGGAACTCTTCTTATCCCAACTTCTCTAAAAACTATTATACCTATATCAAAATGTATAAAACTGTTATTCTTCCAGTTATAATAATAATAATCATAATAATAATAATAATAATAAATTATTTATTTATTCTGGCAGAGTTAAGGCCATAAGGCCTTCTCTTCCACTCAACCAGCACAAATACAAATAAATATTTGACAAATATAGATATACACTATACTAATTATAAACAGTTAAAGATACATTAAATGTAGCAATGTAAATTTCATGTACAAACAACATTTTATAGGATAATAATAATAATAATAATAATAATAATAATAATAATATAAGTATGATAAATTATAAGAGAAACACCAATTAATATATGTACCTTTCACTGGGTAATAATGAAGTCGAGGTTAGAGCAAATGTAAATTTAGATTTCTTTCAAAATATGCCAATGTCCGGCAGCCCCTTATTTCTTGTGGTAAGGCATTCCAGTTGCGAGACGTGAAGATGGTATATGACATGGAGTGATGTGATGTCCTATGTTGCGGTATATTAAGCAAGAGACTATGTTGTGATATTGTGTTTAAGTTATGGTTTGAGGAGAGATACTGGAAACGGGATGATAAATAATTGGGAATTGAGGTATGTAGGATCTTAAATAAGAGAATGAGACAGTGCGATTTTCTTCTCTCTTTTAGATGTAGCCATGACAATTCGTGGAATAATGGAGAAATGTGATCGTATTTTCGAACATTAAATATGAATCTGATACACATATTATGGACACGCTGCAGTTTGTCCGACAATCCGTCACTTATGTCAGTTAGTAGAACATCACAGTAGTCAAAATGTGGCATCACTAAGGTTTGGATTAAAATTCTTTTAAGAGCTGTAGGGAGAAAATTTTTAAGACGCTTTAGGGAATGCATTATGGAGAAGATCCTTTTAGATGTTTGTTTTAATTGCACATGCCAATTTAAATTAGGATCTAAGTAAAGTCTCAAGTTTTTAACGACGTCGGTATAAGGAATTTGTTCGTTATCTAATATGACAGCTGGCATATTGCCATTGTTTATGGAGTGCAATAGTCTTGGATATCCGATAATTATTGCTTGCGTTTTGTTTACATTTAGTTTTAGCCCATATTGTCTGGACCATAAAGATATATGCCTGAGGTCAGTGTTTACTTTGTCAATATATTCATTAATTTCGTCAGGCCTAAAGTGTGTGTAAATCTGTAGGTCGTCGGCGTAAAGATGATGCTTGCAGTTTTGTAGTTTCTTGGTCACGTCATTAATATAAATCGAGAAGAGAAGAGAAGCGAGGACGCCGCCTTGAGGTACCCCTTTCCTCACCAAGCGCTAGGAAGAAATGCAATTATTAACAGAAACTTATTGCTGACGATTAGTGAGGTAAGATCTAAACCAATCAAGGCAGTTTTCCGACAGATGTAGTGTCTTTAGTCTCGCTAGCATTAACAGTCTTACTAATAAAAATCTCTTATACAGGCTTTCATCAGTTGTTTAATTATACAATATATAAGCCTTATGTAGATCACGTATAATTTCCTTACTAATAAACGTTGTGCCGGAGCTATATAACAAAACAACGGTTATACACAGTACGTCACATATTCGTCATCATGATGACGTCAGAACAATATTACGCGCAGTTTGTAACAGAAATAAAACATCAACAACTAGTGATTAATTGTGTAAGAAATGAATATGAATAAGAATTACTAAGATTCCCTAATTGAAGAGGTGCGGAAAAAATAAGTGTGTTTTAATTTATATACATTTCCCTTTGCGCTATGTCAAATATATCGTAGAATTGGTTTCACAGATAATGTGCTGCCATCTAACGTCAAGAATTTCGAACAATTCTTGGAAACTAATATAGTTTTTCCCATTACTTATGAATTATATGCAGTGTTTTAAGATGCGTTAGAAAACGTTCAAAATAGTAGGAAATGTTACCGACAACAGAATAACGTTTTAAGCGAAAAAAAAATTGTAGTTTGATCGGGAATCGAACCTACAACCTCACGGACAGTAGTCAGAAGCTCTAACCACAAGATTATCAAGTTAACATGTAACTTGCTGCAATAATAGTACCTCTATAATTAAATACATTTTTATATCGGTGTATGTGTTATGTATTAAATATGCAAAAAAGTTTTCTTAAAATAATATTATTAAGCATTTAAACTACATTCAGGTTAAATCTTGTCTACAGCAATTATTGTAGAACATATTCTTTTGTGAATCAATGTTCAATTTTAAAATATTGTTAGGCCTAATCGAGAATGAGTGTAACGAAAGGCATTTTATGATGCCTTTATTTTCCTACCCAGAGCTTTATTAATATTATTTATGCCCTGTGAATTCATCAAACAGTCGTTAAAGTGTTGCATTTTGGGTTAAATTTAAGGAAACTATCATCAATATCATAAGAAAACAATCAGTTGATCTTGAAGTCCGACATTTTGTCTAGTTATACAATCCTTAAACAAGGCTGGAGGTATGTATAACGATTCCCATGTAAAGTTGTACACCTCTCATACACTGAACAGCTAATACAGTGTTTATTAGTAAGAATTTTCAACTGAGATGTGCATAAACCTTGTATAAAAGTTATATATGGATTATAGTAAGAGGGTAAGTCTATATCTACTGTGTCAAAGGCTTTGCTGTAGTCGAGTAGGACTGTTGCGGTGAGTTTGGCTTTTGTCCCATTGAGTCTCTTATGTCTTTAACAATGCTCAAGTAGTTGCACGTACTTGTATGATGTTCTGTTCTAAAACCAGCACTGATGCTCATGGAGTAAGTCGTGTGTGGTGAGGTAGTCTGTTAACTGTGAGTTATTAGGTGTAGCAGTGCTTTAGATAAACAAGGAAAAATACTTGATTCGTTCATAATCATCGAGTGTTGTGGGAGTGTTTGATTTCGGTGTAGGACGAACTAGAGCCATTTTCCAGAGTCTGGGATAGGTCCCGGTCATTAGAGAGGCATGAAAATGGGGGGTTATTGTTGGGAGAATAATGTCAATTATTTTTGTAGGAGGAGTTATTGTTATATTGTCTCTTCCTTGTGCTTTAGATTTAATACGTAATACTGCTCTTTTGGTGTCATCAGGTGAGATATAGGAAAAAAAAAATTTGTCTCGGGTGGGTTGGGAATATGACACTAGTTCCTCTATTGTCTGTTGTTTGTGTTGTGAGTTGTTGTCAGTAGAGAGGCGGGTAAAATGGTCATTCAACTCATCTAGTGGTAGGTCAGCGGTTTCTACCTGTAGTTTATTTTGACAGAGGCCTATTGATTTTAAATTTTTCCACATGTCAGATGAGTTGGACATAGATTGTGTAATAATAGTATGGGCATATTTTAGTTTTGTATTCCTGACAGTCTGGTTGACTTTATTCCTCAGATGTTTGTATCATACGGTCAAGATTTGTTTCACATTTCTTAAAACTATATCATATGGGTCCTAAATATGGTCTCTTACTTTAAGAGAGGGAAACAGATTTTGAATAACTTTATTTGAGAATGTATCGTAATGATTATTTTTTTATCAAAGCAAGATGAACAGAAAAGTGAATTGAGAAAACTAAATAACTGATATTTATGGGAAACTATATGTAATGAGAATAGTAAGTCCCGACGACTGTGAGGGGCAGTTCACGTGACACGAATTGAATATGAAAGAGGGGCATGGGAACTTCTCAAAGGAATCCAAAAAAGAAAGTGCCCAGTAGTTATACCAATGCCATAAAAAACTATATGTAATGAGAATAGTAAGTCTCGTCGACTGCGAGGGGCAGTTCCTGTGAAACGGATATGAAAGAGGGGCATGTGTAACTTTCAAAAGAACTTCAAAAATAACGTGCCCAGTAGATTTACCTATGATTCACAGCAAACTATATGTAATGAGAATAGCAAGTCTCGTCGACTGCGAGGGACAGTTCACGTGACACCAATTGGATATGAAAGAGTGGCATTGGAACTTCTCGTAGGAATGTCATAGAAAACTATATGTAATGGGATAATGAGAATAGTAAGTCTCGTCGACTGCGTGGGACAGTTCATGTGACACGAATTGGATATGAAAGAGGAGCATTGGAACTTCTCGTAGGAATGCAACAAAAGAAATATCCCATTAGATATACCAATTCCGTCTAGGTAAATGCGCAACTGCCCCAAATGGGATCCCAAGGTTTGGATTCTAAGGGTTCCAGAGGGATTTTGGTAGTGGACCATATCTGATTTTTCCGGTTTGTCTCAGGGTTCTCCCATTTCCCGAATTTCAGCCCATCATTCTCCATTCTCCCTTTCCTCCCCTTCATGTAATTGCATTTCTCATTAATTCATTTCATATCGCTCTTCATTCATTACATGCTATGAAAAATAGTTTGATTGGCACCCACAGGTGTTGAAAATATGTGATTTCGGAGATCTGGTGGAGAGGCCCACCAGGGTGCTGACTTATAACTTCGAATCGAAGCAATAAAAAAAAGAGAGAGAAGGGTACGACAGGAGAGTTATATTCTCTCCTCGCAGCCACGCGCTTCACCCAAAAATGGCGATACGGGTCATGAGAGAAGAATCTAGCGTGCGGGACCTGGAAGATGACCTACAACTTAGAATATACTTAATTCTACTCATCCATAATATACTGGGATAGCACGAAATAATGAAATGGGAGAATAGCATTAATCATTATTTGAGCTAGGTCAATTTATACTAAAAATGTAGAATACAGGCTTTCACGGCCGGTAGTCATGGTGTTAGAAGATTCCGGGCTATAGGGCCGTGGTCCATAACTGGTGTTTATCCCAGACTTTTTCCCTCAACTACGGAGGGCATCTTCAGTGGCGAGTTCTTCTATATGTTTCCTGGTCCGAAGATGACCTACCTAATTGAGGGAGAAACGTTTGGAATAAACACCAGTTATGGACCACGGCCCTATTGCTCGAAATTTTCCAATACTATACAATGAATGATTTAAAAATATTAGCTCAATAAAGGATGGGGAGTTTATGCCCGCGTGACCATCAATCTTTATATTTTTTATATTTTATTTCAATTATATTTCTACTTGCTTCCATTCGCTATCTTCCCACCATAACTTAAAAAGACGATCGAGAGAAAATTTAATTCTAGCTTTTCCTCTACATCGAACATCTCACTATTCTTCACCCTTCCTCGTTTAGCCACCCGTCTCTGGAATTCCCACCCCTCGTATATAAAAAACTCACTACATATTTCCTTAGACAATATATAACCGTGTTTCCATACATACTTTTATTATTCCTTTACATTTTTAATTTTTTACCAAGCCAATTACTTAATCAAATAATTATGATTATGATAATTATTATTACTATTATTATTTTTCTTTCTTTCCCTTGTAAACTCGATTGTATAGCCTATACCTATTATGTATCATTAATCAACATATAAATAATTCATAATTGTTGTTATATGTATAATTTAACCCTGGTGAAGTGGTAGAGAAGACCTTACGGTCTTAACTTCATCAGTTAAATAAAGTAAATAAATAAATAAATAAATAAATATTGACATTGCCAGTGAGTGGCTGTATATGATCAAATCTGGGAATACAACATATACATATTACGCAGAAATTACGAACATGTTGCAATCTGTGAATGATGGATGACATTGATAAATTATGACATAGGCCTAACGATAACTGCTTAAGACGGCTATCTTTTTTAATTAAACGAGAACTGAGGAATTGCAATAATACCATGACTGACTTGTGAATGTTAGCGGCAACATGGACTAAACAAATAAAACAAAACATTGATTACTGTTATTTCCCACCAGTTGGCAACATGATCGCCAGCCACGTTTTGCAAATTGAAACAAAGAGCCGCAAGGCACGTATCTTGTTTACTGGAGGGTATGTAATTTAACAACCCCAAACTACCAACATTACTCACAAAGAAATGAAACAAAGCATTGCATTAATGCTCTCAATTTGTCTCTGAGCATGCACAACTCGACAGCATACAATCAAAACAAGAGAAAATTCTAATATCTAATAACATTGAAAAAAAGGAAACAAGACACTTTTATCGCATAAGCATATACACTCAAATCTCGGTATAAAAATATTTTAGGACGTTGATAGTTTGCGTTGTTATACCAGAGGTATTGTCATAATTATTGTTTGACGGATCATATTGTACAGTAATAGAAAAATAAAATTACATTAGTGTACTGTTCTCCTAGAGAAATAAAGTCCCAAGAAGGAATGCTGGAAGTACGAGACAGTCAAACGCCACGCGAGTCTAGGTTGTATTGTACACTTCGAAAACATAGTTTGACAATAAAATAAAATATCATCAAACCGTGTCCAACTCAGGGTCGGATCGAGGGATGAGATGAGCCCCTATAGATGAACGAAATGAAATGAAATAGATGAGACGAGTGTGGAAAAATGGTGGAATGAAATTGTGGCATGGGGAAAACGGGAGAAACGTCAAGAAAAACTGCCCAAGCACCATTTCATCCACCACGAATCCCATATGAACTGACAGAGACTCGATCTTTGGACCCCAGCGGTGAGAGGCGAGATAGTTCGGCAATGCTGTAAGAAAATTAAAAACTAATAGCTTTATATATAAAAATGAGCATGTATCTGTCTGTTCATTCCATCCATCCATAGTAATTCTGCCCGAGGGCAGGTCTTTCATTGCAATCATAGCATTTTCATGCTATGCTTTGCAGCTTTACTAGGGAATTATAGGTGTGGTAGCTTCCCGTTGCTTATTTATGGACTCAAAACTAACTACGTGACGATTTAAATGTTTTTTTTTTTCATCATCTACAGAATTTTCTGGGACAAATACGTATACAATATATTACCCTACGTACTATAGAGCCAGAGCTATATATAGCCTATTCGCTGCACTAAAAATGTCGCTTTTTGGACGATTATATGGCTTACGCTACTCTAAAACATAACAAATACAATAAATTACTGTACACCGAATTAAATATCTAAAAAAATCTACAAAATAGTCCGCAACAGCATATGTCTATCTTTTATGGATAATTCACAATAACTATGTTTGTCTTTCAGGTAATTTATGCCAAGAAGATCGGGATAAGTAGATTTCCGGGCTCATCACGGGATATCTAAAAATAATTACGATAATATAAATTTATAATTCATTTTCATTTTACATATTCAACTACGGTATGCATAAAAACACATTTCAATTATTTAGGCGTAGAGCGACAGGCCTAGAAGGCACTTAGTCTACCAGCCGGCTGCTGGCCTCATATCCACATATGTCAATCACAGAAGTAGATGATCATCAGCCAGTGTAGGGGTGACATGTGGTCAGCATGTCGAGTCCCCCAGCCGTTATAGCTGGTTTTTCTTAACCTGGGGCCGCTACATATTGTAGCTACTCAAATGTCTCATGATGCTGGGTGGGCACTGATCCCATACTGGCCGAAATTCCATGAGGAAATGTCTTCCCCCATGGAGACCCGAACCAGCGCAAGTCCCGTAGCTCTGCTCCAAGGCTCCCTGCCTTAACCACTCGGCTACGGCGCTAGTAACATGTAAAACTAATATAACATTTAATAGTAATCGCTAATAATTATTATCAGATTAAAACAATTAATATGTCCAGTAAGTCTGTTTTATAGATCACGATAGCAGAAATCTGTACCAACTGATCTAATTTGTTACGAGTAGTACAATGATACCATGTTCGCCACGTCATCACTAGCCAATGGTATTGGATGTGTCCATCAACATATGAACTCAACACACCCTTGCCCCCCCCCCCCCCCTCCGGGGAGATTTTCTTTCTCTGGGACGTCAGTAACAACGCAATGTTGGGCATTAGCCTCTCCTTTGTTAGGAATTTCTAGACCAAATTAATTTAATTAAGTTAATTTCCCTACAGATACCATGATGGTATGCGACCCAATGAGACACCTAGTGGGCAACTAAAGTATTACTAGGATGATGAAGGTCGGATAATGTTGCTTAGATTGTCTTTATATACGCCTAAATAATAATTGAAATGTGTTCTTATGCATACCGTAGTTGAATAAGTAACATGAAAATGAATTATCAATTTATATTATCGTAATTATTTTTTAGATATCCCGTGATGAGCCCGGAAATCTACTTATCCCGATCTTCTTGGCATCAATTACCTGAAAGACAATATTTATTCAGATTTAAGGTTCTTTTAAGAGTCTGAAAATCTTCAGACTCGGCTACCACGGCTTTAAGTCCCTCTCAGAGAACTTTATCCTTGGTTATTTCCATCCTCAAAATAAATTCATCGAACTCGGCCGGGTTTCAACCCGCGACACTAGGGATCAGAGGCAAAGAACATAAGCACTAGTCCACATAAATAGAATACACCCTAAAAATTAGATCTTCCCAGCCATTATAGCTGGTTATCTCAATTTGGAACCGCTACTTATTGTGGCTACTCAAATTCCTCACGATACTAGGTTGATACCGGACACATACTGCCTGAAATTCCATGAAAAAATGTCTTCTCCCGTGGGGTCTCAAACCAACGTAAGTCCTCGGCGGCAACGCATGATGTAAACCGCTCTACTACTGAGATATACGGTATGCAATTTAGTTACAAGTCTAATTATTGTAAATTCTATTAACCTTGTTGATTGGTAGAAGAATCTTAAGACCTTCATCGTCAGGTAAAATAAAACTATTATTACTATTAACCAACTAAATAGTTGGCACTATTGAACCAGCAGTTTCATGGGAGCGCGGACATGAGCTCTCCATACATCCCTATCCTAATATAAAGTTTTCTAATCTCCGCTGTATAATTTATTTCCCACAACTCATGGTTAATGTTATTCTCCCACCTCATTCATGGCAAAACTAGGTATCATAATAATAATAATAATTATTATTATTAATATTATTATTATTATTATTAGTAGTAGTAGTAATAGTATTAGGCCTACCATTAATTTATTATTATTATTATTATTATTATTATTATTATTATTATTATTATTATTATTATTGAAGATTTTCGGACTCGTAAAAGAACCTCAAATTTGAATAAAAAGGCCTTTAGGCAAAATTTATCGAATCTTCATAATCCGAGTAATACCTTATTTTCTTACTAAATGTCTCCTCGAGGAGATGTACAAAACTCGCTGACATCTGTAGGGAAATAAGCTTAACTACATTAGTCTGGCTAGGAAATTTTCCTAAATATAATATTATACAGAATTATAATTTCAAAATATCAATAAGTAAAACGAAAATCTTAGCTTTTAAGGATCAGATATCATAAGAGCTAAAATAATTCTCGAGGGGAAACCCGTTGAAGAAGTGAACCATTTAAAATATCTGGGTTATGAAATCTCCATTTTAAAAATGATGATCTTTTTAACAAACTTAATAAATTTAACTATATAAGTGGCTCAATTAAGATAGTATTTAAAAATACAAGAAAGGAAACAAAACTAAAATTTTATAAAGCTGTGGCAGTCCTCTTACTGTTGCATGGTAGTGAATTGGGTTTTAACTAAAAGAGAACAAAAGATTATAGAAGCAGCTGAAATGAGATTTCTGAGAAGTGTAGCTAGCTGCAAACTTCTAGATAAAAGAAGTGAAGATATTAGAAATGAGCTAAACATTTTTAAACTTTTAGATAAAATAAAAATACTCTAGAAAAAAAACTGGAAAGAACATGTTCAAAGAATGAAAGATGAACGCATACCAAAAATGATACTTAATTACAAATCAAAAGGACACAGGAATGTTGGTAGATCAAAAAAGAGATGGATTCAACTTTTTGAATGATAATCTATGAGACCGGAACAAGCCACATGGCTTAATCCGTGATTGTTGATGATGTTGATGATGATGATGATGATGAAGAAATTTTCCACCAGGGAAGCTCCCATGTCCAGCAGAGAGACCAACTGGGATCGATCGATCAAAATCAATAAAAAGTATTATTATTATTATTATCATTATTATTATTATTATTATTATTATTATTATTATTATTATTTTATTATTATTATTATATTATTATTATTATTAGTCTACCGCTGTGGTCTCGAGGTAGCGTGCTGCCTTGTCATGCAGCGGGCCCGGGTTCGATCCCCGTCGGGGTAGTTTTTTTGGGTGAGGTTTTTATCGGGGTTTTCCCTCATCTGTAAGACAAATGTCAGGAAAACTTTAAGGTCCAAATGGTCCCCGAAATCATATGGCCAACATCATCATCCTTATCATTATCATCATCATCATCATCCTTCACCGGTGTGGAAAACAACGGGAAGCTACCACACCTACAATTCCCTAGTAAAGCTGCAAGCATAGCATGAAAATGCTATGATTGCAGTAAAGGACCTGCCTTCGGGCAGAATTACAATGGATGGATGGATACTCTATTTAAGATATTATCGGGATTTGCGAATTGGAAATTTATAAGAAAAACATAACTCGTTTAACCTCTTGATCAATGATATGTGGGCTAATATATTTTTTTCAATTTATATTGTAGTTAATGTGTCAACTATGGATGAATTATTATTATTATTATTATTATTAGTAGTAGTAGTAGTAGTAGTAGTAGTAGCAGCAGCAGCATAGAAATCCCTGGTAGTAGTATTAGAAGCAGCAACAATAGTAGTAGTAGTAGTAATATACTTTGGGACAAGTCTTAAGTTAATACTAGTGAAATTCATATCAAATTCCGTTGAGGTGAAGTCAATATGATGAAAGCTGCTACAAACAGTTGGAGTATACATCACCGTACACAACATCAACAAGACGGAAACTCAACCTGCAGAAGATGGAAGGTAACTTCCGAAAGTGCTCCAGTTAATTTTATATACAATATGTTAACAAAGTTGAGGACGACGGCACCTACCAACAGGTACAATTTAATGTTTAACTTTCATCATAAGTCTTCAGTTATTTTCATCCAAGCTGTCAAATCGATCTGCCCAAACCGCCCCTAATGGAGAAATCATTGAACAAAGACGACATGCCGCCAAAATCCTCATTAGTGTAAATCACTAAAATTTTTCAAGGTTGTCAGCCACTCTCTTTTAAGTATATTTCCTCAGATTTTATAAGTATTTGGTTGTACTTGGGAAAGACGGCAAATCAGTCAACAATTTTTTCGCCACGTGCTTACGAGGGTATGATTTGGATTTAGTGAGTGGAAAGGGAGAGCTTGAAAGAACATATTTTAAGATTTGTTTTAGTAGTAGTAGTAGAAATAATAATAATAATAATAATAATAATAATAATAATAATAATAATAATAATAATAATAATAGTAGTAGTATTCTCCCTTCAAGGAATAGATGATACCTGTTCAGGTTTCTACTGTGAAGAACCTCTTACTAGGTCTTAAAAAATATCTCTTTGATATCAGTCGGTAATTCATTATCTTATTTGGTAATCTATTCTCTGTCATTCTGAAAACACGATCTTTCCTTTTCATTTTATTTTACTCTATTTACCATTAACTGAAAAAATATTCAGATCTGATCTTATTGTTTCATTTCTTATTTTATCAGCTTTAATGTATCCTCTTACACATTTCATTAATTCCATCTCAGTAATTGATCTTTCTCTTTTTGTTATTGTCTACGATTCGAAATCATGCATAAGAGAACGCACAGCCATAACTTTTTTAAATTTCATTTGTCTTCCTTTTCTAGTTTTACTTATTAAAGTTATTCTAATTGTTCCACAAATATTTTAATTTACTAACTTTCTTCTCGTCTTCGTTAAATTGAAAACTGATATCACATTCTAGATAAAATGACATACTTGTTCTAATATTTTCAATTCATTGTTATTATTATTATTATTATTATTACTTACTTACTCACTGGCACTATCGAACCCGTAGGTTCATGGCCGCACGGACATAAGCTCTCCATACATCCCTATCCTGAGCTAATGTTTTCCAATCATTCCCTGTATAATCTACTTCCCTCAAATCATAGTTAATGTTGTTCTCCCACCTCATTCTTGGTCTACCAACTGGGCGTTTTCCTTCTGGCTTTCCTACAAGAAGTTTCCATGCACGTCTTTATTATTATTATTATTATTGTTAATACTATTGGACTCTTGTCGCCTCAACTTCTCTCAAAAACGTTAAACTGAAAATATATAAACTGTTGTTCTCCCAGTTATATTATAACGATGCAAAACATGGACTCTTACTTTCAGGAAAGAGAAAATATTACGAGTATTAGAATAAAGTTGTTAAGAAATTGTTTGTACGAAAGAGTGATTAACAGTCAGGCGAACGAAGATCACATAAGTGAGCTACATGAGCTTTATAGGAAATCAGATATAATAAGAACAGTTAAGTCTCAGATTGCGATGGTCAGGACATGTGGCACGAATGGGGGAATGAAAGAAGGGCACGGCATTTTCTTGTAGGAAAACCAGAGTAAAAACGCCCAGTTGATAAACTAAGAATGAGATGGATAAATAACATTAGCCATGATTTGAAAAAAGAAGATTATATAGGGGATGATTGGAAAACTAGCTCATGATAGGGATATGTGGAGAACTTATGTCCGCGCGGCCATGAACCTACAGGTTCGATAGTAACACTGAGCCAATCATTATTATTATTATTAATTATTAATTATTATTTTTTATTGTTACTTCATGTCACTATATACACCTACACATCTTTATTTATTTTTCTATTTCTCTCTCTCTCTCTCTCTCTCTCTCTCTCTCTCTCTCTCTCTCTCCTCACACACACACACACACACACACACACAAACACACACACAAACACACACACAAACACACACACACACACATACACACACATTCACTCTATTTATTACTACGCATTTATGTATGTATGTATGTATGTCTGTCTGTCTGCATGCCTTCCTCACCCCGTCTCCTCATCTCTCTACTTAAAAATCAGACAAATATTTTAATTCCTTTAGTCGGATTTCAGCTATGAGGTGGGAGAATAACATTAGCTATTATTTGAGGGAAGTAGATTACACAGAGAATGATTGGAAAACATTAACTCAGGATATGGATGTCTGGAGAGCTTATGTCCGCGCTGCAATGAACCTACGGGTTCGAAAGTGCCAGTGAGATAGTTAGTTAATCGGATTTCAGCTAAAACAATTTGATATAAGTTTGTGATAGAATTAAACGCGGTAAAGTTTAACATACGTATTTCCATATTCATCGGAAATTTACTATATGCACAATATGGCGGTTTTTTGAAACATCCTATGTATGTTCTCTCGAATTCATAGCACTTGTTTTTAGTATGTTTGATTTAATGGCTGACTGGTCTCGATCATTAAGCCCGACCAGCTACAATCAAAGAGAAGTAAGTAGTGATCAGACTTAGTGAATATATCTTTATTTGCCTTCCCAACAATATGAAAGGGCAATACACGTTTTATGGTCGCAAATTCCTGCATTAATACCCATCTAAACACAGTGTAGAATTATAGATGAAATCATCCAACCAGAGCTGAGCTCACAAGTACACCTTAAATATGTATAAGGTTTGTCATAACATGTATTTCGGATTTTAGATTTTATGTCTATTTTTCCTGGAGAAATGAAAACTGACGAATTCCTCGGCAAGTCGAATTTATTGTCCGATTTTGCTGGTTTATGGAACATAAATTTTTGTTAATTAAATCCCTCCATGGTATCTTTACCTTTTCATGGTGGAGTGGTTTGCGTGCTTAAATGACCCCAACAGCTATGCCGGCGGTGGCAGTGCTGCTGAAAGGGTTACCCATGCCGGACACAACAAACGCGATAAACCAGAAAAAAAATAAAAGGTACCTTGATCGAAAGAGTGGCGATATTTCATCGAAAACATATAACCGTCAAGAAACGCGGTCGTGGGTTCCACTGGGGTAAAATTTTCCGGAGATAAAATAATCCTCCATTCGGTTTTCCAGGCTGGGACTAATTCAGGGAATCCATTGTAAAGAATTCCCGAATGGGGAATGAAACAGGGGGCTGGAAGTTTATTGTAGGAAAACCAGAAATAAAATCCCTAGTTGGTAGACCAAGAATGAGGTGGGAGAATAACGTTAACCATGATTTGAGGGAAGTACATTATACAAGACATGATTGGAAAACATTAGCTTAGGTTAAGAATGTATGAAGAGCTTATGTCCGAAGGCCCATGAACCTACGGGTTCGATAGTGTCAGTGAGTCAGTTAAATCTTACGTATCCCGTTACATTGTAAGAAAACAAACATGGCGGCAGCTAAAGGGATTTTTAAATTAGACTTTCAAGAAAACCTCAATTCCAAATGCTCAGATTTTGCTGACTTTTTGGAGAATGTCTTTCTCATTTTATTTAAATGGCATACAGCAGGTTCCCCTGAGAAAAATCGAAAATTTCTTTACCTTCTCGTGGTGGAGTGGCTTGCGTGCTTAAATGATCCTGAGAGCTATGCCGGCGGTAGCATTGCTGCCGATAGGGTTACCCATGCCGGACTGGTCGAAGGTGATAAGCCAGACGAAAAAAGTACCTTGGGCGAAAGAGTGACGATCTTTCACCGTAAAAATACAACCGCCAAGAAATGCGGACATGGGTTCATCTGGGGTAAAATTTTCCGGAGGTCAAATAGTCCCCAATTCGGTTCTCCGGGCGGGGACTACTTCAGGGAACCCATGCCAAAGGCTCAAACACAGGGACATGTTCCTAGGAACATGGAATGTTAGGACTTTATACAATAGAGGGGCACTACAGATATTAACGCGGGAATTAGATAAATCGCCCTTAGATATAGTCGCTTTGCAGGAAGTTAGGTGACCAGGAGAAGGTAGTCAGGAATCAGGAAGCTTTGCATTATACTATGGGGGTGCAGAAAGACCTGCATTTGGAACGGGTTTTTAGTCAGAAGGAGGATCCTATCCGCTATCCGAGATATTAAGTTTGTTAGTGATAGGGTATCATACATAATTCTAAAGGGCAAACGACATGATTTTATAATTGTAAATGTACATGCCCCCACAGAAGATAAAGATGACAAGATCAAGGATCAGTTCTATGAAGAATTAAAATGCTTATTTGATAGCCTTTCACGATATCATATGAAAATTGTCTTAGGAGACTTTAATGCAAAAGTGGAGCGGGAAGATATAATCAAACCAACAATAGGCAAATTCAGTCTTCATGAAGATAGTAACGACAACGGGGTTAGATTAGTCACATTTGCGACATCAAAGAATCTCATTGTTAAGAGCACAACATTTCAGCATAAGGATATTCATAAATACACCTGGACGTCCCCAGATGGAGAAACTCGGAACCAGATAGATCATGTATTAGTGGATAAACGCTGGCACAGTAGCATCATCGATGTTAGATCAGTTAGAGGGGCAGACTACAATTCGGATCATCATCTGGTCACAGCGAAAATCAGACAACGGCTATCGCTTATGAGAGGAACAAACGCTAAAGATGATTCTGTAAAATTTGTATTAAAAAGCTTGAAAAATGATGAAATGCGGCAAGAATACCAAATCAAAATTGCTAATAGATTTGAAGTACTGGAATCTTCAGATGGCAATGTGGCAAACGAAGAAGAAACTGATATAAATAAAGAATGGGAGGCTATAAGAGATACTATTAAATTATCAGCATCAGAAAGCATTGGTTGTTTAAAAAAGAGACAAAACAAGAAATGGTTTGATGAGGAATGTACCGACATTGTAAAGAAAAGAAAGCTAGCAAAAATGAAATGGTTACATGAGCCAAATGAGGTAAATTTAGAGCAATTGGGTATGATCTTGAAATGAATGCAAAAAATAGGAACATTAGAGAATTATATCAGGGAATTAGTATAGAGAAGAAGGAGTTTCAGGCTAGAACAAACATAATTCGGAATGAAAATGGGGATATGATTTCAGATGCCAGGTGTATATTAAACAGAAGGAAAAGTTACTTTAAGCAGCTATTAAATGGACATACAGAACAGGACCATGAGGAGGATAATTTACAGACAGAAGAAATGCTAGTCGCAGAACCAAGTGCATTAGAGCTTGAAATGACGATTGAAAAATTGAAGATGTATAAAGCATCAGGTTCAGATGAGATCCCAGCAGAACTGATAAAATCAGGGGGAGAAAAATTGATGGACAAGATACGCAGGTTGCTTAGTATGATTTGGGAAAAAGAAACTATTCCAGATTAAATGAAAGAATCAATTATCGTATCAATTTATAAAAAAGGAGATAAAACTGATTGCAACAATTACAGGGGAATCTCATTACTTTCAACTTCGTACAAAATTCTAACAAATATATTAGTAAGCAGTCTTACTCCCTATATTGATGACATTCTAGGAGATCATCAATGTGCATTTAGAAGAAACAGGTCTACAACAGATCAGATTTTCAGTATAAGATAGATTTTAGAAAAGAAATGGGAATATAATGGTACTGTACATCAACTATATGTAGACTTCAAAAAAGCATATGATTCAATTAATAGGAGAAGTTATATAGTATCCTGCTGGAGTTCGGAATTCCTAAAAAGTTAGTTAGACTTATACGAATGTGTCTAAATGGCTGAAAGAGTAGGGTGCGTGTAGGCAAACAGTTGTCAGACACTTTTGAAATCCAGAATGCGTTGAAGCAAGGAGATATGCACTATCTCCTCTACTATTTAATTTTGTACTAGAGCATGCCATTAAATCTTTAGAGAATGAGGAAGGCTTACAACTCAATGGTATTAATAAGCTGTTAGTTTATGCTGATGATGTAGTACTATTGGCCGATAGCGAGGAGATACTAAAGAACAACACGAACACACTATTGAGTAACACTAAGAAATTAGGACTGGAAGTAAATATCAGTAAAACTAAATATATGGTCACACGTAGAAATTCAGTATGTAATGGAAATGGACAGCTAATGACAAATGAGGGAAATTTTGAAGAAGTGGGTGAATTCAACTACCTAGGAACAATAATCACAAATAGGAATGAGATGCACAAAGATATTAAACAAAGGCTCAATTCTGGAAATGCATGCTATTATGCATTGCAGAGACTTTTGATGTCCCAACTCCTTTCAAAAAACGTTAAGCTGAAAATATATAAAACTATTATTCTACCAGTTATGTTATATGGGTGCGAAACATGGACTCTTACTTTAAGGGAGGAAAGGAGATTACGAGTATTTGAGAATAAAGTTCTTAGGAAAATTTTTGGACCAAAGAGAGATGAACAGACAGGTGAATGGAGAAGACTGCATAACAATGAACTACTTGGTCTTTATAGGAAGCCAGATATAATAAGAACAGTTAAGTCTCGTACACTGCGATGGGCAGGACATGTTGCGCGTATGGGGAATGAAAGACGTGCATGGAAGCTTCTTGTAGGACAGCCAGAGGGAAAACGCCCAGTTGGTAGACCAAGAATGAGGTGGGAGAACAACATTAACTATGATTTGAGGGAAGTAGATTATACAGGGAATGATTGGAAAGCATTAGCTCTGGATATGGATGTATGGAGAGCTTATGTCCATGAACCTACGGGTTCGATAGTGCCAGTGAGTAAGTAAGTAAGAGCATTTTTTTAATTTTGACTTCAGATAAAAATCCTCTCCAAATAGTTCGATTTTGCTTGTTAAAGAGTTCGACTTTATTCGTGAAAGATGGCACATTATGTATAATAATTCATAAAATCTACCAGTAGAATATCCAAGTTGATCTTTCATACGTGTGTCTGTTACGTATGCCGATATGTAATTGTTAGTGAAATGGGTACTGAGGATGGTTGTTTAGTAGCATGTTTTATTCACTAAGTACTTACTACGAGCCTTGAAATTTTACTTTGTATTATGTTCGGTTAAATATTTCAACATAATATATACGGTAACTAACTCATTAACTGGCACTTTCGAACTCAAATATTCATGGGCGCGAAGACATAAGCTCTCCTTATACCCTTATCCCGAGTTAATGTTTTCCAATCATCCCTGAATGTCTAAAATTTACACCCCATAAATAATGGTTAATGTTATTGTTCTACTTCATTCTTGGCCTATCTAATGGGAGTTTTCCTTATGGTTTTCCTGTATGTACATTTGAGGGTTGAGAGCAAAAGTAGATCACGTACAAAAAAATAAAAATCCTAGTTTTATGTGAATTTGGGTTCAAAATATCAATTCTTCAGAGCAATTGTGAACCAAGTATTGTATTTGTTCTTTTTTACTGTAAAAAAAAGTTTAATTCTTCATCTGCAATTAAATGTATTCATATTACTTTAATGTTACATCAATTTTTCTCAAAAGAGTAAATTTGTGCTTGGTTCACTTTTGCTCTGAACCCCCATTTATATGTATTATTTCTTTTCGCTTAATTATTGGGGCCATGATGAAACTCTGGGCAAGTGCAGAGGTTAGTGGCCTTATAAAATACCAATCATTCTTACATGACAACTCTCCCTCATGTTTGGAAGAGATTCCATAAACGAGCGGGGTGAGACACCAGTCATTAGTAGCCTATCATTATTAAAATCTGAATTAATATGAATTAGTTTTGAATTAATCAGGTTTCATATATACTGTTTTCAACTCTAGTTACGTATTAAATGACACTGGTTCAATTCTTGACACGAAAAATGTCGAAATTGAAGTTACACTAACAATGTTGTATTATGGGCTAGGAAAATTATTACAAAAAACTAGATTTGATGTCGGGACTTCAATAATTGGATGCATGTATGTCTGATGTACAGGAATGTGTTAAATGATTATGGCAGAAAGAAACATATAAATCACATCTTAGCAAAGAGAATTAAGAAAGAGACATCTCTCCCGAAGTTTGACCTATGTAGTATCACTCCTTTACACTAAGGGAGATATGACCAGTATGTAATATTATTTCATGTAAGGATGTACTATTTCAAAATAATACGGTGTGGAAGTACCTGTAAACAAAACAAAGGTTATAGCATACGCATTCAAAAGGTCTTCTCCGCTACTTCTAAAAATATATTATAGAAACAGAATAATAGATCAAGTAAACTATTTTAATTGCCTGGGATACGATGTAACATACGATAAACAAAGGGATATCGAAAATAAATAGAATAAATTCATACATGTGTGCAACAATTAGAAATTGCTTTAAATGCTTGAGGAAAGAAACAAAATTAAAATTTTATGTTATAGCTGTTCCTGTGTTGTTATATGGCTCCGAAAATTGGACTTTGTCAAAAAAAATCAACTGCAAAAATAGAATCTGCAGAAATTAGTTTCCTGAGACATGTAGCTGGATGTACTTTACAAGATAAAACATATAGCATATATAATAGGAATGAGATTAACATAATCAGCTTAACAAGCAGAATTGATGGATAAGAGCAAAATTGGTTCGACCATATTCAGAGAATGGATCAAGAACATATAACAAAACATTTATTCACATATAAGCTAGAGGATCATGGATATGTGAGACGTTTACTGACTACTTAAATATGTTCACTAAATAATAAGGGAAATAAAAAAAGCTTAAAACCCATAAAAAAAACAATAAATAATTTAAAGATAAAGGTAAATCATTTTTCTGCATGGGATCGGAACAAACATTTTGCATTTCAATCGTGAAGAATATAATGATGAATGTAAGGGTGCAAATGTGTTCCAAAACAATCTAATGTATTTTTTATTTAATATTGAATGTTTCAACTGCAATACCAATCTTCAAAAAAGGAAGTCGCCAAATCCAAGATAACTATCGTGGAATTAGCTTGTTCAACTCTGGATATAAAATTTATGCTAATATAGTTAAGAATAAATTTAAAAAAAATATGAAAATATAATTGGAGAAGAGCACAATGGATTCAGAAAGGGTGGATCTTGTACAGATGGATTCTTCACTCTAAAACTACTATCTGAAAAGCACAAGGAATTCAATGTAGAAACTTATATCACCTTTGTTGACTTCATAAAGGTTTTTGGCGTACACAAAAATATATTATTACAAATTTTAGCTGATGATAACGTTCCACAATATATTACTAATATCTTCAACATCTATAAAGGTAATGAAATCTCTGTTAAACAAGATGGCAAACTATCTTCTTGGAAAAAGATCAACACTGGAGTAAGACAGAGATGTGGACTTTCACCGGTGCTTTTCATTATATATATGAACAGAATAATAAACGAATGGAGGAAAACACAACGGGGATATATAGCCATCAAACTCGATGCTATTCTTTTTGTAGACGATTTAGCGCTTCTGGCACTTTCCGAAAATGATTTACAACGATCAATTTATAATTTACAAAAATTAGCTGCCAAATTTAATACGGAAATATCAATTAACAAAACTAAAATTATGGCATTTCAAGGGAAGGACCCATACAAAGTAAAATCTGTCTCCAGAATAAAATTATAGAGAGATCTAATCAATTTAAATATCTTGGATATTATCTCTCTATCTGGGATGAAAAAAATACTAGTTATAATAAAAGTTTGAACAGTTAAGTCTCGTAGACTGCGATGGGCAGGACATGTTGCACGTATGGGGAATGAAAGACGTGCATGGAAGCTTCTTGTAGGAAAGCCAGATGCAAAACGCCCAATTGGTAGACCAAGAATGAGGTGGGAGAACAACATTAACTATGATTTGAGGGAAGTAGATTATACGGGGAATGATTGGAAAGCATTAGCTCAGGATAGGGATGTATGGAGAGCTTATGTCCGCGCTGCCATGAACCTACGGGTTTGATAGTGCCAGTGAGTAAGTAAGTAAGTATGATAAAAGTTTGGGAATTATTAATCAATATATAAAACCATCCCTTATAAAAAAAACACCAGATTACGTTTATACAACACTTTGGCTAGACCAATGTTGACCTATGGTAGTAAAGCATGGACACTAAAAAGACAACATGAAAGCAGAATAATGGCTTGTGAAATGAGATTCATGCGCAGAACAGCGGGTTACACCAGTTGGGATCGGAAACACCGATATCTTAAAAGAATTGAAGACTACGCCAGTTTTGGAATATATTAAACAGTACCAACTAAATTGGAAACACCATCTTGAAAGAATGAGTTCAAATCGGATCCCCAAAGCTGTTTATAATTTTATACCAAGAGGAAGATCTCTGGGCCTTCCTATGAAACGCTGGAAGGAAATTTGTATATAGGATCGTAACAGGCCTTGGCCTAATACTTGGAAGGAAGAAGAAGAAGAAACTGTAATTATATCAAGATATTTAGATAAAATACTAAATTCTAGGGGTGAGTGTTTTAATTTAAAAAATGTGGCATCTCTACCGAAAATACTCCACTATCACACATGCAGAACACAATACTTGTTTTAAAAATTGTATCCCTATTTGTAGGGGGTTTATGATCTAACTTTAAAGTTCTCCTGCACAATTTGCTTTTTGTGTGACTTTGTTTATTCTCATTCTTATCCTTCAATTATGATACGAGTATAAGTAAAGAGAATAATTTTTATTCCAATAATGTATTAATGTAATACTATAACTTACTTTTTAGAGAAGAAAGTAAATTCATGAACTGCACAAATTACCTGCAACAAGAGAAAAATTATCTTAAAATTTATTGACATTAGTCTCTAACATAATTTTTCTTTTTAGCTTTACGGTCCAAAGTGAACCATGGTTTCCTTAACAAGAACCTTACATGATCTCTTATCCTTAGCTTTCATTTTCCAGTTCTCCAATCCCAAAATTTCAAGGTCCTTCATAAGATCGTCCATATATGTTTCCTCAGTCGTCATTTCTATCTCCTTTCCTCTATCCTGGTATCTAAAATTAGTAATATTTTCCCCGTGCAATTCACCTCCAGCATATCATTGCTTTCCTACAGGAAGCTCGAAGGTCTTTCAGTTTTCATTCGTGCCACTTCTGTCCATCGCAACTTACGGGACTGTTTTATTAAATCTGGTTTCCCACAAAGACCACGTGGCTCACGGTTATGTCGCTTTCTCCATTTATCTGTCTCTTGGTCTATTTTTTTTTCTCAAATTCTCCTAATATTTTATCCTCTCTTAAAGTAAGAGACCACTTTTCGCATCCACATAACTTAACGGGAAGTGTCAACATTTGCATATATTAAGTTTATCATACTTCAACAGAATTTTGAATGCCAAGAGTCCCTATAATGCACAATAGCATGCATTTCAAAACTTGAACCTATGTTTAAATACTTTCTATGCCTCATTTCTGTTAATAATATTGTCCCTAGGTGTTTGAATTCCACTACTTCGAAATATAAATTTAGATTTGATTTAAAATTACTTTAAATGTTACCTTGACGCTTATATATATATATATATATATATATATATATATATATATATATATTTCTTCTGTAGGTGTTTCTGTCACTGAACTCCTTCTAAACGACTGGACCTGTTTTGATTAAATGTTTTGTGTATGTCTGATTGGGTTCCTCGATGGTTTAGATTCACAATTTGACATTTTGAAACCATTAGGTGTAGAAGTTAACCTGATGTGAAAATTTAAAAATCGCTCTAGCGGTCACATTTTTCGATGTTTCACAACGAAACTCAATATATCCTATTAAAATAAACCGAGGTAGGTATTATCCAAAAATAAGCGAAATCAGACAATAAGAAGTGAAGGTTTACTTAAAATTACAAATTAAAAATTGCCTACACGACTGGACCGATTTTGATTATTTTTTTTGTGCATCTGATCGGGTACCTGAATGGTTTATTCACAACTGGAACCTCAAAAACCATTAGGTGTAGGATTTCATCTGAAGTTAAAATTTAGAAATCGCTCTAGCAATCACAATTTTCGATTTTCGGAACTCGGTATATCTTATTAAAATAAACTAAGGTAGGTAGCCTATTATCAAAAATTGAGCGAAATCCAACAATTAGAAGTGGAGGTTTATCTGAACGACATGTTTGGTTCGTCTCAGCGTATACCATGGCAATTTAATTAACCTTTATAATCCAAGATCCGGCTGAAGATTACTACATTCATCGAGTATATGAACAAAATCATTTTTTTTAAATTGTGAATGACTGTATATATTTTTGCCGATTTGCCTATTAAAATTCGGCAGCCAGTATGTTTAATTAAAATATAATTTATTTATTTATTCGAAATAATTTTATTCACTTGTTACTAAAATAAATTATAATCCAGTTCGCAGAAATCGATGTATAGAGCTTGAAAAATTTTGGTTGCCATTGTACACTTGGCGTAAACCTCCTCGCGGCTACTGCAGGCTGTGATAAAATTGCGGTAAGTACGAATTTATTGTTTTATATTGTCTCAAATAAAGTTCAGTTTATTTTAAATGTTGTGATTTGTTTCGTATAATGCATATTAACACTACCTTTTGGATATATTTTTGTATATACCTTGTATGTAGTATACATAAGGGGCAGTGGTTTTACTTCCCGCTGCGAGGGAACAATATAAAACAATAAATACGTACTTACCGCCATTTTAAAGTATGCAATGGCAACCAAAACTTTTCAAGCTCCAAACATAGATTTCTGCGAGCTGGATTATAATTTATTTTAATAACAAGTGAATCAAATTATTTCGAATAAATAAATAAATTATATTTTAATTAAACATACTGGCGGCCGAATTTTAATAGGCAACTCGGCAAAAATGTATTCAGTAATTCACAATTTTATGAAAAAAAAAATTGATTTTGTTCATACACTCGATGAACATAGTAATCTTGGACTATTAGTATTTAATTTATTTAGGCGTGGCAACGCACGCCATGTATACCCATTTGACGAAATTTTTTGTGCGTGTTTGAGAGGGTCCCTGGACGGTTAAGATTCACAATTAGACCAGATAGGTGGCGCTGCGATCGGGTTATAGGAATTATTTTTATGCTATAGGTAGCGCTGATGTCGAATCCGATGGTACTTAACTACGGCACATGCGTCGTAGCTTGGCGTTGTTAAATCAATCTGACCTGAAACTTTTTAACAATTCAAATAATTTTTAATGAAAACAAATTGATCGTAAAAACCTTCTGAGAAGATCTGCAACTCTTTATTTTCAGTGCTAATTTGTGTCAATTAGTCTATAAAATTCACAGAGTGTTAAACGGCTCATCGAAAATGTGTGATAAATGGCACATCGATAATATATAATTCGGACAGGACAACGTCTGTCGGATCCGCTAGTACATATACATGCCATATACATATATATGCCATTCCAATCTCCATCGTCCAATCATTTTTCCTCATGCTGCTCAAAACACCATCAATACACGTTACTTTTGGTCGTCTTCTACCAAATGGCACCCATTCTAGTATTCTTCATGGGAATCTGTCTTGTCATTCTTTTTACGTGACCATACCATTTTAATTGTTTGTTTTTATAAATTCCATAATTGAAGTTTGAATTTAATCCTTTGTTTAATTACACTGTCCCTTATTTGAATCTCTTCTAAAAATTCGTTCTGAACGCCTCCAAAAATCTATTTCTGAGAATTTAATTTACTTATTGTTCTAGATTTTAATTCCCATGTTTCTAAACGTATATCATTGTTTTCCTTATAATTTTATTATATTTTTTTTAATTTACATTCTAATCCCACAAAAAAAATTAATTTCGATATTGCAGATTTGCCCTTAATTATCCTCTCATTAATTTCATCAACATGACTTCCATCCGCACTATTCTTTGTCCCCAAATATACATATTCGTCACATGCTTTTATTTTTTCTTGTCTGTTATAATTATTATTATTATTATCAATATTATTATCAATAGTATTATTATCAACATTATTATTATCAATATTGTTGCCGCCGCCGCTGTCCTTGCCGCTGTTGTTATTGTTATTGTTATTATGAACATTATTATTATTATTATTATTATCATTATCATTCTTATCATTATTATTATTATTATCATTATCATTCTTATTATCATTATCATTATTATTATTATTATTATTATTATTATTATTATTATTATTATTATTATTATTATTATTATTATTATTATTATTATTATTGTAAGCCCTGATTTCTCTCAACGAGACATGAGGCGTTCTCCCCCTACAGGGGAAAAAATCTATCATACTAATTTAATTACACTTGATTTTGGGATAGATAACATTGAATGGCCCGGGGTCAGTGTTCCGCCTCATAGTGGCATCTAGGAAACCAAGGTAGTACGAGGATGGGAAAATTCGGTAAATTTTGCTGAGATGCCACTTTATTTAGGCTTAAGGATCTTTTAGGAGCCTGAAAATTTTCAGATTCGGAACTCACGGCTTAAAGTCCCTCCCGGTGGGCTATCTCCTTGGATTTTTCCATCCTAAAAGAAATGCATTGACCCCGGTCGGGTTTGAACCCACGACCCTCAGGACCAGAGGCAAGGAGCATAACCACTAGTAAATCGAGGCCGATATTATTATTATTATTATTATTATTATTATTATTATTATTATTATTATTATTATTATTATTATTATTATTATATAGTTATCGGTATAATATACTAGTTACATCTTGCAATAACCATATTATGGAAGTAAAAATCATCAGACGGACATTTCAAACAATTTTTTAATAACGATGTCAAGAGTGAATTCCATGTCCGAAGTTTATGAAGTGTGAATAACTGCTCATTTTTCAACAAACATTAATTTTTAATCACGATGTTAACGTTTCAATATCAGATTTTCGGTAATATTTTTATAATGCATTTTAAGATTGGTACTTTAATCTGACAGTTCGTGAGTGTACGTTGCTAAAAATGTTTTATTACATAAAATGGCTACTCATAAAATAAGCAATTTTTCTCAATAAAGTTAATGTAGCGGAACATAATACTCGAGTCAAAATATACAGGAAAATGGTTACAACAAATTTAACAAGAAAATGTGTACTTAGTCGACATAACACTTCATTCAGTACTTTACAGTTCGTCGATGTTTTCTTACACCGGCTGCTAATTTTATACAGAGTGGAACAAAAATCTACTGACAAAATATCATAGGTTGTTCAGAATGTTTATATGTATACTAGCTAATATCCGGCATGCGCTGCTACGCCTAAATAAATTAAAATGAATGTGCTTTTATGTTTAGTTGAATAAGTAAATGGAAAAATAATCTCTATCTATCTTCGGGTTTTTACAGCTGCTGCCGTCTTCCCGTGCCAAACCTCCAAAGCCTACGGTCTTGGGCATCTTCGATGCTTAGCCCTCTAGCTTGCATTACTGTCTTCATGTTTTCCTTCCATGTTAACCTTGGTCTTCCTCTTTTCTTCTTTCTGTTAGGATGCCATTCATATAGTTGCTTCGGCCATCGCTCATCTTCCATTCTTAAAACATGTCCTAACCACTTTAATTCCTTTTCCTCAATTCTTTCAATTATGCTTTCTTCTGCTTCCATTTTGTTTCTAATTTCCTTATTTGTGACACGTTCTAATTTAGACTTTCTGGCACTTCTTCGTAAATAATCCATTTCTAGAGCTATTAGTCTATTCTTGTAGTACTTATTGATTGTCCATACCTCACTTCCGTACATTGAAACAGATTCCACCAATGTTTTACCAATATTATTTTTTGTGTCTTTCCAAATATGCTTATCCCACCATATGGAATTTAATGATGATATTATTTTGCTACTCAATTCAATTCTATGTTTTATGTTCTCTTTGCCTATACCTTCGATGTTATCCATAATCATTCCCAAATATTTAGTTTGTTTCACTTGCTTTATTTGGATTCCATCTTCCAATACTAAGTTTTCTCTTTCATTGCTATTTATTGCCAGATATTCTGTTTTTTGTAAATTTACTGTGAGACCCCATGATTCATATGTGCTTTTCAACCTTTTTATCATGAATTCCATATCAAAATTGTCTTGCGCTAAAACCAGTTGATCATCGGCAAATTGTAATGTCAGCAAAAATCTATTGCCTATTGGGAATAATTATAAATTTATATTTTTTAGATACCCCATGCTGATTACCCGGCAGTGCCCGGGAAACTACTTATCCCGATCTTCTTGACATAAATGCGCTGAAATATGAAAATTAATGTGTTTTATGTTTAGTTAAATAAGCATAGGGAAGAATTTATATCGTAATTATTTTTAGATAACCCGTGCTGCTTATCCGGCGTTGTCCGGAAATCTACTCATCCCGATCTTCTTGGCATAAATGAGCTAAAAGACAAAAATTAAAGTATTTCTTATGATTAGTTGAATAAGTAATATGGAATATAATTATAAATGTATATCGTAATAATTTTAAGATTCCCGGTGTTGCCCGGGAATCTACTTATCTAGATCTTCTTGGCTTAAATGAGCTACAAGACAAAATTCGTTATTGTGAGTTATACGTAAAATAATACCCGTCATTCACAGGAATCTACGTACTTGTCTCGATCTTCTTGGCATCAATGAAAGACAAAAATGGTTATTGTGAGTTATCCGTAAGAGATAAACATATGCTGTCGCGAACTTTTTTGTAGAACTTTTAGAGATATTCAATTCTGTGTTCATTAATTTTGTGTATTTGTTATGGTTTAGGCAGCGTAAGCCATTTAAGCATCCAAAGAGCTACTTTTTTCACGTTTTCCACTACAAAGGGCGATTTTTAAGGGTGTAGGAGTTGAGTATCACAACTCTCTTATAGCCTATGTTCATCCCGGGAATCTCCTGAACATTTTGCAAGAAGTCCCATCACAATCGGATCAACGGTATGGCCGCGCATAAAGTATAAACAAACAAACATACATACAAACAAACAAACATGCATTTTTAAATATAAGATAATTGTATATATAATATATATATATATATATATATATATATATATATATATATATAGGGTGTAAAGAACCTCACCGACAAAATGATAGGGATGATAGGCTATGCAGAGAGGATCATTTTTTGTGAAGGAACATATAGTCGCAAACACGTCGTTTATGAGTTATGCATAGATGAAGGTGTTCACCCGTAAGGGTCGGAATTGAATACAAACAATTGTACATGTATATTTTATTGAAAGAGGCATGTTTTTACAATAAGTGTTCAAATAGTCGACCCTGTGCCTCACTGCATGTTTGATATCTTCGCAGCAACAATCGGCCAGCACGGCCAACCATGGTAGGATTCTTTTTGACGTCGTCAAAACACTTATTGTTTGAACACTTATTATAAAAACATGTAATTTTTCAATAAAATGATACGTGTACAATTGTTTGTTTTCAATTCCGACGCTTACGGGTGACACCTTCATCTGCGCATAATTAATAAACGACGTGTTTGCGACTATATGTTCCTTCACAAAAAATTATCCCCTCTGCATGGCCTACCATCCCTATAATTTTGTTGGTGAGGTCCTGTTGCACCCTATATATTTTATTACAGTAGTAGGAGATTAAGGCTCCAACTTTTTCTAGACAATCAGCACTTGATGTCAGCCGGGTTGTCAGCCATGCATGACGGCCCCTTTACCCCCAGAACAAGCGTCTGGTATTTATTTCCGCTAGCGGCTGAGTCGACCCCAGGGCCATGGTGCCACCAGAAGATTTGGGCCAGTTTAAAAATCCTGACTCGCCTGGACTCGAACCATCGACCTTCCGATTTGTAGGGTACTACCTTAACCAATTATACTACGGCGTGCCCCATATATATATATATTACATACTAAATCAATACCACATGGGACAAGAGTCCTCCCTCACGGGAGTTATTTAACCACGCTAGTTTAATTACACTAATTTCTCTACAGAGATCAACGAATGACAAATGATTAGCTCATCTTCTCAAAGGGACGTCTAATAGATAACTAAGTTATTACTTGGTTGGGAAAGGCCGATTAAATTTTGCTCAGAAGCACTAATTTAGGCTTAAGGTTTTATATGAGCCGGAAAAACTTCAGACTCTGGACTCTAGGTTTAAAGTCCTTCCCGGATGAACTATCCCTTGGATGTTTTATCGTAAAAATCTATCAATCCTTGGATCTGTGACTCTCGTGGCCAAAGGCAAAGAAGTGAACTCCTAGCCGATCATCATCACCATCATCATCTTCATGGTAGGCCGTCGGCCTGTTCCGCTCACAGAGTTCATCTTCCCATTGTCTTCTAGGACGTCCCACATCTCTGTAGCCTTGAGGTTGGTACAACAGTGCTTGTTTTGTTAGCCTAGAAGAGTCCATTCTTAAAATATGTTCTTGCCATTTTTGTTTATAATAATAATAATAATAATAATAATAATAATAATAATAATAATAATAATAATAATAATAATATTAGCTTTATTTTACCTGGCAGAGTTAAGGCCTTAAGGCCTTGACTACCACTCAACCAGGTTTAAAAAAAAATACAAACAAAAAATAGTCTTAAATCTAAATTACAATATATATATATATATATATATATATATATATATATATATATATATATATATATATAAATATAAACGATTACAAGTTATGAATACAATACAATTAATATTATAATGTATTTTGATTTACTCTAAATTTAACGAATTAAATATATATGTACAATATATATATATATATATATATATAAAAAACAGGAAAAGATTAATGACATAGTATAAAATTAAATAAATAGAGAAAAATTAATTATTAGACAACAGGTAACTGTATAAGCGTGACTTAAAGGTACCAAGTGTGCGGCAACCCCTGATATCTTGAGGAAGGAGATTCCAGGAGCGGGCAGAGGCTACTGTGAAGGAAGTAGAATAGGAGGAAGTGCTATGAAGAGGAATTGTTAGCAGACTGCTATCTTGTGATCTAGTGTCAATATTGTGGTAAGAGGATAACTTCTCAAATCTAGACGCCAGGTAAGTAGGGATGTAGGAATTCAGAAGCTTGAAAAGTAGTGAAAGAGAGTGCAATTTACGTCTGTCAGTAAGACGGAGCCAAGAGAGGTTATTAAAGTGTTCGGAAATATGGTCATAACGGCGGATATTGTTTATAGTTCTGTATTTTTTTCATTTACATTCAAAATGTTTAGTTCTTGCCTAATTGTTTCACTAAGAATGTGGTCTCTTAGAGTATATCCTGCAACATATCTGAGGAACTTCATCTCTGATTTTCTAGCAATCTTCTGTCTGATCTATTCATGACCCGATTCTCTGATTCATATGTCACAATGGGAACTGCCATTACCTTATAAAACTTTAGCATTATTTCTTTTGTTGTTTTTGTTTGTAGTGTTCATTTAATAGTCCCGCACATACTTTGATTTTTTTTTATGTAGGCCTATATCATTTTCCCAATTGTAAGACATGTGACATCCTAAATATTTAACTCTGTACTTGCTCGATAATTTCATCGTTCAAAACTATTTTCGATCGAACTGCATATTTTCCCCGAAAGGCCATTGTTTTTGTTTTCTTCGTTGAAATCTTGAGATTATATTTCTCCATGGCTTTTTGTAATTGATTTTATGATTCTGCACATATGACCTGATCGTCTGCAAAAATGTGTTTACAATGGTAGTTCCTAGTTTAAAATGTTTACTTAACTGTGTTTGCCATTCTGTGACAGCTGCATCTAAATATATATTAAATAAAGTCGGCGATAGAGGACAGCCCTGCCTTACTCCTAAATGTATTTTTTCAATTTTGAAATTAGTGGAATTACCATTGTCTATAGCAATTGTTGTATCTTTGTACATTGTTTTAACCATATTTATCAAATGTTTTGGATATCCTTTGCCCGTCATTATTGTCAAGAGTTTTCCTCTTAATACATTATCGAACGCTTTAATATAGTCCACAAACAGCAAATGCGTTTCCAAATTAAATTATCTTCTTTTTTGAATTAACTGTTCCATTTTAAAAACACAATCCGCACATGATCGTCCTTTTCTAAATCCATTTTGATCCTCATTCAGCAATACTTCTGTTAATTTGTTTAATCTTCTCGTTATTATTTTTGCAAAACGTTTATAGGCTGTATTCAATAGACATATACCACTGTAATTATTTAAATCTTTCCTATTCCCTTTCTTAAATATTGGTTTCACTACTGCTATATTCCATTCTTAAGGAATTTGTAAAGTGTACCAGCATAAACTAAATATATCACATATTCTTGTTTTAACTCTATCTGATGCATATTTAATTAATTCGACATTCATTTCATCTATTCCTGGAGCCGATTACATATATAGGCTACACTGTATAGTCTACATGCTGTTTGAATAGAGGTGGGGGAAAGAAAGAGATCAGCAAGAGGGAAGAACACAAGGACAGGAACAGCAAAAAGAGATTCTTGAGACGGTGGGTCAGATGGAAGTTGCATCCAATCTTCAGGGGAAGAATATGGATAGTTGTTTTCGAGAAAAAGTGTGAAATCAATGGTACATGTTAGCAAAAGAGGCAACCCTTCTTGTGAGGATAATATACAAAACAGTATAATAATAGTACAATAGTAACATCTTTATTGGAAATATTTGCGTTCATTATAAACAACTGACTAACGTTAACAGTGTGGCCAATGTTTATTAGTTGAAACTACAGGAGACCGTGAGACCAATTAGTGATAAAATGGCGGAAAGTACGTTTTTATTGTTTTATATTGTTTCAAAAAAACTTCAGTTCATTTAAAATGCAGTGATTTGTTTCGTATAATGTATATTAACACTACCTTTTGGATATTTTTGTATATACATTATATGTAGTATACAAGGAGGACAGTGATTTTACTTCCCACATGCGGTTTGTAATATGTGAAATTACAATATAGTTATTTTATTACAGTATAGTTATTTAGGTTGGCAACCCCGAAATGTAGGAAGTTGAACTTTCAATCATGGTCGCCAGTGACTAAAACTAAAATGGCAAAACGCACTATCGCGCGCTATATATATATACTGCTATAGGTGAATTTTACACCCAGATATAAAACTTTTAAGAAAACTGAATATTTAACATTCAAGATAGAAAATGAAAAGCTGGTGATTGAACAATAAATTCATAATGGCAATAAATTTGAATATTTGGGACTCATTTTAGAAGCTTGAAGATAGCACCGTTTTTAGTTTTATAAAAATAAGATGGCGTGCTGTTGTAATTGAGTTGTGCCCTTTTTTAAATAATAGTTAATACTTCTAAATTTCTCGGCACAACTCCGTGGATCTTTACCCTGACTAACAAGCTACGAGACAAATATACGTAGTCTAAATAATACTGGCTAGAATAATAAATACTTACTGAGTTGACTCTGAACGTAATGAAAAGTAAACATAATAGGTTTGAATTAGCCTTGGATGAGGTGAAGAGATAACACCGTTCTGCATGGATTTGTTTTTAGTAAATGAGCGTTTCTAAATCAAAATTTCACACTAATTAGAAAAGTGAAATCAGTTTTCATACACCATGTCAGAATTTTTTACAATTCAAAATGTTATGTTTTGAATATTTTTAGCGACAAAAAGAATGAGCCGCTCAAAAAGCAGAGTCCCTGTTATGGCCCATTGCGCATGCTCAAAAAGCTAAAGCTGTGATTCACGAGGTAACGCACTGTTAAATGTTTTAAATACGCTGTATTTGGTTTTAATCGTCTTAAATAGTTAAAGAACAGTGAAGAGAAATTTTTCTAGATATTTACGAGTGTCCGACAAATGCAATATTACTCAAATTGCGAAATTTCAAATAAGGTTAAACTCTCATTCATAGTGCAAAAGTACAAGACAACCAATATTTAGACAACTAGTATTCGACGTTCGAGTAGCATAGATCGTTAAACCACTTACAAGAAGATAAAATATGTATGAAAGGCAGGGTTAGAATTTTTCAACAATCTTTTTTTTTATTAATTTGTATTTTCGAAAAATACATCCTATAAGTGCTATAAAATTTAATTCCTGTCACAATAATGTACGTCCACTTTACACAATATTAAGTAATATTCCTGTCTTTGTAAACTCTGTAACACTATTTAGCTACCGGTATAAATTTAATTGTGTGCAGTACCATGTTTTAATAATAATGTTATAAATTTATGTAATAAAAGATAATATAGCTTCATATATTTATGTGTTTATTTATTTATTACGTATTAGTGAGGAAAAAGTTTCACCCTTCAATTAAAATATTTAGTTTATATATGTCAAGTCCAGCATAGTAATATCCCATATATGATGGACAATAATAAAAAAATTATTATTATTATTATTATTATTATTGTCCATCATCCATAGTAATAATATAATAATAATAATAATATTATTATTATTAATAATAATGGGATGTATTAAAGGATGTGAAGAATGTAATTAACTGGGGATCAAAATTGACTTAAAATGTACCCAAGAAAATGACATAAAATATAGAATTCAAAAAGTCAGATCAGTAATAAACGGCGTTTGGTGGGATAAGAACATATGAATGGATACCAAATTAGAAATTTATAAATCCATAATTCGAACCACGTTAGCATACGGTGCAGAAACTTGGCAGTTGAATAAAAATTTGAGTTTAAAGCTTATGTCTACTGAAATGGATTGTTTTAGACGCTCAACTAGACATTCTAAATTGGAAAAAATCAGAAATACAATCATCAGACAACAAATGAAGTCCAAAATTCAATATTAGATTTTGTGAGATACAGACACTAGAATGGTATCGTCATACACGTAGGATGTCAAAGAAAAGATCACCCAGACAAGCTTTGGAATGGATTCCATCTGGGTAAACGAAAGAGAAGTCCACCTAGATTTAAATGGATGGGTGATGTAAGAAGAGATATGAGGGAGCTAGGTCAGGAAGAATTGGAATGTGAAGATAGAGAAGAATGGAGAAAGAAGATAAACATCTAAAAAGCTTTGGGCACAGGAAGATGTTTATTACATTGTAAACCCGTTTATATATATATATATATATATATATAGTAATACTTCCAAATAGTTAGTACGTTTTTTCTTTAAGAATGGACAGACAGAATAAAATAGAAAGCATTTTAATAATTAAAAATTTTAACCTCATCGGGAATCGAACCCATGACCTTTTGCATACGAATTAAACCACTATGCACGGAGTTAAGCGTATGCTAGCTAATTGCGCTTGAAATAATACTCTTCAATCAAAGAAGGGAAACGTATTGTAGCTCTACTACGCAATTAATTTACTCGTGTGGAACTTAAATATTTGAGACCAAGAGTCGGCCCATTCTTTTTGTCGCCAAGTGTACGTACTGTAATAATATTACAGTGTGCTTATCGATTGTTAGAATGGTCCAACAGTTTATACACTGCTCAAAAAAATTAGGGGATATTGTAGAATAACCTATTAAGACTATGTTTTTTGGAATAGTATTAGATGCAATCACTTTCTATTACACCAAGATAATGTAAATAAGAGTTTGAAGTTGTTACGTAACCTCGGTACCACACCAGAGGGCAGTGTATGTACTGCTGATGTGAAAGGGTGGTGTGGGGGTGAATGTTTTGTTGCTGTTTTTAAATCCAGTCCAGTTTTCAGTTAGTGAATGACTTGCCTTAGGGACAGTGATGCCTCGACAACGTGATTTACCTGAACCAATGGCTTGGAGAGCCATAGGAAGGATGGAAGCTGGACAGACACAACAAGAGGTGGCACAAGCCATTGGGGTGTCTCAAAGCGTGATTTCCAGACTTTGTAATCATTTTCAAAGAACATACTGTTCACAGAAGAGCCGGACATGGTCGACCAAGGGCAACAACAGCAAGGGATGACCGTTACCTCTTGTTAACAGCCCGTCGGAATAGACAGCCGAATGCAACTCAACTGCGAAATACACTTCAAACAGCAACAGGACGCAGGGTGTCAACTCAAACTTTCCCTAATCGACTGCATGGAAGTGGTCTCTATGCCCGTAGGCCCATGGTGTGTACCAGGTTAACTCCACAACACCGTAGAGATCGCAGAAACTGGGCGGAGAAACATCGTGGGTGGAGGCATGCTGAATGGAGATCAGTTCTTTTTTCTGATGAGTCGCGATTCAACATGGAATATGATAGTCGGCGTGTTTTCATCTGGAGAGAAAAAGGGACACGAAAACAATCCAGCTTTTGTACGTGAAAGATCCCCATATGGTGGCGGTGGATTGATGGTGTAGGCAGGAGTCAGTAGTGGTGGACGTACGGACCTCTACGTTATCCAAGGTGGTACTTTTTGACTGCGGTAAAGTATAGAGATGAGATTCTCCGACCTTTTGTCGTGCCTTATGCTGATGCCATTGGTGATTTTTTTCTTTTTATGGACGATAATGCACGACGCCACAGAGCTGGCTTGGTGGACGACATGCTGGAGTGGAGGGTATCGAGCGTATGCAATGGCCAGCTTCCTTCCCGGACTTAAATCCGATGGAGCATGTGTGGGATGCATTAGGCAGGTGCATTGCAGGCAGACCAGCACCTCCCACAACTGTTCCAGAGCTGCCACATTGCTCTTATGGAAGAGTTGGCCACGTATCCCCCTAGAACTCATTGCTGACCTCATTGCATCAATACCACACAGGTGTGAGGCAGTGCTGGCCGTTCGAGGAGACCATACACCATATTAAAGAAACATTTTCACCCATGTTAATGTTGCTTTGTTTGTTTGCCATATTCCTAATCAGGATCTCTTTGATATCTGGCGTGGTACAGAGGTTACGTACTGACTTCAAATTCTTGTTTACATTCTTTTGGAGTAATAGAAAGTGATTGCATCTAATACTGTTCCTAAAAACATAGTCTTAATAGGTTATTCTACAATATCCCCTAATTTTTTTGAGCAGTGTATTATCAACTTTATTACTTAAAATGTGAAATAATATAACTATTATTATATTTACATTCTACATTATATTGATTAAAATCTACTAACTATATCCGCCTTAGGTCCGTACAAAAATGTGCCTTCCCCTTAAAATGCACAGGGGTTAAGATATCCGTTGATATTCTTGGAGATGTTTATCTATCTGCATTCATCTTATAGCTATTATGAAAAAAGTTTTAATCAAAGTGAGCTTAATGATTTAGTGAGGGATTTAAATTTGCCTAAAGAATCAGCAGAACTGGTGAAAAGGAAATAAAGTATTGGCTGAGAGTACATATTTTTCAGGCATTATGAGAAGGAAATTTCCCTTTTTTTTTTTAAGAAGAAAATTTAGTGCATTACCAAGACATCCCTGCTGTCATATAATTGTTATAACAAACTATAATTCCAAAGAGTGAGGTTCTTCATAGATTCTTCTCAAAAAAGTCTTAAATCTGTTTTGCTCCATAGTGGAAACATTCATCCTTCCATTTCTGTGGCCCACTCTTTTGTTTTAAAGGAGGCCTATGAAACGTAAAGTTTTTGTTACAAAAACTGCAATACAAAAACCATATATGGCTAGTCTATGGAGATTTCAAGATTATTAGACTATTACTTGGTCAGCAAGCTGGTTTCACAAAATACCCTTGTTTCTTGTGTGAATGGGATAGCAGAGCTAGGTCAGAAAACTGAGAAAGGGAACAGTGGCCACGTATGACTAATTTAACACCGGGTGAAAATATATAAGAAGTGAACCTCTTATTAATCCCTCGAAAGTATTGTTGCCAGCTCTCCATGAAAATTACGTTTAATGAAACAATTTGTGAAAACTCTTAGATAAAGGCAGTGAGTGCTTTAAATACGTTTGTGCTATATTTCCTTCATTATCCTATGAAAAAATTAAAGCTGGTGTATTTATTGGCCTACAAATTCGAAAAATGATGACAGTCAGTTCGAGAATACTATGAGTCAAGAAGTGAAGTATAACTGGAATGCTTTCAGAAATGTTGTTTTTAATTTCCTTGGAAATAAAAAAGACCCAAATTATGTTAACATAGTGAAAGTTATGCTACAAAATTTCAAACAGATTGGTTACAACATGAGTGTCAAAGTACATTCCCAACTAAATTATTTCCCTAATAATTTAGAAGATTTTAGTGAGGAACAGGACGAAAGGTTTCACCAGGATATAAAAAATATGGAAATGAGGTATCAAGGCAAGTGGAGTGTTAACATGATGGCTGATTATTGCTGGATGTTAAAAAGGGACCGCTCTGAACAACATGCGAGAGGATCAAAGAGGAGAAAATTTGAAATGCAGTATCGAGGTAAGGTCGTGATTGTTATGAACGTGCTTATAATTATTAATTATTGATTAATTAGTGGCAAATAATAAATTCTGGTATAGTTTTTCACACAAAATTCTTTTTAAAGTAATTTTTATTACTTTTCACAAAGCTATAATTTAATTTCTAGTTATTCATGGATATTTTTAAAACCTGACGTGATGGTAGGAAATGGAGACCATTTTCGAATTCAGCACAATAAATCCGTTTAGAATCACCTATCAGATTAAAAAAAAATAAGTTTTAAAATGTAGAACAGTGTAATTTACACGAATATTGAGCACTATCATGGAGAGCTAAGTAATATGCTTTTGAGACATAATCTACGGGCTGAACTAATACTCCAGAGGATTTATAATTTATCTTAAATAAATTGCATTTCGGTTCTTTAAATAAAAATGTATATATTTCTTCTTCTTCAACTTCAAGGCTAGGCTGTAAGCCTGTGCCGACTCAAAGCATATCCCTCCATCTGGTCATGGGGCGTCCAACGGAACGTTTACCTCTTGGAACATATTGTAAAGCCTGTTTTGATAGACGAGATATCTCCATTCTATTTATATGTTCATACCATTTTAATTTGTTGTCTGTCAATTTATTTTCTAATTAATATATTTGTAATTGTTCTCCAATGTCGGTATTGCGGATATGATCTCTTAAAGTGTGTTCTGCTATCCTACAGAAACGCATTTCTGCCGTTTCTATCTTCATTTTTTCGAAATTTATTTAATGTCCAGTTTTCACTGTTAGATGCGGAACTGTCAAGACCTTATAAAATCTCATCATTGTCTCTTTCTTAGTTTTATTAAGCAAGGTTCTTTGAATTGTGCCACACATATGCTGGAAATTTGATAATTTATTATACAGATCTTTCTCTTTTTCGTATGATAATAAGAATCTTAAATAATTGAAACATTTTACTTTGATATATTGTTTTGTTTTGTAGAACTGTTTTTGATCGGATAGGATACTTTCCTCCAAATACTATTACTTTTGAATTGTTTGTAGACATATGTAGATTATAATGTAACACAATTTCATTCAATTGATATATTTTTCTTTGTAATTCATCTTCAGAAGCTGCGAGGATTACTTGGTCCTCAGCAAATAAAATAGAATTTAAAACAATTTTCCCTATTTTAAAATTATAACTTAATTGTATTTGCCATTGATATATTGGATCGTCAGTATATACGTTAAACAGAATTGGAGACAGTGGACAACCTTGGCGTACTCCTTGATTAATCAGTTCAGTTCTTCCATTGGTAATGGTTACGCATATTGTTGTGCCACTGTGCATTTCTTTTATTTCTTCTATTATACATATATCTAGGATACCCTTTGTCGTCCATTATGTAGCCTATATAATTCAAAATTGCAATAAAAAAGATAACATTAATATAAAACTAGCTGTGAGGATTTTACAATAATGTTAATAACAAATTACAAATACTTGAACAACCATAGCGAAAATAAACAAGAAAAATAACAGAAAATACACACCCGATCTTCACAAAAAAAAACATCTACACGCCCTCCAACGCATCATCTTCTATGCACATTGGTATTAAATAACAGAATGGCACAAAGAGTCAACCCGGCTCCCTGACCTAAATCAAAAATACGAAGTCGGACCGCTACTCATGCAATGTTTGCTCGAGCTTAAATAACTTCGTAGCGGCCCTGAGATGGAAGAAGTGACGTCAGGATAGACGTAAGGTAAGAATAAGGAGATAGGAGAACGGAATAGAACTTAAATAAGCACACAGATAAAATATTTAGGGATGCACAGATCAAGGTGATGGAAGAAAGTCAGCAGAAATAGAAAAAAAAATAAAAATTATACGTAAAAATAATTGGTATGCTGAATTCAGCTCTTTGGCGCTAGAATATGTAAATAACATAAAAATGATAATTTATAATTCATTAGTTCAAAATGTAATGTTATATAAAGCTGAAACTTGGACATCAGACTGGCCACATGCACGTAACTTGTTGGGTACAGAAATGTATTATTATTGGTGTAGAACAGACAGATAATCAATATGGATAAAATTAAATAAATTAAATAAATGATGAAAGTGGATAAGAATATACTTTTAAGGACTGAAGCACGAAAATTGAAATGGTTTGGGCACGTTAATAGAATAGGAAAAGATAGAATTCCGAAAATGATTTTGGAATGGAACGCTGAAGGTAGAAGCAGAAGAGCAAAACAACAGGAACAATAGATAGATGAGATCAGGAGGGGTATGAATAGAATGGAAATGACGGAAGAAGATGAACAAAACTAATAAAATATTTAGGTTGAAGGAAAAAATATTGTAGTGTAGAAAAAAGTTCTTAATTTAAAATATATAATTTCACATATTAACTAAGATTTTATATAAAAACCCATAAATACTACTATTGGTAAAAATTCATTCACCATTCAAGAATTACACAATTAAATAGTTACCTGCTTCAAAATAGAACAGGTACCGTAATTGTCCAAGGAACACTTCTAGGGTGAAAATATCAGGTAAACAATGCAACATAATTATAGTCAGTTAAACATTTCAAGGGTTGAATTTTCACCCATAGAAGTATTGTCATAAGGGTTAACAAATGTGACCGAATCGCAGCGATATAACTGTTCCAATGCCATGAATGAAATGTCACATGAGAGAAGGCCTGTAGAGAAGGCTAATGGAGTAGCAACACTACTGTGCGACATGCTTGTAACTTGTCCACAGGAATTCTTAATATTACATTTAAGTCTCATTACACAAACAACCAAAAATATAGGTATCCTAAAAGAACTAAAAATAAGTCACATCGTTCATTATATGCAGTAATACAGACCTCAGTGGAACGATCATGCTCAAAGGAATGAACCTTCTATATGGCCTAGAAAAATGCTTGCTTATACGCCAAAAGGTCGAGGAACATTGGGGAGTCCTACAAAAATTGGGATGATAAAGTAACGGATTAATAAGGATCCAACACATGAAACTTGTACTGATGATGATATGTGTCGGGAATTTTGAATTTTCCACATCAAGCGTAGGGGTGAAGGAATGCCCGTAGCAAATAAAAACGTTCCGAAATTGTATTTGTTTATTTACTTATTAACTAACTCCCCTTGTATTATCGATTCCTTAGGTACAAGGCCGCGCGGACATAAGCTCTCCACACATCCCTATCCTGAGTTAATGTTTTCTAATCATCCCCTGTATAATATACTTCCCTCAAGTCGAAGTTATTATGCCATCTCATTCTTGGCCTGCCTGCTACGTACTTTTCCTTTGCATTTCCTACAGTCTCCCATGGCATCTTTCATTCCCCATTCGTGCCACATGTCCTGCCCATCGCAGTCTATGATACTTTACTCTTCTTTTTATATCTGGTTTTCTATAAAGATCAAGTATCTCCATGTTACGTAATCCTCTCCATTCGCACGTCTGTTCATCTCTCTTCGGTTCAAAACTTTTCCTAAGGACTTTAGTCTCAAATACTCGTAATCTTCTACCTTCTCTTATAATAAGAGTTCATGTTTCGCATCCATATAATATAACTGGAAAATAACAGTTTTATATATTTATAGTTTGATGTTTTTTAGAAAAATAGGGACGGCAAAGAGTCTCTGTAATGTTTAAAGCAGAGCCGCCCAAACTTATTTATATTGCGGGCCAAATGGAAGAAACATCAAGGTGGTCTGGGCCAAAGGTCCTGTTAGAACTGTTGTGGATTATTTTCATTAATATTCAGCAGGTTTCACAACATCTTCCTGCTCCCAAATAATCTACTATCAAGGTCCTCCACATCCCTCTGTCATTCCAATCTCCATCGTCTAACACTTTTTCTCATGCTGCTCAAAACACTATCAATCCACGTTATTTTTTGCTGTTCTCTTCTTCCTATACCAAATGGCCACCATTCTAGTATTTTTCCTGGAAATCTTGTCTTCAGTCATCCTTTTTACATGGCTATATCATTTTATTGTTTGTCATTATTATTATTATTATTATTATTATTATTATTATTTGTTATTATTATTATTATTAACATTATTAGAACCGAGAGCTTATGTCCGCGCGGCCATGAACCTACGGGTTCGATAGTGCCAGTGAGTTAGTTATTATTATTAGAACCATTTTCTTGATAAGTCGTTATAACATATTTCACAAGTTCTTTTCCCATTATTGATAAGACTAATACTATAGACCAACCCTTAGCATATTTTAGTTTATTAGAATCATACAGACCTACAGGGACGGATAGAAAGGGATGGAAGGCATATCGGGCGCGCGGACGTAGTTTAGGCTTCCCTGGTTTAAAGCATAATAACATGCATTTCCAGAATCGAGCATAAGTTTAAATCCCTTTTGCACCTCATTCCTGTTTATTATCATTCTTCGGTATTTTAATCCAGCCACTTCTTCAAAATTTCCCTCATTTGACATGAACTGTCAATTTCCATTAAATAGTGTATTTATATATGTGACCTTATATTTAGTTTTATTGATGTTTACTTCCAGTCCAAATTTCTTAGCGTTATTCAATAGAGTTTGCTTATTTATTTATTTTTTGCGGACACAGAAATAAGATTTTAAGTACAGTATATGTTGTTCTGGTTTCGAGTTTCCCGGAATATAAACCGACAGTACAAGTTGTTAATATTACTCCAATGTTAGAATCGTGATGCGATAAGCGCGTCGGAAATTAGATCCGCCTTACTATAGAATGATTCCTGCTTGTAAAACACCTCGTTATTACATATAATGAGACTACTGTAATTAAATGATAGCATATAAAATCATCTTCCTGCATTTTTTCTAAGCACGACTGAATACAATTTCACATGCTACATATTATATACTTTAATTGAACCAGTAACTGAAAAAATTAATATGAGCAGAAACCAGTAGCTGCGGAAATGAGAGTTTTGATATCACTAATTGGATACCCAAAATTGCATAAGTTATAAAACAGAGTTATTAGGAGTAAATTCAAAATTATAAAATTATTTTAGGAGGAGACAGAGATCCTGTTGGAAACTGTTCAATGGAAGAGAAATATAGGGCCTAATATGGGCCGCAACTTGGCATAAAACCTCTTAAATTGCAGACTGTTTCAGCTATATTAGAAGAATAAAAAATAATGGAGCTCCACGGAAGACCTAATTATAATTGAATTAGTTAAGAATGGAGGAAGGATTTTATGGAATATAATACATGACTTAATTTTAACGAATTGTAACAACGAACAAATACCACAAGTCTGGAACTTTGTTATCATTTGCCCTATTCATAAGAAAAATATATAACATATGAAGTAATTACAAAGGGATATCTTCGTATCTTTAAAATATTCATTAACAATATAGTAAAACACTTGGAGTCAAATGTTAAAGAAATTATTTGTGATTGCATAGTGGCTTGCGGAAAGACAGAAACGACCACATATTTAGTCTCAGAATAATCCTTGAGAAAGCCTATGAATACAAACATTGAGATAATACAACAATATTATATAATGACTATTATAAACAGGCGTAAACAGTATAAATAGAAGAGAGTCAACTGAAATAATGAAGGAATTTGAAATATCACTTAAACTAGAAAATTTAGTAAAAATAAATAATAGTTTTAAAAAACTAAAACAACACGCTTTATTAGAAAACAAACTAAAAAATGAAAAATAATTTTAATTTCCAACACGCTTGGGATAAAATTAATGTGGTCAACAAAAAAATCATCTCCAACACATTTAGAATAAAACTAGAGTTATCTACAAAAAAAATAATAGGTTTAAAAAACTAAAACAACACGCTTTATTAGAAAACCGAACTAAAAAATGAAAAATAATTTTAATTTACAATACGCTTGGGATAAAATTAATGTGGTCAACAAAAAAATAATCTTCAACACATTTAGGATAAAACTAGAGTTATCTACAAAAAAATAATTTTACCATCAAAAGCGTGGGGTGCTTTTTATGGTTTTTACATTTTCTCTTACAGACTTTACTTTTACCAATATCTGTTTATTGTCAAATATATTAATTGATATAGAGCACCCCACGCTTTTGATGGTAAAATTATTTTTTTTTGTAGATAACTCTAGTTTTATTCTAAATGTGTTGGAGATTATTTTTTTGTTGACTACATTAATTTTATCCCAAGCGTGTTGAAAATTAAAATTATTTTTCATTTTTTAGTTCGATTTTCTAATAAAGCATGTTGTTTTAGTTTTTAAAACTATTATTTGCTTTTTTATTTTTAGTTTGGTTTTCTAATAACGCGTGTTGTTTTAGTTTTTTAAACTATTATTTGTTTTCTTATTTTTAGTTTGGTTTTCTAATAACGCGTGTTGTTTTAGTTTTTTAAACTATTATTTATTTAAACAAATATTTATTTTTTAGTTTTAATATTTTACAGAATAAGATAAAAATGTAAATATATTTAAATTCGATACTATTGTACCGAAATCATGTTTTCGATACATGGATTACGTCATACTGCGCAACCAATACGTCATCGCGTCTCCATTTCTTCTGTGATCTTAGTGAACAGTGTCAAATTCCTGCTACTTACCCCCCTCCTTTCCTATTACGCGCCGTGTGCTATCACGCATGCTCCCCTCTCCTAGTGAACTCTCAAATAGAGCTGTGCTTACTAACATCAAATCATCATCTATTATCAACCGAAGGAGTCAGGTCGATATAGCTCAGACGAGCTTGTTTGGTTTCTTAGTCCCTTAGGCCAGGGTGGGGCCACAAGGACCGTGTACCCCAGCCCTTGGCTGGACTAGTGTGACTGTAATATCGTGCGTATGGTTTGTTAATATTTGTTTTTTATAGATGATCGATGATAATATTATTTTCTTTTGTTAACTTATTTTCAATGTCAAACAATTATCTTTTATTTACTTCATTGTGATATCTGACTGTTTCTTGACTCGCATTAAACTTTAGTTATCTGATTTTAAATACTTTTGCCTATCGACTTAGTAGCTAGTCAATATCAGATATGAATATAAAATTCCAAAGCTTTTCTCAAGCTTATATGAGTTCCTCTTTCCTAAGAACTTCCATGATTATGACCTGAATAGGTTACAACATATTACATGTTTAATAATTCATTAAGGAAAGTTGAATTAATGTTTGTCTTTTATGGGCCCGGGCAAAGATACGTTAATTTGAGCAATCTATGTCTTCTACTCAAGATATTTATCAACAACATTGGTATGATCCAGCACCAACACGCGGTGCAATTTTGGTAGCAGATCGCGTGGTTTTGGGTTAAGTCACGCTTCACTATTGAGGCTAAAAGTAATACTCTACTAAAAAAATTCTCCGGGCCGGATTTGAACCAGCGACCTATGGATTACTGAAATTATATACCACTACAGTCCATCGCTCCACCGACTGAGCTCTTACGATTCAGTAAGAAGTTGATAAGTATGCAACCTATTATACCGGTTTTTATTATTTTGATTTATTGCTGATTCTGGCCAGGATTTTAAAAACATTTATGAAATTATTGTATTGTCATTGGTCCTTTGCAAGTATACAAAGTTTCAAGTCGATCCAATTATTTTAAGTGGGTAAAATAGTGTTGAAAGATTCCGTTAAATAATTACACAGACATTTATTTTTATTTTCTGATGATTCTGGCCAGGATTTTAGAAAACAATTATGAAATTATTGTATTGCCATTGGTACTTTACAAGTATACAAATTTTCAAGTCGATCCAATGATTTTAAGTGCGTGAACATTGCGTTGAAAAATTCCGTTACATTGATACAGGTCAAGCTAATATAAAGCGTGTAATTACAATAGAGAATATAAATAATAAAGTCAATAATCAAGGTAAGTAGTCTTCAGTCTTCTTAACGACAATACGATTAAGGCAAGGATATTGGTTTTCCATACATTTATTTAATTTCCGTAATTGACTTGCACCACTCTAACTTTTAAAACATCCATAATTTCAATTTGTATTGAAAATCTTTATTTATTTACTGCAAAAGCATAAATAAGTGTGTTATGGTCAATAAAACTAAATACATCGTCAAGCGTAGAAATTCATTATATAATAGAAATGGTTAGTTAATGACAAATCGGAGAAATTCTGAAGATGTGGCTGAATTCATATGCCAAGGAACTACCCAATTGCAAACATGAATGAGATACAGAAAACATTAAACATAGGCTCAATTCTGAAAACGCATGTTATTACGCATTACAGAGACTCTTTTCATCTCAACTTCTCTCAAAAAAGGTTAAACTGAAAATATATAAAAACTGTTATTCTTCCAGTTATATTATATGGCGGTGAAAACGGTCTCTTACTTTTTGGGATATGAAAATATTTCAATTATAAAAGATGTTTTTGTACCTTATAAAACTGTCGTCCTCAACTATAATAACTTCTGTCTTAAACATTGTCACACTATTAAAATTCAAAGCTTTTCAAAGACATGCTCCATCCTCAGGAATTCATATGGTATTATTTTAAATTATTTGTATACTTCATTTTTTTTCTTATAAGCCCACGTTTTCCCTTAACAGAGATTTAGGCGCTCTCCCCCTGTAGGGAAGAATTTGAACCATACTAATTTAGTTATACTTGTTTTCGTATAGATGTCATTTGAGTGGTCCGCGGTCAGCGTTCCGCCTCATACTGACATCTAGGAAACCAAGGTAGTAATAGGACGGGAAAATTCGGAAAATTTTGCTTAGAGGCCTTTCATTCAGGCTTAAGGATCTTTTACGAGCCTGAAAATCTTCAGACTCGGGACTCACGGCTTAAAGTCCCTCCCGGAGGACTTGCTCCTTGGATTTTTCAGTCCTAAAAAATCCATCGACGCCGGCCAGGTTTGAACCCGCGACCCTCGGGACCAGAGGCAAGGAGCATAACCACTAGTTATACTCAATTTCTTCCAGGATATTGATTTTTGGCTATTGTTCTCTTTGTGGATTATTGACAATGTTTTATCTAGTTTGTTAAATTGATGGCCGGCTTCTGAAATGTGTTCAGCAAAACTTGATTATCCTTCTCTTTTAATAAAGTCTGAGAAATGTTTATTAAATCTTATTTTAAATCTTCTTGATGTTCTACCTATATAAAATATTTCACAGTCGTTACTTTTGACTTTATATACACCTTTATCTTAATATTTATTATTTTCTTCTATTATTATTAGGTTATTTAATTTATTTCAAGTTTTTCAAGCTATTTGTATGTTTTTGTCAAATTTCTTGATATATTTTGCCACTTTTATTGTTTCATTACCTGTGTAAGTAAATGTGAACCAAGTTTTTGTTTTTATATTATCTTCCTTTTCAAGTTTTGTTAATTTTCTTAAATTGTTTTTCTCGCTTGTTTTATAACTAATTTGTTGATTACACTAGTTAACAAGGTTCTTGCCACATGCTTGAAACTATCCTATGTATCAGATCAAGTTATGTGCTATTTATGAATATGAATATGAGAATGTTCCATCACCCTCACATTTTTAGGAAATCACTAAAATATATCTAAACATATGAAAAAATATGAAAGAATTGAAGTTAGTATACATAAATTATTATAATGATTATTAATTATTAACGAATTGTGGAGCTTTATTACCTTCCTTAAAGCCAGTTTGCACAACAATTTGTCCATTCTTACATGCCTGAAGATCCGTAGGGATGGGCGGTACTTTTCGAGGAAGGAAGTAGTGAAATTTATTACTTTATTGCTGTAAGTGCTTGGCCGAAAGGAAATGGCTGAATATGGGGTGAGGTGCAGTTTGAACATGAAAAGTTCAGATTTTAGCTTTAGTTTGAGTTTGGCTATATCTCTGAAAAGTGTTTTAAGTGATTTTTGCTTCCTACAGTTTTAACTTTCACTGCAATGAAAAAATTATACCGTGCTTGTGTTAATTCGCCAAATAATTTCTGTTACGTGTGTGGACAGTTTACTATTAAAAATCAACATCGATCTTTAATAGAAACATTAAAAGAGGCGTGTTACAAGGAATATTCATTGACCTCCAAATTCGAAGCCTTGTACATGATGATACCTTTGAGAGAAACTTAAATGATAGAGAGCTAGCAGTCTGGAAGGCCTTATGTGAGGTAGTGAATGGGTTTCTAGGAAATAATAAAGCAGAAAATGATTCGACAGTTGTATCAAGAATCTCAGGAGAGTTACCAAAAAATTGGATGCAGAATGTCTCTGAAAATTAATTTTCTCCATTCGCACCTGGAATTTTTCCCTGATAATTTGGTTTCTATCAGTGACGAGCAAAGAACAGATTTCACCAGGACATTTAGAAAATGGAGCAGAGATATCAAGGTAGATGGAATCCTCACATGATGGGCGACTATTGCTGGATTTAGTTAGGGAGACTGACACACACTACAAGAGAAAGAATAATTAATTCCTGGTTTTTAGTTAGGGAGACTGACACATAGGCCTACTACAAGATGAATAATTAACTGCAAGTCTTATTTTATTTTATTTTAAAAGTAGCTGTCACATTAATAATCCATATTTCCTGCATGTTTCAGTTAATAAGTAGTACTAGAAAGGGTTTTTGACTATTAATTCTTAGGATTTCTTAATTCCAAATCACAATTTCAAATTGTTTAGTTTATAGCAATAATTAATCATTTTCGCTTTTTTTTCTGAGGATTAAAGTCAATTCGTCAATAGTAGCATCAATTTATTCCCTGTATAATACCTCATATGTAAACTTAAGGCATATTATAACGTAATTTCATAATTAAATTAATTACACAGCTCTACAATTTTTTTGTTGCCCTGGATATCTCAGCGAATTTCTATGTTTTCAAGTGCACAGTTTACGAATATATTCATGAAAGCGCTGAATGTGCTCTAGTTTTTTTAATGATTTTTGCGTATCTTATATCTGAAATAGTAAACGGCTTGTTACTAATAAAATGTATGTTTCCAGTCATGATTTGATTTCTGCTTACTTTTTTCGCGTATACAACATCACGTGATCCCCACTCCCACACCCCTCACTCCGCACATCGGCCGTGATCTCAGTTATTTGACAAAATTGAAGTACTCACGACGTGCATCTAGATATGATGAAACAATTCGTCAAAGCGTTGGACAAGGAAGGAAAATGTTTCAAATACATTTGTAAAAAAATGTCTAAGCTCAGTATATAAAAGTTAAAAGGCGGAATATTTGATGGTCCTCAAATTCGGCAAATATTGAAGGATGCAAATCTTATTGAAGTTATGACAGTTCCGGAAAGTGAAGCTTGGAAGTATTTTGTATTGGTACTAGAAAATTTCCTAGATAACTATAAAGCACCAAGTTATAAAGAAATTGTGCAAAACATGTTGATAAGCTTCAAGATTCTGGGAGCAAATATGAGTATAAAGTTACACTTTCTCCACAGTCACCTGGATAGATTTCCGGATAATTTAGGAAATTATAGCGACGAACAGGGAGTGCGTTTTCACTAGGATCTAAAAGTAATGGAGTAAAGGTATCAATGTAGATGGGACCGTCACATGATGGCAGATTACTGCTGGTCTTTAAAAAGAGATTGTCCCCTAAAAAATTATAGAGGAAAATCTTATAAAAGGCATTTCACTGAAGTATAACATGGGTTTTCGATATTTTTTCTTTCTATTTACGGCAGTGCATACTAATTTTTCAAAAAACAATTGACATTATAAATATATATGTTATTTTTTTCATATTTTCCGATTTTTGTAGTGTAAAATGAAAATAAAGATTTAAAAAAAACAGAGCAAATCTTCCAAAATCATTGATAGTTTCATGAATTGTGAGCTTAAATATATCAGAAATTAATCTTATAACAAGTGCAACAAAACCATTGTTGACCAGTGTTATAGTTGTGAAATTTTTACAATTATATTTAAATTAAACTAGATTTTCTGTAATTTTTGCTAGAATCGAACTCTATTCTGTCACAGGAAAACGTTACGTGTTACGGACTTTTTACTAATATTTTCGTGTTCAGGAGGTCTGATTTATATAAAGTGACGTGTTTTTGTCCATGTGGCAGATAATAAGTTGAAATTTGTTGACTAGCGTTATTTGTGAATTGTATTCATTTTTTATAGCTAAATGTTTTATGTAGCTCATTTCTTTGTGGTATTTTTTTAAATAAGGGAAGTTTTATCATTATATTTATTAAGCTTATGAGTGTACTCATTTTTTTGTTGATATGGATGTCTTGATTTGTTGTGTATTGCTATGGTACTTGTAGTTGGTTTTCTTAAATGTTTATGTCCAAATTATTGTTGATAAAATTTTTAGTGATTGATAGATACAGGAAGTTTATTGAATTGTTTTCCTCTGGTTCTTTAATATACCGCAACATAGGACATCACATCACTCCATGTCATATACCATCTTCACTTCTCGCAACTGGAATTCCCTACCACAAGAAATAAGGGGCTGCCGGACATTGGCATATTTTAAAAGAAATCTAAATTTATATTTGATCTAACTTCGACTTCATTATTACCCAGTGTAAGGTATATATATATTAATTGGTGCTTCTCGTATAATTTATCATATTTATTCATTATATTATTATTATCGTAAGTATTATTATTGTTATTATCCTATAAAATGTTGTTTGTACATGAAATTTACATTGCTACATTTAATGTATCATTAACTGTTTAAAATTAGTATAGTGTATATATATATATATTTGTCCCGCGTAGCCGAGCGGTTAAGGTAGGAAGCCTTGGCGCAGAGCTACGGGACTTGCGCTCGTTCGAGTCTCCATGGGGGAAGAAATTTTCTCATGGTATTTCGGCCAGCATGGGACCGGTGCCCACCCAGCATCGTGAGGCAATTGGGTAGCTACAATAAGTAGCGGCTCCAGGTTGAGGAACCAGCTATAACGGCTGGGGGACTCGACATGCTAACCACATGGCACCCCTACACTGGCTGTTGATCATCTACCCCTGTGATTGACACATGTGGATGTGAAGGGCCAGCAGCCGGCTGGTAAAAGGGCAACCGCTGAAAAGTGGAAAGACCCTCAATCGGATCGTATATCTATATTTGTCAAATATTTATTTGTATTTGTGCTGGTTGAGTGGACGAGAAGGTCTTATGGCCTTAACTCTCCATACATCCCTATCCTCAGCTAATGCTTTCCAATCATTCCCTGTATAATCCACTTCCCTCAAATCATAGTTAATGCTATTCTCCCACCTCATTCTTGGTCTACCAACTGGGCGTTTTCCCTCTGGCTTTCCTACAAGATTTTCCAATCGACAAAGTATTTTTATTCCCCGTTATGTGCAACATGTCCTGTCCCCATCGCAAGTCTATACGACACTTAACTGTTCTTATTATATCTGGCTTTCTATAAAGACCATGTAGTTCATTGTTATGTAGTCTTCTCCATTCACCTGTCTGTTCATCTCTCTTTGGTCCAAAAATTTTCCTAAGTACTTTATTCTCAAATACTCGTAATCTCCTTTCCTCCCTTAAAGTAAGAGTTCCTGTTTGCAGCACCCATATAATATAAATGCTAGAATAATAATTTTATATATTTTTAGTTAAACGTTTTTTGAAATGAGTTGGGACATCACGCATTTCCAGAATTGAGCCTATGTTTAATTTCTTTGTGAATCTCATTCCTATTTGTGATTATTGTTCCTAGGTAGGCATATTTGAATTCAGGCACTTCCTCAAAATTTCCCTCATTTGTCATTAGCTGACCATTTCCATTATATAATGTATTTCTACGTGTGACCATATATTTAGTTTTATTGATATTTACTTCCAGTCCTAATTTCTTAGTGTTACTCAATAGTGTGTGCGTGTTGTCCTTTAGTATCTCCTCGCTATCGGCCAATAGTACTACATCATCAGCATAAACTAACAGCTTATTAATACCATTGAGTTGTAAGCCTTCCTCATTCTCTAAAGATTTAATGGCATGCTCTAGTACAAAATTAAACCCATTCCGGATTTCAAAAGTATCCGAAAACTGTTTGCCTACACGCACCCTACTCTTTGTGCCATTTAGACACATTCGTATAACTCTAACTTTTTAGGAATTCCGAACTCCAGCAGGATACTATATAACTTCTCCCTATTAATTGAATCATATGCTTTTTTTGATGTCTACATATAGTTGATGTACAGTACCATTATATTCCCATTTCTTTTCTAAAATCTGTCTTGTACTAAAAATCTGATCTGTTGTAGATCTGTTTCTTCTAAATGCATATTGATGATCTCCTAGAATGTCATCAATATAGGGAGTACGTCTCCTTACTAATATATTTGTTAGAATTTTGTACGAAGTTGAAAGTAATGAGATGCCCCTGTAATTGTTGCAATCAGTTTTATCTAGTTCATCAATTTTTCTCCCCCTGATTTTATCAGTTCTGCTGGGATCTCATCTGAACCTGATGCTTTATACATCTTCAATTTTTCAATTGCCATTTCAACCTCTAATGCACTTGGTTCTGCGACTAGCATTTCTGCTGTCTGTAAATTATCCTCCTCAATGTCCTGTTCTGTATGTACATTTAATAGCCGATAAAAGCAACTTTTCCATCTATTTAATACACTCCTGGAATCTGCAATCATATCCTCAATTTCATTCCGAATTATGTTTGATCTAGCCTGAAACCCTTTCTTCTCTATACTAATTCCCTGATATAATTCTCTAATGTCCTATTTTTTGCATTCATTTCAAGATCATTAATCTTCTCTCTCAAATATTCCCTCTTTTTACTCTTTAGTAACTTGGTGGTTTCCCGTCTAATACTACCCAATTGCTCTAAATTTACCTCATTTGGCTCGTGTAACCATTTCATTTTTGCTAGCTTTCTTTTCTTTACAATGTCGGCACATTCCTCATCAAACCATTTCTTGTTTTGCCTCTTTTTTAAACAACCAATGCTTTCTGATGCTGACAATTTAATAGTATCTCTTATAGCCTCCCATTCTTTATTTATATCAGTTTCTTCTTCGTTTGCCACATTGTCATCTGAAGATTCCAGTACTTCAAATCTATTAGCAATTTTGATTTGGTATTCTTGCCGCATTTCATCATTTTTCAAGTTTTTTAATTCAAATTTTACAGAAACATCTTTTGCGTTTGTTCCTCTCATAAGCGATAGCCGTTGTCTGATTTTCACCCTGACCAGATGATGATCCGAATTGCAGTCTGTCCCTCTAACTGATCTAACATCAATGATGCTACCGTGCCAGCGTTTGTCCACTAATACATGATCTATCTGGTTCCGAATTTCGCCATCTGGAGACGTCCAGGTGTATTTATGAATATCCTTATGCTGAAATGTTGTGCTCTTAACAATGCGATTCTTTGATGTGGCGAAGGTGACTAATCAAACCCCATTGTTATTAATATCTTCATGAAGACTGAATTTGCCTATTGTTGGTTTGAATATATCTTCCCGCCCCACTTTTGCATTAAAATCTCCTAAGACAGTTTTTATATGATATCGTGAAAGGCTATCAATAAGCATTCAAATTCTTCATAGAACTCATCCTTGATCTTGTCATCTTTATCTTCTGTGGGGGCATGTACATTTACAATTATAAAATCATGTTTTTTACCCATCAGAATTATGTATGATATCCTATCACTAATAAACTTAATATCTCGGATAGCGGATAGGATCCTCCGTCTGACTAAAAAACCCGTTCCAAATGCAGATCTTTCTGCACCCCCGTAGTATAATGCAAAGCTTCCTGATTCCTGACTCCCTTCTCCTGGCCACCTAACTTCCTGTAAAGCGACTATATCCAAGGACGATTTATCTAAATTCCGCGTTAATATCTCTAGTGCCCCTCTATTGTATAAAGTCCTAACATTCCATGTTCCTAGGAACATGTCCCTGTGTTTGAGCCTTTGGCATGGGTTCCCTGAAGTAGTCCCCGCCCGGAGAACCGAATGGGGGACTATTTGACCTCCGGAAAATTTTACCCCAGTTGAACCCATGTCCGCATTTCTTGACGGTTGTATTTTTACGGTGAAAGATCGTCACTCTTTCGACCAAGGTACTTTTTTCGTCTGGCTTATCACCTTCGACCAGTCCGGCATGGGTAACCCTATCGGCAGCAATGCTACCGCCGGCATAGCTCTCAGGATCATTTAAGCACGCAAGCCACTCCACCACGACAAGGTAAAGATATCATGGAGGGGGCATTATTATTATTTATTATTATTATTATTATTATTATTATTATTATTATTATTATTATTATTATTATTATTAGTATTTGGTAATTTGTATTTTATGGTGCATTTTGTTTAGTACATCCATTACCTCTTTATCGATGTTGTTTTCATTTTCATATATTGATAGTGTGACAACGTTTATAACAGAAGTTATTATACGGTAGTTGAGGACGACTGTTTTATAAGGTACAATTTTTTTTATAATTGAAATATTTTTAACCTCAACGGTGTTCAAACATGATTGTTAAAAGTATAGATATGAAAACAGTATGAATATTTGAAAATAAAGTCCTTAAGAAAAATATTGGACCAACGACAGACAAATCGACAGGCGAATGGAGAAAACCAAATAACAGTGGGTTACATGATATTTATAGGAAACCAGATATAATAAGAAAAATGTTATGTCTCGTGGACTGCGATGGACAGGACACTTGGTACGCACGAATGGTAAACGAAAGAGGGACACTGAAACACTCTGCATGAAAACAAGAGGGGAAAGTGCCCAGTATTTAGGTCAAGAATGGGGTGGGAGAATAACATTAACAATCATTTGAGGGAGGTAAATTATACAGAGGATGGTGGGAAAATATTAACTCAGGATAGAGAGCTTATATCCGCGCGGCCATGAACCTATCGTTCGATAGTGTCATGGAGTTAATTTATTAATTAATTATGGCTTACTCATAGACAAATTTGATACATTTTCCGTGAATATTAGATTATGTGGTAGGACCTACTATAATCTTCCTTTTTCCGGCATTTTTTGCAAAATTGGGAAGTACTGAAATAAGAATGTGAAATTAATTAATTTCCCCGTGATCACATTATTAAAAATAGTTCATGACAATAGGCTATTTAAAAAGATGCAGGTTATCGATGTGAGGACGATGGACTAGCAATGTCTCCACTCCTACGCTCTCTCTTGTCGTATTTGCAGTTGTATCTCTTTCTCCACGTGATCTGCTCCGGTGTGAATAAACTCGTACATCAAGAAAGTAATTTCCGAGGCACTCCTGAAAACCTGCAATGTCGCTCTGACGCAACAATGTGGCCAGTGTCAAATAAACGTTTTGTACTTCCCACGGGTACATCCATAATAAACTTGACTCAAAATATGAGACAACACCAATTTTATTCCTAACTTCTAAATACCTTAACGACTTATTTATGAGATCGTTAATAATAAAAGAAATAATACAATTTATTATTTTATTATATTATTATAGGGAAGTTCGGGTAATGTGGAAACTTCTGTTTGAATGGACCCTGTTATTATCTTCTTTAATTGGTGCTGCCCTCGAACATAAAATATTTCAACTTCTTCCCCTCATCAACTTTGACGAGTTCAAGGCCAATTAATTTTATTATTTATGCAAAGAAGGGTTTATTTGTGATATTTATGAAAATAATCACTTTAAACGTTTTTCAAGCTAAGAATCAATTCTTAATTTCTGCTATTGAATATTACAAATGTTGAAGAAACTCCTAAATATATTATATTATGTAGATGCTGTTTTAATATACTGACGGGTTTGGTTTGATATTATGTGACATGGTGGCTGTATAAAATAATTCAACATAACTAAGGAATTCGATTAATGCGGACCTTCCACGAGGACCTGTATCCACTTCACATGAATACGTATATTTTATCAATGAGGACGCTATCTGTAAAACCATTAACTTAATTAATTTTATTTAATATCCTTGTAATTTTACTAAACCCAAAGACCGTCGCTTTCTGCAGTTGAATGACGTATGAGTGTTATAATCAACAATATTTGTTTTCAAAACATTAAATAAATATCAACGCTTTTTAATTATGATCAGTCATAAATATTTTCACATTAATCTGTGCCTGTCTATATAAATTAATAGAGTAAATAAACTTAAAAATATACTAAAAGCTAAGATGGACTATTGGGGTCCACTTTATCCGAATATGGAGGTTAAAGTGGACATTTCTTGTATTGTAAAAGAAGTTTATAAATGATGAAGATGTTTTCATATTTGAATAAAATAACAATGCTATTTCATAGTTACAACACTAATGATAATCACTGTAATTAAACACAATTCAAATCCCTTAATAAAAAATGAAAAACAACAAATTCAAAACAGGGTTCCAAATTACCCGAAGTTCCTCTGTTATTATTATTATTATTATTAATATTATTATTATTATTATTATTATTAATATTATTATTATTATCAGATGGACGGGCAGTAATTGGCACGCTCAACTCAGTATAATGGAGTAAAAACATCCTTTACGGAACAAAGAAATATATTTATAAGGTCGTTGTAGAAAGTATTAATTATGTTATATGGATCAGAGACATGGACAATTAAAAGGTGCCAACCTAACAAGTTATTAGCAAAAGAGATATATTAGAGGAGAGGATCATCGCGGAACTTCAAATTTTAATAAAATAGAAGCGTTGAAATTAGGAAAATTATTAAAGTTGAAAGAAATATATTACAGACAATTGAAGAGAGACGATTAAGATTGTATGGACATCTCAAGATGATGACATCTGATAGAGTCCCTAAGAAGGTCTTAGAGTGGAAAATAGATAGAAAAAGAAGAAAGGGAAAACCAAAAGTAGATTGGACGTACGGTGTGAGAAGTATGAGTGAACTGGAACTTACAGATGAGGGTGCTTAAGACAGCAACAACTAGAGAAGGCGAATTTCTTGAGGGTGATGGAAAACCACTGTACTGTGGATACATTCCGAAATAATAAATAATAGTTTTAAAAAACTAAAACTCGCTTTGTTAGAAAACCGAACTAAAAAATGAAAAATCATTTTAATTTCCAACACGCTTGGGATAAAATTAAAGTGGTCAACAAAATAATCATCTCCAACACATCTAGAATAAAACTAGAGTTATCTACAAAAAAATAATTTTACCATCAAAAGCGTGAGGTGCTCTTTATCAATTAATATATTTGATAATAAACAGATATTGGTAAAAGTAAAGTCTCTAAGAAGAAAACGTAAAAACCATAAAAAGCACCCCACGCTTTTGATGGTAAAATTATTTTTTTTGTAGATAACTCTAGTTTTATTCTAGATGTGTTGGAGATGATTTTTTTGTTGACCACTTTAATTTTATCCCAAGAGTGTTGGAAATTAAAAGTATTTTTCATTTTTTAGTTCAGTTTTCTAAAAAAAGCGTTTTGTTTTAGTTGTTTTAAACTGTTATTTATTTTTTTATTTTTTGGTTTGGTTTTCTAAAAAAAGTGTTGTTTTAGTTATTTAAACTATTTTTTTTAGTTTAATTGATTGTCATAAACCGGAATTCCATGAAAATTTAATTGCATACGATATTTTTAGTGTCTAGGCACGAATATAATTATATATTTTTAAATTATTATTATCTAACATTATTAAAATATTTTTGAATATTTTAATATAGATAGATAGTTACAGTTAATCGTATCCTTCTCATATTTTTTTGGATAAATTACAATGTGATAAGTTTATAAAATTGTCATTAATATTTTACAGAATAAGATAAAAATGTAAATATCTTTAAATTCGATACTATTGTACTATGAGCTAAAAGTAATACTCCTCTAAAAAAATCCTCCGGACGGGATTTGAACCAGCTACCTATGGATTATTGAAATTATATATCACTACAGTCCACCGCTCTACCAACTGAGCTGCGAGAGGATAAAATATTAATTTCTTACAATGATGGACTAAAAAGTCGATAAGTCCGCAACCTATTATATATTATTTATGAAATTATTGTATTGTCATTGGTCCTTTACAAGTATACAAAGTTTCAAGTCGATCCAATGTTTTTAAGTGGGTGAAAATCGTGTTGAAAGATTCCGTTACATAGATAGATACAGGTCAAACTAATATAAAGCTTGTAAAAAATAGTAATATTATTGTTATTATTATTGTTATTATTATTATTATTATTATTATTATTATTATTATTATTATTATTATTATTACTATAAAAATGAATTGGCTTTACATATACAGAGGACATCTATTAAAATCATACAACTATAAACCATATGTAAAAAATAAAAATCTGAAAAAGTCAAAAGTTCGACATGTCGCAGGGAATGCGTAAATTAAGCTAATTCCTCAGCAAGTCGAATTTATGTAGGAATTGATTATAAGATCACATATGAAAATAAAAAAACATAATTCTGTTTGAATATGCATGAGGGTTGAGGTAACTATTCAATAGAAAATAACATTCTTTTAAAAATACGGTGGCCTTACCAACCCTACAATGTTTGTAACTGCGGCGGGCACTTTTAATACCATTTTCAAATTATTTATTTGTACTAAAATATATGCACGCCGTAGCGTAGTGGTTAAGGCACTGAGCTACAAGCCGGAAGGTCGAGGGTTCGAGTCCCGGTGGGGTCAGGATTTTTAAACTAACCCAAACCTTCTGGCGGCACTATGGCCCTGGGGTCGACTCAGCCTCTAACTGAAATGAGTACCAGACGCTTGTTCTGGGGTAAAGGCGGCCGTCACGCAGGGCTGACAACCCGGCTGACATCAAGTGCCGATTGTCAAGAAAAAGTGGGAGCCTTAACCTCCTACTGCCCCAAGGGCCTCCTGAGGCCTGTAGTGGGATCACTTTACTTTACTAAAATATATTACGAGTATTTCAATGCATATAGTGTGTATTATTCAATTGTTTGTATATGGAACAAAGACAAAAGACAGTCAAATGTCTTACTATACTATGTTGAAAACTTAACTTTAAATCACACAATCTTCATATCATCAAGTGATACGAAATCTAACTTGTCTTATTAAAAATCACTCAGTGATATTATGTCAAAGGTATGTGATATTTTCATTGGCATTTTGTGTTTAATGATACAGTTATAAACGTCTTAAAGTTATCATAGGTCTTCAGTTTTGTAAGATATGTTTCCTGCACATTCCGTTCGCTTCATTCATCGACCCCGACCGGTTAGAATATCGGTATAAGGGGCGAGTATGGTAAGCACTGGTCAATATATTTTTTTAAGATCGTAGAAAACCTTAGTATGGCACCGTTAAGGAGGATATGGTTTGTGAAAAGGGACGAAGTCAAGAAATCATAATTTTGTTATGTTAATAACTAAGGATGCATTTAGCTTTAAAAATATATATGTAGGGCCTAATTTTTAAATATCTTAAACAATTCAGTCTGAATTAATTTTTACGTAATAATTCCGGAAAAATCGCCCTATGGGCATACTTTTCTCAGGAACTACTTTTAAGAAAGGCTAAATTTAAAGGACACTTTGCCGTAGCGTAGTGGTTAAGGCAGTGCGCTACAAACCGGAAGGTCGAGGGTTCGACTCCCGGTGAGGTCATGTTATTTAAACTGACCCAAATATTCACGGTGGCACCATGCCCTGGTATCGACTCAGCATCTAACGTAAATTAGTACCAGACGTTTATTCTGGGGGTAAAGGCGGCCGTCACGCAGGGCTGACATCAAGTGCCGATTGTCTAGAAATGTGGGAGCCTTAACAACCTACTACCCCAAGGGACTCCTATGGCCTGATGTGGGATCACTTTGCCTTTACATTTTACTTACTACCGTAGATTCAATAAAATGTAAAAAAAAAGAGCACATTTTAAAAATAATTTATAAATAAAAAATGTAATTTCTCCAACTTAAAATGCAATATCATATTTTATTCAAATTACTATCAGTACCTACAGCTACATCAATAAAACTGCTAGGGCAGATTTTTCGCCTTCTTAAAACTACGTTGTTCTAACTTTACTTTTAAAAAATCTCTCTCTTTTTTTATCCAAGATGTTCTATCACCTCTTCTACATAAATTTCACAAATAAAACTGTACATTTTGTAGTCTGAAAATGGTAAACTCAATTCCTCAAAATAGTGTTATTATTCTGAATTGGCTAGTATCCAAAACTTGAGATGTCCTGAAAAAAAAATAAAATGGAGTTAAACAACCTAGTTTTAGGCAGGCGTTTTACGTATAATGACTACTTCTAGTTAAAATGTAATGTTCTCATTTATTAAATAACACGAGAAAACTGTGTCCCAGTATAGAAATGAGATGCCAAAAGCTTCGATTATTTAAAAATTAATTTAGTCTAAATGGTTTAAGTTATCTGAAAATATATGTACGATATTTTTAAAGGTTAAATATACTCTTAATTTGCAAAAAGAATAATAGTGTCAATTAATTATAATCAGAGATATAATTGTTAAGTTGCCCTTTACCCCTCTGCACAACCGACTCCCCTTAAGCCGTGAGTCTCGTGTTGTAAATTTACACCACCAAGTAAAAGAATCTGAAGCCTGAAATAAGACAACTCTTGGCAGAATTTGGCAGCCCTTCAGGTTCATATTTGAATTGTGACGTTAACAATACGAGCTCTTAAAGAGCGTCGTTTAAATACCAGTCAAAAACGAAGAGCAATTTCTACACTTTTTTAATTACGACAAATTAAAAAAGAATCATAGCGAGAAGAGCAACAGAATAAAACATTTTAGGTCAAATTCGAATTAAAATTGTGAACTTTTTACGATCTTCAATTCACTTTTTTGAAAAGATTGAATCAGGACTTATAACAACTCTATGAAGATAGAATTTCAAACTGATTAACTCCAATTTTTTATCCCCCTTCCCTTTTTAAATTTTGACAACCACAACTCATGAAAAATCCATAGAAACTTGTCCTTAAAACAGCAAAAATAATTAGGTCTAACATCAGAATTTATTATTAACCTAGAGAGAATTTTTCTTTTAGATAATAAACCTGCAGTTTATAAAATTTGAAGAAGATTTTCTCATAAACATCCGGATTCGAAATCTGATACGAGTTTTCTGTGGTTTCTCCAAGTACAAAGAGGAAATGCTACAATTGTCCCCAAAAATACCATCACAGTGTGGCATTCGCTCAAAACGATTAAAATTAGAATTCTATATTAATAACAAAAAAAAAAAACGAAAAGGCATTCTTGAAAATTCCAACATATTTCTGCACACTAATTCAAAATTATCATAAGTAATGCCACGAGTGATTTCCAAATTAACGATAAATTCACGACCCACGAAGTGAGGAGTGAATTTATCTAGAGAATTTGGAAATCAAGAGTGGGATTTGTTAAGACTATTTAACGAATAAAATTAATCTGTTTACTCTCACATAATTATATATAGTTTTTTAAATATCTATATATTTAAAGTAAACGGCGATGTTTGAAAACAAATGAGAAACGTTTGTTATGTTTCACTTGTTCATCACTGCAACCAGATCATATTATTTATTACCAAAGGGTCGCAGTATTGTAAGAATGCACCCTAGTGGAGAAAAAATGAAACACATCAAACTGTATATTAATTAATTTCTGATTTCTATGATGTAATTATGTCAATTATATTTTTCCGGAACGTTATTACCTGGGAAATAATACTTTTAAAAAAGTGCAAACAGTGGTTTCATTTTTTTTTTTTTTTTTTGTGGTATAAGCAATTGCTACAAATGTTTTATATTATATCCCGCAAGCACTATCTGTGTACATTCGTGCACTATACATACAATCTGGTAGATGTAATCTTAGAGAGTCATAGTCCAAGATCCGGCTGCTAGATTACTACGTCCATCGAGTGTATGAACAAAATCAATTTTTTTCATAAAGTTGTGAATTACTGAATACATTTTTGCCGAGTTGCCTATTAAAATTCGGCCGCCAGTATGTTTAATTAAAATATAATTTATTCATTTATTCTATATAATTTGATTCACTTGTTATAAACATAAATTATAATCTAGTTCGCAGAAATCGATGTATAGAGCTTGAAAAATTTTGTTTGCCATTGCAAACTTGGCCGTAAACCTCCTCGCGGCTACATTAGGTCGTGACACCAATCAGTAACAAAATGGCGATAAGTACGTATTTATTGTTAATATTGTTTCAAATAAAGTTCAGTTCATTTAAAATGCTGTGATTTGTTTCGTATAATGTATATTAACACTACCTTTTGGATATATTTTTGTATATACATTGTACGTAGTATACATAAAGGACAGTGGTTTTACTTCCCGCTGCGAGGGAACAATATAAAACAATAAATACGTACTTAACCGCCATTTTATTACTGATTGGTGTCACAGCCTGCTGTAGCCGCGAGGAGGTTTACGGCCAAGCGTGCAATAGGAACCAAAACTTTTCAAGCTCTATACATCGATTTCTGCGAACTGGATTATAATTTATTTTAATAACAAGTGAATAAAATTAGTTCGAATAAATAAATAAATTATATTTTAATTAAACATATTGGCGGCCGAATTTTAATAGGTAACTCGGCAAAAATGTATTCAGTCATTCACAATTTTATGAAAAAAATTGATTTTGTTCATACACTTGATGAACGTAATCTTGCAGCCAGATCTCGGACTATCAGTCACTGCAAAATAATGCTATGACCTGTTCAGAATATTAAAAAGGAAGAACTTTCTTTAATATGATAAACTTAAGTGATAAATATCGGGTGAAACACGACTGTGATTGGTTGTAAAACAAGATAGGCCTATATTGAAACGTTATTGGTCACTGACTCCCATTTGGGGCATGAGTTAAATAATCAGGGAAAATTGACTTCATGTCTAGGAACCCGGGCTGGCCATGCTTCCCATCATAGACCAGCGAAAGGAGAAGATAATCCTCTGCCGTCAACTCCGGGTCGCAAGCAATATTCTACTCCCTTCTTATTTCCCCCCCTCTAATTCATGTGAGTTAGTTAGTTATAGGCAAATATAATTTGTCACTATTTACAGACCCTATCTGGGTAAGATATTTATTTTTTGTCTAATGCAAAAAGGCTCTCCTAGACATTTCTGGCATCCTCTCTTGACATTTACGGAACTCATTTCTGAGATTGGGGCGACTGGAAGGCAGAATTACATTACCCCGATGATATGATAGGTGCAAATAATAACAAAGCCCAGGAGAGTCCTTAAATCTGAACTTAACCTAAATTCCAGAACATCGGGAGTCCATAAGAATAATTCTCTTTAAAGAAAAAATCCTTAAGTCTGAGCGGGAATCAAACCCAGGACCTCAAAAAACGTAACCAGAGGTTAGGTAGCAAATGATAACGAAGCCCAGGAGAGCCCTTAAATCTGAACTTAACCTAAATTCCAGAACATTGGGAGTCCATAAGAATAATTCTCTCTAAGAAAAAAAAAATGCTTAAGTCTGAGCGGGAATCAAACCCAGGACCTCAGAAAACGTAGCCAGAGGTTCTGACCACAAGACCATGAAGCTGGTCTTATTTAGACAAAAATGTAGTTTTCATCATCCACCTCTCTGAAAAACCCACATTTAGAAACTGAATATAATGTAAGTGCAATACTCGGACAGATGTGTTAGTGAATTATGGTAAGTTATAGGAATCGTGATATGTATATTTTGCGGGCCGGATAAACATTCTGGCTGGGCCATAGGTTGGAGGCCCCTAGTATACAACGTTCAATGTAGATGTGGTAAAGATAGAGCACGAGTCGGCATCTCCATACATCATACAAGTACTTGCTGATTTATTACAGAGCACTATGGAATTAAATTTATATTCTTACAGACATGGCAATGATAGTGCTACGAATCTTAAAGCAATTCCCACCCCACTACCAACACAACAAGTCATACACGATAAATCTCTGTGCATTTTTTCTTGTTGTATTACATATCTTTTGATGTTTATACTACAAATTTATAATACACATTTGTGTGATAACAGTATTTTTCTCACGAATTTATTTTGTACTTCAGTCACATGATCCACTGCTGTGGTACAGTGTAAGGTGCATGTAGGCAAACCGTTTTCATATACTAGGGCATTCGATAAGTAATGGCATAATGGCAACACTTCTGTAAATTTGCTATCTTAGTGGTGGCCATTGTAATCTTGTAATCTTTGAGTGGTCTTTGTAGTATAAATCTGTAATATTGAAAGTCTCGAAATAGCAATATTTTGTGAAAATATTCACTGTTTCCCACAGTTAGTAAATAATACCGGCCTAAAATGTGTTCAGTAGAATTTGTTTAGAAGGTGGAATTGGGAAGTACTCGAACATCCACCAAATTCACCTGACAGGAGACCTTCTGACCATAACTTATTCTCAAAGATCTAAGAACCTCAAGAACCAAGAGTTGATATCCAGAAAGCTCTAGATAGATACAGAATTTGTGCTGCATATGGCGTGCGCCATATTCCAAAGATTTGGTAACGTATAATTGACTTGGCAAGATACTGTAAATTAAGTTCGTAATATCAAAAGTAACCTAAATATTTTTTAATGTTATAACAGTATTGTCATTATTTATCGAATGCCCTAGTAATTTGAAATTCACAATGGGTTAAAGATATGCTACCTTTACAATTCAATTTTACATTAGAACATGCTATCAAATCTCTAGAGGCTGAAAAAGGTCTACAATTCAATTGGGTGTTAATAACTTGTTAGTTTATGCTGATGGTGTAGAATTATTAGACGATAGCGAGGAGATACTATGGGCCAACATGAACACACTATTGAGTAACATTTAGTAAGAAATCAATGAAACTAAATATATGTTCACACATAGAAATATATTATATAATGGAAATGAACAGTTTATGACAAATTAGAAAAAATTGAAGATGTGGTTGAATTCTAATATCTAGGAACAATAATTACAAACAATAATGAGGTGCAGAAAGGAATAATACATAGGATCAATTTTGGAAATGCATGCCATTATCCATTACACGGACTCCTATCATCCCATCTTCTCTCACAAAACGTTAAAATGAAAATAAAACTGTCGATCTGCCAGTTACATTAAGTTATAAGAATACGAAACATCATAACCAGATTAAGAGCTGCAGAATTGAGATTCATGCGCCGAACTGCTGGATATACTCTATGTGATCATCAGAGGAATGAAGATATATTAAAGGAAGTCCAGACGCAACCTTTAGAAGAAAATATATCCACCCATAGAGACAGATGGCTGCAACATGTATCCCGAGTGTCACCAACTAGGATCCCTAATGCAGTTCTCTGGTATCGCCCACGAGGACGACCAGGTCCACAAAAACGACTTTTAGACTCTGTCTAGTTGAGACCGAAATAGGTCAATATTGTATAATGATGATGGATACGAAACATGGAGTCTTACTTTAAGGGAGAAGAATAGATTACGAGTATTTAAGAATACAGTTATAAACAAATTGGACCAAAGACAAATGAACAGAAAGGTAAATGCAGAAGATTACATAACAGTGAACTACATGATGTTTGTGGGAAACCAGATATAATAAGAACAGTCTCGAAGATTTCGATGGGCAGGGCATGTGGCACGAATAGGGAATTAAAGCGCCTTATAGGAAAACCAGAGGGAAAACGCGCAGTTGGCAGGCCAAGAATGAGATTGGATAATTGTATTAACAATGATTTGAGGGAAATAGATTATACAGTGAATGATTGAAAAACATTAATTCAGGATAGGGATGTATAGAGAGCTTACGTCCGCACGTCCATGGGTTTGATAGCGCCAGTGGGTTAGTTAAAACATAAATAGTATATTACGAGTTCTGTTCAATAAATAATTATTATCATTGTTTATTACAGCCATAATTTAACATGCAAAAATATTGTTTTATAATATTGTTAGCTCAATGCTTCATGTACACGTGGTATAAGTTTCAAGCCATCACTTCCGATTCCTTTCTGTGAGTGATAAGTCGAAACTTGTTCAATACCGCCCACGCTACAATTGAAATGGACAATATGTTGCTTTCAAATTCTACTTTCGTCTCAACAAATCATCTTCTGAGGTTTATTCAATATTTCAGGACGCTCATGAAGAGTTTGTTCTTTCCTACAGCATAGTTAGAAAATGGTATAAATTGTTTAAAGAAGGGAAACAATCAATTTCAAAAGAAGGTAGGCCCGGCGCTCCAGTGACTATTCTTATGGAAGAAAACAAACACCGCTGCTATCATAGTGAGAGAGTATCGGCGAATAACCATAAGATCACTCTCTAAAATCTTGAAAATGTAACTGGGAGCCACGCACACGTTAGTGAAAAAAAACTGGATGTCACATCATGAAAATGTGAGGCAGCATATCGCAATTGTTGTTGAATATCTTGCAAAAATCAAAGTGGAGTGCTTGCCTCACCTTCCCAATATTACCGATTTAGCTCCGTGTGACTTTTTTTTTCTTTTCTATTTTCTAACTTGAAGAAACATCTTCAGTAGTGTAGGCTGTAGATGTGGTTTTGAAAACCTATTCACTTTGTATATCTACTTTAAAAAGGTCCATCAAAATTCTGGAAATGAGTAAACGTATACTGCAAAAAAAAAAAAAAATTATTGAACAGCCCTCGTATTTTTCACAATTTTTCCTTGAAATTATTTGTCAATGTTTATCTCTTATTACACAGTATATTGTAACAATCATCTTGTTTTCTTTCTTTCTTTCTTTCTCCTTCTTCTTCTTCTTCTTATTATTATTATTATCTATTTATTTATTTTAATTATCCTTAACAGCATTTAACTACTATTCCTATTATTGTCATGTTGATTACATTTTAATTTATTTTTAATATATGGACTTTGAGGAAAGGAGAGGAGAGCAGGGTAATTTTAGTGAGTTTTCATGAGATTTACAGCAGGGTACACCAAGTGGGATTACAAACGCATTATGATGTCTTAAAGGAATTACGTTTAGAACCAGCCATTAAGTACATACATGAATACCAGAACAACTGGATGAATCATTTGCGACGAATCAGTTCAGATAGAGTTCCCAAAGATATGCTTATTTGTTGTCCAACAGGGAAGAGATCTCTGGGCCATCCAAGGAAGCACTGGATACTAAATTCATCAGTGACATCGTAATAGGCCTCTAGGCCTAAGACTTTTATGGTTGAAGAAGAGAGGAGAAGAAGAGGATTAATAACATATTGTGAATTTTGTAGTTTAATGTAAAACCCGTTTGACTTAGCTGAAATGAAGACTACGTGATCTTAATACATCAGGCTTTATTTCTTTACTTAGGGCCTGCCTTAGTTTAAATTCTCAATTTGTAAGTCATTTACATGTCGGTAAGAGGATTTTAAACTCTTGACCATACACATAAGGGCATGGATGACCTCCCTGGATGAGTAATCAGCTCAATCCCGGGCCACCTCTGAGACAACACGAACATTTAAGACAAGTCACACCATTCACTAAAACATTCACACTAAACAAGTTGAATATCATATGGATTATTGTGATGGCCAGATGCTGTTTGCCGTCTATTTGGGCCTTAGAGTTTCCTGGCATTTGACCTACAGATGAGGACAATCACCGAAAAAATCTCGCCCAGGAAACTTGTCTCGTCAGGGAAAGAACCCGAGCACTTTGCGTCTAAGGCATCGACCACAGTGGTGGATAACTCGTAAGGCTAAATAAATAAATACGTACACAAACAAAATAAATGAAAGCTATCGCCTAAACCAATTCGCTCGGTCTTGAAACATTTTTTTTTTCGAAATGAGAAATATCGACTGCTTACTATTGAGTTTAGAATATCTTACATTCCTTCCAATGTCAATAGTCAAAGTAGTGGAATTTAAAAATGACAGCATTGTATGGAAGCCGCATATGGTCTGCATAGTACAGGAATCACGAACTGGCTACTTACAATACAATATACAGGTGGTGAGGGTAAGCCCACACACGATAGGGAAAACTTGCTCCACGCATAGAAAAAATCGCCACGATTTGCAACCATCGTGTAACATACTAAAGAATGTGTTTTTCTTTTCAAAAAACTTACTATAGCTACGGAGAGTAAACACAAATCCTGGCATACACTGAAAATCTTAAACAGTACCTCAAGAAAATCTTATAATTCAGTATTAACCACATTCAAGAATGATTTGTACCTTTTATACCAGGGCATTCGATAAGTAATGGCAACACTATTATAACATCATGTAACATTTTTATAACATCACAAAACAAATATTTAGGTTACTTTTGACATTATGAACTTCATTTATAGACTCGTGCGAAGTCAACTATACGTTGCCAAATCCTTGGAAGAAGGCGAACCACATCTGCATCATAATTTCTGGATATCTATTTAATCTGATTGATCTAGAGTTTTCTGGATATCAACTCCTGATTCTAATCGAATACCTCGTAAAAATTCGTATCTTTGAGAATAAGTTAGAGTCACAAGGGCTCCTTCCTGTTTCTTTTTTTTTTTTTTTTTTTTTTTTTTTTTTTTTTTTTTTTTTTTTTTTTTACGTTCAAATACTTTCCAATTCCAGCTTCTAAAAAATTCTACTGAATGTCTTTTCAGGGCGATATTACTTTACTAAATGTGAGAAACAGTGAATGTATTCACAAAATATTGCTATTTCGAGGCTTTCAATATTACAGATTTACATAACAAGGACTACTCAACAATATACTACAAGATTACAATAGTCACTACTAGAATCGCTGACTTAGGCCTACAACAGTGTTGCCATTACTTTACCGAATACCCTAGTATTTAAAAAAGTAAGGCCACTGTAGGCCTTAAAACGACCTTCGTATAACAGGAGAATAAGGCATCCATCTTCCTAGACAAATGCCACAATGCCTCAGTCTACATGTAGCCCTGCATAACGGCCCTACCTCCAGAACTTACTTCTGATGCTAATTTCCATTAGAGGGTGAGCCGACCTCAAAGCCAAGGTGCCGTCAGAGTATTTAGGCCAATTTAAAAATTCTGGCCCATCGATATTCGAACCAGTGAGCATTCAACGTATTGACATAATCAACTATCCTATGGCGTTTAATATACATTATATTTTAAGAATTGAGATTAAACTGAATATTTTTATTCTTTTTTTTTGTCTTTCTACAGTATCTTGATTAATACAACATTATTGTGATTATATTTTAAAATAAAACTAAATCAGGGTGGAGGTAATACTCCCTCCAATCACACGTTTCTATTTTTCTTTAAGGAAGGAAAATCTTTACATTTCAGAAAAAAACATTGATCCTCCAGAACGGATATTCGATGTTATATCCATCCATAGTAATTCTGCCCGAGGGCGGGTCTTTCACTGCAATCATAACTTTTTCATGCTATGCTTTGCAGCTTTACTAGGGAATTGTAGGTGTGGTAGCTTCCCGTTGCTTTCCACACCGGTGAAGGATAATGATGATGATGAGATGATAACGATAAGGAGGATGATGGTCATATGATTTCGGGGACCGTTTGGGCCTTGAAGTTTTCCTGACATTTGTCTTACAGATGAGGAAAAATCCCGAGAAAAACCTCACCCAGAAAAACTGCCCCGACCGGGGATCGAACCCAGGCCCGCTGCGTGACAAGGCAGCAAGCTATCTCGAGACCATAGCGGCAGACCGATGTTATATAATTTCCACAATTTTTAGAGATTTTTGGGCCTGTAAGATAATTTCCCCACGAATGAAAGTGAAACAGTAGGCCTGCACACTGATTAACTTACTACTGAAAGTAAATGTATACTTTTTAAACATTGTCCAAATTTTTATGTCAATTTAAACTCTAAAAAAAAATTAAACTGTTATTCTGCCAATTATATTATATGGATACGAAATACTGAGTCTTACTTTAAGGGAGGATAAAAGATTACTAGTATTCGAGAATAAAGTTCTTAAGAACATTTTTTGGTCCAAAGAGAGACGATCAGACAGGAGAATGGAGAAGACTAATTAACAATAAACTACATGATCGTTTTGGGAGGCCAGATGTTATAAAGACAGATAAGCCTCGTAGACTGCGATGGGCAGGACATGTGGCACGAATGGGAAATACAAGAGGGACATAGAAATTCCTCGTAGGAAAAACAGAGGGAAAGCGCCAGGTAGATAGGACAAGAATGAGGTTGGAGAATAACATTACCTCAGTATAGGGATGTATAGAGAGTTTATGTCCGCTCGGCCGTGAACTTGGGTTCGATAGTGTCAGTTAGTTCGTCAGTTATTTAGTTTATGACAATTTAAATATAAAAGGTAAAATTACAAAAGTAATACATTTTCAACTAACAAAGGAGTGAGACGAAAATGTGGATCATCTTATTCAACGTATAAGCATATATTAACGAAATCATAAAATATTACAAAGAATCAATTCAGCATGGAATCAAAATTCCAAGGAACAACACGCTAGAAATGTTTGCAGATGATTTTTTTTTTCCCCTCCACATCAGAAGATGATGATTTACAAAAGGGAACTTTTCAATTAAACAATATTGTCAAACATTATAATATGAAAATCTCTGTTTACACTCACACTCACTCACTGACATTACCCAACCCGTAGGTTCATGGCCGCGCGGATATAAGGTCTCCATGCAATCCCTATCCTGAGGTAATGTTTTCAAATCATCTCCTGTAATCTATTTCCTCAAATCATAATGTTATTCACCCCAACTTATTATTGGCCTACCTTCTGGGTGTTTTCCTTCTAGTTTTCCTACAAGTAGTTTCCATGCCCATGTTTCATTCCCATCCGTTCCACATGTCTTGCCCATCGCAGTCCACAAGATTTAACTGTTCTTATTACATCTGATTTCTTATAACGATCAAATAGCTCAGTGTTACGTAAGTCTTCTCTTTTCGCCTGTCTGTCCATCTCTTTTTGGTTCAAAAATTTTCCTAAGAAATTTTGCTCAAATACTCGTAATATTTATTCCTCCCTTAAAGTAAGAGTCAATGTTTGGCAACGATATAATATATCTGAGAGAATAACAGTGTTATATATTTTCAGTTAAATGTTTTTTCGAAAGATGTTGGGACGACAAGAGTCCGTGTAATCAACAAAAATAAAATAAATAAATGAAAAGGAATTACGAACGCAACTAAAAATAGCACAGTTCCTTTATTAAGCAGAATGTGAAGTTATGACTTGAGATTGGCTTAAGTACCTTAACCTCTGCAGATGAACTCTACAAGAAATCTGAAAACTAGATCAATATTGTTCAGTACAATTGGATTAAACTTTTAAAGTACATCGATATACAAGACACGACACTGCATGTTGCAGTTGCATTTATCATTGCAAGCGCACGATCTCACACACGATTGCAGAAGAAAAAAAAATACAACTGGTCAATTAAAGTACAATTTTTTGTGATACCTTTGTCTTACATATAATTCACGGCTAACGACCGGATACGACAGTTGGGAGAGAAAGAGAAGGAAAATAAATAAGATGAAGAGGAAAAGAATAAAAAGTAATAAAAAAAACTAGTAGTAGCTTGGCTCCTGTCCACCCACGCGAATAAATTAAAGTATCAGTAACTTACCCCCCCCTTTCCCCACTGACCCCAACATTTTTAAATAATTATTCATCGGACCTGATGAAATATTAGTTACAATACTCGCCTCTGGTTCCGAAGTTCGCGGGTTCAAATGCAAGCGGAGTGATCGATTTTTTATTCATCATCATCCTGAAATTATTTAGATTTAGGTCATTTGAGCCTGTTCCTGTGAGATCTCAAGATGTGGTTGGTCAGTCCACCTTAATTTTCGTCTTCCTTCATCTCGAAGTCCATTGGTTAATACTGCAATGCTAATTTAGGAGAGCGAGATGGGTCCATTCTTTGGACATGTTGTAACCAATTGCTTTGATAATTCTGAATTTCAACTATATTTGGACTTCTAATATGTGGTGTAGGCCTATATCTGTGTTTCTTTGCTTGTCTACTTTTGTCAAACTAAGGAGAGGACGTAAAAATATCATCTGTGCCGTTTGCAATTTTGATTTGATTTTAGAACTTAGTATCCAATTTTCGTTGCTATATTTCAGTTCTGATTTTGCAGATACATTTTGTAATCTCATATTTGTTGTCTTCTTCTTCTTACAAGGATTAAAGCTTATTGGTTCGTTCTGGCTCCAAGAATCATTGCTGCTGTGTCCATTCTCTTTCGTGGGTGCCCCGATCTCTTTTTCCTCTTCTCGGTTGATAGTTCAGACTTTTCCAAGGCAGTCTGTTAGTATCCATTCTGCATAAAAGTTCATACCATTTTCTCCTAAACTCTTCTATTTTAATATTGAAATATTTATAATTTATTATTTACATTTTTTTTCCATTATAGCCTAGATAATTGAAATATTTTACTTGTTCTAGCGTTTTGTCATTTAGTACTACTTTTATTTCCATTTCTTTGCCACACTGGACCATTACTTTTGTTTTTGTTGAAAAAATGTGGTTGTGGTTGGCAAATTAATATTACACAATGTAAGCGCAAAAAAGACTTTTTATTAAACGGAATTAAATACAATATGTACAAAATTGTTCTATAGGTCTATGTAAAGTCATTAATATTCGCCCTTTGCATAATATATGATTGGTAGAGTTATTTGGTTACACTCGAACAAGTAATACTGCGTGCAGGTTCGGTTACAGAGATCACAAACAAATCCACTATTGGCGTTGTGGAAACCATTCCTGTTGCAGATAGCCTAATGGAAGCCAAGTGTTGCCCCTTGGATGTAATAATAATAATAATAATAATAATAATAATAATAATAATAATAATAATAATAATAATAATAATAATAATGATAATAATAATAATAATAATAATAATTTATTTTACCTGATGAAATTAGAATCAACAAGATCTCTTCCATATCATGAGATATCATACAGATATTAACAATGTAAGAGTCGATGCTTCGCATCCATATAATAGATCTAGAAGAATAGCAATTTTATATTTTTTTCAGTTTTTTGAGAGAAGTTGGGATGACAAGAGTCCCTGTAATCATAATAGCAAGCATTTCCAGAATTGAGCCTAAGTTTAATTTATTTATTTACCTCATTCCTGTTTGTAATTTTGTTACAAGCTTCTGGTAGGAAAACCAGAGGGAAAACGCCCAGTTGGTAGACCGAGAATGAGGTGGGAGAATAACATCAACTATGATTTGAGAGAAGTAGATTATACAGGGAATGATTGGAAAACATTAGCTCAGAATAGGAATGTATGGAGAGCTTATGTCCGCGCGGCCATGAACCTATGGGTTCGATAGTGTCAGTGAGTTAGTTAGTATTTGAAATCAGCTATTTCTTCAACATTTCTCTCATTTGTTTTAAATGTTGATATCCATCATACAATGAATTTCTCTGTGAGACCATATACACTGCTCAAAACAATTAGAGGAACACTTGTAATAAATTGAATAAGTAATCGTTTTTTAAAGCTGTGATGCTGAAAGTTGGACAATATGTAAATTGAATTATTAATTTTATCATTGGATACAAATTTTAAAGATCCATGGCTTAAATACAGAGAAATTACCTCAAATAACAAATATAGAGATTTTTTTTTATTTTGGAAGGCACTGGCCACTTCTAATTGGTAAGCTTCCTGATGTTGCTATAGTGACGAATGTTGATTATTGCCTTGTTTATTGAAGTCTCTGACAAAATGAGGCATTTAAATGAGTTTGAAGTGTATCATGCTCTACATCTTTTACGACAAGGTCAATCTCTGCGACAAGTGGCTAGAGAGCTTGGGGTTTCTCCTTCCGTGGTGTCCAGGTTACGCAACAGGCACAGAGAGACAGGTCAGTATTGTAGAAGACGTGGCCAGGGCCGTAAATTTAAAACAAGCCCCCAGGATGACAGATACGTTGTTCTTTCTGCTCTTCGACAGCGTACAAAAACTGCAAAAGACCTGCAGAATGACCTTCATATGGCTTCCGGAATCCGGGTTTCAGACCAAACCATAAGGAACAGATTAAGGAAAGAGAATATTCGTCCAAAAAGGCCCGTTAAAAAACCACGCTTAACAAATGGGCATAAGGCAGCAAGACGTACGTATGCTGAAAACCATGGTGATTGGAACCTGAACCAGTGGGAGTCTGTGCTCTTCTCGGACGAATCCAGGTATCGTCTTACACGTTGTGATGGTCGATTGAGGGTGTGGGGACGGCCAGGAGAAAGATTTTCTGCAGAGGCTGTACAGGAAATTGATAGATTCGGAGGAGGTTCCATAATGGTGTGGGCCGGAGTTATGTACAACAATCGTACGGACCTTGTACTTGTTCCCCAGCGACTGAATGCTGTCCGGTATATCGAGCACGTTCTGGAAGAGCATGTAGTACCTGCTGCCATTGGAGTAGGCCCTGGATTTCTGTTTATGCAGGATAATGCCAGGGCACATTCTGCGGCTGTCACCAGGGATTTCCTGAGGAGGAATGAAATTGAGGTAATGGAGTGGCCAGCGGTCAGCCCAGACCTCAACCCTATTGAACACTTGTGGGATCTTCTAGACAGGAAGGTCAGGAACCGACATCAAGCTCCACAAACTCTGCAGCAACTTGGAGATGCTCTGAAGGAGGAATGGGAGAATATCCCGCAAGAGGAAATCCAGAATCTTATTGGGAGCATGCCACGAAGGTGCCAAACTGTCATCGAATGTCGTGGAGGCCATACACGATACTAACTCTATATAACGAGTGTTTAACTTTGAAAAATAAGCACAAGATTCAATTGCTTACATAAATGAATTATTTGAAAAGTTAATTGTCAGCGTTATTCATTTGTTTTTACTGACATGAGCAATAAATAAATAAATAAATAACCACAAATAATGTACTTTATTAATTTCATGTTTGTACCTTTATCCAATGAAAAAATATTTGCATATTTCATAGTGTTCCTCTAATTGTTTTGAGCAGTATATTTAGTTTTATTGATGTTTACTTACAACCCCAATTTCTTATTGTCACTAGAATTTGCACGTTGGTCCTTAGAACCTCCTCGTTATCACCTAAAAATACTACATCATTAGAATATAAGCCTATCAACAGCTCATTAAGAGTATTGAACTGACATCTTTTTAGCCACAAAAGATTTGATGGCATGCTCTAGTGCAAAATTCAACAGTAGGGTAAATAATGCACCTCCTTGCTTTAATTAATTGCGAATTTCAAAGGTATCTGAAAAGTGTTTGCCTACCCGTCAATTTTCTCTTTGTGTCAATTAGACACATTCGAATAAGTCTAACAATTTAGGAATTCCAAACTCATTTTATCGATATTTCCTTCCAGTCCCAATTTCTTAGTGTTATTTAAGATGTGTATTGGCTTTTAGCGTTTCTTCGATTGTCGATCACCAGAATTAAGGATTCCTTATATCAAAGCAATCAGGCAACATTCCTAATTTGCTTGTAAAAATGTATAGGTAAAGTTCTGTTTCATTTTGTATAAATTTGAAAGCACTTAGTCCGTACAAATGAATGTAAGAGCTTAGAGGACTCATCGCACTAACAAAACTGACTCCAGAAGGATTGATGGCTGGAATACCGTAGTGTTCGGCAAGTTATATTTCACAAAAGCAAAATGAAAACCAAGAAATTCTAAAGAGCAATTTGGAAAAAGAAAAAAAGGAAACCAGTCTGACAGTATATGCACACACTGCAGGAAAACAATGATTTGCATACAAGTAAAAGGCAATGCTTTTCTTATTTTAACATGGCTAGCGCGGTTCAACATGCTTTGATCTCTTGAGATGTCATATGCCCCCGGATGCTGTACAGAAACCAGGAACTCCTGTTTTGTACTACGTGATATTCTGGGTTTTGAAGAAAATGCTTTGACATGACGGTGTATTCTACAACTACCGTGTCTAAGCTCTGGCGATAATTAAGTACAGGGTGGGGCCTCAAACAACACCGCATCATCACAAATCCACGAGGAATATACGTTCTACATCCAATACTTCGCCGACATATCACGTGTTAGGTAAATACTCCTAGACTTCGCCCCAAATATTTTTGCTTCTTCAATGCCCCAGGTTTTGTCATTTCGACATTTTCTGGTGTTCTCTTCTGGCACTGAAAATCTGTAACCCACTTCTGAGGTTAGGGCGCCTGGAAGGCCGGTTACGCTGCCCCGCTGATATGATGGTTGATGATTATGATAGTGGTGCGTCAGGAGAGTCCTTAATCCTATAATTAATCTGCGGCAAATATGAATGATGGTCATATGATGTTCGGGGACCGTTTGGGCCTTAAAGTTTCCTGACATTTGTCTTACAAGTGAGGAAAACCCAGAAAAAGAAATGTCGCCCAGGAAACTTATCCCGATCAGGGATCGAACCCGGGCCCGCTGCGTGACAAGGCAGCATGCAATCTCGAAACCACAACGGTGGACCTCGCCCACAATAGAGACATAGATCTAAATTAACAGAATTCCCCTTTCAAATTCGAGTATTCACAATAAGAATTACATAATAATAATAATTTTATTTATTTTTATTTAATTAATAAATATGAATTTTCATCAAGTAAACACCAACTCAATTGATTAATAATTTTATTATTTCGGAATTTATCCACAATAAAATGGTTATCCGTCATCCTCAAGAAATTCGCCAGTTCATGCGGTCCCTGAACATTCTCATCTGTAACTTCCAGTTCACTCATATTTCTTCTCACACCGTCCATCCAACGTTCTTTAGGCCTTCCCTTTCATATTTTTCTATCTATGATTCACTTCAAGATCTTAGGGATTTTATAGATGGCATCCTCTTGAGATGTCCATACCATATTAATCAACTCTCTTCAATTGTTCGTAATACATTTCTTTCAACTTTCATAATTTTCCTAAATTCAACATTTGTATTTTTTTTTTCCTAATCTGGACATACGTGATGATCTACTCCAGTAATCAATCACCGTTGCTAATAGCCTGTTATAATAAAAATAAAAAATAAAAAAGATAATAATAATAACGTGACACATTGTGGACCTACTTTTGAAATTCGTGATCGAAGGCGCAAATCAAGTCCCTCCTTATATGACTCAATAGGCCTTTGTTTACTTTTTTCCCGAATCTCATTTCTGTTTGTAATTTTTTTTTTACTGTTTTTAGATATTCAAAGTCTGCTACTTCTTGTAATTTTGCCTTCATTGCTAAATGTACAAGTTATTTTATTTAAGAGTCTACATACTTCAACTCACAATTATTTAGCCTCTCGTTTCCAGTATCTATCCTCCAACCATAATATAAACACTCGATCACAACATAACATCTTGCTTAATATACCGCAATATAGGACATTCCATCACTCCACGTCGTATCATCTCCATTTCTTGCAACAAAATTCCCTACTACAGGACATCAGAGGCTGCCGAATGTTAGAATAATTTAAAAGAAATCAAAAGTTGTACACCGTGTCCCATTCAAACTTCCCGCATTTTAATTAATCATAACTCTCAAAGTATGCGGAATTATGAAATGAGGTTGGTATTAAAAGAAAGAGAAACTCAAATGATTTTTGCTTTCATTGTTGCAGTTAATTCATCTGTCGCATGTTGGACAATAATGATATAAAACAACATGAAGACCCCTCAGCAACGAGCACAAACTGTTTTCTGGTATACAGAGACGAAGTCAATAATTACAGTGCAAAGAAATTACCGGAGAGAATATGGAAGAAATGCACCTGATGGGAAGACCATTAAGGCATGGCTTGAGAAGTTTCTGGCGACTGGAAGCGTTAAAAAAGAATCAGGAGGTGCTCGTACACGTGTTTCAGAAGAAAATATTGAAGAAATTAGAGCAGGATTTCAGAGAAGTCCACAAAAATCAATTCGCCAAGCTTCCCGGCAGTTCAATGTGCCGAGATCAACTGTGCATCGAGTGCTTCATAAGCGGCTTCGTTTGTACCCCTACAAGGTGCAAATTGTTCAACAAATAAAGCCAGATGACAGGCCACGACGACAGGCATTCGCTATTGAAATGCTGGATCGTATTGACAAGGACCCTCAATTTCTTGGAAACGTCTTGTTTTCTGACGAGGCAACGTTCCATGTATCAGGATCTGTTAATCGGCACAATGTAAGGATCTGGGGTACGCAAAATCCACACGTCTACCGTGAATACGTCCGGGATAGCCCAAAAGTAAACGTTTGGTGCGGCCTGATGAAGAACAGGATTATAGGTCACTTTTTCTTCCATGAGAAGTCAATAACTGGTCCGGTATACCAAGACATGTTGGAACAGTTCTTGTACCCCCAAGTAGCTGATCTGCAACCCCAAGTAATCTTTCAGCAAGATGGAGCCCCACCACACTGGAGCCTGGATGTTCGGAATTCACTCAAATAATCCTTCCCAGATAGGTGGATTGGACGCGGCGGACCAATTTGCTGGCCACCACGTTCGCCAGACATCACTCCACTGGACTTCTTCCTCTGGGGGTTTGTAAAAGACCGTGTGTTTGCGACTCCAGTACAAGATCTTCATGATTTACGAACCCGTATCCTTGACACAATTGCAACAGTACCAATGGACATGTTGGACAGAACGTGCACGAAATCGAATACAGACTTGATATTGTTCGTGCTACTAATGGTGCACATATAGATGTGTTTTAGTGCGTAACAATGTGTGGCAATGAAAATTCTTTGAGTTTTTGTTTCGTTTAATACCGGCCTCATTTCATAATTCCGCATACGTTGTTATTATGAAAGATTAAAATGTGGGAGATCTAAATCGGACACCCTGTATTTCCACTGATTTGCCTTCATCATTAGCTCGTGTAATGTGCATATATTAATTGTTGTTTCCCGTTTAATTTATTAAATTAACTATTGTTCTATTATTATTATTATTATTATTATTATTAGTAGTAGTAGTAGTAGTAGTAGTAGTATATTATATTGTGGTATAATATAGACGAATGGAGGAAAATTATAAAACGAAATTGAAGACAAATCATTGGTGCCGGGAAAATGTATCAACATTGTTAAAACCGGAAATGTTATTATTATTATTATATTATTATTATTAATATTATTATTATTATTAATATTATTATTATTATTATTATTATTATTATTATTATTATTATTATTATTATTGTATTACTAGCTAATACCCGGCGTGCGCTTCTACGACTAAATAAATTAAAATTAATGTGTTTTTATGTTTAGTTGAATAACGAAAGGAAAAATAATTATAAATTTATATTTTTTAGAAACCCCGTGCTGTTTACCCGGTGTTGTCCGGGATTCTATTCATCCAAATCTTCTTGGCATAAATGAGCTGAAAGACAAAAATTAATATACTTCTTATGATTAGTTGAATAAGTAAAATGAAAAATAATTATAAATGTATATCGTAATCATATTAAGATTTCCCATGCTGATTACCCGGTGTTGCCCGGGAATCTACTTATCTCGATCTTCTTGGCATAAATGAGCTAATAGGCAAAATTCGTTAATGTGAGTTATCCGTAAAAGAATACTCGACCTGTGCTGCTATGCTTGCACAGGAATCTACGTTTATGTCTCGATCTTCTTGGCATCAATGAAAGACAAAAATGGTTATTGTGAGATATCCGTAAGAGATAAATATATGCTGTCGCGGACTTTTTTGTAGAGCTTTTTGAGATATTCAATTCTACGTACATTAATTTTGTGTATGTTATGGTTTAGGCAGCGTAAGCCATATAAGCGTCAAAAGAGCTACTTTTTTCACGTTTTCCGCTACAAAGGGCGATTTTTGAGGGTGTAGGAGTTGAGTATCACAACTCTCTTATAGCCTATGTTCATCCCAGGAATCTCCTGAACATTTTTCAAAAAGCCCCATCACAATCGGATCAACGGTATGGCCGCGCATAAAGTACGAACGAACGAACTAACAAACAAACATGCATTTTTATATATTATATAAGTGTCCATATATATGAATATGAGTATAGTTTAAGTCTATGGACTACATATTTTATAAACTGATATACTATACCAAAGGAAATTTATAAGTATGCAGACTACTTTTCATCCAACGTCTTTGATAGGTACTCTCATGTCCTACATCACACCTGGATTTATGAAAGAAATAAAGAATGGCTTTTTACCTACGCAAGGAAGGAGAAGGTCGGGAATCTTGCGTAGACTCACTGAACTCCGCTCATATATCAAGGGGACACCGACAGCACGACAAACGAACCGAAGGATACGCATTAATTGAAAGAAGGTGTCAACGCCAATGAAAAGGATTAAAAGGAAGTATAATCCTGCATGAAATAACTGAGCGGCGAATGTTAAATATAGGGTTAACCCAAGGAATAAACCACAGAGGTTTACTAATCGAAGCTACCTAAAGAATCTCCCACTTGATACCTTGTTCATTTTATTCGAAATTGGAGAATGATTCATACAGCATTCATAAATTTAACGATAATTTTGGTCCCGCATCACAATTCAAAATTACAGCATATCTACAGATGTATTGTACGAAAATAAAAAGGCAGGAAATTCCATTGGAAAAAATCTCTTTCAGAAAAAAAAAAAAAAAAAAGGTTATTCGCGTTACAAGGATTAAAAGTGATGTTCTACGGATGAGTTGAAATGTTCATTATTTTTAATAAAAAGTATTAACTTAGACAACCAAAATCCGGTGTCGTTGCCGAGCGGTCAAAGGCATCAGGTCATGGTGCAGAGCTATGGGACATTCGTTGCTTCGAGTTCTCAAGAGTGAAATGTTCTAATGGGATTACGGCCAGTATGGGACAGGTACCCACCACTATCATGAGGAATTTGGGTAGCTATAAGTTGAAAAACCCAGCTAAGCCTATAACTTCACTGATTTTTACTGCTAAAAAATTATACCCAACATATGCACATCCTCCGACAAAAAAAATGAGTCATCTCTTGAACGCACATTTCTTCTAAGTCATTCTCGGAACTGCGCTGGGTTCAAACTAGGAAACTAGTCATAATTGTGCAGTCCCCGAGCTACTGTGTTATGTGGCATGAACTGAAGACTCTTCTACGTGCCCCGATAGCTCAGCGGTAAAGCACGCTGTCACTGGTTCAGTTAATGAAGATCGCAGGTTCGCGTCTTCAATTACGCAGTTTTTTTTTCGTGATATTTGTATTAAAACGTTTTATGAATTAAATACATTTTATTTCGACATTTGAATTAATCTATTCTTTTTAAATTCATAATTTTTTTATACCGCTGAGGTTATAACAATGTTAAATTATATATTTTTACACGCTTTATATTAGCTTGACCTGTATCTGTCTATGTAACGAACCTGTATCTATGTAACGGAAACTTTGAACACGATTTTCATCCACTTAAACACATTGGATCGACTTGAAACTTTGTATACTTGTAAAGGACCCATGACAATACAATAATTTCATTATTTTTTTTTAAATCCTGGCCACAATCATCGGAAAATCAAAAAAAGTAAAAACCTGTGTAATAGGCTGCGGACTTATCGACTTTTTAGTCAATCGTTGTAAGAGCTCAGTTAGTAGAGCGGTGGACTGTAGTGGTATATAATTTCAGCAATCAATAGGTCGCTGGTTCAAATCCGGGCCGGAGGTTTTTTTTTAGAAAAGTATTAAGCAATTAAAATTTCATGGGATTCCGGTTTATGGCAATCAATTAAACTAAAAATTTAAAAAAATAAATAATAGTTTAAAAAACTGAAACAACACGCATTATTAGATAACCAAACTAAAAAATAAAAAAAATAAATAATAGTTTAAAAAACTAAAACAACACGCTTTATTAGAAAACCAAACTAAAAAATAAAAATAATAATTTTAATTTCCAACACTCTTGAGGAAAAAAAATTAAAGTGGTCAACAAAAAAATCATCTCTAACACATCTAGAATAAAACTAGAGTTATCTACAAAAAAAATAATTTTACCGTCAAAAGCGTTGGGTGATTTTTATGGTTTTTACGTTTTCTTCTTATAGACTTTACTTTTACCAATATATGTTTATTATCAAATATAAGTATTAATTGATATAGAGCACCCCGCGCTTTTGATATTAAAATTATTGTATTTGTAGATAACTCTAGTTTTATTCTAGATGTGTTGGAGATTTTTTTTTGTTGACCACTTTAATTTTATCCCAAGCGTTTTGAAAAATAAAACTATTTTTAATTTTTTAGTTCGGTTTTCTAATAAAGCGTGTTGTTTTAGCTTGTTTAAACTACTGTTTATTTTTACCTTGTATACTATCGCCTTCCTCAACTATCCAAAATTTTCGTTGATTTCACTCTAGGCTTTTCGATGGAGTTGTTGTAGTAGTATTGAATTAACTGTATGTAATAGAGGGTTTTGCTTATTAGGCACATTTTCGTTGAGAATGTTTGTATTCTTGGCCTTCTTGATAATTTCGATTTCTTGTAAAATGTTAATTTTGTGTCTGTTGTTTTCTCTGTGTATAATTTAATGGTATTATCGATATTGTTGAAACTGTGAACTCTGAAATATGTTTAGCGAAATTTGATTTCATTGTTAAAGGAGAAGGCAAATCAAATTTCGCTGTTCACCAGGTTGAATTCAATCGAAAATGTATGGGCTAAGATGAAAATAAAGATGCACAAAAAACGAAAGATGGCTTATGGGCACAAATTCGAGACGCCTGGGATCCTCTAGCCGATCAAATATAAAATTAAATATGAAACTATATTACAGGTGAAATGCTACCCTAACTTTCAGTAAAAAAAAAAAAGTAGAACGGGAATCGAACCCGTCAGGTTACGAACGCAGATGTTGTGTGTTAAAACGCTCGACCACGAAAACACACAAAGGCAATCTCTCTCTTTTTTGTTACTTGAGTGTGCACTACGTTAACTAGCAAACACCACAGTACAATTACTGAAAACGTGTTAATGCGAATAAGGCATCTGCGAGTGCTCACGAAGTTCCCCGATCGGTTGATAGAATCAAGAGATGACTCATTTTTTTGTCTAAGGGTGTAAGATGCTCCATGTAGGTCAATATTTTATTTTTTCCAATGCCATCACATTGTCATTTCGACATTCTAGTATTCTCTCCGGGAATGGCGTTATTGTAATCCACTTCTGAGGTTGGGGCACCTGGAAGGCGGAGTTACGCTGCCCCGATGATATATGATAGGTGATGATGATGGTAATGATGCGCCAGGAGAAACCTTAATCCTAAATTTAATTAATATGTTAATGGTGACTATTTAACCTATGGCCCAAATGGGAGTCAATGACCAATCACATTTCAATGATTTTTTTATTTACAACCAATCAAAGTCGTGTTTCGCCTCGAATTTATCAACTAAAGTTTATCATATTAAAGAGTATACTGCCTTTCCAACATTCCGAATAGGTCATAGCATTATTTTGCAGTGACTGACTCCGTAAGAAATACGGCTAGCAGATTGTATATATAGTGCATGAATGTCAGCTCATAGTGCATGCAGGAGATAATATAAAAACATTTGTAGCAATTGATTATACCACAAAAAAGAAACCACTGTTTGCACTTTCTTAAACGAATTATTTTCCCGGAAATGACGTTGCAGAAAAATATAATTGACTTATTTACATCATAGGACATTAGAAATTAATTAATACCTTTATAGCGGTAGTAGTATTCAAATGTTCTGAAGTTCTTGATTTGTCATCATTCGCTTGTTAATACCTATAATTTTTGGGTATAAATTTCTCCACGAGGGTGCATTCTTACAATATTGCGATCCTTTGGCAATAAATAATATGATCTGGTTGCAGTGATGAACAAAAGAAGTAAATTAAGGGTACCAATCGTTTCTCATTTGTTTTCAAACATCGCCGTTTACATTCAATATATAGATATTTTAAAATAAGTGTACGCCGTACCGTAGTGTTTAAGGCACTGCGCTACAAGTCGGAAGGTCGAGGGTTCAAGTCCCGGTGGGGTCAGGATTTTTAAACTGACCCAAACCTTCTGGCGGCACTATGGCCCTGGGGTCGACTCAGCCTCTAACGGAAATGAGTACCAGACGCTTGTTCTGGGGGTAAAGGCGGCCGTCACGCAGGGCTGACAACCCGGCTGATTTCAAGTGCCGATTGTCCAGAAAAAGTGGGAGCCTTAACCTCCTACTACCCCAAGGGCCTCCCTAGGCCTGTAGTGGGATTACTTTACTATAATTAAATAATGATTTGTGAGTAAACAGCTAATTTTATTCGTTAAATAGTCTTAACAAATGCCACTCTTGATTTCAAAATTCTCATAAGTAATGCCACGAGTGATTTCCAACTTATCGATAAATTCACGACTCACGAAGTGAGGAGTGAATTTATCTAGAGAATTTGGAAATCAAGAGTGGCATTAGTTAGGACTATTTAACGAATAAAATTAAGCTGTTTTACTCACAAATCATTATTTAACTATAGCTATTTTAAAATATTTATATATTTAATGTAAACGGCGATTTTACTCACAAATCATTATTTAACTATAGCTATTTTAAAATATTTATATATTTAATGTAAACGGCGATGTTTGAAAACAAATGAAAAACGATAGGTACGCTTCATATGCTTCTTTTGTTTATCACTGCAACCAGATCATACTATTTATTGCCAAAGGAACGCAATATTGTAAGAATGCTCTCTAGTGAAGAAAAAATGAAACACATCAAACTGTATATTAATTCATTTCTGATGTCGTATGATGTAAATATGACAATTATATTTTTCTGGATTGTTACCTGGGAAAAAATACATTTAAGAAAGTGCAAACAGTGGTTTCTTTTTTTGGTGGTATAATAAATTGCTACAAATGTTTTTATATTAACTCCCGCATGCGGCATGTGTTGACATTCTTGCACTATATACAATCTGGTAGCAGTATTTCTCACAGGCTCAGTCACTGCAAAACAATGGTCAGACCTGTTCAGAATATTAAAAAGGAGGAGATTTCTTTAATATAGTAATTATGACACTGATAAATATTTCGTGAAACACGACTCTGATTGGTTGTAAAACAGAAATCATTGAAACGTGATTGGTCATTGACTCCCATTTGGGGCATGAGTTAAATAGTCTATATAAATTCACTCCTCACTTCGTGAGTCGTGAATTTATCGATAATTTGGAAATCACTCGTGGCATTACTTATGATAATGATGGCCAGATGATAAATAAATAACTAAAGCAACAGTGTGAATTTTAAACTGAAATTAATTAAGGGGAATGAACTTTTAAAGAAACAGATCATATTATGTGCAAAATGAATAACGAATTAATTTCACATTTTTATAAAAACACGATTTAAAGAACTGATTTATTTCAACACTAATCCAAAAGGCGGGAGCCAAAGAGGTAATACGTGGTCTCAGGGTGGATTGTTGACACCTCTCATCAGGGTCATTCCATCTCAAATGGACTAGTGCCCCACGCTCAACATGTACAATTTCGCTGAAACTTGGTGTAGGTATGGAACCTCTTTAGAAATGAATCTCTGCAAAATTTCAAATCATAATATCAAGTGTTTGGGAAACTATGGCCTTTCATATGGAGGCCTGTTTGATGAATCCATCAAGAAACCGAACAACATTCAATTTTTAACTCTTTGTTACTACAAGGCAAATGAAACTATGGACCTCTTATTTCTATGTATTTCACAACTTTTTGACCTAAATCTACGAAACGTAGTCCGACGAAAAGAAGTCCACTTTAAGAGTCACCAGCGTGGATCAAAGTGCTTTACAAAATCTGTCATATCAAATTTTAGTCCTTCTTTAGGGTCACATATCTCAAGAACAAAAAACAAACTGAGACTAATATTTAGTACATTTGTTAATAGTGGTTGAGACAGTGCACTGCCCAAATATCTTTATTCATAGCCACGTATCTAGGATTATACAAGATCATAAACATGGTGCCAAATATGCAATTGTGAAAAGTGAGCAATATTCAAGCTCAAATAACGTGAAATACGTCATCTCGAATGTCTTCTTTAGTGCCATTAGAAAGAGCACATCGTCATCTACTAGAATCAACTTATTTCATTTTTTATCCCATTTTATTATGGGATGAAAATTAAGATGCCAAATATGCAATTGTTAAAAGAGAGCTATGTTCAAGCTCAAATAACGTGAATTATGTCATCTCAAATGTTGTTTTCTTTAGTACCATTAGAAAGAGCACATCCGCATCTACTAGAATCACTTATTTCAATTTTGAGCCCATTCAATTATGGGATGAAAATTAAGATGCCAAATATGTAATTGTTAAAAGTGAGCTATGTTCAAGCTCAAATAACATGAAATACGCCATCTCAAATGTTGTTTTCTTTAGGGCCATTAGAAAAAGCACATCGTCATCTACTAGAATCAACTTATTTCATTTTTGAGCCCATTCTATTATGGGATGAAAAGTAAGGTGCCAAATATGCAATTGTTAAAAGAGAGCTATGTTCAAGCTCAAATAACGTGAATTATGTCATCTCAAATGTTTTCTTTAGTATCATTAGAAAGAGCACATCTGCATCTACTAGAATCACTTATTTGAATTTTGAGCCCATTCAATTATGGGATGAAAAGTAAGATGCCAAATATGCAATTGTTAAAAGTTAGCTATGTTCAAGCTGACTTGAAATATACTGTTCAAAATTTTTCTAAAGGGTCTTTTGGGTATTTTACAAGTACCTGAACCCCAAGCGTATCGATAAATTGACATTTGGGCCCTTCTGAACGGCTATTATTCCAACTGGAAATTATGTCTGCACTATTTAGGCCTATGCTATTAACATCGCTATGTGATCTCCCTTCCAGCTCTACAACTTCCTCAAACTTCACTAATAATATTATTTGCGTCGTCAGTTGATCCTTCTATTGAAACATCACTGAAAAACTTGCATCTAACTAACTAACTCACTGACACTATCGAAACCGTAGGTTCATAAGCTCTTTACACATCCCTATCCTGAGCTAATGTTTTCTAATCATTCCCTGTATAATCTAATTCCTTAAAATCATGGTTAATGTTATTCTCTCACCTCATTTTTGGTCTGGACGTTTTCCCCCTGGTTTTCCTACAATAAGGTTCCATGCACACCTTTCATTCCCCATGAAAAAACTGACATCACTGTCATTAATTCCATAATCAGAAATATTTTCAATTAAATCGAAATCGATAGATTCTCTTAGATCACGCTGTTTTTCCTAGCCGGCATCATGAATTCCAAACAATATATATGCAATTTAACTAGTCGGACTCCGACAACACATAACGGTAAAGAACTACTGAAAACTGATAAAAGATGTTTCACAATACACAATACCTTACAATAGTCAGGAAAACAAAGTCATTCTACCCCTCCACAAGCTACATATTTTGGTCTAGACTTGCTAGAAATCCCGATGTAATATTCCGCCATTGCTACTGTGAGTGGTAGCGGTGAAAAATTAAAGCGCCACTTGAGTAAGTCGCATTATTTGACAGTGTGGTGGACAACAAGTAATTTCTCATTAAGTTCAAGCTTACTTTTCATCCTATAATTGAATGGGCTCAAAAATGAAATTAGTTGATTCTAGTAGATGAAGATGTGCTCTTTCTAATGGTACTAAAGAAAACATTCGAGATGACGTATTTCACGTTATTTGAGCTTGAATATTGCTCACTTTTCACAATTGCATATTTGGCACCATATTTATGATCTAGTATAATCCTAGATAAGTGGCTATGAATAAAGATATTTGTGCAGTGCACTGTCCCAACCACTATTAACAAATGTACTAAATATTAGTCTCAGTGTGTTTTTTGTTCTTGAGATATGTGACCCTAAAGAAGGACTAAAATTTGATATGACAGATTTTGTTAAGCACTTTGATCCACGCTGGTGACTCTTAAAGTGGACTTCTTTTCGTTGGACTACGTTTCGTAGATTTAGGATAAAAAGTTGTGAAAGACATAGAAATAAGAGGTCCATAGTTTCATTTGCCTTGTAGTAACAAAGAGTTAAAAATTGAATGTTGTTCGGTTTCTTGATGGATTCATCAAAGAGGCCTCCATATGAAAGTCATAGTTTCCCAAACACTTGATATTATGATTTGAAATTTTGCATAGGTTCATTTCTAAAGAGGTTCCATACCTACACCAAGTTTCAGGAAAATTGGTGATGGTCAGCGTAGACGACATTAAAAATTAGACCACTTGAGATGGAATGACCCATCTTCATTATCATCAACTTCACGGTATAGGCTCTCTGGTCAGTTCCGGTTCTTCATTTCACCGCCTTCTTGGTATTCCTTGGGATCTCTTACCTACAAGTTCATATTTCCAAGGTCTTTGGGGTATTCGGCTCTCTTCTATTCTATCTAGATGTTGAAATAGGATGATTTTTAAAAGTTGTGAACCAGTTAGCTATCTTCTAATCATGCGCAGTGTCATCTTTGTTTTGTCTTAGAACTACCTGTGCGCCATTAATAATAATTTCAAAGGCTGTACACCTGAAGAAGAAAAACGGCGGCTTATAACAAGAGGCTCGTGAATTTATTAATAACATCAATATTATGCATGACATTATAACAGCGAAATAACTAGACTTAGGTCTACTTCTGGTGCCAGTCTCAATGGGGAAATCAATTTTCTCAATAATTTGGGCCAACAAGGGATCAGAATCGTAAAAAATTGTTCAGAAAAATAGCTATCCAAAAAGTGCGGTAGGCCTATTTAAAAAAATAGTGTTAAAATAAGTTTAAGATTAAATCTATAAATGTAATTGCAAAAAATAAATTCGAAATATTTCCTAAAATTAATTATGGAAAAGAATACAAGTATTTGAAAATAAAGTTCTTAGGAAAATGTTTGGACCAATGAGAGATAGACACACGGGCGAATGGAGAAGGCAACATAACAGCAAGCTACATGATCTTCAAGGAAACCTAATATAATAAGAAGAGTTAACTCTCGTAGGCTGGGATGGTAAGGGAATGTGGCACGAATGGGGAATGAAAGAGGGGCTTGGAAACTTCTTTTAGGAAAACCAAATAGAAAACGCCCAGTTGGTAGACCAAGGATAAGGTGGGAGAATAACATAAACCATTATTTGAGAGAAGTAGATTACGCACGGGATAACTGAAAAATATTAGCTCTGGATAGGGATGTATGGAGAGCTTATGTCAGTGCGGCCATGCACCTATGGGTTCGATGGTGCCAGTGAGTTAGTTATATATACCCATACATTTAATTATCGATATTTAATTATGAAGTAATAGATTATATTTTAACATTTTGTTTCCCCAAACATGGCACGCTGGACTTGTTCTACTCATGCACACATGTGAATGTGAAGCCAGCAACAGGCAGTTAGACCATTAGACGTCTAGTCTCTCGCACCATGGGGTATTTTATTGGATAAAACACGGATAATGTACATTTGGGAAAGAAAAGAGACGGCTTATGCCAAAAGATGAAATTATATCATACGAATTCAACATGAAACGAGGCGAAATCATCAAGTGGGGAGGGAAGCAACTCCCTAACAGAATACATTCATAAGATATAAAGTTGCAAGGGAAGTTCTGTTGTTGAATGGACAATGCACACAATCACTTAATTCCTTTTCATTCCCCAACTGCTGCACATTCAGCGTTAATTCATATCCCAGTTGTTAAAGAGTCGAATATCAAGAGCATGAACCTAACCATTTCCGGATCTATTTTGCTAATCTCCAATTCCCCGGTACAGCAGTAATTGTTAAGCATGCACAAAAACTCCTAAGTAACCTTCCGACAGGTTGAAATGTGTGCTGTCAAGGCAATAGTAGCCTCTATTCATATGCATTAATATTGTGTAAAAGATGACAATACCGCTTAGGTCGCTTGTATTATATTCAAAACAGTCGGTGTATTAAATGTAGCTATAGCTCTTCCGAGCGAAGTTCCAGTTGTAATGTAAACAAACCAAATGTATGGTCGAATAATTATTTTACCTTTAAGCGTGTAAGAAAATATAGTTCGCTTTCTAACACTCGAAATAAATAAAAAAAATAAAATGATGTATTATCTAGCACATGTCCATATAAGTTATATGGGAGAATCTTAAAATATATACTTACAATTAATGGGTTATTTTAGGAAGTAATATTTTGAGGTTCTTTTAATCAAGTTGTTTTGAGTCTGTAATATTGAGGTAAGATATTACAGACTCAAAAATTCTTGATATAATTAGTCATACTATTTTAACAGATTAAATAAATAAGCATTTCATTGTTTAATTATTACGTACGCACAATGCAGAATACGTTGGGACTTCTTGTTTAAAATTGTCGCTTTCTGTAGAATTTCTTAAAATACTGGAAAAGAAATAATTTGAAAAGCGGAAAAAACAAATTCTTTTGAATGTTTTCAAACAGTTTTGTGAAAAATATCCTCCATTAGCAAATGAGAAAATTACAGCAGAATTTGCATGTGAATGAGAATGGAGCATAAATTCTGTTGGTAATGAAATGCCAAATAAAGGGTATCTGAAAAAAAAACATAAATGGCTGATTAGGTAAAGCCCATACATTTTTTGTCATAAATAAATAAATAAATAAGAAATGGAGGAAGTTCCTAATTATTGGTACCATCTTACCTTGTATTCAGTCTTATTTCCCGTTAAATTCGATGCTGCCTAAAAGCAATGTTTCTATCGATGACAGCTCTCTACACAATTCACCCATATGGCGGATAAAAGTGGCATCACGGTTCCTCCAAAATAGACGGAGTCGGCGAAGTAATACCTTATGCAAGTTTGTCTACAGTACAACTGGAACTTAGCTCGGATATAGTATATAATAACATTCAAATCAAATGAGCCGGCTATGTATTTTTATTTTATAATCACAACATTGCGTATGTTCGTCAAAGCCTTAATTTCGACAGAATTACGAACTAACCTGGTTACTATAACTCATCGCCATTATCGAATCCGAAGGTCCATGGCCGCGCGGATATATGTTTTCCATACAACTCTATAATCGTAGTTAATAGTTCCCAATCATTATTACCTGTGTAATGAACCTCCCTCAGCTCAAAGTGAATGTTATTCTGCCACCTCATTCTTGATCTGCCCTACTGGGCGCGTTGGCCTCTAGTTTTCCTACAAGAAGTTTCCAAGCCTTTCATTCCCCAATCGTGTCACAACTCTTCTTATTACATCTGGGCACATAAAGATCATACAGCTCACTGTTATGTAGTTTGTCCATTCACTTGTATATTAATTTTCCTATGTGGTAAACCAGATTTAATAAAATCAATTAAGTCTCGTAAACTGCGATGGACAGGAGTTTCCATAACCCTATTTCATTCCCTATTCGTGTCATATGGTCTGCCCATCGCAGTCAACGAATGAGGAATTATTTTTTTATCTCTTGATTTACCCCTGTGGAACCCATAGCCCTACTTCGAATACAATTATTGAGAAAAAGTGGGTTTTAAGGGGTAGTGACGTTCAACGAAACCTCTCCTACCCAACGCACATCCTCACCTTATCGTGATATAGCCCGTTTTAACAAACGAGGCTCTGAGAATCGAGTCACGGCGGTTTAACCGTCCCATCGGGTATTGAGCAAATGCGGTACCCTAATGTCTATCTAAAGACCAAAAGGTAGTAGCCCTACCACTGGAATATTTAGCGTCGGCCAGTAACCCGTCCTAAGGATTCTCAACTTTACTTGCGAGTCTCAACACGAAGAAATCAAGACATCTTAGAAGAATTACACGTGGAACCCATAGAAAACAAAATTTCTGGTTATAAGTCAAGATGGATGCGACATGTTCATCGAATGGAGGATCACAGAATACCCAAACAAATGTTAAACTATCAACCTACAGGAAGAAGCAGACCAGGACGTCCATCCAAAAGACTTTTGGATGGTGTTTCTATTGAGGCCGAAACACATCAAATGGCCTAAATTCGTAAATGGATGATGATTGAGAAAAAGTACGAATGGGGGAGATTTTTCAGAAATTACAAATAAATTAATTCTGAATGATGTTCTTCTTCTTGTTTGTTGTTATTTGGCCTTAACCCCCTCTGTGGCCTTCTTCCATCCTTCTCTATCCATCGCTAACTCCCTCTAATTATTTATTCCAAGTCCCTCCATGTCTGCTTGCACACAATTCCACCATCTTGTTCTTAGTCTTTCTCTTAATCAGATTTCGTTTGGATTGTTGTTGAAGACAATCTTTACTTTCCTTGCGGTTTCCATCCTTGTGATATGTCCTATCCATCTCAATCTTTGACATCTTATACGTGTCTCCAAATCCAATTCCTTATACAATTCATATATCTGCATCTCCATCCGTCCTCTGTTTCAATTGCTCCGAAAATCCTTCTCAAGATTTTCCTTTCAAATTCTGCTAGTTGTTAGCATGTATTTTTGTTTAAAACCCATGTTTCAGTATCATATGTTATAATGGGTCCATATATTATAATTATAGTTTCATAAATCTCAATTTTGATTTCTCTAGATATGATTTTGGAATGAAGATATATAACAAGTGATAAACATTCTTAAAGCTAAATGTACCCTTATTAACATAATAAATTGCAGTAACGTCAGTTAATTACAAACAGAGATACAATTTTTTAGTAATGAGTTGTATTTAACTCCTTATCCTTAACATTAAGGTAACTTACTGAAAGTCTTAGCATTAAAAAAAATTAAATTAGTTGAAATTGAGTTAAGACAGGAAGAACCCTCACTCTAAAAAGCCCTGCTTCCTAATAGAAAATAAACAGAATAACTTAAAAAATCCACATAGTGCTGGCGATTCTATACAACCTAAGATCGGTGTACTTTAAAGAAGGTATGTTTAAGTATATGCGTATTTGCTTGTATCTACGTATGTACAAGTAAACACAATGTCTTGACAATGTCTTCTGTTTAGCAATGAATTACAATTTATGTGACAACTACTACAGTATTGACCTTATGAAATGTTCACCCTTGAATCCAATCGAAGCATAGGGTTTCCTGGAAATCCTGATAAATGCCTTTTTATTCACAATGCCACTTTCCAGAGTGTCACACTAAATCAAATTGTTTATAAATGCGGTACCTCTCAGCTTCAATAAAATGATGTAATGAATAAATAAATAAATAACGACATTAAATTAACAAGAAGTTATATTAAAGGATAAGGAGAAAACAAAGTAATGAAAATCGCAAAAGTTCAAGAGTAAATAGAACCATTTTATATATATACCATGATAGGATTCAACTGGAACGTATAAATATGAACATAGATGTGCATCTATGACACATTGTTCAACAGAGCGGCGAAGCAATATTTCCTACCACGATGCCGAAGCTGTTAAGAATTATATAAGCATGGCCTCGAAATGATGCAATATGCTTGCAGTGAAGGATGGCCAAAGTGAATAATTTACGTATACTTTACAACTTAACGAAAGTCCATCATGCAGGAACTGCTGCGTAAACTAAGCGAATACCTCAACAAGTCGAATTTATGGTCCGATTTTAGTTGTTCACGGAATATATATTATTTTTTTGTTAATGAAAGTGTATAGCATAAACTTACATTGCAACAAAGTAAACTTGGTGGTAGCTGGAATCAAATTAAAGGATCCCTTTCAGAACTTCAAAGAATAAACATTCCTCTTCATAAGTTTACAAAACTTATATTTTAACGACTTTTTTTAAATTTCGGGTTTCAGGCAAACCTCCACTCATAATGAGTGGATTTAGCTTATTTTTTGAGAATACCTTCCTCGTTTTAATTAAATGGCATACCATGACTTTTGGTGCGAAAAATCGAAAATTACTACCGCTAGAGCGAATTAAAATTTTCGTTTCAGGTGAACTCCTAATTATCCGTATCTGCTGGTTAACATACTCGACTTTACTATTTTAATTCATTGCTATGCCGAATTTGGCTATAAAAAAACAAAAACTGCTCTACTCTAGAGCACACACACACACACACACACACACACACACACATATATATATATATATATATATATTATATATATTTTTTTTTTTTTTGACATTTGGCAATGAAGGCAAATATGATATGAAAAGAAAAAGGAATGCTTGAGTCGGGATTTGAATTCGAGTCTCTAAAGTCTGTACCTTTAGCGCTCTAACCAACTGAGCTACCCAAGAATTCCAATACAAGCATACAATTTTCTTATACATGTAGTATTCTCAATTCACACAAGAGGTAGCGGAAATTTGTTCCAACTGCCATCTCGCGGCTAACATAACAGTTAAGCAATTTTTTAAAAGAGAATATTTACTTTATAGCAGTAACGCTTGTATATCTAGATATTATAGAAAATATCTTTTGACATTTGGCAATTGAAGGCAATTATGATATGAAAGAAAAAAAAAAGAAAAAAAATGTCAAAATATATTTATAATATCTATGTCTACAAGCGTTACTGCTATAAAGTAAATATTCTCTTTAAAAATTTGCTTAACTGTTATGTTAGCCGCGAGATGGCAGTTGGAACAAATTTCCGCTACCTCTTGTGTGAATTCAGAATACTACATGTATAAGAAAATTGTATGCTTGTATTGGAATTCTTGGGTAGCTCAGTTGGTTAGAGCGCTAAAGGTACAGACTTTAGAGACTCGAGTTCAAATCCCGACTCAAGCATTCTTTTTTCTTTTCATTCATATATGAATTAAAATAGTGAAGTCGAGTATGTTAACCAGCAGATTCGGATAATTAGGAGTTCACCTGAAACGAAAATTTAAAACTAGCTCTAGCGGTAGTAATTTTCGATTATTTATTTGTATATCTGTATGTATATATATATATATATATATCTGTATAGATATTATAAATATATTTTTGACATTTGGCAATGAAGGCAAATATGATATGAAAAGAAAAATGAATGCTTGAGTCGGGATTCGAACTCGAGTTCGAATCCCGACTCAAGCATTCATTTTTCTTTTCATATCATATATCTGTATGTATATATATATGTGTGTGTGTGTGTGTGTGTGTGTGTGTGTGTGTGTGTGTGTGTGTGTGTGTGTGTGTGTGTGTGTGTGTGTTGTGTGTGTGTGTGCACCATTGCCGAGTTGTTTAAGGCGTCATGCCTTGATCCAGAACAACGGGACTTGACTGGTTAGAGTCTTCATAAGGGAAGAAATTCTCTCATGGAATTTCCGCCAGTATGGGACCGGTGCCCAACCACCTTTGTAAAGATTTTCGGTAGCTACAATAAGTAACATTTCTGGATTGAGAAAATAACGGGTGGGGAAATCTACATGCTGACTACATGTGCACCCATATACTGGCAAAATGATCGTACACCTCTGTAAATGACACGTGTGTATGAAGTCAGCAGCCAAGGACCTTCTAGGACTGTCGTATCATGGAATTCATATATAGTCTAGGTCTCTATATATGTGTGGTCATTTTCGGTACCTACTAGATAGGATCGATGAGGGTATGTAGTGTTTTTCAACAATATTTTCAAGAGAATGAACTCAATAGATGCATTCCTTCGGAAATATTCTAATAACGTAGAAAGGCCTAGTAATTAATGTTCGATACTGACCACGTAACAAATGTTTCATTGCATCGCACAGGTAAGCATTTCCACTCACTCGAGTTCAGTTGCGCATCCTGTATAAACATACGAATACCTAGGAAGATAGATTTTTAACTGAGCCAGCAAAGCTAATAATATTTACTATCAACTTAGTGTAACAATATTTGAAAAGATAGAAACATCACAGAAAACTAAAATATATGTGTATAAAACAAAAGTTTTTCAATCTGTAGGTCGTGGCTCCTACGGACGACGCAGTCTTTCCATAGGGGTACAGCGATAGATTACCAAAATTAATATTTTACATTTGATTTAAATAAAACAAAAGCATCGAATATTGCTTAATCATCGGTTAATGTAATAAAATAAAATAATCGTATCTATTTGTGTCAAAATTTACGTTTATTTACCCTTAGATTTATGTCAGATATCCTGTAATAAAAGATCCACGAGAAGGGAACTGTGAATCCAGAAAATAAAATAAAATAAAAAAACACTGATATAAAATAGTAATCGAGTCAAAATTTTATAGAGGAAAATCCTGGCCAATAAGAAATCAAATGACATAACCTAACATAAAAAAACTTCTGGCGCGACAGGCCTACAAGGCTCTTAGCCTATCAGCCGGCTGCTGGCCTCACATCCACATGTGTCAATCACATAGGTAGATGATCATCCAGCCAGTATTGGGGTGACATGTGGTCAGCATGTCGAGTCCCCCAGCCGTTATAGCTGATTTTCTCAACCTGGAGCCGCTACTTATTGTAGCTACACAAATGCCTCACGATGCTGGGTGGGCACCGGTCCCATACTGGCCGAAATACCATGAGAAAATTTCTTCCCCCATGGAGACTCGAACCAGCCAAGTCCCGTAGCTCTGCGCCAAGGCTTCCTGCCTCAACCACTCGGCTACGGCGCGGGACTATAACCTAACATAACTGGAGAGAAAAATATGCACCTGTATCAGAATCTGATCCCATGATCTCCGGCTTTACTCGGTAGCTCAATGGTAGAGCGCCAGTGCGTAAAGCTGTAGATATTGGGTTCAAAACCCGGCCCAAGTACATATTTTTCCATCTAGTTTTGTTAACCATTATCTACAAATGGCTTGTCTGGAAACATTTCATTTCCATATAAAGAACGTAACTGTTGTGTAGATGAAAAATTATAGAACAAAACAGCGAAGACAAAAAGTAATAGAATGAGGAATGAAAGTGCCAGAGGGGATTAAAGCAGATATCAATTAATCGATCAATTTTGGACTACTTCAAATTGTAGTCAGTTTTGTTATCTCACTCACAAAGAACCTCCACAACTTCCTCTTGTTCGCTTCTCTTCAATGGCCTTCTACCCAACGCTCTATAGGTGTACTTGTGGCATCGATGACCTTTGCAGGCGTCATGGCCCGTTTCTTAGGGTGTTTATATTTGGACCTAGGAGAGATATTTCTCTCTCTAGTTTAGTAGAAACCCGTGTCAGATCATGAAGTACCCGGTCTTCCCAAAGTACGTTTTGTCCGTCCAATGGTCTTTTAACCCGTGGATAATTTTCCACAGCCATTTTTTATAGCCATGTGTACTTTTGACGTAGTATACGACCAAGCCATCTTAATGTGTCTAAGTGTATCTTGTAAGATACATTGCTAAATTATGTATTGATTAAATTGTATGGTATACACTACGACGCTGCAAACGTGGCTGTTACTAGGATCAATTTTTAATTTGGGGTTTCAGGTAAACCCTTATTTGTAATTGTGGGATTTCGCTGATTTTTGTAAAATATCTTCTTCGGTTTTTTAATAATATATACTGAGTTTCGTTCTGAAACATCGAAATTACGACCGCTACAACGATTTTTAAATCTTCATTTCTGATGAACTTCTACATCTAATTGATGAATTGATAGTTAACGAATTCGGCTCCTACTTTTTTTAACTAATTACTATATGCCAAGTTTAGTTTTGATAAAACAAAAATTACGGTCACTAGAGTTTTAACGGACACATAGATATGTAGTATATATATATATATATATATATATATATATATATATATAGAGGTCACTGTCATTCCTTCGGAATTCGTTAAAATGCCAAATGAATTAGAATAATAGAATAATTATGTAATACGTTTCTATACGTACTGTAATGGCCTACATAACACACACACACACACATATATATATATATATATATATATATATATATATATATATATACGTATGGTATATACATAAGCGCATACATATACTGAAATATACAAAGTTACATTTTCCGCAAAATAAAGTATACAAAGTAAACAGACATTTAAAATAAAAAAATACGTTAATTAATTTCATTCTATATACTCTATTTCATTCATTCATAGTGTTCTGCTCAAGAGCAGGTCTTTCACTGCAAACTCAGCATTCTCCACTCTTTCCTTAACTCAGCTTTCCTTTTTGTATCTGCATACAAACCATTTATTTTAATACTGTCTATCATCTAATGTCTTTTTATGCCTCTAATTTTCTTTCCGTTGATCATTCCTTCTAGAGCATCCTTCAGCAGGCAGTTTCTTCTTAGTCTGTGGCCAATCCAATTTCTTTTCCTCTTCTTTATGAGTTCCAGCATTGTTCTTCTTTCACCCACTCTGTCTAGCACATCTTTATTTCTTACTTTGTCTGTCCATTTTATATGTTCTATTCTTCTCCATATTCACATCTCTTAAGATATCGAATTTGCGATTTGGAATTTTATAAGAAAAACATAACTCGTTTAACAATTATATGTGGGCTATTATCTTTTTTCAATTTATATTGTAGTTAATGTGTCAACTTGAAAATTAATACAATTGAAAAGAATACTTCTAAAAATAAGTTAAAATTTATAGGAATGTATGAAACAATTTTATGTTACAATACCGACTTCTCAGATTTTTTATTCCTCAAAATGAATCAGGTGACAGTAATTAGAAATGGGTACAATTCCATCCATCTTAGTTGTTTAAGGGTTAACTCTTTTATAATTGACGTTGATACTGTGCCCACCACGTCAAACATAGGTTTTGTTTATTTTTTATTAGAAATTTCTGTACAATACAGTAGCTTTCCTGCATTCCATTGTAAATGTACTCCTCCATATATCCCTATTCCCTGCATCACTCTTTGTTAATCCTCTCGACACCAAACTCCTATGCACTTCTTGAACCCACTGTGCTTTTGGTCTCCCCTTTCTTCTGTTGTCATCCGCTTCAAAATGTAGTATCATCTTAGGTATCCTGTCATTTGACATCCTCTTTACGCGGCCAAACCATTTCAGTTTTCTCCATCCAACATTTCTCTGAATTTAGTGTTACTAATTTTCACTTTTCTTGAATTTCTAGAAGCCCTCCTCCAGAAGCAATTTAAAAAACACGAGATTATAACTTTATTTCATATTTTCCGGGACATTAAAAAGTTCGGATGGTCTCCAAAAATTCCCCGTATTCCCACAATGCTGAACTGCGACGAATTATTCAAATTTATTTTTGAGAAAAAGGCAATATTAGTCTCGAAAATAGAGAATATGTAGCCCTAATAATTCATATTCGAAATCATAAAATTGATATTAATTAGCAAAATATGAATTTCAGACATAGTTAAACTCTTTCATATGATACACCACCTTTTCATAATTGGTTTTTATTTATCCCTTCAGGAAGAAAGGTATAAAATTCAAAATTGGAAGAACAATTATAACATAATACTCATTATATGGTTTGTTTGTATCATTCTCCTTTAATTATTGTGTGGCAGAGTGAGTTTTATATTTTGAAACATTCTCCAAAATTTGTTTTGTTTTATATTATTTCCCAATGTCTAATTACTTTCTTCAGTCTGGTATTAATGTATTCGACTATGTTTTGTCTATTTTATTTCCCTTGTATTATTTCTTAATTTTTATGTGCCAAAATTATTGTATGTCTTGAAACTGGCTACTAAATTTATATATTTTATGTTCCTTCTCTCTGTGAAACTAGAACGTTGTGTTGTGTAACTGTAGGTATTTGTAGGCCTATATGTATTATTTCTGTAACTGAACTGCACCCGAGCACGAGCACTTTGTCATTCGGGTGTCAATACTGTGTACAACATTTATTTGTGAATAAAATGTATTCTTATTCATATTATATTATTACACTACTGCCCATTTGAGATTATTCTTTAATCCAGTAAGCCTATAAAACACTGCTTCAGCCCTGTCATCAAGTTAGCAATAATTATATAATGCTTCCATGAAACCCCAAAATATTTATAGTATTTGCTTAAAGAGATAATGTATCGGTGAGTTCTTGTAATTTATGGGTAGACTTGCAAATTGCTGTAATCGTTTACAGAACCACCTAGCCCTCAAGTACTCACGCCCAGTTTCATCTCAACTAACTTGGACACTCAACCACCTTCAGGGGATCACGCATAACATATGCATGACGATCTTTGGCAATATTACAGCCTATAACCCTACAATTAGAATAAAATTTTGTATTGACATAAAGACTGATTAATAATGCAATGGTATGAAATGATGACAGATTCTATGAAAATTTACTCTATCGGTACTTCATCGCAAGAAATAAGAAAAAACCGGCCTCGCTGTTCATGAAGGAGTACACGGTCTAGTCACTGATAGTAGTAGCTGTTGACAAAAATATGTATCTGCTTTAAGGAAAATTATCCTCAGGAATATAAGATAAGTGACCCAAAGACGAACATCTTCGGCTTAAAATTGTCGTATCGAGATTAAAACCAATAATATAATCGATTATATTATATCATATAACCATTGGTTTTCCTATTAAAAATATTTAATAGTAATGTTAAATCTGTGTTATTATATGTTAGTGAAACTTGGAAAACAAGTAAAAGCATAGAAAATAAACTGTAAGTATTTATAAATAGATGCCTAAAGAAAATATTAAACATAAAATGGCCAGGAACAATATCAAATAAAGAATTATGCATAAAAAAGACTGACCAGAAAAAAATTAAAATAGAAATAAAAAGTGAAAATGGAATTGGATAGAACATACATTGAGAAAAGACCATTATTCGATTGAAAGAATTGCATTGGATTGGAACTCGCAAGGTTACAGATGAAGAGGCAGACCGGAACAGATATGATGAAATTGCAAAGGAGTAAACCTGGAGGGAAGAGAAGAATTTGGATCAGAATAGGATCCGTTGGCGACGCTTTGTGGATGTCCTATGCTCCTGATAAGAGATAAAGGAGATGGTGATGATGATGATGATAATGATAATGATTGACCTTACATCACTGCATTGACCTTAAATCTTTAATAACATGAGTTCTAGTATGAAGGATGATGTAATCTAAGTTTAATTACGAATTATTCAGAAATTAAATTATACAGCGGAATCGCATGGGACCAATTTTTTCCACATTAGACAAAATTTCGCATTATAAAAAACAAACAAAAATATTAACCAATCTTAGATTATAGAGTACCGTATATGTCTTTTTTACGTAACTTGGGTTAATTTTAGTTCCGCTGCCATTGAAAAGTGAAGTAAAATATGTATGAGCTATTTCGACGGTAATGCGCCAAAAAAAAAGCAGACCGTTTCGTCAGCCTTAAAAAATGTATCTTAGGCGCGTAACTTGAAATTAAAGTATGCAGTTTCGTTTCCACTCACTAACTATACGTTCGTCCACATCCTTTGATTCCCCGCAAATTTTATTCCACACTACATTGTGTCGTCTTTTAAAACTGTTCAGCCAACCTGAAGATGCTTTGAAATCGTTATTCCCTAGGGATATAGCAACAGCTAGAGCTTGAATTTGGAACATCGGTCCGGAAATTTGGAGATTTTTTGATCGTGCACTTGTAAAACACTCTCACACTACTTCGTTGATTTCTTCATCTATTTTAATTTTTTATTTATGTTTTACTTATTTATTTATTCATTTGCTTTTCTCTTCGTTTGCTCATTTCCTTGCATCCATCCATTAATTATTTTTTCTTTGTGTTTTTAAAATCTCATAAACTTGATGTTTTCCACATTTAAATTTAGTCATTATTTCGCGTACTGATAGTTTGTTTTTCTTTATCTTCAACCACTTTCACTTTTTCGTTTAAAGATAATGATATATATGATTTAGCCATATTTATTCCGAAAATTCAGAACGATACCTGTGAAAGATACGTACACAATTGGTCTTAGATTTTAAATTAATTTAAGATTTTAAAGTGCACTGGTTATTTGTAAGGACAGATGTCACACGCCAAATATTTGTTAAACGAACCTGTATTTCTCATAATGGGTGTGCAGTGAGGCGGAAAGAAAATTTCACAAAGAGGTATGTAGCCTACTTCACCCGGTGGGAGGAATCATCTCTTATTGTTATTTCGCCTAACGGTAATTCAATGAAGTAAAACCCAATTTATTTCTCTCTGTCTTTCCGCTTTATAAACATTTTTGTTCGTGAACTGTGTAGATATATCCCTCCGTTTCCGCGTTGGGCATATTCCGATTTATACAAAATAAATACATGTAATATTACTATTATTTCGCCGGGACCAATAAATTTGTTCACATTGGACAGATTTCCGCATTATTCACGTTCCGGATTAAACAAGTTTTACTATATTTCAATATCTGGATATTAAAGATGCAGCCCCATCACTAGACTACGAGAAAGACTGTCCAGTTTATTATTCAAATAATATGTAAAGCGCCCAATTTGCAAAAGAAAAGTGACTCATACTTAATATAGTGTAAATCCAAGCGTTCAGATTATACCTTATTCTAGCTTAAACAGAATTGAGTCAGATAAACTGATATTTTGCTGTAATCTAATATGGCAAGTATCACTCCGTTCACTACACAATGCACATATACATTCATGGCAGGCCAGTGGAAAGACTTCCTTGTGCAGATGCGATGATGGAAACCATGGATGGCAAAACGCATCTCGTATTCTTTCCGCAACCATTCCTTTAATACTAAAATAACACCCAGTTGGAAAACGAAGCCAAGGTTGACCATTCAAAAGAGTGCTGGATGGATAATGAGACCGAATCAGGGGTCTAGTCATTTATCCTTGACTGCCTGATGCTGATGATAATGGATATTAAACAAATAAATGAAAGTAAATTAATTTCAGATACAGTATGTATTTTGATTATTATGCCTGTTTTAGCAATTGGAATACTGCATATGAGAAATATAAAAAAATTAATGCTTCTCTCCAGTTCACTAAAGAGATATGAAAGTACATTTTTAGTAGACCCACATCAAAGCAGCTAATTTTTCATTATTGTTTAGAAAATTGGACTTTCCTATAGGCGTACAGCAAATACGAATTTTGCAGTACGCAACCGCAAAGTTGTCATAGTGATACAATAAATATAGTTATTATTTTATTAAACAACAAAATCACCTTAGTTACATAACCCATGACGAAATCATGACATCACCAAGCAACAATACCACAGCCGACTACTGTACAAACTACTCTAGTATAGGGGGCCATGAACAATACAAAATAAACTCGATAAACTACCATTTATATTTGTCTTAAAAGCTACTTTTACATCAATTTTACCTACAGGTCAACTAAAAAAGTAACGTATGTAACTAGTAGTGGAAGTGCTTCGCGTCCTCGTCTCGAAATTCCCGTCTCGGCGGGAACGTCTCACTCGTCCGCAAAACTGCCCTTTCCACTACTAGTGACACATATAATATTGCCGTATGCAAAAAAAAAAAAAAAAACCGTCTAATGTGAAAGGAGCATAATAGTACACTTCATTTTTGTCTTTAAAAAGTTATAATAAAATAAATCAATACGCTTCCTATGCCTGAAATTATGCATTTTACTTCAATCTATGAATTTTCTGAAAAAAAATATTCATACGAGTATAATCGAAAGATAGCGAAGTAAACAAGCACCATGATGTCTTTCTTTACACATATATTCTGAATGTACATTAGCACTATCAAGCTGTAAGGAAACCCGTCTGACAACAACCCACATACAGACAAACTTATGATAATTGAATTTGAAGGAAATAAAAACTTCTTTTAAGTTATTACCTAATGAGAAATCTCAGCCAGCAAATTTCCCCCATGGCATAGACACACCTGACGCAAAAACCTAATTAAGACAACGAACGTTTATTCTGCCTTACTTTTTTCCCTCATAATTCCGGACGTTAATGTTTACTTGGAGCAATACAAAATTGGAATAAGACTTTAATGAAGGTAAAAAAATTATCTTAATAACACCATTCAAATTAAGTCGTTTAAGCCTATCCATGTAAAAAATATTACACTTAAGTGATAGAAAAAATATTAGCGTAACATGAAAATGATGATAATGTGAATTCCACGTTATATTTGACATAACACATGAAAATTGTTTCTTTCCTGCTTCCGAAATTGGTATAAGAACTATTAAAATAATTTTCAAGTGCCTACGTCCCAAAAATACTGTAGAATATGAACTCATACGTAACAAAAATTGTTATTTATTTTAATTACAACTCTTACTCCACGTAGAAGAGTTAGTTGCTAGATCAATTACTTTTATTTCATATAATTAATGACTAAAGTTTACTAGAACATAAAACTCAAAACATGTATTTTGTAACTCCTCTTAAATAGACTACATGCACAATTGATTGAAATAAAATTGAAAACTTCGCAGAGATTATTATTTTGCTCTCACTCTGTAAAACATGACGTCATTCTACAGTTACGTCAGTTACCGATATAAAACCATACATTTTAAGTACAATATGGAAACTCCATATTTTCTGTTAAAGAGATTGAATCGATACTAGTAAAATTCATGGTAAGTTCCCGTTGAGGTATTAAGTCACAGTAATAGAATATGTGAATAAAAACTATAAAATAGTCACCTTGTACGTCCGTCTCCTCAACTTAAGTTGTTTTAACACTCTGTAGGCCTTTTGGGACTAGTCCCAACATCAGCAGAACGAATTAGGCCAGTGCTTCAACAAGGGTCAACAAGTATAGACCTAATTCGTTCTGCTGATGATGGGACTAGTCCCGAAAGGCCTACAGTGTTAAAACAACTTAAGTTGAGAAGACGGACCTACAAGGTGACTTTTATAGTTTTTATTCATATATTCTATTACAAAGAGATTGAAACTAAATATAAATGTTTTAAGAGAAAAAGCAGTGTCCTACTATCCAAAGGCTAGAAAATTAAATTATTTATTTTTTATATCATACAATGATGTGCTTCTATAACGGAATTATTTCTAAAGCTAATACTACGACCATAAAAGTTATATAAAAAATACAATTGATTTAAATATTACACTAGTCATAAATCATCATCATCATCATCATCATCATCATCCGGTATCATGACAGTTGCCGCCGTCTTCCGGAAACTAAACGCCATTCATCTCTGTCAATCCATTGTTCTTCCTCCAATCCTCTGATAATCATAACAGCTTTGCACACCTTTTATCAAAGTTTTTTTTTTGTCTTCCTTTCTTCCTCATTTCCATTGGGATGCATTCCATAATAATTTTAGGCAATCTTTGCTCTGGCATTCTTTTGACATTGATATACCAATGTAATATTTTCTTTTCTATAATGTCTACGATGTCCGGCTCCTCTTGTACACCCATAATTTCCCTTATTTCTTTATTTCGTATTCTCTCCATTCTAGATTTTCCAGTTGATCTTCTTAAAGCATCCATTTTTGTACTTAAAATTATTTTATTTCCCTGGTAGGAATTTGCCAAACTTCAGCACCATATGTTAAAATGCTCTGAACTATGTTTTGATATATTTTTAATTTTCTATTTTTTGTAATATTTTTGCTCCACCAAACAGATACATAAATACATGTCAGAGTCATAAATACATATACAAATCCATTTTAATTTGTCGAATAACTCATGGCAAAATAATAATAATAATAAAAAAGTGACACATATAGAGCCTTTAGAAATGTCAATGTTTACTAGGAAGAGACTACTGCATTCGATTGCTAGTAACAGAAAAAGAATAATGAAATGTTCGATGATACAATGTTTAATATTCCATTAACCTGCGATCTAGTGTGGACGTTATGATTGGAGGATAATAGATGAAAGCGAACTGACAGATATTTGGAGGTAGAGATGAGAATAATTTGGAATATAAGAATAAGTTCTTCTGTCACTCAGCTGGGGATAAGACAGCTATTTAACAGAAGCGAAAATATTCCATATTTTCCAACATTACATACATATCTATAGGCAAAGCATTTTGAACAAATGACTTGTATGATATATCAGCGTTCAAATCAGTCTGTAATAGGCTATATCACAAAAGTCAAAATGTAGTATAACATGTGTCTATATTAGTGTATATTCAAACTGTAAAAGTAGGATGCATTTCAGATTGAATAGTAATGAAATTATTGAAAGGATAAATAAGGGTAAATCTGAAATATCGAAACTGAATGGTGTTTCATGAGATCAGAATATAAAATCTTAAACAAAAACCATATCGGTATATTTTTTTGTATTTAGAGCCCCCCCCCAGGTTACCCCGGGCATAATGTCCTTATCCCCGGGTCTACTCTATGTCCCTATCTATATCTTATATTTATTGAAATACATAATAAATATACAATTCGGGTATTTGAAGTGTGTTGTTGTTACATAAAATTAAAATAAAGTGTAAAGTGTGTTTTGTTTGTTTGTGTATGTGTGTTAGTGTGCGTGTGTATGTGACTGTGTGTTTAGTGCTTGTTTGTGTATGTGTGTGTGTGTGTGTGTGTGTGTGTGTGTGTGTGTGTGTGTGTGTGTGTGTGTGTGTGTAGTAGTAGTAGTAGTAGACTGGTGACTTTTTAACGCTTCTCTTGTCTCCGCTGGTCTTCGTCTCTTCTTAATCCCAAGACTCTTCTTGTGTACTTGTCGAGGGATTTGAAGGCTTCCTTCCCGGTCCAGAATTCTAAGGCGGGCGGCCACTGTGTTTCACCCATCATGGCTGCTTCCTCCAGCTCCTGCCTGAAGACATTGTACTTGGTACATTGATAGAGCACGTGGACTACGTCGTCCTCTCCGGGGTTCAAACAAATTGTTTGAGAGGTGAGTCGGCACGTCCTCTTTCGTGCAGTTTGGAGCGGAAGGGTCCATGACCTAAGAGGATCTGTGTGGTGTAGTGGCTGGGAGTTATCCATGTAGTCTGCATTCTTTTCTGGACTCTCGGGAAGAACTGGAATGTCTGGCGTCCATGGGGCTCCTGTTCCCATTCCAGTTGCCACATGCCGAGGAGGTGAGAGTCGATTATTCTGCGGACGGCGTCCCTTTCATCTGGTTCGGCGTATAGATCCGGAGTAATGATCGTTTCCTCGATGTGGACGGGAAGCCCTCTTCGGAGACGATGTCGTTGAATCCTCTTCTCTATGTACAAGTCTATTGGGAATACTCCAGCTATGACTGGAAGGCATGCTCTCGATACAGTGTTATAGGCTTTGGTGACACGTATTACACCATATCGGTATATATTTTTTTTATTAAGAGCCCCACCACCATCCCCCTGGGTTTCCTCGGGCTTAATGCCCATATCCTCAGGTCTGCTCTTGTCCCTAATTGCTCTCTGCTGTTTTTATTATGTTCATTTTCATGATACAAGTTTCGGGTGTTTGTTCTTAATACTACTTATATACAGTTATTGTATAAGTTACATTTAGATTATTCAGAAAAATATGAGTTTAAACATTTACTGTCGGTTTCAAACCAATGAAAACAGATGTACCATCCATCGCCAGATAGCAGTTGTTGACAGTATACACTTCAGAATTCGCTATAAGTATGCCAGAACTAATAGACAAAATCAAAACAAGTGCAAGTGAATCAAATGAAATCCAAGAATGCAAATATCTCTTATCTGGAGTAGCTAACCATATGAGACATTTAGAGCTTACCTTCTTTGAGAAGGTATTTGCCTTTAATGGGGAAAAAATAGGTTAATCATTTCATTTTACAATTTAATTTCAGTTCACAATCAATTAAACATAGGTTCAACTCTATAAACGGGTCCTATTTATATCATCAGAATTTCTATTAATGCTATACTAAAAATATGTAGGCCTAAAAGAATTATATGGCACCATAAATTTAAATTAAAAAAAAACTAAAAAACAGATAATTTATTGTTGCAGTACGTGAATAATTACCGTACACGAGAGGGAAAAAATGTATATATTGGTCTTTCCCTAACAAAATGTGAAGAATACATTAATATGAAGTGAGAAATTGAGCTCGAAGTAATCTAAAATTAGCATATCTGCAATATAAACCGTGGTTTAGTCATTGCTCAGACAGTGTAGCCAACTTATAACAAAAACCCGCAAACAAACAAGTGAACGCTCAACTAATTTGGTGTACTAACTCTCCCATTTCCTCTACGTAACTTACCCGTAACACTAATTTGCCCATTTTCTCACCCTAACTTGCCCACTAATGTAGGCGGACTCTTGGGATAGAATTTCTTTATATGTGAGCAAACATATTGGCTGTAATGGGAACATGTGTTATTACATTGGCCAACATAACAATAAAAGTCACTAGTTCTCCGATCGAAAATTCACTGATGGGAGTTACATAGAATAGCTGGCAACTCTTCCAGTGCGAAACATATTCTCTTTGAAGATGACATTTTAGGCTAATTATTTTATTCAATTTCTGTAGTTCTGAAAGATGTTTAGTTTAAAATTTAAGTGAAGCGCTTCTTACACTTAAAAGCATCGATTCTGCTTGTTCACTTAAACGAGTTTAATATTATGTTAGCAAAACAACTTTCTGTGGTATGTACATAAATCAAATGAATATATAAGTCTGCCTTAGATGGTCTTAGCTACAAGAAGAATGGTTCACTTCAACAACATCCGTGTTTCCAGCCTCGGCTGTTTTAGATCAATATCAACTACAATGTTAAGATTATGTGCGGTACAAGTATTAAGGATTTCAAGTGCAAGAAAAATACTCTACGTCACCATATGCTTTGGTATAATAATTGGATATCTTTACTTAAGCTGAAAAAAAAATATATATAAGTTATTCTCCCAGCTATATTATATGGATGTGAAACACGGACCCTTACTTTAAGGGAGGAAAGAAGATTACGAGTATTTGAGAATACAGTTCTTAGAAAACTTTTTGGGCCAAAAAGAAATGACACAGGTGAATGAAGAAAACTACATAGTGAGCTACATGATATGTATAGGAAGACATACGTATAGGAAGCCATTTAAATCTCGTAGACAGTGACGGGAGGAAATGTGGCACGTATGGGGGATGAAAGAGGTGCACGGAAGCTTCTTGTAGGAAAACCAGAGGGAAAACGCCCAGTTGGTAAACCAAGAATGGGGTGGGAGAATAACATTATCCATGATTTGAGGGAAGTAGATTATACAGGAGATGATTGGAAAACATTAGCTGAGGATAGAGATGTATGGAGAGCTTATGTCCGCACGGCCATGAACCTACGGGTTCGATAGAGCCAGTGAGTTAGTTAAAGTAAAAAGGTGGTCTTGTGGTCGGAGTTCTTACATTAGTTTATGAGTGAATATTTTTAAAATTCATACTCAATCACCATTGAGGTTGTTTTGCAATTAGTTAAAATAATAAAATTAGTACCTATGATATCAGTCGTTCTGGTACCAATCCAAATGCTCAAGATGAAACAAGAATATACAATTTTAATGAATTTTAATGTTGATGACATATGGTATCTCAAGTATGATTTTAACTTATTTAGTTTATGAGGTCCCGGGTTCGATTCCCGTCAGACCACAAGAATACGTATTTCTTTAAAGGATATTTAAGAGGCCTTCCTGTGGTCGCCCATGGTCTGGAATTTAGGTTTAAGGACTCTCCTGGTGCTTCATTATATTTATCATCCATCATATCGTCGGGATAATGTAACTCTGCCTTCCTAACCTAAAAAAAAAATAGATCACAATTCCGCCAATATATCTATCTACAATCGCATAACAGTCCAATGTTGGGCCTTAGTCTCTCATTTCTTAGAAGTTACTAGACCAAGTCAATTTTAGTTACGTTTATTTCCTGAAGATATAATGAATGGTATGAGGTCAACATACCGACCTAATGAGACATTTAGTAGGCAACTAAGGTATTACTAAAATGAAGATCTAAATATATCTCTGTTTATGATGTCTTCTTGAGTAATTGCTGCTAATTTTAGGTCATTTTTTATTTCACCAATCCATTTTATTATTATTATTATTATTATTATTATTATTATTATTATTATTATTATTATTATTATTATTATTATTTTCATTCATGTAGCAATATGTCTATATTGGTTTGCCGCGGGATATGATAAATTAACATTTGGGTTGCTCATTCTTCTTTCATTTGCTGTGCATGGTGCAGGAAATATTTATGTTTTGTGCATTTTTATGATATTTATCATAATGAATCCGGTACAAAATGGATTAGATGCTACAGAAACATAACAAACACCAATGTAATTTGTAAAAATATAAATGTGATTGCAATATAAATCATTATATTAAAGAAAGAAAAAACCGACCACGATTCGAACCCGGAATGCCTAAGTGACAGTCCAGCGTCTATCTACATGAGCTAAGCCGTCACTCAACAAATAGTTCCTTTAATAGGCACCTACACGAAAAAAAAAACTCCAAGCGCGATAGGCCTAGAAGGCCCTTGGATGACCATCCGGCTGCTGGCCTCACATCCACATGTGTTAATCACAGAGGTAGACGATCATCTAGCCAGTGTAGGGGTGACATTTGGTCAGCATGTCGGATCCCCCAGCCGTTATAGCTGGTATTCTCAACCTGGAGTCGCTACTTATTGTAGCTACCCAAACGCCTCACGATGCACCGGTCCCATACTGGCCGAAATTCCATGAGAAAAATGTCTTCCCCCATGGAGACTCGGACCAGCGCAAGTCCCGTAGCTCTGCACCAAGGCTTCTTGCCTTAACCCCTCGGCTACGGCGCGGGACACCTAAACGAAATATGTTAGAATTTATTCCCTAGAATTGTTAGTATGTTCCAGACGCCGCGCCGCGCCGGGTCCGCAGCATGATCCCTGTGAATATCTATTGCTTAAACCTCTTACTACTTAAATATTATTTATTATTTACATTTAGAGGGTGGCAGAGCCTAAATGGGATTTCCGGATCTTTGATCTGATAAAAAAAAACCTGATGGAACTGATATTTAACCTCTCGGGTGAATTTTGGTGAAGTCCAGAGGGTCTAACTTACTCAAATCCACTCTCCTCACCTCCAAGTTGGAGCCCCTCGGGACCTTCTTATGATCTTTTCAGATTTTAAGAAGCAAAAGACGGACTGAGGTCTGGAAAGAAACGGGAAGCTACCACACCTATATATCCCCAAGTAAAGCTGCAAACATGGCATGATGAGAGAATGTTGAGTTTGCAGTGAAAGACCTGCTTTTGGGCAGAATACTGTGTGTGTGGTAGTTTCCCGTTGCTTTCCACTATATGTATGTGTGTGTATATATATATATATATATATATATATATATATATATATATACATACATACATAGTAATTCTGCCCGAGGGCAGGTCTTTCGCTGCAATCATAGCATTTCATGTTATGCTTTGCAGCTTTACTAGCGTTGTTTCCCGTTGCTTTTCACACCGGTGAAGGATGATGATAATGATAAGGATGATGATGGCCGGATGATTTTCGAGGACCGTTGGGTCCTAAGCTTCCTGACATTTGTCTTACAGGTGAGGAAACACCCCAAAAAAATACCTCACCCAGGAATCTGTCCCGACCGGGAATCGAACCCGGGCCCGCTGCGTGAAAAGGCAGACCATATAAAACACTTAGAATATATTGTTTCTCGTTGAGGTAACTTCTTGTAAACTCATACAAGTTTTTTGGGCACTAGAAGTTTTTTTAATGCATGTTGTTCACTGTCAATCAGTTTTCTCCATTCACCTGTCTATTCATCTCTTTTAGCATAAATGTTTTCTAAGCACTTTATTCTTAATTGCTTTTAATTTCTTCTCCTCTCTTAAAGTAAGGAGTTATGTTTCTCATTCATATAGTATAACTCTTAGATTCAATTTTAAATCCAGATAGAGGTTAAACTAAGGAAAAGAAATAAAGAGTAAAAAAAGGTCCAACTTGTATGAACACTACACTGTATAATTTCCATAACATCTGATTATATCAAATAGTTATTTATTCTACATTGCATACCGGAAAATGTGAAACACTTTCTCTCTCCTGAAAATTACATCTTTTAAATTCTAATCCATGTTCAGAGTATACCTGCCACGTAATTCAATCTAACAAGAAGCTGTTTTGGTCCTCTACAAACTGGATGACCGTGCACACGGCCAATTATCACAGTCAATATCCACTCTCCTTCCCTCATAACTTATACACAACCAATCAGTGGTTCTCACATATAGTCCATTAATTTTACTAGGAAGCTGATGATCAAGTATAAAAACTATCTCTCACAACTAACTCACTCTAGATCACAAAAAGGAACATAGGCATTTCAGCAGAATTAAATGTAGCCTAACTAGTGTTCGCCAAGTGGTCCAAATTACAACATAATTATAATTGAATCAGACATTTAAACCTAACAAAATATGTATATTTATGTTGGGTGCAACTGGTGATGGGGGTGATTGTATTATAAATTAGCACCGAGAATCGTGAGTAGCTGCGTAAGTAGCTGATCCAGAAAAATCAACTATACCTGCTGGTGGACCCGACATGTTGACCACATGTCATCCCTACACTGGCAGGATGATCGTCTACCTCTGTGATTAACACATATATATGTATTGTTTCCCTAGAGTGTAAATGGGAGCTTTGACATTGGATTTTAGTGCTTTGCAGTTAAAAACGGCTGATAGTTTTTTGGACATGGTCTTTGTACATCACATGCTTCTCTGGAAGAAATTTAACTCTTGCTCCATGAAGATTTTCCATAAACACCGCCTTGCAGTTGAAAACGGCACAACTGTTTCCAAATGTGTTATTGATAACACTAAAGCTCGTCAATAGCTACTAAAAAAGAAAATCGGTTGACAAAGAGAAGAGAAAATGGTACTTAACTGTTTTGATATATATATATATATATATATATATATATATATATATATATAATCAGTTATATTAATCAATTTATTAAATAAGACTAAGAAACAGGGGTTGGAAGTCAATAAAACCAAACCAAGCCATACGTAGAAATACATTCTTAGGTGGAAATGGACACTTTAAAACAAATGAATGATAGTTTGGAGAAGAGGCGAAATTAAAATTCCTAAGTAGGCTACAATAATTACAAACAGGAAGGAGGTGCAGAAATAAATTAAACATGGCTCAATTTTTGAAACGCATGTTATTATACATTGCAGGAACTCTGGTCATCCCAAATTCTCTTTGAATTAAAAATATAATTACAAAATGATCATTGTTCCAGTTATATTACATGGAAGTCCCTCCATGGTATCTTTACCTTGTCGTGGTGGAGCTTGCGTGCTTAAATGATCCTGAGAGCTATGCCGGCGGTAGCATTGCTGCCGATAGGGTTACCCATGCCGGACTGGTCGAAGGTGATAAGCCAGACGAAAAAAGTACCTTGGTCGAAAGAGTGACGATCTTTCACCGTAAAAATACAACCGTCAAGAAATGCGGACATGGGTTCAACTGGGGTAAAATTTTCCGGAGGTCAAATAGTCCCCAATTCGGTTCTCCGGGCGGGGACTACTTCAGGGAATCCATGCCAAAGGCTCAAACACAGGGACATGTTCCTAAGAACATGGAATGTTAGGACTTTATACAATAGCGGGACACTAGAGATATTAACGCGGGAATTAGATAAATCGCCCTTGGATATAGTCGCTTTGCAGGAAGTTAGATGGCCAGGAGAAGGTAGTCAGGAATCAGGAAGCTTTGCATTATACTACGGGGGTGCAGAAAGACCTGCATTTGGAACGGTTTTTTTTTTAGTCAGAAGGAGGATCCTATCCGAGATATTAAGTTCGTTAGTGATAGGATATCATACATAATTCTAAAGGGTAAACGACATTATTTTATAATTGTAAATGTACATGCCCCCACAGAAGATAAAGATGACAAGATCAAGGATGAGTTCTATGAAGAATTAGAATGCTTATTTGATAGCCTTTCACGATATCATATGAAAATTGTCTTAGGAGATTTTAATGCAAAAGTGGGGCGGGAAGATATATTCAAACCAACAATAGGCAATTTCAGTCTTCATGAAGATAGTAACGACAATGGGGTTAGATTAGTCACATTTGCCACGTCAAAGAATCTCATTGTTAAGAGCACAACATTTCAGCATAAGGATATTCATAAATACACCTGGACATCTCAAGATGGAGAAACTCGGTAATCAGATAGATAATGTATTAGTGGATAAACGCTGGCACAGTAGCATCATCGATGTTAGATCAGTTAGAGGGACAGACTGCAATTCGGATCATCATCTGGTCAGAGTGAAAATCAGACAACGGCTATCGCTTATGAGAGGAACAAACGCTAAAGATGATTATGTAAAATTTGAATTAAAAAGCTTGAAAAATGATGAAATGCGGCAAGAATACCAAATCAAAATTGCTAATAGATTTGAAGTACTGGAATCTTCAGATGACAATGTGGCAAACGAAGAAGAAACTGATATAAATAAAGAATGGGAGGCTATAAGAGATACTATTAAATTGTCAGCATCAGAAAGCATTGGTTGTTTAAAAAAGAGGCAAAACAAGAAATGGTTTGATGAGGAATGTGCCGACATTGTAAAGAAAAGAAAGCTAGCAAAATCGAAATTGTTACACGAGCCAAATGATGTAAATTTAGAGCAATTGGGTAGTATTAGGCGGGAAGCCACCAAGTTACTAAAGAGTAAAAAGAGGGAATATTTGAGAGAGAAGATTAATTATCTCGAAATGAACGCAAAAAATAGGAACATTAGAGAATTATATCAGGGAACTAGTATAGAGAGGAAAGGGTTTCAGGCTAGAACAAACATAATTCGGAATGAAAATGGGGATATGATTGCAGATTCTAAGAGTATATTAAATAGATGGAAAAGTTACTTTAATCAGCTATTAAATGTACATACAGAACAGGACATTGAGGAGGATAATTTACAGACAGAAGAAATGCTAGTCGCAGAACCAAATGCATTAGAGGTTGAAATGGCGATTGAAAAATTGAAGATGTATAAAACATCAGATTCAGATGAGATCCCAGCAGAACTGATAAAATAAGGGAGAGAAAAATTGATGGACAAGATACGCTGGTTGCTTAGTATGATTTGGGAAAAAGAAGCTCTTCCAGGTGAAAGGAAGGAATCAATTATCGTACCAATTTATAAGAAAGGAGATAAAACTGATTGTAACAACTGCAGGGGCATCTCATTACTTTCAACTTCGTACAAAATTCTTACATATATATTAGTAAGCAGACTTACTCCCTATATTGATGACATTCTAGGAGATCATCAATGTGCATTTAGAAGAAACAGATCTACAACAGATCAGATTTTTATTATAAGACAGATTTTAGAAAAGAAATGGGAATATAATGGTACTGTACATCAACTATATGTAGACTTCAAAAAAGCATATGATTCAATTAAGAGGGAGAAGTTATATAGTATCCTGCTGGAGTTCGGAATTCCTAAAAAGTTAGTTAGACTTATACGAATGTGTCTAAATGGCACAAAGAGTAGGGTGCGTTTAGGCAAACATTTTTCGGACACTTTTGAAATCCAGAATGGGTTGAAGCAAGGAGATGCATTATCTCCTCTACTATTTAATTTTGTACTAGAGCATGCCATTAAATCTTTGGCTTACAACTGAATGGTATTAATAAGCTGTTAGTTTATGCTGATGATGTAGTACTATTGGCCGATAGCGAGGAGATACTAAAGGACAACACGCACACACTATTGAGTAACACTAAGAAATTAGGACTGGAATTAAATATAAATAAAACCAAATATATGGTCACACGTAAAAATCCATTATATAATGGAAATGGACAGCTTATGACAAATGAGGGAAATTTTGAGGAAGTGGCTGAATTAAAATACCTAGGAACAATAATCACAAATAGGAATGAGATGCACAAAGAAATTAAACATAGGCTCAATTCTGGAAATGCGTGCTATTATGCATTGCAGAGACATTTGATGTCCCAACTCCTTTCAAAAAACGTTAAACTGAAAATATATAAAACTATTATTCTACCAGTTATATTATATGGGTGCGAAACATGGAGTCTTACTTTAAGGGAGGAAAGGAGATTACAAGTATTTGAGAATAAAGTACTTAGGAAAATTTTTGGACCAAAGAGAGATGAACGGACAGGTGAATGGAGAAGACTACATAGCAATGAACAAGACTACATAACAATGAACTACATGATCTTTATAGGAAGCCAGATATAATAAGAACAGTTAAGTCTCGTAGACTGCGATGGGCAGGACATGTTGCACGTATGGGGAATGAAAGACTTGCATGGAAGCTTCTTGTAGGAAAGCCAGAGGGAAAACGCCCAGTTGGTAGACCAAGAATGAGGTGGGAGCATAACATTAACTATGATTTGAGGGAAGTAGGGTTATACAGGGAATGATTGGAAAGCATTAGATCAGGATAGGGATGTATGGAGAGCCTATGTCCGCGCGGCCATGAACCTACGGGTTCGATAGTGCCAGTGAGTAAGTAAGTATATTACATGGAAGTAAAATATGGTCTCTTATTTTAAGAGATGGCAAAAAGATTACGAGTATTTCAGAATAAAGTGCTTAGGACAATTTTTGTACCCAAGAGAGTCAGACAGGCAGATGAAAGCGCCCAGTGGGTAGGCAAAGAATGAGGTGAGAGAATAATATTAACCTTGTTTTGAGGGAGGTAAATTATACAGAAAATGACTAGAAAACATTGGTTCAAGATAATAATAATAATAAATTATAATAACGGACCTAATGGGGTTAATATAGTTAAATTATAGGGTTAAATTATACAGATATTAATAATTATGAATTATTTAATGTTAAGTTAGGCTAATATAATACACAATAGACCTACACAATGAACAGCTGATGAAGAAGGTATGAAATATATGGAAGTAACAATAACAATATTAATGACAATAGAACTTTGTATTGAAGAGAGACGGTGGCATGGACATCTCAAGAGGATGACATTTGATAGAATCCCTAAGATGATCTTGAAGTGGAAAACAGATGGGAAAAGAAGAAAGGGAAGACCCAAAGAAGATTGAATGAATGGTGTAAGAAGAAGTATGAGTGAACTCGGACTTACAGATGATGTTGTTCACGACCGCCACATTTGAAGAAGGCGAATTTCTTGACGGTGACGGAAAACCATTCTATTGTCGATAGTTTCCGAAAAAAAAAAGTAATAGAACTTGATTAAATTATTGACTTTATAATAAAAGTGTAAAATATAAAATAATAAAAAATAAACCATGAACTTGCTTATATATTAGGTTTACATTGTATACACAAATATTCAGTATGCTTATTTTTTAACTGTATTTGAGTCAGGCAGTCCTTGATATAAGGGAAGAATTTCTAGAGATGGGTAACCCAAACAAAGATGAATAGTGAGTGAGATCTTCGATGTAGAGGTTCATTAGAGTTAAGTTTTTCTCTAGATTGTGTCTTTCAGTTACGGTTGGAAGATAGTGAATGAAAGCGAGTGGAACTCTAAAGGAGTGACAGGGACAAAGTGTGGTTAAGAAGCAGAGGTCTTATATATTTTGGCTGTCTTCCAATCGGAGCCAAGACTACATTTCAGATGCTGGGGTTGCGTCATCTGATTTATGGAGGTTGCATATATAATGTGCAGAAGCATTATGAGCTCGTCGCAGTCTTTTTCCTAATTTGATGCTCATGTCGGTTAAGAGTAAGCCACAATAATCGAAATGCGGCGCTGTCAAAGTTGAGACAATCACTTTCTTCAATGAAGAAGAAAAAAAAACATTTAATCGTTTTAGGGAATGAAGGATCGAAAATATTTTTTACAAGTTTTTCTTATACGCGTATGAATATCCAAACTTAGATTTTAGTCAAAAAAGGAAGATTTTTTCATGGAATATTTAAATGGAATATCATTTTGATTTAGATGTTCAGGACTAGGGATGTATAGAGAGCTTATGTCCACGCGGGCATATCTCAACAATGCCAGTAAATTAGTTTATGTTATCAGTTATATCAATATTTAAAAAAACACAGAACAATTAATGCCAGACTCGAGGATAGCGAATATCCTCTCCATTATAATTCAAAATGAAAAATGAATAAAGACAAACTTGCTTTTGAAAATATGGCGTGAACAAATTACTTTAAGACGGATTCATCCAGAAGGCCTAATCCTTAATGTCGATGATGAACTAACTCATTAGCTTTCTCTCTGGTTTTCCTACAAGAGGTTTCCATGCCATTCTTTCATTCCCTATTCGTGCCATATGCCCTGCCAACAGCAATCTAGGAGACTTAACTTTTCTTATTATGTATGATTTGTCACAAAGCTCATATAGGTCACTGCTACTCGTATGTAGTTTTCTTCATTCACCAGTCTACTCATCTCTCTTTAATACAAACATTCCTAAAGTAAGCACTTCTTTCTCAAATACTAGCTGTATTTTCTCCTTCCTTAAGTAAAAGACCATATTTCACATCCATATACGAGTAACATACATTTAACAGAAAGAATACCGTTTTATATACTTACACATGATACATTTTACTAGTAGTCTAGCAGCGGTAGCAATAGCAATACCACTAGCAGCAGTAACAACAGTATTATTATTATTATTATTATTATTATTATTCGAGGGTTCAAGTCCCGTTGGGGTCAGGATTTTTAAACTGACCCAAACCCTCTGGCGGCACTATGGCCCTGGGTTCGACTCAGCCTCTAACGGAAATGAGTACCATACGCTTGTTCTGGGGGTAAAGGCGGCCGTCACGCAGGGCTGACAACCCGGCTGACATAAAGTGCCGATTGTCTAGAAAAAGTGGGAGCCTTAACCTCCTACTACCCCAAGGGCCTCCGGGCCTGTTGTGGGATCACTTTACTTTAGTAGTAGTAGCAGCAGTAGTTGCCCAAAGATATATGAACAAACTGGTAAATGGATGAGACTGCATAACACTGAACTACATGATCATTATAGGAAACTAGATATAATAAGAACTGTTAAATCTCGTATACTGAAAATGGTCAGGATATGTGGCATGAATGGGGAATGAAAGAGAGACATGGAAGGTTCTTGTAGGAAAAACAGAGGGAAAAGCCCAGTTGGTAGACCAAGAATGAGGTGGGTGAATAACATTAAGCATGATTTGAGGGAAGTAGATTATACAGGGGATGATTGGAAAACATTATCACAGGATAGAGGTGTGTGGAGACCATAAGTCCGCGCGGCCATTAACCTACAGGTTCGATAGTGCCAATGAGTTAGTAGTAATAGTAATAATGGTGGTTCCTGGCATTCCTCTTGAAATTACATTAAGTTCGTTAAGGCGCCCCATCGGACTCTGATTTTTGCTAATTTCTCGACTTCATTCTAGCTGGTTTTACATTATTAGTTTAACATTTTTCTAGATAGGCCTAATTTGGGATGACACGAGTGCTTATATTGCAAAATAGAACGCATTTTTAGTCTCAAATTATCTGAAAAACCCCCACATTTACTCCTTTTTACATAAATAATTCATGTAGTCATTGCTTCATTACTTGATCCTTTACGACTGCAGGAGAGAGAATACAGAATACAAATTACCTATACTTTAACGTCCAGGTGATTTCTCTTTTGTTTCTATTTTCCTCGTCTCACTATGCAGTTTATGAACTGCTACCTTAATCCTTATCTACAGACTATAGTACAGACAATCTTCTCAAGAACATAGTAACTTAAATTTAACTTCAAGGTCACATATTTGTGTTTTTTTATTATAGAACATACTCATTAAGCTGAGAAAGTACCTTGTACTGCAAAGATAGAATATAGGTTACTGGATACAGATTTAAACATCAGCGCATGCGCTTCTTAACTTCCCAATTAATTAGCACAATGTATCGATATGCATGCTTAGTCTTAATTAACATCGATGATACCATCTTGTTGTCTTCATAGACAATTCAATAGACTGAACGAAATAAAACAACGCTAAATTCCTTCTTCTAAGCTTAAAAACGAAAACCACAAATTTTAACTACACCATAAATTTAGGTATGAAGATAAATTCAGACTCTGGTACACTGCGGGACATTAAAACTTCTTGAGAAACATGGAAATAATTTTAAGCGTAAACTGCCTTGAGGTAGTGGGATTAGGGTGTAATTTTTGTTTTGGCAAGAAATATATTCATCTACGAGACCAACCTCTTGGCCTTATGATCAAGCTTCTGACTACAGTTCATGAGATCCCTGTTTGGATTCCCGCTGAATCTACAGGAATGTTTACTTAAAGGGAATTATTCCTGTGATCGTCCTTGGTCTGGAATTTAGGTTAAGTTTAGGTTTTTAAGGACTTTTTTGGTGCTTCGTTATCGTTTATTATGCATCATATCATAAGGGATAAGCTCAGAAGTGGCTTACAATTCTGCCAATGCCAGGAGAGATTGCCAGAAATGCCGTAGGACAGGGAGAAGATTGCTAAATCCACTGACGCTCCAGCATGGGCAATTCTTCTGGCTAGACAACCTGGTGGCATTGAACAATGAAAATTGTCTAACGACATGAATTCCTAATGTCGACCGCGGTGGACTAGTTGTTATGATCCTTACCTCTGATCCCGGGTTCAAACCCGGCGAACGTCGAAGTATTTTTTTACGATAGAAAAATCAAAGGAGCTAGTCTCCCGGGAGGGACTTTAAGCCGTGGGTCCACAGTCTGAAGATGTTCAGGCTCGTACAGGAGCCGCAAGCAAAATGTACCGTCCTTCATCCTAGTAATACCTTAGTTGCCTACTGAACGTCTCATTGGGTCTATATGTTGACCGCATATAATTCATGACATCTCTAGGAAAATAAGCGTAACTAAGTTAACTTGGTCTAGTAACTCCTAATAAAGGAGAGGCTAAGGCCAAAAACTGGGCCGTTATGCCATTTTGGTGTACATGAATTATTAACATATATTATTTTTACCTAATAACTAAAAGTTTTCTCCTAAAATAGAGAGAAATTAAAGCATACTTTTGCCAGCTACAGAAATCTGAATATAAAGAACATACAACAGTCATTTAATATAGCCCTACTGTAAAACATTTTGGCCACCTTGAAATTTTATTGCATTACATTTTCATACAATGGATAATATATAAAAATGTAAACCCTCATTTAAAAAAATATATATATTAAATTATCTTACGTTAATAATTTTTATATTTTGCAAGCTCTATTTAGGAGCATAACAAAACTAAATACATGTTGTATGAATAGCTTATAACTTTAGAGCTTTATGATTGGCTATTAGCTTCAAGAAGAAGTCTTTAAGCACGACATTAAAGGTCTTTCTACGTTACATCAACTCAGTCTGGCATATCCAGCATTCTAAACATTAAGTTGGGCTAAATAAACATGCCAGTAATGATACATGCTACTGTATAATGCGATATTATTTAAAATGCAATCCCATATGAGAAGGCAGTAAAAGTTTCTGGGATCGAAACAATGAGTCTTAAAACAGAAAAGTGACATGCATAGCCTCTTCGCGAATCTTAAAAATTATATTTTCGGCGTACATAAAGGAAATTATTTTGAATTATTTGAATTCTTTAGCTAATTGCCTTGTCCTAAATAATTTACTCTTATAATATGTAGCGTAATTTAGTTGTATAATTACTCTAACTTTAAAACCTCCTTTTCTTTCTTCCATTCCCTCATGCCACCCGGACTGTACACGGACACCATCTGCCGGGAATTGGATTTTTAACTCTGGATCACAAACATACTTGTATTTACTACAAAAGGATATGAAGAGCCTCCCGCATGTGTTCAACTCAGTGTCGGGCCACGTCCGATATGGTATGAATCAGGGTGTCCAGCAAATTACAAATATGAAATTCCCGACTATTTCCAGGTTTTTTCACGGTATCAAAAAATAATTCCCGAGTTTTTTTAGTGCTAAATTCAAATAATTCTAGTTAAGCTAATTTTGTAAAAATATTTTTAATATGCGTAAGTGATGAAAATATAATTTATTTGTATGGTAAGGGTTTAAATAAGAATAGCAAAATATTTATTTTATTTTTTTATTCAAATATGAACTATGTTACCAAAATACATTGCAAACAATCTCACGTGAAAATTGCTTTATTCGTATCTCTTTTCTTTAATCCTTTGACAATGTGTATAGATTTCAATAAAATATTAATAGGAAGAATTGATCGATTGTATACAAAAAGCGAAAGACCGAGCGAAAAATACTCGCAGAAAGTTACGTTACAAATTCGCATGTTCAATAAGCTAGCTTTAAGCTTACTGCGAAGAGTCTGAGTTGAGCTGCCTCATTGAACTATGTGTGCTCAAGTATTGTTTTGTAATACGATATCGTGTTGGCAAGGGTCGTCATTTCTTTAGAGCGGGAGCTTGACTCCACCAAACGTATGCTATAGTTTCATAAACATTTATTCCATGAAATATTCCAACATCTGTACGCATTTTTAGATTATGGTTTAACGATTGCGATTATTTTGATTTGAAAACAAGACAGATACACGTCGCTTTACGAATTTCCGTCTATTTCGCGATTACTTTCAAATTCCCAGCTTGTTCCCGGTTTTCAAGATGTTCCTGATTGCTGTAGACCCTGTGTACATTCCCCATACGTCCCTCGTGGGGACACTCAATGTCAAAATTACTGCAACACTGCTAAACTTTAATAGTTGTTGCTAGATCTCCTTTAATAATGAGGAGATAGTGTAGTTTTTATTTTATAGAGACATAAAGTTGTACACATCATTTGTGGATATGGTGTAGTTTAGGAGACCGTTGAAGTGAGTAATTCATCTCCGGGAGGGGGGGAGAGACTGTGCATATATTTAAAAATAGGATTTCTAGAGAGAACAGTAAGCCTATAATATTTGGAGTGAGGCATTTTAAATACCTATCTGAATAAACTGATTGTTAAAAAGTCCGTCACGCAGGAACTGCGTAAATTAAGCGAATTCATCAATAAATCCAATTTAGCTGGTTTACGGAATACACATTTCTTCTGTTAAATTGGAGAAGGCGAATTTCTTATGCCAACTTTTTTAAACGTGTCGAACTGCAGAGAAAACAAACCTACCATAATCTAAGTTATCACCTTTTGAACATTGTTGTATAATTTGACACCAACTTAAATAATTTATACTACTGTAATTAATTTTTCTATTGTTTTGTTTAAAATATTACGTAAATTATACTAATGCAACTTATAGTATAGTATACATTGCTAACTTAAGGTTTTATTAAATTATATTGTATACCGATATATTGCGACGAAGCAAACATGCTAGAGCGATTTTTTAATTTCGGATTTCAGGTAAACCTCTATTTGTAATGGTCGGATTTTTCTGATTTTTTTAGAATACCTCCACCATTTTATTCTAATAGCATATACTGAATTTCGTTGCAAAACATAGAAAATTGCGACCGCTAGAGCTATTTTTAAATTTTCGTTTCAGGTGAATTTATACATTTAATGGTCTGATTTTGCTAGTTAACGAACTCGATCTTACTTTTTTAATGTATTGTCATATGCCAAATTTGGTTCTGATAAAATAAAAATTGCGGCAGCTAGAGCGTTAACGGACACACACAGGCATATATATATATATATATATATATATATATGTAGGGAAGTTCGGGTAATGTGGACCATTCTGTTTGAGTGGACTCTGTTAATATCTCCTTTAATTGGTGCTACCCTCGAACACAAAATATTTAACTTCCTCCCCTCATCAACTTTGACGGGTTCAAGGCCAGTTTCTTCTATTCTTTGTGAGAATAAGGGTCTATTTGTGATATTTATGAAAATGACCACTTAAAAATTTTTCAAGCTAAGAATCAATTCTTAATTACTGCTATTGAACATTACAAAATGTTCAAGAAACTCCTAAATATATTATATTATGTAGATGCTGTTTTAGTATACTGAAAAATTTGGTTTGATATTATGTGACATGGTAGCTGCATAAAATAATTAAACATAACTAAGGAATTCGGTTAATGTGGACTGTCCACGAGGACCTGGGGCCACTTTACACGGATACGTATGTTTTATCAATGAGGATGTTATCTGTAAAAAACATTCACTGAATTAATTGTATTTAATATCGTTGTTATTTTACTAAACTCAAAGGCCGTCGCTTTCTGCAGTTGAATGACGTGTGAATGTAATAATCAACAATCATTTTTTCGAAACAATAAATAAATATCAATGCGTTTTAATTATGGTCAGTCATATATATTTTAAGATTAATCTGTGCCTGTCTGCATAAACTAATAGAGTAAATTAACTTAAAAATAGACTAAAAGCTAAGGAGGACTCTGGGGTCCACTTTATTCGCATATAGAGGTTAAAGTGGACTTTTCTTGTAATGCAAAAAAGTTTATAAATTATGAAGATGTTTCCATATTTGAATAAAATAACAACGCTATTTCATAGTTACAACACTTTTGATAACCACTGTAATTAAACAAAATTCAAATCTCTTAATTATAGGAAGAAGAAAAACAACAAATTCAAAACAGGGGTCCAAATATATATATTTATTGGTCATGATAATTTTCGGTGTTTACTAAATATGATAGGTGAAGATCTGTAATTATTTTTTCAAGAACCTTCTCATGAAAACAACCTTAATAGCTTAATTCCCTCGTAATTCGCTAAAAGAAGTATCCCGATACTGGTGTGTCCAGGAAGTCTCTTATTGTCATTTTGGAAATCTAGTAATTCTACTTATTGGACAATGAAAATTAAATATCAGTAATTTCTTTGAACTTATGAGCTTACGATTTTGAGGAACATTTTTGAGAATATAAAATCTGATGGCACATGGAACTCATTTTTGGCTGTGATGTCAAGGCATGGCTTGAGAAGTTTCTGACGACTGGAAGCGTTAAAAAAGATTCAGGAGGTGCTAATACGCGTGTTTCAGAAGAAAAGGTTGAATAAATTAGAGCAGGATTTTAGAGAAGTCCACAAAAATCAATTCGCCAAGCTTCCCGGCAGTTCAATGTGCCGAGATCAACTGTGCATCGAGTGCTTCATAAGCGGCTTTGTTTGTACCCCTACAAGGTGCAAATTGTTCAACAAATAAAGCCAGATGGCAGGCCACGACGACAGGCATTCGCTATTGATATGCTGGATCGTATTGACAAGGACCCTAAATTTCTTGGAAACGTCTTGTTTTCTGACGAGGCAACGTTCCATGTATCAGGATCTGTTAATCGGCACAATGCAAACATCTGCGTATGCAAAATCCACACGTCTACCGTGAACACGTCCGGGATGGCCCAAAAGTAAACGTTTGGTGCAGCCTGATAAAGAACTGGATTTTTCCTTCCATGATAAGTTAATAACTGAGCCGGTATACCAAGACATGTTGGAACAGTTCTTGTACCCCCAAGTAACGAACTAGCTTACCAGAGTGAAGTATCGTAGATGAACGAACTACCTTGCCAGAGTAAAGTGCCGTAGATGAACAAACTAGTATCAAAGAACGAACTGCCTGGCCAGAGTGAAGTGGCTTACAGGAACGAACTACCTTGACAGAGTGAACTGGCTTTAAACACTTCAGTACTTCAAACTCTCAACATTCGACACGCTTATTCATCCATTACGGCACTCTCCCGCCTCTTGCTTACACCATCACTCATACGCAGCATTATTAACGTTACAAATCTAATATAGTCTAATATTACAATCACTTTACCTTTTATTTACTGGAATTCCGAAAGTATTTAATAAAAAATAATTTTATCCAAGTTTTAAAACAACATAATTTACTGTAAAACTTTTACCTTGCTATATGTTTAGAGCGAATATGCCGTGCAAGTTTAAAAGTATCCCCCCTCTGAATGAAACTGTATTAGAACAATTACTTTGCTTTGCCATCGCCTAAATCGGCGAAGAAACCCCACATTTGACTATTTTTTCTCGATCGCGAATTAGAAACCATAAAAAAAGACCACATACAAGGCTAAATTTTGTTGACCTACCCAGTATTCACCCTCTTTATATTTTTAGTTTAGGGATTGTAAAGATTAACATAAAGTAATTGCCAATAGTACGATTTTGCATCTTTTTTTTTAAGAAATACTATGCAAATAATATGTGTAAACAATACATATATAAATGAAATAAAATATATCTTCCTTAAAAGTTTTAAAATGCTCCACACACATTTTGTCAAATTATAGAGTTGCGATTTTGTTTTTATTAACAATTACAACTTGAAATAAAATGTGTAAGCATTGGAAATCTGTATATAAATAAAATTATGCAAATGATACAGTTAAAACAAAAATAAAAAGAGGTAGGTATACGTAATTATAAAATAAACAAAAGTATGGCAGCAGTTATATTACAATTTTTCATACTCAAATAAACTAAAATAGAATTTACAGAATTATTTCAGTTTATCTTTAAAATCCACAGCTACCATGTGGTTGGTTAATGTCAAGTCACCCCAGACTCCCGGTCTCTTCCTGCTTTTTCCTCCAGACCCATATATTCTTGCTGTGTGAAGCGAAGGGTACCTGAGGGTTTCGATTGGACATAACTATGCCATCTGTTGGTGATGTGGTTAAGTTACTTGAATACGCGAAAATGATTTTTTTTTTTTTGCTTGACAAACGAAGGGCTTCGATAAATTTTGTGAATTGAATAGTTCACAAAAGTGAGTGCGAGTGAACGAACTACTTCTCGAAATGAACTGATTGGGCACAACGCTATTTCAGAATATTCTTGCTCTCCCGTATAAAAGAAGGTGGAATGGTGGGACCAGTCAATTATGCCCGAATGGTGAAGAGCGAAGACAAGAAGATGTTCTAAGTGAAACCGTCAACGAGTATAAAGAACAGGACGATCAAATAAATTGTGAAGGAAGAGACTTTATTAATAGCAAATTATTTGTGAAGAATCAGTGAATAATTGTGAAATGAATTAAGTTAATTCAGACCCTTATAAGTCAAAGGGTATAAGTTACAAAAAGTTAGTTTTGAATAAATGACGTTCAAAGTTGAGACAGTCCATATGTGATTGGTGGTTGTCTTAGCAGTTTTTCTTTTCAATCACTATATTTCGTCACCAAACAACATTTTTTTTTGTATCTATTGGCCACTCAGATTAGTATATACTGTATCTACTAAATCTATACTTAATTCTAAAATTAATAATTTGTCACTTGTACCCCTTGGCTTCTAAGGGTCCCAATTCTGAAATTTTGTGTAAACATCTGTGGAGATAATTTCAAGATATTCGACCATTTTCGATCAGTGTCGCCAACAGTGATATCCAAATTTACGCGTTTTTTTAATTCAATTCAAATAAGAACTTATTTAGACTGAGAAATTTTATAATGAAACCCTATACATTTCATGACAAATTTCTTATCATAAAAATATCATGCCAAGACCTCAATTACGAATTATATAAACCGCCATCAATTCAACGATAAGAATTTTCACACAAAATTGAAACACATTTTTCAATGAAAACCTTAACATTAATGTTTGGACAAAACATTAACTTTTAAAAATGCTAATGATCTGATAATTACGAAGCTCAACTACTAAGATACGAAGATGTTGCGAACACATAATTCTGCAGGTCGGTAAAGAAGAACAAAGTAAGTGAATTCAATTAACGTACCCATATCTAACAACCTAGATATGCTGAAAACCATAAAGATGGTCAAGTTCTGCTTTTATAGTTCTTTCAAAGAGCCGCTACATTCTACAGCATATAAAATTACAAATATTAACTCATCAACTTTGAATTAGATTATAGTATAAAATCTAAACTTCATGTTGAGCAGAAATGTCCATAAGAATAAGATAAATTAATATTATGCTAGCAAATTAAAACTCAGACAAACATAAATGTTTCAGAATACAAAAAAAAAAAAAAAAAAAAAAAACTTAGAGTAAAATTAGTTTACTTTACAAGAATTGAAAACTAGTTTAGATGTCTACGGAATCTTGAAAAGTATGAGTAAAACACTTTCAATTGTTTGCAATGATAAAATTTATAGCATTTTGTATTGTAATGAAATTCATTATTTTTAATGGACACTCGCTATAATTTTAAAAAATTGCAAAAAACGGACATATTATTTTTTTTTGTAGAATATGATTAGCAACCATAGAAGAGCGAATGAGAGTGCGCTCGGGCACGCATGTGTATGTCATACACACAATAGGGGTGTGTGTGTGTGTAGTTTTTGGTCACATTGAGAACAAAAGCTTTTTTTTTTTTCAACGCTTCAGGTTGCCATTTCGACATGTCTGGTGTTCTCTCCTGGCATTGGTGTAATTGTAACCCACTTTAGAGGTTGGGGCGACTGAAAGGGGACCCCGATATTATGGGTAGTGATAATGATGATGATAGTGGTGCGCCAGGAGAGTCCTTAATCCTAAACGCGAAAAAAAATAATAGTGTAGATAGGAATAGTTAAAATAGATTAATCATAAATAAATCTGAAACATATGAAATATTATTAAATCCCCGATGATATGGTGAGTGGTGATGATGATGACCATAATGGTGTACCAGGAGAGTCCTTGATGCTAAACGCGAAAAAAAAAATATATATAAGTGGAGATAGAAATAACCTAAAAGTCTTGATATAGGCGTAAACATTGTGGTCCGTGTAAAAAAAAATTGTATGAATCATGGTTAGAACAGGTTTGCCAACTTATGGGAACGTTGGTTCATATCTGACTCAGTCGCTATAGGTCTCATCTTGAATTCCATCGGGTTAGAGAATTCCTAGGTACTGCACATCCGAAATTTAAGTTAACCTTCATAGCAAAACGAAAGCTAACTTATCTAACCTAAATTACCGGTAAAGTAACAGGCATGTTAACGATACAGTAATCACAATGTTGCTGATGTGCTCAAAAAATCACGTGACTTAACGATGCCTTAACTTATTTTTGCTATGAGGATTCCATTATAACACCCATATTTTTAATTGATTCATTATCTTTCTGTAATGTATGTCTTATCATGTTCTATTTTCGTCTTTTTGTTTCTTATCATTCATCCATCCATCCATAGAATTCTGCCCGAGGGCAATAATAGCATTTTTCATGCTATGCTTTGCAGCTTTACTAGGGAATTATAGGTGTGGTAGCTTCCCGTTGCTTTCCACACCGGTGAAGGATGATGATAATGATAAGGATGATGATGAAGGCCGGATGATTTTCGGGGACCGTTGGGCCCTTAGCTTCCTGATATTTGTCTTGCAGGTGAGGAAAAACCCCGTTAAAAAAACCTCACCCAGGAGCCTGTCCAGACCGGGAATCGAACCCGGGCCCGCTGCGTGACAAGGCAGCGCGCTACCTCAAGACCACAGCGGTGGACTATTTATCATATAGTTCTTTATTTGGTATTATATTTGATAGTTTGATTTTTAATATATTTCTTAAGTAACTACTTACAAATACTTGAAAATCGTTTTCAAATTGATTTTTTTAAATTTCATAAGCATATAATAAAACAGATTTAACATTACTAATGACTATTTTGTGTTGCTGCATTTGGATACGAAACTTAATTTCTGTACTGGATATAATTGAACAAAGGCAATGCCCCGGCCATTCTGCAAAAAAAAAAATAAAGTGTCCAATAATTTTAAAACTTGTTTCCTAACATTTTTGCAGATATTAAATCTTTAATATCCTTATTTAACATAAAAATAGTCAGCCAACATACTTCTATTCTGTCTTCCAATAACTCTTGTTATTTCCTTAATATATTGTTTTGCGTAAACAGAGATATCTCCATCTAAGTTAGTATTAACCTGCTTCAACGTGTGCAATGTTAATTATGTACCCTCTCCCTGACCCACATATGTAAACACAAAAAGATAGGAAATGACATATGAGGCATTTTATCATAAGTAATGCCACGAGTGATTTCCAATTTATCTAGAGAATTTGGAAATCAAGAGTGGCATTTGTTAGAACTATATGTTTACTCAGAAATCATTAACTATAAAGTAAAGGTAAAGTGATCCCACTACAGGCCTCAGAAGGCCCTTGGGGTAGTAGGAGGTTAGGGCTCCCACTTTTTCTTGACAATCGGCACTTGATGTCAGCCCTGCGTGACGGCCGCCTTTACCCCAGAACAAGCGTCTGGTACTCATTTCAGTTAGAGGCTGAGTCGACCCCAGGGCCATAGTGCCGCCAGAAGATTTGGGTCAGTTTAAAAATCCTGACCCACCGGGACTCGAACCCTCGACCCTCCGGCTTGTAGCTCAGTGCCATAACCACTACGCTACGGCGTGCCCCCATCATTAACTATAGTTATTATAAAATATGTATATATTTAAAGTAAACGGCGATGTTTGAAAACAAATGTGAAATGATTGGTATGCTTCATTTGTTCTCACTGCAACCAGATATTATTTATTGCCAACCTAATAGGTATTAATTAATTTCTATCCTATGATGTAAATATGTCAATTATATTTTTCGCAATGTCATTTCCTGGAAAATAATTCGTTTAAGAAAGTGCAAACAGTAGTTTTTTTTTGTGACATAATCAATTGTTACAAATGTTTTTTTTTTATTATCTCTCGCATTCGCTTTCTCTTGACATTCATACACTATATATACAATCTGGTAGCCGTATTTCTTAGAGAGTTAGTCACTGCAAAATAATGCTATGACCTATACAGAATGTTAAAAAGGAGGTGTTTTCTTTATTATGATAAACTTTAATTGGTAATTTTTAGGCGAAACACGACTGTGATTGGTTGTAAATCAAAAATCATTGAAATGTGATTGGTCATTGCCTCCCATTTGGGGCATGAGTTAAATAGTCATAAGTAATGCCACGAGTGATTTCCAAATTATCGATAAATTCACGACTCATGACGTGAAGTCAAATCATTATTAAAATATAGTTATTTTAAAATATTTATATATTTAATGTAAACGGCGATGTTTGAAAACAAATGAGAAACTATTGGTACTCTTCATTTGCTTCTTTTGTTCATTACTGCAACCAGATCATATTATTTATTGCCAAAGGAACGCAATACTGTAAGAATGCACTCTAGTGGAGAAAAAATGAAACACTTCAAACTGTATATTAATTCATTTCTGATGTCCTATGATGTAAATATGACAATTATATTTTTCTGGAATATTACCTGGGAAAAAAATACATTTAAGAAAGTGCAAAGAGTGGTTTCTTTTTTTGGTGGTATAATCAATTGCTACAAATGATTTTATATTAACTCCCGCATGCGTTACGTGTTGACATTTATGCACTATATATGCAATCTGGTAGTCGTATTTCTTCGAGAGTCAGTCACTGCAAAATAATGCTATCACCTATTCATAATGTTAAAAAGGAGATGCTTTCTTTATTATGATAAACTTTAGTTGGTAAATTCTAGGCGAAACATGACTGTGATTGGTTGTGAATAAAAATCATTGAAACGTGATTGGTCATTGACTCCCATTTGGGCATGAGTTAAATAGTCAAAGAAATTAAATTGGTTACTTACATCACACCTCATATTATTATATCTCTCTTGCCTGGGCCGATTTCAAAGGTATCTCTTTCATCTACCTCTACAATGGTGTAAACAGCCCAATGTTAGGTCTTAGTCTCTCCTTTGTTAGGAGTTACTAGACCAAGTTAATTTAATTATGTTTATCTTCTAAAGATGTCATGAATGGTATGCGGTCAACATATCGACCCTATGAGATACCTAGTAGGCAACTAAAGTATTATTAGTATGAAAAAAGTCGGTAAATTTTGCTTAGAGGCATCTTTATTAAGGTTTAAATATATTTTACGAGCCTGAAAATCCTCAGACTAGGAAATCATGGCTTATCTACGTGATTGGAGAAGACTACTTAACAGTGAACTACATGGTCAATTGTCTCGTAGACTGCGATGGGCAGGACAACGTGGCACGATTGGGGAATGAAAGACGTGCATGGAAGCTTCTTGTAAGAAAACCAGAGGGTAAAACGCACAGTTGGTAGACCAAGAATGAGGTGAGAGAATAGCATTAACTATAATTTGAGGGAAGTAGATTATATAGGAAATGATTGGAAAATATTAGTTCAGGATAGGGGTGTATGGAGAGCTTATGTCCGCGCGGCCGTGAACCTACGGGTTCGATAGTACCAGTGAGTAGTTAGTTAAAGTCCCTCCCGGAGGACTTGCTCTTAGGATTTTTCCATCCTAAAAAAAATACATCAACCCTGGCCGGGTTTACCAAGGAATATAACCATTATTCCACTGCGGCTAACTATCTCCTTCATCATTAGCCAAAAACTAATTGTTGAGATATCAGTTGGAAGTTCTACACAGAGCACGAGGATGTATAGAGCTTCCAACAACATCTGAACAGTCGGTTCTTGGCTGATGATGGATCTATCTTCAAAACCAGTCTAGATGTGAGAGTTAATATGCAGTGAGGCATAACCAACTAAATCAATTATTTTCCTCGATTTTGTTTAATTTTGATGAAGTTCTCTCTTCACACAATTCTGTAATCCAATATAATTTTATTATTTCTAAATGTTGTAATTTTATTTCACTAGAACATTTTGATGGGGATTTAAAATTGGAAAATGTGCTAAATTATCAAACATAATGTAAAGAGCTGAACTGAACAAAATGTAAACAAGATTATCTTTTTACATACCAAGAATCTCAAAATTGCAGACACTAAAAAGTAGATGCAACAAGTGGTTAAAGAATGGATATAGATTGAACTATTGTAGGAAATATCACTACAAGGTTTAATTTAAAATTTAAAATAAAATTCTTTTTACTTCACCTCATATCCTGTCTTCTAGTTAGACTGGTTTTGTAATCTTAGTGGTTACACCTTCAATTATAAAATTTACTATGGAAACTAAATTGAAAGACAAATCCCATTTAACAAGAAATGGAGAAAACAAAATAGAATTTTGAGTATACAGAAAGAATATACATATAGATAACTACATTAAAGCTTCGGGATTCAACCATTTTGCTCACAAAGAGGCAATGTTCAATAGTTTGACACACCGATTAGTAAATATACCTATGAGCAAAGAAAATTATGAAAAAGAAAATATAATTAATGTTGCAACAGAAAAGGCTTTGAAGAAAATATGGTAACAAGAAAATAAATTAAAAGACAAAAATTAATTAAAGAAAGCACACTTATAAAACAAACAGAAGAAAAAATAAAATTCAAGAAATTCACTTGCCATCCATTGAAACAACACACAAGTTTCAAAAAATTTTCAAAAAGTTTAATATAAGACTTGCACCAAAGAATGAATACAGCCTAAATAGGTTAATTAAAACCAATGAACTTGAATAAATTGAAGGAGAAAACAAATCAGGAATTTATCAGATCAAATGCAGGAATTGTGACAAAATTTACATACAAAAACAAAAAGAAATTTGAAAACAAGAGTGAAAGATCATCTTAGAAATGTCAAAAATGGTGAACTGAAAAAGTCAGCAGTAGCTGCTGAAAAACATTTAACTGAATCAAAAGCCAGTCTAATTAAACAAATAGAAAACAACAAAAAGAACTCACAGTTTGGGAAAAAATCCACATAAAAAAACAAGAAAGATAAACCTATGATCTTCGAAATTCTCGAAGATTCTGATTGGATCCGGGGGTTTATCAGTCCACCAACAGAGGGAAGAAGTAGTTCTTACCAGTTGACGAGAAATTACTGAAGATGAAGCTACCAAGGGTTTGAAACTGTGGTCTAATTAGATTACTGGATATGAGGTGAGCTATGAAGCATTTTAATTTAATCTTACATCTTCAATATCTACACGACCAATGTTCTGTTGTCTAGGAGCACTGTTTCTTACTCTATCTGTTGGTGGACCGATGAACCTTCCAATCAAATCAACTTCCCCCAAAATTTCAAAATTCCTTAATTTTTCTTTATTTTTTTAATATGGATTTTTCCCCAAACAGTGAGCTCCTTAGGTTTTTCTATGTTCTATTAAACTGTCCACCAACAGAAGCAGTGCTACTGGAAGACAGAACATCTATTGTGCAGATACTAAAGATGTAATCACCAAGGTTACGAAACCGGTCTAATTAGAAGACAGGATATGAGATGAGGTGAAATGAATTGTATTTTAAAATTTTAATGGATATAGAGTTTAGAGAGAAATACATTATGATGAACGTAAAGAGATGTCAAGTGATTATGTAAAATGGGATATCAAGTATCAGCTAAAGATAGAGGATGATCGATTAAATATGACAGTAGAACTACTATCTGAGCACCATGCTTCACCAAAATGGAAAGATTGAAGATGAAGTACAGAATAGAGTACTAAAAGCTATCTCAGTATATTATAAGTTATGCAATCTTTGGAAACAAAGAAGCAGAAACCAAGAATAAACTGCAGATATAAAATGGCCATTAAATCAAATTAATTATATGGAAAGGAGAGCAGGCCTATTCAAGAGAATAACAGCATATGAATTTTAATTAAATTTACAGTGGGAGGAAACACTATGAGGTATTTACATTAATGAATGAATTGGAGAAAATTCTTTAGTCTAACTGCTGTTAGAATTTGACTGAAGATGGAAGTAATACTATAATTCTGAAACCGGTATCGTGAAGACACGCAACTTTATGAGGTGAGATGTTAAAACATTTTCTCCAACTCATTCATTAAAGCATATGAAAGCATTGAGACATATAGCTAAAAAGTCTACAAGAGACCAAGTTAGGAATGAGCATTTCAGGAAAGAAATTAATCAGGAACCAGGAGCCAGTGATGGCAAAACTGCAGTAAAAGCAATTCCATTGTTTGGGCATATGATTCAAATGAATGAGGAAAGGAAACCACCACATCAGGGAAAGTGAAAGATACCCAGAGGACAATCAAGAAATACATTGGATGACAACACAGAAGAATAGCTCAAGCATGAGGAAAGACACTGCAGAAGTTGAGACTTTAACTGTAGATGGAAAGTGAAGGTGGAAGTTTCTTGAGACTTCTCCAACTCTATAATGGAAACAAGAGGATGGTAAAGAAGAATAATAATTCCAAAATTGCAAGTGTCACAAATTACATTATGAAATATTACACTGGTGTTATTGGCCTAAAAAGTGAAAAATATACAAACAAATATGATCTTAAAAATAAAACCAAATACTTCCAAATTTAATTAATAATTGCTACATCATTTCAATAACATTAAAATAACATTAAGGGTCGAATGTTTGAACACATTAGACAGTAAAAGGCGTTCTCTGCTGATAAAGATTTATCCAAACACATTTTTCTTACTCAGAAATCTATTCACGCGGTAATAATTGTAAGCTACCTGACAAGGTACCTTAAGATCGTAGCTCAAGATATAAACTTATGTGAAAATCCCGAAGGGAACCGATGGTAACCGATGTAGTTTGAAACTTATCCAAGATGTCGGACCTTGAAGACTTCGATCATGTTTTCGGTATACGCAGAGAAGAGGAATTTGATAGAGTCTACCAAAGAATTCAACTGGAAGAACAGGAGAATCGGTGTAATATTGCGCGTCGCAGACGTGTTTGTATACGGTATTATTTTTAATTTTGCTTTTTCACGCTTATAATTCTTATTTCTATAGAATGTGCAGAGCAGGAGACAAACAGCTATCTGTACCAGAGATATCAGTGCGCACTTAATAATAATAATTGACTATACCGTACTTAAACTACAGTAAATGGATCAAATTTAAATATATATATATATATATATATATATATATATGTATATTGGTGCTCAAGGAATACCAATTGGAAAGGGCATCAGACAAGGTGACTATTTGAGTCCACTATTATTTGATTTAGTTATGAATGAAACATTTAAAAAAGTCAAAACTAAATGTGGATATTTACTAGGTAGACCAGCCTCATGGGCTAGTGGCCAGCGTTACTGACTACTGTTCACTGTTCATGAGGCCCCGCGTTTGACTCCCGGTCAGACCATAAGAATTTTTTCTTAAAAGGAATTATTCCTGTGGTTGGCCATGGTCTGGAATTTAGGTTAAGAACTCTCCTGGCACTTCATTATCATTTATCACCCATCATATCATTGGGGTAACGTAACTCCACCTTCCAGGTGCCCCAACTAAAAGATGAATTACAATTCCGCCAATGCCAGGGGAGAAAGCCAGAAATGCCATAAAAGACAACCTGGTGTAATTAGACAAAAAATAAAACTAGGTAATAATGAAATGAAAATAATATGTTACGTGAATGATGTAGTCTTGTTTGCCAAAACAGAAGATGGCCTACAGAGATTATTGTACAAATTTAACAAAACAGCAAAAGAATATAACATGATTACATCAAACAAAAAAACAAAAACAATGACATTTTCACGATCCCCTTAAAGATGTAAACTGGTAATAGATGACAACATAATAGAGCAAGTATCACATTTCAATTACTTGGGTGTAAACACCAGTTATTCAAGTTTAAAAGAAGAAGTTATTAATCAAATAAATAAAGTCAATAGATTTTCAGAATGTTTAAAAGAAACCATTTGGAAAAATAAATATCTAAGAAAATATGCTAAAACTAAAATATATAAATCAGTAATCAGACCACTTTATACACATACAGCAGAAACTAGACCAGAAACAAGTGATACTCGATGCTTACTGGAAGCATGTGAAATGAAAGTTCTGCGAACAATATTAAACATAACATTAAGAGATCACATTAGAAGTGATAAGATAAGGAAAATTTTCAAATAGAAAAATTTCAAATTGGATAAGTAATAGGAGGAAAGAATGGAATGAACATATAAATAGAATGTCAAACGACAGAATAGTTAAAATAGCTAGGAATAAATTCCAATTGGGAAAAGAAATATTGGATGCCCGAAGAAAAGATGGAAAGATACAATTGAGGCAATACATTGAAGAGGAAAAGACACCTAGTCTACGCTGGAAGAAAGAAGAAGAATAAGACCTCATATTAGGCTTTTCTTTCCAGAAACTAGTTTGAAGAGACTCTCTCTCATCATCATGGCATCTGACAGTCATATAGTCCTGTCAGATAGTCCTTCACATCTCCTCCCTCTAGTGATGGACTGATGTTTAGACAACTCACTGTTATGAATACATAGAGTCTTTTATATAGATTTTTTATTGTTTTATAGATTATTTTAATTATTCAAGCAAAGTCTGTTGAAATAGAGTTTAGACATGGTATAGTTCAGAGCAAAGTTTTGTTTAGCTAACTGTAAACATCCCTACATTTAGTTTATTGGAATATCGCCGTAGCCGAGCGGTTAAGGTAGGAAGCCTTGGCGCAGAGCTACGGGACTTGCGCTGGTTCGAGTCTCCATGGGGGAAGAAATTTTCTCATGGTATTTCGGCCAGTATGGGACCGGTGCCCACCCAGCATCGTGAGGCAATTGGGTAGCTACAATAAGTAGCGGCTCCAGGTTGAGGAACCAGCTATAACGGCTGGGGGACTCGACATGCTAACCACATGTCACCCCTACACTGGCTGTTGATCATCTACCTCTGTGATTGACACATGTGGATGTGAAGGGCCAGCAGCCGGCTGGTAAAAGGGCAACCGCTGAAAAGTGGAAAGACCCTCAATCGGAATCGGAATGTTAGTGAGTACAGTTAGGGTAACTAGAGGTCAAATTGAGTATATAATACTTGAGAAGTGAGGGTCTCGTGTCTGTTGATGTGTGACAACCAGAGGTGTTGATGGGTGAGTAAGCTACCATTTTTCTTAATATGTATTCTGTACTTTTATGATATGAATCAAGTACAATTAACATTTTTGATATTAAATGTTCAAAAAGGGATATAACATTTTTAATCATGTAGATTAGGTTAGATTTATAAATTCCACAACTCCCTCTTCTCAACCCCCCAAGGAAGTACTGTAGTTTTTAATATAGGCTTAGATTAGATTTAGGGCTAGAATACTTAGGGATTGTAATTATTATACTTTAGTAATAAAATAGTTAAAATAAGAATCCATTTACGATTTTATTATTAATTTAACACTTCTCATTGAAGGATAAATTATATTTGAAGAGAAAAATTTTCGCCTAGACCGGGACTCGAACCCGGGACCCTTGGCTTTCCGGGCCAAGTGCTCTACCAACTGAGCTACCGAGGCGAGTTACGATCTAGACGCAAATTTTTCTCTTATGTACGTTGTAATTCCCTCGCGCCAAATGCTTGAAACCATAGCTTCTATCTTTGCAAATGGCGGCTTCTTAGTTAGAAGACATTTATTGGGAATTTAACACTACTTTATAGCCAGTAGGGCTTCTATGGACGATTTTATTATTAATTTAAACACTTCTCATTGAAGGATAAATTATATTTGAAGAGAAAAATTTTCGCCTAGACCGGGACTCGAACCCGGGACCCTTGGCTTTCGGGCCAAGTGCTCTACCAACTGAGCTACCGAGGCGAGTTACGATCTAGACGCAAATTTTTCTCTTATGTACGTTGTAATTCCCTCGCGCCAAATGCTTGAAACCATAGCTTCTATCTTTGCAAATGGCGGCTTCTTAGTTAAGAAGACATTTATTGGGAATTTAACACTACTTTATAGCCAGTAGGGCTTCTATTGACGATTTTATTATTAATTTAACACTTCTCATTGAAGGATAAATTATATTTGAAGAGAAAAATTTTCGCCTAGACGGGACTATGGTTTCACAAGCATTTGGCGCGAGGGATTACAACGTACATAAGAGAAAAATTTTCGTCTAGATCGTAACTCGCCTCGGTAGCTCAGTTGGTAGAGCACTTGGCCCGGAAAGCCAAGGTCCCGGGTTCGAGTCCCGGTCTAGGCGAAAATTTTTCTCTTCAAATATAATTTATCCTTCAATGAGAAGTGTTAAATTAATAATAAAATCGTCAATAGAAGCCCTACTGGCTATAAAGTAGTGTTAAATTCCCAATAATGTCTTCTTAACTAAGAAGCCGCCATTTGCAAAGATAGAAGCTATGGTTTCAAGCATTTGGCGCGAGGGAATTACAACGTACATAAGAGAAAAATTTGCGTCTAGATCGTAACTCGCCTCGGTAGCTCAGTTGGTAGAGCACTTGGCCCGGAAAGCCAAGGGTCCCGGGTTCGAGTCCCGGTCTAGGCGAAAATTTTTCTCTTCAAATATAATTTATCCTTCAATGAGAAGTGTTAAATTAATAATAAAATCGTCAATAGAAGCCCTACTGGCTATAAAGTAGTGTTAAATTCCCAATAAATGTCTTCTTAACTAAGAAGCCGCCATTTGCAAAGATAGAAGCTATGGTTTCAAGCATTTGGCGCGAGGGAATTACAACGTACATAAGAGAAAAATTTGCGTCTAGATCGTAACTCGCCTCGGTAGCTCAGTTGGTAGAGCACTTGGCCCGGAAAGCCAAGGGTCCCGGGTTCGAGTCCCGGTCTAGGCGAAAATTTTTCTCTTCAAATATAAGAATCCATTTGTTTATTTCAAAACTCGTATGCATGAATAACTGTTCTTCCTCACACTAATGCTCGGCTAGACAAACCCACTACCAGATTTTCCAAGTCCGGAGGTCCTTTTAAGCCAGAGAAAACCAGCGGTTCTCAACACTCACCTATGACACTTAAATTTCCCCATTACAAATTATTAAATTCCACCATTCAAGCTCAGATGGCAGCATTTCTGCTTCCTGACTAGCCAATCCAGGTTCAATATTCAACAGGACTAACTAACTAACTCACTGGCACTATCGAACCCATAGGTTCATGGCCGTGCGGACATAAGGTCTCTATATATCCATATCCTGAGCCAATGTTTTCCAATCATCCCATCTATAATCTACTTCATTCAAATCATAGTTAATGTTATTCTCCCACCTCATTCTTGGTCTACCAACTGGAAATTATAATTGTAAAATTTTCAATTTCAGGACTCAGACCAGGTGGTACAATTTTTAATAGCTAGCTTGTGCCCAAGGTGCTTGGATCAAATTCTAAACCCCCTCCACAGCACATATATATAAAAGGCATATGGTACTCTTGATTATGAATCGTCTGTTGGATAGGGATGTTAAGCATGTCGGTCTCCTTGATGCTTCTTGACAGCAGTAGGCTATGTCCTAACACCAGGTTTCATCATCTCCTTTTTTTTCAACAACACCCATTATAAAACACACTTAAACTATTCTCCTCTCTGTACACAATACAAGTACAAATCTTTCATAATACATAAACTTAAAATAAACCACACTAAGATAATTTATCCACATAGTGCAGAACCCAAAGCGTGGAAAGTGCAGTGGATGGTATTGGAACATACACAGTCTCTTTTTTTAATATTCAAAATTAATAATCCAATAGTTACATTAAACATTATTAGGAGTTAAATTATTATAGGAAAAACATCAAATCAAAAGAAAGCTAGTTTAATAAAACAAATAGAAAACCTAAGGAGTTCACTGTTTGGAAAAAATCCACATTCAAAAAAACAAGAAAAAAATTAATGAATTATGAAATCCTGGGGAAGTTGATTTGATTGGGAGGTTCTTTGGTCCACCAACAGATGGAGTAAGAAGCAATGCTCCTGGATGACAAAACATTGGTCATGTAATTACTGAAGATGTAATCACTAAGATTATGAAACGGTTTAATTAGAAAACAGGATATGAGATAAGGTAAAAAGAATTTTATTTTAAATTGGGATTATTATTATTTACAATTGAATTTTAATTAAAATACATCTCACCTCATATTTTGTAAAAAAATATATGGTAAATATATTTTTTTAATACTGGATATTACTATTCAATTATAATACCTCATAGTGTTACTTCCAACAAATTTTGATTTACAATATTTATATTTACGGGTTGCAAAGGATAGTGAAGTGCATTCCATAACCTCTCCTATCCAAATCTAAACCTTAACCTGCTCACAGTGCAACCTGCTTTTACAAATGAGGCTATGAGGACCGAGTAATGGCGGTATAACCACACCATCAGAAATAGAGGAAATGCTATTTCAACATTTACGCTGGCATGCCATGGCGTAGAAATGGTCCACAAATGGTGCTTGTGAGAATGTTCGGTGGATCCAAAATATATATATCCTCTCGGCAAGGTCCGATGGACCCATTAACCGATGGCATGTGTGGCCCTCCAGTCGTACTGGGGGTTTATGTGAGTGGGTGATGTAACCACCATTACAAATAAAAAATTGGTGCCTGCTTAAAAAAAGGTTACATTTATGCTGAACTAATGACAAATCCTTCAGACATATTGGAGAGCAAGAACGCTTATGGCTTCGTTGCTAAGGCCCAGCATTTGAAAACAACAACAACATATTTATATTTACAAGGGAACTGTCAACATTAATAAGATCCATGATGAAGTTCCGTTGAGGTATTATTCAAAATTAAAACAAGTTATCCATATAGGATAACCCCCTCTACTAGATCTTCAGTGAAACACCAGTTTTGAATCCTACTGATGATGGGATTAATCCCAAAAGTGTTACAGATAAATGACTAAAAAAGTTGAGGAGACAGAGCTTTTAGGTAAATACTTCATAATTTAATTTATGTTTTAATTTTAAGGGAACTATCAACAATTGCATGCCGAAACCTATCTTAAAATTTTTCTCAAAGAAGCGTTGTGATGTAAAAAGGCCATGTACAAGAAGTTATATCTTTTTAACTGAAAGGCACAGAAATTGAAGTCAGAATCCAGCAATGTCAAACCACTGTACAGAGCAAATGGATTCCCTGCATGAATAAAAAAAGCAGAGCGAAGTGAGGCAGGTAGTGAGGGTTATCCTATCTACCAATTTAGGTATTGTATTACTACTCTATAGTTTAAATGAGAGATTTGGCATTGGATTTTAATGCCTTCTAATTAAAAATGGCAGATAATTTTTTGGACATCGTACATCACAACAATTCTCTGGAAGAAATTTCAAAGTTGGTTGACAGTTACCTTATTAGTTTGGTTTTATTAATCAGGGAATATTCATAAAATTGTAGAATGTAATAGTTAAAAATAACATACAAAACCAACTCACTGGCTACTGAACTTTGGAGGTTCATCACCAAAATGGACTGAGCTAATATTTTCCATTCATTCTCTGTATAAATCTAACTCAAATGGCACAAAAAGCCAAGAAGGACCTTGTTATACAATCAGGTTGCTACCCATTCATCCACATGTGTTAATCACAAAGGCAGATGATCATCCAGACAGTATATAGGGGTGACATGTGGTCAGTATGTCGGGTTCCAGCCCTTATACCTGGTTTTCTCAACTTGCAGCTGCTACTTATTGTACGCTACCCAAATTCCTCATGATGCTGGATGGGCACCATGGGGACTCGAAACTATGCAATTCCCCCAAGGCATGATCCTTCAAACCACCACTCGGTTATGACAGAAAGCCCTATATAGTTCTCTTCCTTTAAATAATGGTTAATCTCCTAACTCATCCTTCACCTACCTATGAGTGTTTTCTCTCTAGTTTTCCTATAATAAGTTTCCATCCCCTACTTTCATTCCTCCATTCATGACAAATGTTCTGCCCATCATATTGTACAAGAGTTAACTGTTATTAAATCTAGTTTCCCATAAAGATTATGGAGTCACTGTTAGGTATAAATGAAGATAATGAACTGGAAATAATAATGTTATTCCTTTATTAACTCATTCAGTACCGTAAACCAGTTAAGGCGTTTAAAGAGACTATCGTGTATGCGGCCATCGGTGAGTTAATTTGTTTTAGAGCGGGCGCGAACAAACTGCATTTATATTCGGCGCCTAAATATTGTGTTGGCTTAGTATGTCTTGGAGATCATAGATGGCATGTAAATGTATATTTTCTCTTCCCGTTTGACACGTTTAACCTTGGTGAATCCCCTTTTATTTTTAAAACAAACAACACATGGAATTCGTTCACCCAAACTTGACTCCAGGCGCCAATGCAGTCGTATATGTTTCTCGTTATCGTGCTGTTGTTTGTGCGTGAGTGAAACCATGGCGAAAGAAAAATATCTCACTGAAGAAGAATTAGTGAATATTTTGTATTATGATGATTCAGGTCATGAACTGATTCTCGAATTAGAAGATTCACAAAGTGAAAGTGAAGATGAACTTCCACTTCCTGAAATTGATACGCCGATACCATGTGATATCAATCACCCAAGTCATTTCACCAACAAATCTTACTAGGATATCTCCTTTAGGTATGTACAAAATTTGAATTTTCTAGGACTAATAGTTTGTGAATAATGATCCATTTTCTGAAGTGCCACGAAAAGGGTAGCTGGAGTATGTAAATGGCTGGCCTGTGGGTTTTAAATGCCCTGCTCAGTGCCTGGTACTGAAGTATCTGCATTACTTTCAAAAATCCATTGAATGTGGCCAGGTCTGAATCTATGAACCTTGGAACTAGAGATGAGCATGGTAACCATTAGCCTACAGGAACTAACTCACTGGTGTCCTATCCAACCCGTAAGTTCTTAGCCATGCAGACATAAGCTCTCAATACATGTCTAACATGAACAAATATTCTCCAATTAAAAACAAATCTCCATGGTGCAACAGGCCTAGAAGGCCTTGGCGTGCAAACTGGCTGCAGGTCTCACATCAACATGTGTTAATCACAGAGGTAGATGATCATCCAGCCAGAGTAGGGGTGACATGTGGTCAGCATGTTGGATCCCAAGCTGTTATAGCTGGCTTTCTTAACCTGGAGCCGCTACTTATTGTAGCTACCCAAATGCCTCTCACAATGCTGGGTGGGCACCGGTCCCATACTGGCTGAAATTCCATCAGAAAATTTCTTCCTCCATGGAGACTCAAACCAGCACAAGTCCCATAGCTCTGACATCCCCTGTATAATCTACTTCCCTCAAATCATGGTTCTCTTGCCTCATGCTTGGTCTACCAACTGGACGTTTTTCCCCTAGTTTTCCTATAAGAAGCTTCCATGCCTCCCTTTAATTTCCCATTCATACCACATGTCCTGCCTATCACAGTCTACGAGACTTAACTGTATTTATTATATCGGGGATTGACATGCATAAGTATTATGTTTTCATTGTATGTTTAACATGATGACCTGTTCATGTCTGATCTACTATGAAAAACAATAGATCAAACATTTTTAATGTTAAAACCCTTGTTTTATACCTGTCCACTGTCAAAAAATGGTGATACAAATCCCCATCTGCCAAAAAAAAAGTAAGTGTAGTAAACAAATATTTAAAAAATATTGTAGGAAAAAAATCTTCAATTCCACCACCCAACATGTTACAAATATCTTTAATTCGCATGCTACTGCACAAATTCAAGCAAGAGGGATAAATCTCCTAAAAGAGAACTACAGCTATTGTTAACTACTAAACATTCAGAGGAGAAATCACATAAGACAGTAATCCCCGAAGTGTGCTCCATGAATCCCCAAGGAGTTTCCAACAATTATATGGGGAAGCATACGGCTGTGTTTCTTTTTTTTTCAACAATAACTATACAAAATGCCATATGTGGACTATATTGAGAAAAAAACTCAATGTGACTAATAACTTATTGCCAGAAAAATCAAGAAACAAGCAAGAAAAATTATATGCACAATTCGTGGATAGGAGAAATTCAAATAATTTTCAGCAATGTATTGCTAGTATACTTCGAAGAATTGTCGTTAAGTATGAAATCATTGACTTTGTGAATTCACTATTCTATTTTCAATCAACATTCAACATTAGAACATATGGTTGAACATAAATAGTCATATGAAACTTCAGTATAATGGTAATTAAAAAGCTCATAAGAAAATTATGAAACTCACTGGCCCTCATTCTTAAACACACTCGCCTTTTAATAAGTACTAAATGCATAATATAATAGTATATTAGAAGTTTATTACAACAAGATCCGTTTGATGATCCAAGAATTTGTTTTAAATCCAAACAGAACCATGATGAAAAATTTTGAAACCATTGATATAAGATATATATTTTTTAGAGGAATTAAACCCAATGGGTACAAAAACCTAACAAACAAATAATACTTGAGATGGGAGAATAACATTAACCATGATTTGAGGGAAGTAGATTATACAGGGGATGATTGGAAAACATTAGCTCCTGATAGGGATGTATGGAGATCTTAAGTCTGCAAAGCCTTGAACCTATGGTTTGATAGTGCCAGTAGTAGGTAATTAGATAGTTAATAATATTTGTATAAATTAGAAGAATAAATACATGTATGATCCAACTGATAAAATGAGAGAATAATAAATTGAAGAACTTATTATAAATAATTAATAATACACTAACAGCAAGGAATTGTTAAATCTGTTTTGTCCATCTAATCTCATATCCATATTCTGTGGGTTGTGTTTTGTTATATGCTTGTGAAACCAGGAAAATAAGTAAAACCATTGAAAAATAATAATTGGAAGTATTTGTGAATAGTCGGTTGCAGTGGTTTAGTGGTCAATGTTCCTTGCCTGTAATCCCGAGGGTCGCAGGTTCAAACCTGGCCAGAGTCGATGGATTTTTAGGATGGAAAACTCCAAGGGACAATTTTTCTAGGAGGGATTTTAAACTGTGGGTCCTGAGTCTGAAGATTTTCAGGCTCGTAAAAGAACTACAAGCCTGAACAAAAAAGGCCTCTGTGCAAAATTTAACCAACCATTTTCAGGCTCGTAAAAGAACTGTAAGCCTGAATAAAAGACCTCTTTGCAAAATTTAACTGACCTTGTTCCAACTAAGTAATATCTTAGTTGCCTACTATTTGTTTCATTGAGGTGCTAACCACATGTCACTCATTGACATCTGTTGATAAATAAGCATAACTAAATTATTCAAATTAAGAAAATCCTACTATGGAGCACCTGTGTCTCCATGCGGCATATGAGGTATAAACATACATATGTTATATTGTAAATTTTCGCAAATATGAATATGATTAAGAAAGGTTTCTTGGATTTTCCGCATCATGGATTCAAGGTTGGCCTCTGGCAACTGATTCCAATGTTTCGACATAATCCCTATGTCGTTATCAAGGTATGATAGGTTCAAGTTATTACTAAAAACATGTTTTATTACAAAAACACCAGATTAAAAGTATATTCCACTCTGAATACACTATCTCAAACATACTCTGATGTGCTAAAGATAAAATACCGTTAGAATCTCAAGGCATCTATGAGATCCCTTGCACCTCATGTAAATAAACATATGTAGGACATACCAACAGATGAATTTCCTGCCAATACAAGAACATAAGGCTGCAATAAACCGTCAAGAACCTACTTCAACTCTAGTGCAACACATGAAACAGTAAGGACACAAGATCGACTTCACAGGATCTAGAACTTTGGCTAAAATAGATAACGAAAACAAGAATCAACAAGGAAAAGATCACATTCTATGCATACCCGAGATGATGCACATAGATTAACATCTACATGGAAAACTGCCCTTGCTGCCTATCATGTCATCCTCAAAACGACACAGAAGGTATGAAGAATACCACGGTGTTGGCACATGGAACGTGGTCAACCCTTGGATGATTGTACAGCTTCCAAAATGGAATGCAATGAAAATGCAATGTGATTGACTAACATTTAACTATTAAGGCACATGGATTACTAGCCACTGTCCAATAGCATGCCAGATATGCTTTGTCTACGGTATAGAAGATTTGTACCAATAACTTATCATTCCTTGTTAATGGCATGTGGGATCATGTTGAAATGTTGGAATCAGAAACGTTGCTTGAATCCATGATGCAGAAAACCCAATAAAACTTTCTTAATCATACATACATACATTTATGAATAAATGCATAAGAAAAATATTAAAAAGTTTGTCACACAAGAGCTGTGTAGACTAACCACATTCCTTAGCAAGTGGAGTGATTTTGCTGGTTTAGGAATATATCCTCCTTTTCTTAATTAACTCATATGTACCCAGTATAATTGCGAGGAAACAGAAATTGAGGCCATTGGAACAATCTTCAAAATTAGTCATAAAGGTTAGATTTTGCTGGTTTAAGGAATATGTTTTCTTTTTGATAATTAAATTGTATACACTTAGTTTCATTGATTGTACAAAAAAACACCAGATAATGTTTATATAGCACTTTGGCTAGACCAGTGTTGACCTATGTTAGTGAAGCATGGACACTAAAAAGACAACATGAAAGCAGAATAACGGCTTGTGAAATGAGATTCATGCGCAGAACAGCGAGTTACACTAGATGGGATCGGAAAAGGAACACCGATATCTTAAAAGAATTGAAGACTATGCCAATTTTGGAATATATTAAACAATACCAACTAAATTGGAAACACCATCTTGAAATAATGAGTTCAAATCGGATCCCCAAAGCTGTTTATAATTATATACCAAGAGGACAAAGATCCTACGAAACGCTGGAGGGAAAATTTTCTAAGGATCGTAACAGGCCTTGGCTTAATACTTGGAAGGAAGAAGAAGAAGATACTTAGTTTCATTGGAGAGCAAGAACACTAATGGCTTTGTTGCCAAGGCCCAGTATTTGAAAACAACAACAACAGTTTCATTACAAGAGAACAAAAAATGCAGCCACTAAAGCAGTGTTTTCCAAAGTGGGTGTTAATGCTCCCCTTGTGGGCACTGGATGCCTTCAGGGTGGACAGTAGAAGGCCAACAGAAAATTGGAAGGCAATGAAGTGGTCTCAGAAGACAATTATGGCTCATTAACAATACAAAAAAATTATATTTCGAACTAAAATTAAATACACTTTACTCTTTATGTACTTATAAGATACTTATGGGACAACAGGAGAGGAAATCTCTTGGAATTCGCTTTCCTCCACTCTCTACCACTCGCGCAGGGAGAAAAAATTCCAGCTGGCCTTATTTAAGATATCTATTATAAAGTACTTTTTTTATGATTTCAGTAGTTTACATCTATCTATCTTCTTAGTGCATCCAGCTATTTGCTGACAATATTATAGTTTAAATATATTGCTGGTTTCATTTATCATGGCTTTCCATGTGCCATGTTAACAGCAGTCAAATTCTAACAAGTTTTTGTTAAACAATGTGATTTGCCAAATCTTGCATGAACTGACAGGATTATTGGTGCTTGTTCTAAATTGCTCAGTACAAATTCAGTTACATCTAGTAATGACTAATTGCAAGCTTATCTTAATCCTGTCAGTGCGTGTTGCATTTAAAATCTTTATAAAGACAGTAATTATATCTTTTATTTTCATTAGCATTAGAAGAAATGTACAGGATAAAATTGAAGAATATGAATAACTTAGAAAAAGAAGATAATACAGAATAAGATCCACTGGAAACACTTTGTGGATGCCATATGCTTCTGCTAGGATGTTAAGGAGAAACAATGAAGAATGAAAGGAATCAATCTGGAATTGGAGCATAAAGAGAAGAGGTTCTCACAGAATTTGATGTCATCATTTACTTTTAAAAATGCAGAGAATTTTTTAATTTGTTTTAAATTTAATTTTGTTCTATGATCATGAAAGAAATACAAACGAAACCTTCTACTAATAGTAATTTATGTCAGATGTGGACCATAATTAAATTTAAATCAGGAATAAAGGTATGAAGTTAGTACTAAAATCTGTTGTTTAATGACTGGTATTTGCAATGAAACCATTAGCTCTCGTGCACTCCAGTATTTTTCTATAATGGATCCAGCAGGTAATGCTTTGTAATTAATATTACAGCTCACCTCATATTTGTAGATTTCTTGAAGACCAAGGTTTCAATACTTAACGTCTTCAAGAAATCTACAAATATGAGGTGAGTTTGAGAATATTCCAACTCCTATTAATTAAAATAACCTTATAATGCCACTTCCTTTAAATATTAAATAAACGCTTTGTAAGTTTGAAGATCCTCCTCAGTAACTTCTTCTTCTTAGAGGCCAATTTGGATTGGTATAAATTCTTATTTTATTTAAGTGTTTTGCTAAGTAGTATTAAAATCTTTTTTTTTGTCTAATAATAACAGGAAGAAGCGTGCGCAATTGTGCAATAGATTTGGTCTCTGCTGTATGCCAGCAACGATTTTGTTCTCTTTAAACAGACATTGAAATGGTATCTTGCACACGGTCTGTCACAGAGCTTACACACGCAGTCCATTGATGGTTCATTATAGTGTGAAATTTTGCAGAGTTTGTGGTGATATCCATGCACTGCCAATCTTGTTACTGCACTGCATATCTTGTTGTTGGTGGTCCAGTCCCATCTCAAATGATCATAGCATCTGTTGCGTAAAAATCGCCCGGTATTTCTTTTGTCTTATCTCCTTCAATGTAGTTTCCTGGTTAGTAGCTGGTAGCAGGAACTTTGTGTGTAGATCTTTCACGAGGAAAGTTTCCCATGCTAACTCATATGCAAGTCTAGATGGAGCAAATTTCGAGATCCCCATTGCTGCTTTTATAAATCTTGCTTTCGCTTTTTCTATGGTATTTAAGTCTCTGTAGCTGACATCAATCCATTTTATTTCTATTCCATATGTTAAGATGGGAAGTAATTTGGCCTCATAAAGTTTCATGACTGTTGCAAGTGACAACTGTGTGATGTTTTCTATGTCATATATGGCAACTTATAACAGCTGCTGCTCATTCTTTCATATGAATTCTAAAGGATTTAGCTGTTGTTTGGAGTGTTACTCCTAGATATTTGAAGGCATTTGTGATTTGCAACAGGTTGCCCTGGAGTTGTATGTGGTCGCCATCTACCAGTCAATCACCCTTTCTGAATACCATCTGTACTGTTTTTGATAGATTTATATCGAAGAAGTTTTGCCTACCCACAATGCAATATTGTGTATTGTTTCTTGCAGTTCTTCCTTATCTGTTGCTCCAGGTACCATATCGTATGCATACATATACATTTTTATTGATGGGTGGCATATCTGGATTATATCTGCTGTCATCACATTGAAGAGTGCCACCAGGTTGCCTTTTATGACATTTCTGGCTTTCTCCCCTGGCATTGGTGGAATTGTAATCCTTTTCTTAGGTTGGGACACCTGGAAGGCGGAGTTACGTTACCCTGATGATGGTGATGGGTGATACATGATAATGAAGTAGACCTACCAGGAGAGTTCTTAACCTAAACTTAACCTAAATTCCAGACCATGGGCAACCACACGAATAATTGCCTTTAAGGAAAAAATCCCATAATTCGTCCGGGAATCGAACCCGGGACCTCATGAACTGTAGTCAGACATGCTGACCACTAGACCATGTAGGACTCTGATATCTTCAATATATTTTTATATTAAGTTGAATCCATTTAGCTAGCAAACATTAAGATTTAAAAAGCATCAATATGTTTCAACAGCAATGCTGACATTCTCAAGATGATAATAAAACAAAAACCTAACTCTAAATTATAGAAGAAAAAAACATCATCCAATTTACATCATGTAACATGAATTGATAGGATTAGATTTAATGAAATTGAAAAATCTAGCATTGTCCAACATATTTTTCACATGTCATGCCACTGACAAATAATATCTGCCCAGCACGGATCCCCAGTGGGTGGGATTAGAACACACACAAACACACATGTTGCACTCTTAACTTTAAGCAAATAAAAATCTGCTCCCTGTTATCATCATCCTGACAGGTCACAGTCATCGAAGGACTGTTACGATCTACTGAAGTTTTTCTTCCACCTCTTCGTGGGTCGTTCCAATGATCTCTCCCCATGTGGTATATAGTTTACAATTGCTTTGGGGATTTTTCGTCTGGGCATTCTATTAACGTGTTGTTTCCAATTTTCATAATAGTTATGGATATGGTCGAGGACAGGGTCTATGTCGAGTTCCTGAAGGATATCGGAATTCCTTTTCATATACCATGTAGCATAGCCTGCTGTTCAGTGCATGAACTTCATTTCACTGGTGGTAATCCTCCTCTCATCTGTCATCCGCAGGGTCCATACTTCACTGCCATTAATATAGATAGGTCTTGCCAGAGTTTTATGTAGACATAGACGTGTGTGTGTGTGTGTGTGTGTGTGTGTGTGTGTGTGTGTGTGTGTGTTTTCTTGATAGTTATGGATATGGTCAAGGACCAGGTCTATGTTGAGTTCCTGAAGAATATCGGAATTCCTTTTCATATACCACTTAGTACAGTCTGCTATTCAGTGCATGAACTTCATTTCACTGGTGGTAATCCTCCTCTCGTCTGTCGTCTGCAGGGTCCACACTTCACTGGCATTAACATAAGATAGGTCTTTCAGAGGTTTATGTAGACGAAGACATGTGTGTGTTTTTGAACTAGAGATGGTTTCATTACTCTGTTTATAATTCCAATGGATCTATTAAAGTTGACAATTTTTTCCATGAATATCTAATTCTTCTTGAAAAGACAGTGTATAACCAAGGTATTTAAATACCCAGCTTATTACAGTGTATACAAGAGAAACATTTGCATTTAGATTGGAACTTGCTCAGGTAGCTCAGTCAGTAGAATATTGGCTTAGAAAGCCAAAGGTCCTAGATTTGAGTCCCAGTCTGAGTGTATAATTTTTCTCTTCAAATAGTATTTAAATACATTGACTCTTTCTAGAATTTTACCATGAAGACAAATTTTATTTATACTGGCTTTTTCTCTTATATACTTGATAATACTGTCACACTTCAAAGATGTATTTTTTTTTTTGCCTTATTAACCTTTACACTGCTACAAACGGGTATATGCGTTGGCAAAGAAAATGCTTGCCATACTATGGGTGTGTATATCCATTCTCAACTTCAAACACCTGCTAGTTATATAACACGTATTGCATTGCTTTCAAACTAAGCAGGCATATACTGCCATCTCTTAGGAACCTAAATAAACTTTTTCCATATTTCTCCCTGCATTGAGCAAGGAGGGTTTTAAAGGCTGGAAATATCTCAGCAGTGAAAAGGTTAATATTCTGAATATATATATGCTTATTCATAAATAATAAATGAATATGTCCACGAATATGAGCAATAAAAAAATTATTTTTAAAGCTGTATAACCGTTAGTAAAAATACATGAGCATCCTATAAGTAAAAGAAGTCCAAAATACCCATTAAAAACTTCTCTTCAGAATTTAAAAGTTCTACACAATATTAAAATATTCCTATGAATGCAGTAATATTAAATGATCATGCATATTTCATTACCACAATAAATTGATACATGCAAGAGAATGGCATTAATACTAAGTCAACTAGGGCTATGGTAAAAGAATCTTTAAATATATTATAAATGGATTTATAAAAATCATCATAAATCCATTATAATTAATTATACCTGTTAGATGGCTTCCTGTGAATTCAAAGTCGTCGTCTTGATCCCAGTGCTTCAGTGAAAGATTGGTGAGAGGTGTGGCATTCGCAAATTCCAAATTTGCAAAATGCCAATCCAAAATTTGACGATCCCTCGATGATAAATAAACATCACTGTAATAAAAACATTCTTATTTAACCAACTCACTGGTGCTACCAAACCTGTAGGTTCATGGCCACAAGGATATATGCTCTCCATACATTACTATCCTGAGGTAATGATTTCCAATCATCCACTGGGTATGGAAGGCTGGTCAGGAAACACAAGATTCAAGACGTTAAAATTCAGTAATTCTGCACATGATGTATGAATTTTAGATGCTCACAGATCACTGATATATGCTCAAAAATCCTAAATGTGATGTGACTAAAGATGTTAATAATAAATTGGTAAGAGGCACTCGAAAGAGCATTAAGTTATAAGTTTATGATTTGTCTTTTATGAGTTCGTTCAGTGATCCTGTCCATATTCTGCATTGTTTGTAATGGTATCGCTCACACTTTTGGTAGCATATCTTGCATTCACACGAATCACTCGGTTGGTGGAATTTTGTATTTTTGCACATTTTGTGATGATATCCATGTGTTGCTAAACCTATGATTCTGTGCCTTTGTGGTTGGTTACTTCCAGTCCACTCTCTGTTTACCATGGCATCTGAGGCGTAGAAATCTTCGTCGATCTCTTTATCTCTCTGTTTCTTTTTTTCGATGACTTTCTTATATGGCTCCGTTGCTGGCAGTAGTATCCTTTGCCTCAGGTCCTCTAGGAAGAAGGTTTCTCTGGCTAGCATATAGGCCATTCTATTTGGTGTGTATTTGCTTGCACCTAATGCCTTTTTGATGAATCTTGGTTTTACTTTTTCTAACCTCTCCAAATCGCTGGTCGATAGTTTCTCCCATATCAGTTCTATCCCGTAGGTGACAATCGGGGTGATCACTGATGCGAATAATTTCATGGCTGTGACTAATTTTAACGACGTGATGTCTTTGATACTGCACATAGCTCTTATAGCTGCTGCTGCTCTCTCCTGCACATGTGCGCTGAAAGACTTTGTTGTTGGCTGCAGTGTTATGCCTAAATATCTGAATTTGTTGACCATTCTTATCGGTTCTTCTCCTAGTTTTAGATTATCACTTGATCGCTGTTCTTCCTCCTTTCTTGAAAACCATTTGTACTGTCTTGTTGCTGTTTATCTTGAACTCATTTTCCATAGCCCATCGTTGTATCCCATCTATGCCTTTTTGCAATTCTTCTTTGTTTTCTGCCCCAATAGCCATGTCGTCCGCATACATTACCAGCGTGGTCCCGTTCGTTGCTTTCCCAATGTCAGCCGTCATTATGTTAAATAGTAGCGGGCTGATGGGGTCTCCTTGTAGTATCCCATTAGTTTGCATAACCTCGTCTGATGCCGCAACCTCATCTGTATTTGTAACCAGTTTCGCCTCATTATGTCGTGTACTATTCCAACAATGGGGTGCTCGTTTCCAATCATGTCCCTCATCTTCGTGAGTAGTTTTGTTCTGTTTATGTAATCGAACGCTTTTTCATAATCTATGAAGACCACGTAGTATTTCCCTTTCGGTCTGTTGAGGGCTGCTTCTATCTCATATAATAATGCGGATGCTGCTTGCAGAGTGGATTTTCCTTTCCTAAATCCGAATTGGTTATCTGGGATGTTTAATTTTGTGATGTCCATCAATCTGTTTGTAAGTATCTTCATAAAGATTTTGAACAGGGTATTCTCCAGTACAACGCCTCTGTATGAGTTCATGTCTCCCGTGTTTCCTTTACCTTTATACAGCATTTTCAGGGTAGCCCTTCTCCATTGTTCTGGTATGGTTCTCGTCTCTAGGCATTTGTTAAACAGTTCTTTCCATCCCTATTAGGTTCGTCTTCCGGGCATATAGGCCGTGGTCCAGTCGTTCTTCTACTCGACGTTTCGTCTACTGCTGCGGTAGACATCTTCAGGAGATACTGCGTGCTCTCTGTGAACTCCTCAACAGTCGGCTGCAGACTCTTGAGGAGTTCACAGAGAGCACGCAGTATCTCCTGAAGATGTCTACCGCAGCAGTAGAGACGAAACGTCGAGTAGAAGAACGACTGGACCACGGCCTATATGCCCGGAAGACGAACCTAATAGGGATCAAGACGCCGGCCGTGAAAGCCTACAGTTATACAGTTCTTTCCATATTGATAAAGATGTTAAAATATCATTAAATAAAGTACCTCATAGTTCCTGTTTGGTTCATCTTCTGGGTTAAATACAGTGGTACGGTTTTCTTCAAACTCAATGTTTTATCACAGAGAGCAGAATCTCCTGAAGATGTCTAATGCAGTAGTAGACAAAACATCAGGTTTAAAAAAAGCTGGACCATGGCCACTTAGCCCAGAAGACGAACCAAACAGGAATCAAGACATCAGCCATGAAAGCCTACAATTGTATCTCATAGTGTAACTGCTTACTAAGTTTAAATCCTTAAATAAAATTAAATAGATGAATAAGAATGTAAACACAGAAATGATAGGAATTAATACTAAGAGATATTTCATCAAAGAAACTGAATTGGAAAAATACGCCTCTGTACATGTTTTGTTCTCTCACCTGAGGCATTTCCGAAGGGCATTTTCCTCATTTTCAATCAAAAACCTATATTCACAGTTAAATATGGGAAATAACATTATTCGTAAATTAACCCGTCAGCGTGGAGCGACTTGACGTGTACGCAAGTTGAATTCTTCACCCAATGCGGAACGACGTGACATGTACGCTAGTTACACGCACTGCTTTAAACTGTAATTATGACCTTTGTGTTTACATTAACTATTTACCGTGTATACAAATTTTATGTAGAGACTTCAAAGTTTCTATTAGTGCATATATTAACTGATTACGGCCCTGAGTAACAATTTAAAATAATTTTATATTTGCATTTATTCTTGCGGCCTCTGACATTTTTCTTAAATTTATAACTTGATAAAGGATTTCTTATAAAACTAAATTCGCCTTTTTTTGTAGATTAGCTTGTCTATCAAATTGAATCTATTTTCAAATCTCTTCATTTTTAATAATAATGTCGCAAAATTCAGTATAAATAAAGGCCCAACAAAGTTATTTCCGATTTTCGCTACAGTACAGGACCACAACAGCAAATTTCAGATATATATATATATTTCAAATGACGATATCCTTACATTATGGAAAGGTAGTTAGTCTACAATTCAGTCAGTATCTAAAAGGAAAGTGGTCCACTACAGACCTTAGAAGGTTCTTGGGATATTAGGAGGTTAAGGCTCCCACTTTTCTAAAGTATCAGTACTTGATGTAAGCCGAGTACTTATTTCTGTCTGACGGCCCATAACAAGCATCTGGTACTCATTTCAGTTAGAGGCTGAGTCAACCCCGGGTTCACAATGCCGCCTGAAGGTTTGATTCAGTTTAAAAATCCTGATCCACCGGGACTCAAACCCTCGATCTTCCGGCTTGTAACATGTTAATCTTTTAAGTCCACACCTCCGGTGAAACTATTATAGTCATATTTCATCAAATGGTTTCAGTTTGGAAACCAGAAGAAAGGCATTGCAATTTAGGGTTGATGAAGGTCTTTTAGTACAACAGGTCTGATGTGTGTAGAAAGACCATTTTTTGAAGGCACACGACCTAAAATAATGTTTCAAAAGTGTTAGAAAGATACATTTGGAGAAGGCTGCCCCCCCCCTACAAGAAAGAAGGTCAGCACATAGAAGCAATGTGTTTGTAATAAACATGAACAAAGTAAACACAAGGGGAAAAAAATACACTTATTGTTGCCCGAGTGTCAAACAGCTGGTTTACATTTTGAAGATTTATCACACCAATTTTTGAAGTTCATTTTTTTAAGACCCTTCTCTTTGTGTAAATATTTCGTTTTGTTGTTAGGTAAAGCCGGTTCTCTGAATTCTTCAAAGAATCCCTAGTTGCAATACACTGTGTCACTTATGTGAGAAATTTACAAAAAGGACCTATTTCAACTGTGGCACAACAACCATAAATAAGTCTGCAAAAAATGCAGAGATGTTATGTGAGAACCGCAACAAATTTAATTAATTAAATATTATATTAAGGGTTCACCATAAAGGAATTGCAAAAACATTTAAATTACTGAAGATATATCAATTTAAATGCGTTATTGGAATACTGGCACTGAACGGCTGAGTTTAAATACCGGTGAACTTCCTCCCACATCAGAGTATTCCCGGCCATTTAAATCCATCCACTCTGAAGGGTTAATGAGTCATTTTTTACATCTTACCTCATATTTCAGGTTTTCTTTAAACACGGGAACTAGCTTTCAAGAGAAAAAAAAAATAGAGCCATTAAAAATACGAAAACTTTGAGAAATACAAACGACCAAAAAGCAATAATTTCTAAAGCCGATAAGCGAAATAAAATTGTTATTTAAATCAAGACGATTATTTGAATAGAATGAACTTTCTCTTAAATTCAAATGAATATGAAGAAATTACATGCAATCCTCTTCCAAAATCAATAAAATCATTTAATAATACATTGAAAAACATAAAATACACCATCAAGGATCAAGAGAAATATAACTTAAAAGTTTCAAACCCACAGAATCCAAAATTGTATGGACTCCCAAAAATACACAAGGAGGGGAAAAGATGAGACCCATTAAGTTATGTAGATAGGAAATAACACTATGAGGTTAAGTAAACAATATGAGATCCATTATTAATAATATTGGCTCACCTTGTTATATTTTGGCAAAATGGCTTACCAAGAAATTTAATGAATTACCAAGTTTCGACAACAAAAGTATTGAAAATTCTATTGAATTGGTTAAAGAACTGAACAATGTTTCATTGGATTGTAATGACAGATTGGTTTCTTTTGACATCATTTCTTTATTTCCGAGCATCCCAACTGAGAAGATGTTAACTATTTTAGAAAAATGGCTAAATTCCTTAAAACTAAAAAGAGAAATAATAGAAGAATATTTAAATCTTACAAAACTTTGCATTGACAATAATTTTTTCACCTTCAATGGAAAATTTTACAAACAAATCTCAAGTCTGGCTATGGGTAACCCACTTTCACCATTTTTGGCAAATTTATTTATGGTTTAATTGGAGTGTCATATCACTAATGCTAATCCCTGGATGTTTAAATGATGGTTTAGATATGTGGATGATATTTTCTCTGTGATAAATTCTAAATATATTGAAGATGCATTGAAATTACTCAACCTTCAGGATGAATCTGTAAAATTTACTATGGAATTGGAAACAAATAACAAAATCCCATTTTTGGACTTTTACAAGATAAGGAATGAATTATAAGGAAAAATTGAATTCAATATATAGCGTATAGGAAGGATACTCATACAGACAATTATATAAAGTCTTCACGTTTCAACCATATTGCGCATAAACATGCAATTTTCAATAGTTTGATACTTAGATTACTAAATGTTCCATTAAATGAAGAAGATTTTAAGAAAGAATACAACCACATTTTGAACATAGCCAATTTAAATGGTTTTGGAAAAGAAATAATCATAAATAAATTAAAGAAATCAAACAGCAAAAAAGATTAAAAGAATACACTATCCTGCAATCTGATTCAAAGAAAGGAAAACAATTTAAGAAAATTACTTAACATCCTGTAATACATAACAAATTTCAAAAAAAATTCAAGAAATTCAATATTACATTGGCACTGATAAATAAATTTAGTCTTGGTAATCTATTAATAACTAATAAGAAATTGAACACCCCAGATAGCAAAAAATCTGGAATTCATCAAATTAATTAACAAGACTGTAACAAATAGGAAAAAGAAAAAGGAATTTGGACACTCACACAAGGAACATTTTAGAAACATTAAAAATGGTGAAATTGAAAAATCAGCTGTTGCAGCACAGTTTGTTAGAGAATCATAAAATTGAAAAAGAGGTATATTAAATTAATGTTGGGAAGTAAACATTATGAGGTATAATCATTAAAATTCATCGGAGAACATTTTGTTTAAACAACTCACCTCTAGGATTCATGTTTCCACAGTCGGAGTTATGGCTGAAGATGAACACGACTGTGTTTGAAATCGCGATATCATGGAAGCATGAATCCTATGAGGTGAGTTGTTTAAACAAAATGTTCTCCAATGAATTTTATTGAAAAAGAGGCCCAACTTTTAAAACAGTAGTCCACGTCCCGAGGGGTGGGCAACGGGAAGTACAGAATAGCCTATTGGGGTGATGGAAGGTGGGGACTAGTGTCCCTGTGACCGCTACGATAGCCAAGAAGGCCCAATAGGTATCCCAAAAAACCGGCAAATGAGACTCTGGTTAGGTCCCCCAAATGCGGGGGTTGGCAAAAGGCTGACAACCCTTTCCATAAAAAATAATTGTTACATTTCCTGCAAAGAGAGATAAATTCGGACAGATCAATAGGCATAGACTTTGGCTAAGAAAAAGGACCAATGATTTTGGCAACTTGGAACATACAAGGCTGGAATACTAAGAATAATGAAGTACTTAATGAGATTACAAAGAAGGGGATGGATATAGCAGTTCTGACAGAAACAAAAAGGAAAGGGAAAGGTCAAGAAATGATTGGTGAATACATGCATGTATGGAGTGGGGCGGAAAAATCGGAGAGAGCTAAAAGTGGAGTAACAATTTTAATTAAGAAGAAATGGAAATCCTCAATAAGACAAATAGAAGAAATAGATGAAAGATTTATAGTGATGGAAATAACAGTGTATGGGAAAGAATTAGTAATAATAGGTACATATGCCCCAACAAATGCCGCATCACAAGTAATAAAGGAACAATACTTTGAAAAATTTACTGGATTGGTAGAAAAGATTTCTCAAAAGAAGGAATTAATAATTATGGGAGATTTGAATAGCAGAGTTGGAAAGGGGACAGGTGACATAGTTGGTCCATATGGAGAAGATATTGAGAATGAAAATGGACAACGTTTAAAAGAAGAATGCAAAGTGAATGACCTAATTATTATGAATTCGATGTTTAAACACCGGGACATCCATAGATATACGTGGGAACAACACACTAAAGGTCTAAGATCGATAATTGATTATGTAATAGTGAGGAAACGGAGAAATATAATAGTTCAAGATGTTAGAGTGAATCGAGAACCCGAATGTGGAACGGATCATTATATGCTGTCAACTAGGATAGTATGTTATGTAGATATAAAATAACACTATGAGGTTTTTTAATATTGTTTATTTTTATTATTTCACTCACCTCATACTTCATAATTCATAGCAGACCCAGGGTTTCTTCACATCATTTGTGACATTCTCAATGCTGTGTCACGTTCACAACTCAGTTGTCACAATGTCACAAATGATGTGAAGAAACCCTGGGTCTGCTATGAATTATGAAGTATGAGGTAAGTGAAATAATAAAAAATAAACAATATTAAAAAACCACAACTGAGCTGTGAACGTGACACAGCGTTGAGAATGTCACAAATGATGTGAAGAAACCCTGGATCTGCTATGAATTATGAAGTATGAGGTGAGTGAAATAATAAAAACTAGAACAATAGGATAGTATGCCCTATAAACAGGCAAAAGGTAAATAAAGATCAAAATATAGAAATGGAAATGAATTTAAAAAATGTAGATATAATCTACATTTACTGCAAGATGAGAGTATTAAAAATCTATATGCCCAAAGCTTCACCGAAAAATTAAAATTTGATGAAGATTGGAACTCTGTCGTTATTTACGAACATTTGAAAAAAATATATACATGAAGCAGCAAGAGAAGCACTTGGTCTGGAAAATGATAAATACCATAAAACCATTGGGTGAATAAGGAAATACTTGACGTTTTTATTATTAATTTAACACTTCTCACTGAAGGGTAAATTATTTGAAGAGAAAAATTTTTTTCGCCTAGACCGAGACTCGAACCCAGGACCCAAGGGTCCCAGGTTCGAGTCTCGGTCTAGGCGAAAATTTTTCTCTTCAAATATAAGGAAATACTTGATATCATAACAGAAAATAAAAATGCATATCAAAGATATTTAAGTTCCAAGAAAGATGAAGATTATCAAAGTTATAACATACTTTAAAAAAAAGGTTAAAGCAGAAGTCAGGAAACTAAAAAAAGAAATGTGAAATAGGGTATGTGGAGAAATTGAGCATACAGTAGGCTATTCGAAGTCAGCCCAAGCATGAAGGACAATTAAAAACATGCGAAATGATAATATGACAAAGAGTTTTAATTCAGTACCAATGAAAACTTTTCAGGAATATTTTTAAATGCTTTTAACAGAAACTAGGAGAGAATTTATAGACTATGCTTCACGGGATAATGGAAAGGGTGATTTAATAGAACCTATAACAGAAGAGGATGTAAAAAAAAGTGTTGAGAACAGCAAAAAATGGAAAAGTGGCAGGTCCAGAAGGGATAATCATGGAACTAATTAAATATGGTGGTTCAGGAATTATAAGAATTTTAACTAGACTTTTTAACCAAGTGATAGAAGGAGATACTATTCTGGATGAGTGGAAGTTATCGTATATTAGTGCAATATACAAAAATAAAGGGAATAAAAGAGATCCAGCAAACTATAAAGGGATCACAGTGTTATGGCAGCAATTAGTAGAACTTTAAGTACAATTATTAAAATTAAATAGAAGGAACTAATACAAAATAAAATATCAGAAGAACAAACAGGTTTTACAGCAGGTAAATCGTGCCATGATAATATATTTGTGATTAGGCAGATTACAGAAAAGAGTTGACTAAAGGAAAAGAAGTTCATATGGCACTTATAGATCTGGAAAAGGCATATGACTCTGTACCCATCAACAAGCTTTGGGTGGCAATGGAGAAGTTTGGAATACCTAAATCTCTTATACATTTTATAAAATGAATGTATGATTGTAAAGCAAGTATTAAGGTTGGAAATAGAATATCCTCAGAATTTGATATAACAAAAGGATTAAGACAAGGATGCGGGATGTCACCAACATTGTTCAAGATATATTTAGAAGATGTATTAATGAAATGGAATAAGTCATGTAGGGGAATGGGAATCAACATTAATGACCATTTACTGCACAATTTATCATTCGCTGATGACCAGATTATAATAGGACAAGATAAAGAAGATATAGAATATATGATTAGAAAGTTGGTAGATGCATTTGAGGTAGGTGAACTGAAGATAAATTATATTAAAACAGAATATATATGGTGATCAGAGGAAATTCAAAAGACCTAGAAACAAATAATATGATAATTAAATGTGTTGAAGAATTTAAATATCTTGGATCTATAATAGATAAATCTGGTACTTGTGAAAAAGATATTATTAACAGAGTAAATTGTGCAAGGAAGGCAATTAGATCCCTGAATGGTCTTTTATGGAATAGAAATTTGACCAGAAAAACAAAGAAAGAGATTATACAGACAATAATAGAAAGCATTATATTATTTTTGGTCTGGACATCTTACCTCAATATTAATATTGAGGTAAGATGTCCAGACCAAAAATAATATAATTAAAATAACCTCAAAATATAACTTCCTAAAATTAAATATTAATAGAAAGCATACTTACATATGGATCAGAAAGCTGGACAATAAATGAAATGATGCAGAAAAGAATCTTGGTGACAGAAATGGATGGATTATGGAGAAGTATGAGAATATCCAGGCTACAACATATTCAAAATACATATATCAGACAAGAAATGGATGCACAAGAAACTGTTATCAAAAGGATAACAAAGAGAGCTTTACAGTGGTATGGACATGCACAACGGATGTCGGAAGACCAGTGGCCTAAACAGGTGTTAGATTGGATGGTACCAGGCAGAAGGAAGAGGGGGAGAAGTGGAAGAACATGGTATGAGGGAATATATGATGCCATGATGAAGAGGAGTATGGAAGAGGGACAATGGGAAGATAGGAATCTCTCGAAAGCAGGAATAAAGGGTAAACTGCTGTAAAGTGGAAAGCCTGTATTAAGTAAGTAAGTAAGGAAAAACCTTTAGTATTGACAATTTGAGAGAAGATATATATTCAGAAGAACAAATTTAGATCCATGAATTTCGAGATTCCTGATGAACGTGACCTCATCTCGAAGTTCATCAAATCAGCACCAGATGGCAACATTATTGATGGAGATTCCAACGAAAAGGCGGTAGTCATAATGTCGGTTGAAAATGAGAGAGATGTTTCTCTTGAAAACTAGTTCCTGTGTTTAAAGAAAACATGAAATATGAGGTAAGATGTAAAAAATAACTCACTAATTTACAAAAATCTATAATTGAGATGACTGTTGGAAACCTTGTATATCCTCTCCCTCTGGTGTTGGGGGGGGGATGAACCACACAATGAAATCCTTCTCCCTGAGAACTTTGAAATTCATTATCTTGTCTCTATTTCTCTTAATGTATATCATTTTCCCAAATTCTGCTGTTTTTTCCAGTTGTTTTAGCAATTTTGATCTCTCCTCAATTCTATGATTCTCTCTCCATACAAGAGCAGTAACTGCCGAATTTCTTTCTCCATATTTCATTCCTGAGATGATTTTTCATTTTGGTGTTTAGATTTTTTTTTTAGTTTTTCCTATGTAAACTCTTTCACATTCCTCACATTTTATCTGGTAAATTCTTCATTTTTTATCTTCATCTTTTTTTTTTTTCCATGTAAATAACCAATTCAATTTCTATGTTTAAAGAAGAATGTGAATTATTATTAGGCGATAACAAGGAGATACTAACGGCCAATATGCACACACTATTGAGTAACACTAAGAAATTGGGACTGGAAGTAAACATCAATAAAACTAAAAATATGTCACACATGTTATATAATGGAAATGGACAGTTAATGACAATAAATAAGTTGAGTCTGTTTTGTCATCTTATCTCATAGTAGATGAGTTCTTTTAAGATATATTTTGAAACAAGTCCTAAAAGAATTTAACTATTGTATAGCTGGCTTAACTTGGCAGAGAGAGAGAGAGAGATGGAGATGCAAGGGTAGATCGTTGACCGATTTAGTCCAGATACAAAAGAAAGAACCCACCCTGTTGTCAGTTTTCCTCTTACCCCTATTAACATCTGGTGAAGAAACACCGACAACACTGGTGCGAGTGAGAGAGGTGAGTACAGTTGTCTCATTCTACAAATTTCTCGTAAAGTTAAACCAGAGAGATTTTACTATGAGATATGATGACAACAGACTCAACTTATTAATTAAGAAGAACCTCATAATGTTACTTCCTATTGTAATTTCATAGCTAATGACAAATTAAGGACATCTGGAAGAAGTGACTGAATTCAAATACCTAGGAACATTAGTAAAATTACAGACAAGAATGAAGTGCAGAAGGAAATTAAACTTAGGCTCAATACTGGAAATGCATGCTATTATGTATTACAGACTCTCTTGTCATCCCAACTTCTCCCAAAAAACATTAAACTGAAAAATATATAAAACTGTTATTCTCCCAGTTATATGGATGCAAAACATCAACTCATACTTTAAGGGAGGAGAAAAGAACATGAGTATTTGAGAATAAAGTTCTTAGCAACATTTTTGGACCAAAGAGAGATGAACAGGCAGGCAAATGAAGAAGAGTACATAACGTGAGAAACACAATCTTTATGGGAAACCAAATATAATAAGAAGAGTTAAATCTCATAGACTGCAATAGTCAGGACACATGGCACGAATGGGGAATGAAAGAGGGGCACGAAAGTTCCTTGTAAGTAAACCAGAGGGAAAGTGTCCAGGAGGCAGGCCAAGAATAGGGTGAAAGATTAACATTAACAATGATTTGAGCAAACAGAATATATAGGGAATAATTAGAAAACATTAGCTCAGGAAGGGATGTATGGAGAGCTTATGTCCACATAGCCATGAACTATAGGTTCGATAATGCCAGTGAGTTAGTTATTTAGCAAACTAAAAATGAAATTTCTGGAACAAATCCATTGTAATACCAATCTTCAAAAAAGGAAGTCACCAAATCAAAGATAACTATCGTGGAATTAGCTTGTTGAACTCTGGATATAAAATTTATGCTAATATAGTTAAGAATAAATTGAGGAAAATTTATGAAAATATAATTGGAGAAGAGCAGAATGGATTCAGAAAGGGTAGATCTTGTACAGATGGATTCTTTACTCTAAAACTACTATTAGAAAAGCACAAGGAATTCAATATAGAAACTCATATCGCCTTCGTTGACTTCATAAAGGCTTTTGACAAAGTAGACAGAAATATATTACTACAAATTTTAGCTGATGATAACGTTCCACAACAATATATACTAATATCTTCAACATCTATAAAGATAATGAAATCTCTGTTAAACAAGATGGCAAATTATCTTCTTGGGAAAAGATCAACACTGGAGTAAGACAGGGATGTGGACTTTCACCGGTGCTTTTCATTATATACATGAATAAATTAATAAATGAATGGAGGAAAACACAACGAGGATATATACCCATCAATAGGAACCTCAAACTCTATGCTATTCTTTTTGCAGACGATTTAGCTCTTCTGGCACTCTCCGAAAATGATTTGCAACGATCAATTTATAATTTACAAAAAATAGGTGCCAAATTTAATATGGAAATATCAATTAACAAAACTAAAATTATGGCATTTCATGGGAAGGACCCCATACAAAGTAAAATTTGTCTCCAGAATAAAATTTTAGAGAGATCTAATCAATTTAAATATCTTGGATATTATCTCTCTATCTGGGATGAAAAGGATATCCCTGAAAAAGTTACTAGTTATAATAAAAGTTTAGGAATTATTAATCAAGTTATGAAACCATCCCTTGTACAAAAAAAAAACACCAGATTACGTTTATATAACACTTTGGCTAGACCAGTGTTGACCTAAGGTAGTGAAGCATGGACACTAAAAAAACAACATGAAAGCAGAATAACGGCTTGTGAAATGAGATTCATGCGCAGAACGGCGGGTTACACCAGATGGGATCAGAAAAGGAACACCGATATCTTAAAAGAATTGAAGACTACGCCAATTTTGGAATATATTAAACAGTACCAACTAAATTGGAAAAACCATCTTGAAAGAATGAGTTCAAATCGGATCCCCAAAGCTGTTTATAATTATATACCAAGAGGACGAAGATCACTGGGCCGTCCTATGAAACGCTGGAGGGAAAATTTTCTATAGGATCGTAACAGGCCTTGGCCTAATACTTGGAAGGAAGAAGAAGAAGAAGAAGAAGAAAATGAAATTTCGACTTCTTGATTTTGGTATGAATGGCAATAACATACTATTCCTAGCTGTACAAGGTAAAATATAGACATTAATATCAAAATAAAATTTACAAGGTATGTTATGGAGAGTTTCAATGACTTGTAGCTTCAAATTCTTGCCCTTCAGTCGCATAGCTAAGTCAGCATTTCAAATAGCTGTTAAGTATTAAGTGAGTGAATTTTGTTAATGAAATACATGACTAGGGTGTTAAAACCCAATGTCAAAGCCATGAGAATGTTCACCAACAATCAATTTGTGCAAAAAGAATTAGAAAACAAGTCCTGTACTATGCATATCAAATCAGCTGCCTTACCAACAGTACTCCAAATAAAAATCACATCACAAAATGTAATAACACTACCAATATTCATCCATAAAATAGAGCCATTTCTTCAAAAACAAACACTGGACGGCAAAATTGAATAAATAATAAATCTACTAAACTGCCAACAGTAAAATACTAACTTCTCAATAAAAAAAATAGACAGGAAAAAAGAAATAAGTCCACTAATATATATCTGAAGAGAAAAAATATATGCACAGACATGCATTTGAACCCAGGACCTTTGGCTTTTTAGGACAATGCTCTACTGCTGAGCTCCTGGCACTCCCATCTAAATGCAAATTTTTCTCTTATAGATTGTTAATTCCCAATCGCTGTATGCTATGAGCCTTTGCTCTATCATGAAAATGTGGCATCTTTTTTAAGAAGACATTTATTAGGAATTTAAACATTATTTATAAAGTCAGCAGAGCTTTTTCAATGTTTATTATTATTATATTATTATTATTAATAATAAAAACATCAAAGTCCACTAATAGCCAAACAAAAAACATTAGAAAAAATAAACACAAAATTTCCTGAGCTAGAAGATTGAAATATATACTGATAGGTCCAAAACAATGACTGAAAATGTAGGAGCTGTTAAATTTATATATTAAATTTGGGAATTTTTAACATTATGAGGTTCAATTAATAAGAATTAAATGAATCGTGATTTCTTCTTACCTCATACTTCTATGTTTTTTTTTAAACACAGCACTGCAGTATTGGCGACCCATCATCAGCTGTTTTCACGAAATCGTGAAAACTGCAGTGCTGTGTTTAAAAAAAACATAGAAGTATGAGGTAAGAAGAAATCACGATTCATTTAATTCTTATGTAGGAGCTGGCATTATCACATCTGTTCAACCAATATATCACAGTGGGTTCCAATAACACAGCCTTTTAGGGAGAAATCAAAGCCATTGAATTGGCGATAAAAAAACCTTATATTCCATCATCATTCTGTAAATGAAACCATCATGGAATGCTGCAATCTACTAAAGTTTAAAAATCAGCTAAACAAGTCAATAGCCCTCCTATGGATTCCATCACACACTGGACTATTTGGTAATGATATGGCAAATGATTTCACAAAGAGGCACAAGAACCCAAATACAATAAAACACTGAAACATCCTTCCACAGAAAGATTGAAGAAGTGAAGAAGAAGAGCATTCCAAATGGAACACATGTAAGAGAAAACTAAAACAGCAAAGGGAAAATCATGGGAAAAATAGAAAAACTAGCAGCAGAAGTAAACAATAAAGGATGAAAGGAGACAATGGCAAAATTTAGAATGATCAGTGCATGACCGTCTCACTCACCATCTGCACAGGATTGACATGGAAACCTTTGACAACTAGAGTGCAAAGTAGATGAAAGGCCAATGATATACCAAACTTAAAAAAAATTTAAAAAATGACTGGATTGTTTTCATGATAAGAACAGTTGGAAAAAAATATAACTGAGAAAGCCAAAGAATTCAGTTTCTATGCAGAAGAACAAAAATGTAAGTTACATTAGCATTATATTATTTTTAGTCTGATCATCTTACCTCAATATCAATGTTGATTTGTTCTTGGACATGTTTCAAAACAATTCTGTTTTATCGTCAGCTTGTCCAGTCTGGACGATAAAACAGAATTGTTTTGAAACATGTCCAAGAACAAATCAACATTAATATTGAGGTAAGATGATCAGACTAAAAATAATATAATTAAAATAACCTCAAAATATCACTTCCTAAAATTAAATATTAATTACATTAGTATACCTCGGTGGAGAAGCTTCCAATTCTTGAAGCTTCTCTTCAATTTCATTCTGCTGTTCCAATAATTGGTCCCATTCCTAAAAAAGAAATGGTCTCATTATTTTTTAATTTACCATATTAACAAAATTCATAATAAAAGTCAATTGAAGTGAATAGTCTTGAAGTAAAATATCATAAGTAATGCCACAAGTGATTTCCAAATTATTGATAAATTCACGACTCACGAAGTGAGGAGTGAATTTATCTAGAGAATTTGGAAATCAAGAGTGGCATTTGTTAGGACTATTTAACAAATAAAATTAAGCTGTTTACTCACAAATCATTATTTAAATATAGATTAGATTAGATTACATTTATTTAGCCTGGTGGAGTTAAGGCCATGTGGCCTTCTCTTCCACTCATCAGGACAAACATATTTACATCAGAATATAACAATCACAATTAACTCTAATATTAAATCTTATATATAAAAATTGTTTGTTTGTATATTTGTTTGTTTGTTCGTACTTTATGTGCCGCCATACCGTTGATCCGATTGTGATGGGGTTTTTTGCAAAATGTTCAGGAGATTCCCAGGATGAACATAGGCTATAAGAGAGTTGTGATACTCAACTCCTACACCCTTAAAAATCGCCCTTTGTAGCGGAAAATGTGAAAAAAGTAGCTCTTTGGACGCTTAAATGGTTTACGCTGCCTAAACCATAAGAAATACACAAAATGAATGTACACAGAATTGAATATCTCAAAAAGCTGAACCGAAAGTGGGATTTTCGGTTCGCTACTGCAGTGCCGTTATCCTCCTTGAACAGAAAGATTCGTGAACTATGCCAATATCCCTTCTCTATGCATCTACCCCCCCTCTCCTTTTTACCTCTCCTGATGCGCTGTTTGTGCTGCGTATCTCCCCTTCTACCTCGGAACGCTCAAATACTCTATGCACATTCTGAACATTATCATTCGAATGGAACTTTGAGTTGAGACAACGTCGTCTGGAGCACGCGAGTGGCGTGGTTTGTGTTTTGGTCCGGAGGACCGGGGAAAGCCACCCTGGCTTGGACTGTTGTATGAATGTTGAGTGAAGTATGACATAGTTTTTTATGTTAATGATTATTATTTATTATTTTTTTTTGTTTAAATTCCAGCAATGATCAAGTATTTATATTTGTTATACTTTTCTTATACTTCAGACGTCTTGTTTACATTAAACATCATTTTTATATACATCCTGATTAATGTTAAAATGTTTTATGTGCATGCTGCTGTTTGATATTCCCGTACTGAAACTTACTTATTTAGGAGATCATACTAGCTTCCTTTTTTCCGTCTAGCTTTATGGTTAATAACAATAATGATACATTCAGTTTAAATAGAATCATAGATTACTCTAGTGTTTTGAGATCTATTGTTGATTTATGTTTAAGTGTTTAGGAAAGAAAGATGAATCAATCTTTGCTTCTTATGGGCCCGGGCAAAGGCTTTTGATTAATAACCTTGGATGTTGTGAACTCTACGCTAATATATACAACGGAAACAAAAGACGATATACGGTGGCGCAGAGCGTGGTTCTCACCCGCACAAAATGGTAGCATAGCGCGTGGTTTTGTTTCTTTCTGTTTAGAAAAGAATGTTGTATTATATTGGCAGTAGTTCAGGTGGTCGTCGATTCAAAAATTTTTGAACTTAAGTTTTGCTTCTGGATTCAAGTACCAGAACAAGAGAATATACTCTGAGTGATCTTAAATGGTTTTTGGAATTATAAAGTGTTTTGATATCGACATTTTTCAGAGGTATTATGTCGTGGATGATTATTTGTTTGAGACTTATTATCTACGTAAAGGTTATTGAAACGTGCTTATTTACGTGTTTGAACTGTTTACCGTAAATAAATTGATTCATCTCTCCTTGTATACAAACACAGAGTAATTTATGCATAACGAATTGCATTCTTTTACAGCTGTTTATACCTTTTGCTTACTCTGTTTAGTAAACATGCCTAGTTGAATTGATGTTGTATCTAAGGACAATTTAGTCAGAGAGTTGAGCTTACTAGGTATTGACATTGAAGGTGACGTAAACATATTACGTCAACGACATCCTAGAGTTCTCTTGCGTAGTTCGTATACTTATATTTGGATACCATGAAAGCTTGTTTTTTGGTATCGGTATGTGGGCTGAATGAGCCATATCGTTTGCGGAAAATTATTACGACGGGGGACTCCTGAGAAAGTTTGTGTACATGTGGACCAGGTTTTGTATTTCTAAGACGCAGTCTAAATTCTAAAATAAGGGTAACTAGAAATTAGAAAGCGTCGATGGCCACGTAACCAAGCAGCATGTTAGTCAAGTAAAAGTATGTCCTGTAGTGGATTAATGCCACTGATGTTTTGTGAAGGACAAATATGATACTACTTATTAAAAATAGTACTATGTAATATCTTTTGTAAAAACTTTTGAGGTTCTGTTTTCTGTTTCTGGCTGTTTTGTTATTTCAGTTTACCCTTTCCTCATACTGGCATAGCGGAGGAACATAGAACCTTTGGCAGTCGAGTACTTGGTGGATTCGGCCGACCCCGAGTGCCCAGCTGGCCGAAATGTTGGTTCTGCAACTACGGATTCCAGGGGAGCAGTTGATCGGGATTGCTGTTATGCCAACACTAGGGCCTAACTGCCATAATAATAAAATACTATAAAAAGCCGATAAAGAATAGACACATATACATGTGTATTATATCAGAAAATAGGGGATAATTAACCACACTGAAAACATATTAGTTCATACGCATATAATATAAAAAACGCTAGTAAAAAGGCATATCTCTATATCCTGGATCAAAACCATGTCAAAAGATTCCAGAATTATTTGGTCAAGCAGATGACCACATTAGATAATAAAGGAATAGTGCGCGAAGTGAAAGTAGAACAAAGCTTTCCATTTTTGACATAGATGAATGTTTCAAACTAGATCATAAACTTTCCACACCCAAATTTCCCCAATTAGAAACTTAAAATTTATCATATAAATATTCGCGATTTTTTTACCGAAGGCAGAAGGGCGGCGGGACCGAATGCAGTCCCCCAGCAGGGGAGGCAGCTACATTGGTAATATGAATCTTTTTATCACTCTTTAATGGTCATTTTTAGACATAGAATTAATTAAAGGACCAAATGATCCAAAGAACTTAGAATAATGAACAAAGTTGAATATTTTAAATGTTTGTTTTCTCTCTCTGAATTTTAACACTTTAATATTTGATGTTTAACCATTTGACGATTTCAGCTGATTCTAATAACTTGTTTTATATGTTGTTGATCTGATATTTCTTTATGTTTGGATTTATTTTAATAAATAATGTTAATTTTTCGTTTACTGTGTTTTAACATGTTTAAATGTGGAACTCATCCTCCAAAACCAAGGCCAACCGCTCGGGCCAAAGACCACTTAAACAATAGTGAACTTACCGCTATCATTACGGCGGGGCTTAACTGACCCGGCCGCGTAATAATTGCGATCCGGCAATCCATGTTGTTGTATCGTCACCCTGTTTTCACCTGGAACACCGCGGAGTTCGACTATGGCAGCTGTGTCATCAGCAAGATTTGAGTTTATTTACAGCGCCTGGATGGTCGACGAAGAAGCTGGTGTGGTGATATTAATTTTGGGGACGATGAAATGGTGATAAAATTTTCCGCTCGGAATCATGTAGTGTTACCGTGCCCTCCCAACGTGGGAATCGCCATCTAGTATCATCGGAACAACTTCAAAGTGACTTAAGTCTATAAGACTTGTTGGAATTTCTTTCATTGTTTGGAAATGTATGGGACTGTTCTTTCCCGGAGGGCCCGAGGAGGAGATATTGAACCGAAAGTGTGATTTTCAGTTCGCTACTGCAGTGCCGTTATCCTCCTTGAACAGAAAGATTCGTGAACTATGCCAATATCCCTTCTCTATGCATCTACCCCCACTCTCCTTTTTACCTCTCCTGATGTGCTGTTTGTGCTGCGCATCTCCCCTTCTACCTCGGAATGCTCAAATACTCTATGCACATTCTGAACATTATCATTCGATCGGAACTTGAGACAACGTCGTCTGGAGCACGCGAGTGGCGTGGTTTGTGTTTTGGTCCGGAGGACCGGGGAAAGCCACCCTGGCTTGGACTGTTGTATGAATGTTGAGTGAAGTATGACATAGTTTTTTATGTTAATGATTATTATTTTTTTTTTTTTTTGTTTAAATTCCAGCAATGATCAAGTATTTATATTTGTTATACTTTTCTTATACTTCAGACGTCTTGTTTACATTAAACATCATTTTTATATACATCCTGGTTAATATTCAAATGATTTATGTGCATGCTGCTGTTTGATATTCCCGTACTGAAACTTACTTATTTAGGAGATCATACTAGCTTCCTTTTTTCCGTCTAGCTTTTATGGTTGATAACAATAATGATATATTCAGTTTAAATAGAATCATAGATTACTCTAGTGTTTTGAGATCTATTGTTGATTTATGTTTAAGTGTTTAGGAAAGAAAGATGAATCAATCTTTGCTTCTTATGGGCCCGGGCAAAGGCTTTTGATTAATAACCTTGGATGTTGTGAACTCTACGCTAATATATACAACGGAAACAAAAGACGATACACGGCGGCGCAGAGCATGGTTCTCGCCCGCACAAAGCTCTACAAAAAAGTCCGCGACAGCATATGTTTATCTCTTACGGATAACTCACAAAAACCATTTTTGTCTTTCATTGATACCAATAGTCCCTTATCTCTTACGGATAACTCACAATAACCATTTTTGTCTTTCATTAATACCAAGAGTCTCGCGCTGTAGCCGAGTGGTTAAGGCAAGAAGTCTTGGTGCAGAACTACGGGACTTGTGCTGGTTCGAGTCTCTACGGGTGAAGAAATTTTTCTCATGGAATGTCGGCCAGTATAGGGCCGGTGTACAGTGGGTAAAAAAAAAAAGTTTTGACTCACTCTCATCAATTTATCTTTTTTTTTTCCACTCTAATATAATTGTTATATGACGGTTCTTAACTTATCTGCAAAGGAGGGTACAATTCTAATGTTCATGACTGTGTGACGTCATCATTCACACTTCTTGAGCCACAACAGAAGAAGAGGTTTTCTTGCGAACTTATTTAATAATATCTAATTATGTCCTAATTGCTGAATTTTATGGTAAAAAAGTAAGATATTTTTATCGTCCGCCCATTACATGAGAATTGAACATTTGGGCAGGACGTCTGCCAGGTACGCTAGTACTAAATAAAAATTTGATCAAAAAGATAATATCTATTATATTACGATCTGTAATGCAACCAGTTAATGTTAGTTAAAATTAAGACTAAAACTAATAATAAAGTGTATACAAGCAAGACACATTAAATTGTCCCTGCCTAATGTTTATAAAAAACAAAGAAAAATAATGAGATAGAAAACTAATTTTACGTTTTTACAATATTTAAAACAAAACAAAAGAAAATATTTGTTAACCTTAATATTATTTTCATAGATAATTAAATTTATTAATTGTTAAAAAATACTATCAGTGAGGTGCATAAGTTAGTTTATTATTAAATAATCCTTTAATTTGTTTTTGTTATAGTTTGACAGTCTCTGACATAGGTCAGAAGGGAATTCCATGTTTTGGTAAGTGAGACCGTAAAAGATAATGAATAATATACAGTGTGATGAGGAGGGATATAAAGGACAATGTGCTGATGGGATCGAGTGTCAGGATTATGTGTGTCGGATAGTCTGATGAAGCGGCATGATAAATAATTAGGCGATGATGTGTGAAGGATTTTATAGAGAAGGGATAGGGAATGGACAGTTCTACAATCTCTTAGACGAAGCCACGATAATTGTTCCAGGGACGGTGTAACATGGTCAAATTTGCAAATACCACAAATAAAACGTTGTTTTTAAAATATTTATAAATTTAATGTAAACGGCGATGTTTGAAAACAAATGAGAAACTATTGGTACGCTTCATGTGCTTCTTTTGTTCATCACTGCAACCAGATCATATTATTTATTGCCAAAGGAACGCAATATTGTAAGAATGCACTCTAGTGGACAAAAAATGAAACACATCAAACTGTATATTAATTCCTTTCCGATGTCCTATGATGTAAATATGACAATTTTATTTTTCTGGAATGTTATTACCTGGGAAAAAATACATTTAAGAAAGTGCAAACAGTGGTTTCTTTTTTTGGTGGTATAATCAATTGCTACAAATATTTTTATATTAACTCCCACATGCGCTATTTGTTGACAATCATGCACTATATATACAATCTGGTAGCCGTATTTCTTACAGAGTCAGTCACTGCAAAATAATACTATGACCTATTCAGAATGTTAAAAAGGAGGTGCTTTCTTTATTATGATAAACTTTAGTTGGTAAATTCTAGGTGAAACACGACTGTGATTGGTTGTAAATAAAAAAATCATTGAAATGTGATTGGTCATTGACTCCCATTTGGGGCATGAGTTAAATAGTCAAAATAAATACCTGGCAGCTGCCATCATTCTCAACTAGGTTAAAATTTATTTATTTTTTTTAAACTGAAAAACAAAATTTTAACCTATTTGAGGAAGACACATCTGTTTGCTATTTATTTTGATACTTTAGTTTATAATTTACAATAATGCAGAAAGATGAAAAAAATATATAGTATATTGCCTCCATACCATTAACACCTTCATTTTATGACATTTAAAACTTGAACTTTTCATTTAAGATTACAAAGTAATTAGATTTGTTTTAGACAAATAGGTAATATATATATATATATATATATATATATATATACTTTTTTTAAGAGAAAATTTCTGCTGAACCAAGTTACACCCAAGAACTCAAGCTTTATGCACTGGTGCTCTAAACATTTGAGCTACTCAGGCAACTCCCTGATCTAGCATAAATTCCTCTCCATTATAATCCCCTGCCCTATAATTAGTAGTGAAACTTCATTCACAATACATTTGAGTTACTTCTAAATCAGAAGAGGCTGCAAAGGGTCATCATTTTTAACAGGGAGGAGACCCTCTAATTATTTCTAAATTGAAAGCTTATAGAACCAACCTGGACAATATCCCACCTTCTCATGGTGCAGCTGTTAACATATTTTAAAATCATTAGGAAGTAAAATTATGAGGTTTAATTTAATAATTAGTTTGTATTTTTTTAACATTCTTACCTCATATGATTGTTTAGTTGGACATATGTTTCAAGGCTGTTGTCCCATCTTCAGCATTGCATAAACTGATTTTTTTTTTATTTTCTTCAAGTTGTCAGCCTTGGATCTATGTTCCAAAGAAGCTGGTAATGAGGCTCCTTTCTCCAAAGTTCATAATTTTCTCCTTGTTCTTATGTATATAGATTTTTTCCCCATATTGTGAGTTAATTGGTATTTTCTAACTATTTTAATAATTTTGTATTTAAATCTATTTTGTGTTTTTCAGTCCAAACGTGAGCTGCCACTGCAGATATTTTTACTTCTCCTTTTTTTACATTTCTTATGTGTTCTTTAGTTCTAATGTTTAAATTTCGCTTTGTTTTCCCTATGTATACTTTTATCACAATCTGCACATTTCATTTGATATATTCCTGATTTTTTATTATCTTCAATTTGTTCATTTTTGTTGGTTTTCATAAGTTTTCTTAGGCTATAATCATTCTTTAGCGCTAAACTGAAGTTGAATTTTCCAAAAATGTTTTGGAATTTATTGTCTACCCAAGGGTGATATGTGAATTTCTTGTATTTCTTTTCTTTTGGTTTTTCTATCTGAAGAGTGCTTTCATTTCTCAATTTCTGCTTTTTGTACTTATCAATTTTGTTGTGTATAATTTTTTCCTCAAAACCATTTTCTTTTCCTACCTCAATTATGTGTTCCTTTTCTATTTAATAATTTTCACTGTTCATAGGTATATTTACTAATCTATGTACTAGGCTGTTGAAGACTGCCATTTTGTGAGAATTATGGTTGAAACCTGTTGATTTGATGTAGTTATTTGTGTGTGTTTCTTTCCTATAAATGCTGAATTCTATTTCCTTTTTTCTTCTTTTCAGTGTAATTTTAGATCTAAAAATGATAATTGTTTGTTCACCTCTATTTCAAGTGTGAATTTTATTGTTTTCTTCTGTAAATTTAATAGTTTTAAAGCATCTTCTATGTTTAATAGTGAGTGGAGAACATATTTTAATCGACTCACCTCATACATTTTCAAACTTCTTTGATACCGACGGTTTCAGACAATATCATGTCCTTCTTAAGCCATGACTGAAGAAGGACATGATATTGTCTGAAACCATCGGTATCAAAGAAGTTTGAAAATGTATGAGGTGAGTCGATTAAAATATGTTCTCTACTCACTATTAATGATATAACCTCATAATATTTACTTCCCAATATTAATTTAAATATAACATCTTCTATGTGTTTTTCTTTAACAATAGCAATAACATCGTCAACATATCTACCCCAAAATTTGAACATCAGAGGATGTGCCCTTGTAATTTTATTTTCAAAATCACTCATAAATAAGTTAGCCAAAAAAGGAGATAATGGGTTCATAGTTAAATATGGGAAATATGATATATGAGGTAAGATGTAAAAATGACTCATAATTTACAAAAGATAACGGGTTCCCCTTTGATAGTCCAGACTTTTGTTTGTAGAAATTGTTGACGCCTCAGGTTGGCTGCCTTGAGTGGTTGGCGGGATGTGTCGGTGTTGGCTAACCTGAGTCGTCTCATGGATTGAACGGCGTGGTGAGCGCATCCTTCTTGTGTGTGTGTGGCTCGTAAGGAGCAGTCGTGTCTTGTGGTGCGCTCTGTGTGAGTGAGTTGTGAGAGAACTGAACACGGCGGGAGCACGTGGTAGCCTTAATGTATATTCTTACTTATTTAAATATAGTCTTATTTTCATATGTTTAATTCTTTGTGTCACAGTAATTCCTAAATATACAGTCCACTTCAGGGAGAAGAACTTTATAGCTACTTACAGGTTTAGAAATAAAGTTCCGTGAACAATTAACCTGTATGTGTAGTAAGTATATATTATCCCTGCTACAGAAATATCCAAAAAGCCATCTTACCTCATATTTCATATTTCCCATATTTAACTATGAACCCATTATCTCCTTTTTTGGCTAACTTATTTATGAGTGATTGAAAATAAAATTACAAGGACACATCCTCTGATGTACAAACTGGCCAAAAAAAAGGAAATAATGGGTTCATAGTTAAATATGGTAAATATGAAATATGAGGTAAGATGTAAAAATGAATCATCATTTACAAAAGATAATGGGTTCCCCATTGATAGTCCAGACTTTTGTTTATAGAAATATCCTTTATATGTTGTTGTTGTTGTCTAATGTGCAGCATCTAACACTGAAGTCATTAGCAGTCTTGCTCTCCAATACTTTGAGGTCCTAGAATCTTCATGTTTGACAGTGATACAGTTGTTCAGATGACCTTCGTCCATTTCTTCATCAGGGTGATTGCATAAAATGCATTTCGGTGAAGGCAGAACATTGATTTTGTGAAGGTGTTTTGCCAGACAGTTGTGGCCCGTTGTCATCCTAAAATGTGCTACTTCTGTTTTTCTTGGTATGTTCGGTATATCAGTATGTTTTATTAGGCATTCCCATTTTTTGTTTCTGGCCACTGTTTGAAGTCTATTGTCATTCATAATTTTGGATTTTAACTTTATGTGGTGTTTCACTGAGGAGTAAGGTGTTGGTTTAGATTTAGGCATTTGTTCAATGTGAGATCCTTTTTTGGCGAGGAGATTGACTGTTTCATTTCCGGCAATCCCACAGTGGGAGGGTAGCCATTGGAGGACAACTTTTTTACCACAATTTTGCAGGTCAGGTGGTGATATCCTTTATATGTAAAAAACATATTGATTGATGCACAGTTCAGTTAATTTTAAATATTCTTCCATACTTTCTTTGTCGATGCTGTTTTTAATTAGCCAATTTTCAAAATTTTTTAATGTTTCTTCTTTTGGGGCACTCGTAAACAATGTTGTGACATAAAAAAAACTATTCTATCTGCTGGTTCAATGGGATTAGCTACTTTTAATTTTATTTTATCTTTTTTCCGTTAACATTTTTTTGATGGACTTTAGACTGTTTTCTACTTTTTTAAATGTTTTTGGGAGAGGGTCAATTTTGATATTTTTATATACTTCTCCATTTAAAAGTTGTTGCATTCTGTTGTGGTAATCTTCTTTTTCTAAAATAACTATGTGGTTTTTTTTGGAAAAATTTTTTTTTGGAAAATTCAACATCAGTTTAACACCAAAGAATGATAATAGCCTAAAAAACTTACGAAAACCAACAAAAATGAAAAAATTGAAGATAATAAAAAATCAGGAATATATAAAATAAAATGTGCAGATTGTGATAAAGTATACATAGGGAAAACAAAGAGAAATTTAAACATTAGAACTAAAGAATACATAAGAAATGTAAAAAAGAAGGAGAAGTAAAAACATCTGCAGTAGCAGCTCACGTTTGGACATAAAAACACAAAATAGATTTAAATACAAAATTATTAAAACAGTTAGAAAATACCAATGAACTCACAATATGGGAAAAAAATCTACATACAGAAGAACAAGGAGAAATTATGAACTTTGAAATTCTTGGAGAAAGGCGCCTTATTACCAAGTTCTTTGGAACAGGGCCGACAACTTGAAGAAAAGAAAAAATCAGTTTGTGTAATATTGAAGATGGCACAACAGCCTTGAAACATATGTCCAACTAAACAATCATATGATGTAAGAATGTTAAAAAAAATACAAACTCAATTATTAACATATCGTTTATGCAATATGAACTAAAGGGATGGGCTACCTAACAATTAGCACTGGTCAGCTTGGTGGGTTACAGACCGATCTGGTATTTCTTCTTTTTCTACCAGCAGATCCCTCTTTTTACTTTCCTATCCAGTCTCCCTTTCCTGACCTCTTGTTTTCTTCGCCTCAGATGGTATTAGAGTATTCGAGGCTGAAGGTTTCATTTCTGTCTTTCATGTACCTCTTTCTTTTTTAATCTCGTGGGCACTCAATGCCCACATAAGCTGCATGTGCATAAATGCAGTCCCATTGCAACTTATACACCATAAGTATGCAATAGATTTGTGTCATCAGCTATGGCTGGATACATGTAATGAAGAATGAATAAACCAAGAAGAGATTACATTATATTTTATAATTTTATGAGAAAATTTGAAATTTTTACACTGAGCTATAAGCTCTTTATAATATTAATATGTAAATTAATATACAAAAACAGGCTATCTGAAATCAATTTTAAAGAGAATCATTCCTTCATAGTTAAATATGGAAAATAATTTCTGCCTGAACCAGGATTTGAACCCAAAACCTACAGTTTTTTAATTTGAAGGCGCTTTTTAACAGCTGAAAACAAATATAAGCAAAAAAAAAAGAGACACTGCTCAGAAGCCTATTTTTTTCAAACTTGAAAGTTCTTATGTGCCATAATCATTGGACCTATGGTTTTACTTCCCTTTCAAAAAAAGGCCATATTCTGGATATGTTTTCCCTTTACAGAGATTTAGGCGCTCTCCCCCTACAGGGAAGAATTTGAACCATACTAATTTAGTTACACTTGTTTTCGTATAGATGTCATTTTGAGTGGTCCGTGGTCAGCGTTCCGCCTCATACTGACATCTAGGAAACCAAGGTAGTACTAGGACGGGAAAATTCGGTAAATTTTGCTTGGAGGCCTTTTCATTCAGGCTTAAGGATTTTTTACGAGCCTGAAAATCTTCAGACTCGGGACCCACGGCTTAAAGTCCCTCCCAGAGGACTTGCTCCTTGGATTTTTCCATCCTAAAAAATCCATCGACCACGGCCGGATTTGAACCCGTGACCCTTGGGACCAGAGGCAAGGAGCATAACCACTAGTCCACTGCGGCCGACTCTGGATTTGTACATGCTGAAAATCTATTGATCTGTCCAGATTTGAACTCACAAACTTCAGATGCAAGGAAAAATTATTTATTCATTCATTTATTTGATGAAGTGGGCCCTCAGAGGTATAAATATGCATTCATGAGCAAGTCAAAATTCAAAGCCATCATAAGTGCTTTATTGAAGGTATTATCTATAATCATCCCAATAACTGAGCTAGTACACATTAGAAATTATAAATAACTATCTCTCCTAGCCAAAAGATTAAAAATTTTACTAATAAAATTTTAACTCTCCCAGGCATCGAATCCAGACAGATGCACGACTACCACATATTTGTGAAGAAAATATAATTAAAATATGTTACATACAAGAGACATGTTAAAAGACAAATACTTACTTGGCAGGAGTTATTAACGTCCCTTAATTTAGAACGCAAAACAAATTCGTGAGTAATATCTCTTGGACCTTTGCTTTCACATTGTTCCTTATATTGTTTGTTTAGCTCTTCAATTTTTTCTTTCAAGGCTAACATCTGTAACACATATATCATAAGAATTTAACAAATTTATTTTAAAGACGAGAGTAAATTTGCAAATAAGTCTTAACAAAGAAATTAATTTCTCCAACACATATTACAGAAATACATCTGTGAGCTACTAAGTCCAGCTATTCTATGTGATATGAGCACCTATGAATCTTCCAATTGACACAAGTTACAAATTACATTGACTATTTAACTCATGCCCCAAATGGCAGTCAATGACCAATCCTGTTTCAATGAATTTTGTTTTACAACCAATGACAGTCATGTTTCACCTCGATATTTATCAAATTCTGTTTACCAAAATAAAGAAAGCTCCTCCTTTTTAATATTCTGAACAGGTCAGAGCATTATTTTGCAGTGCGTGACTCTTCAACAAATATGTTGAACATGGCACATAATGAACAGATTCCTTCAAACTACACATTTGATAATTGTGTGTTCAATAATTGTTTTAAATAATGATTTTACCGAGTTGTTTCCTAAAAAAATTAATTAATAACCTATAATGTTGGTTATAATACACAGTTTGATGTGTTTCGTTTTCTCTCCACTAGGGTGAATTCTTACCATATTACGATCCTATTTGGCAATAAATAATATAATCAAGTTACAGTGATGAACAAATGAAACATAACCAAACATTTCTCATTTGTTTTCAAACATCGCTGTTCACATAAAATATATTAATATTCTAAAATAACTATATTTAAATAATTATTTGTGAGTAAACAGTTTCATTTTGTTCGTTAAATAGGCCTAACAAATGCCACTCTTGATTTTCAAATCCTCTAGATAAATTTAGAAATCACTCGTGGCATTACTTATGATAATTATCAAAAGTTGCCAACGTGATTATTTAGGTTTCTGTTACAGCAAATTGCCAACATGTTTATTCAGTGATGGATAAATTATATTTGAAGAGAAAAATATATGCTCAGACTGGAGTTGAAGCCAGGACAGGTTATGTTAGGTAGGTTAGATTAGATTAGATTAGATTACACAGGCCAAATTGATAAGTTAGGTAGATATCACTGTTATAAACTAGGTGAGGGTTAACACTTTGGTAGCGTAAAAAAGGCCTATATCCATAAAATGTCTTTTAATATTAATTAATTTAATAGTGGCTCGAGCGGAGGCAGGAATGTATTGACTCTGAAAGCTTGGAATGCAATATAAGAACAAACCAACTTTATTTACAAAAACCAATTACCCATACATACAAAAACTCTTAGAATTACAGAATAATTGTTAAGCTCTTAAAAAATACAAATAAATGTTAACCTCAACCCAGAATAACATATGGAAACTTATTGAAAACACTCGGAATGTCACGAAATATTATTCATATAATTCAAAGCGTGACTCAGAGAGATCAGTTTAATTTACTGTTCTAACTAGTACTTTATTCTCTAAGTAATTATTTATTGGTGAGAATTTAGGTTCCCTGTTTAACTCAAGTCTATTAGGACATAAGCAATATTTCAAGTTAGATGTGTATCCTTTACAAGAACCTAAGATCTTTATTCTAATTATTATTTTCTCTAAGTAATTTATAATATTATCATAAGTAATGCCACGAGTGATTTCCAAATTATCGATAAATTCACGACTCACGAAGTGAGGAGTGAATTTATCTAGAGAATTTGGAAATCAAGAGTGGCATTTGTTAGGACTATTTAACGAATAAAATTAAGCTGTTTACTCACAAATCATTATTTAACTATAGTTATTTTAAAATATTTATATATTTAATGTAAACGGCGATGTTTGAAAACAAATGAGAAACGATAGGTACGCTTCTACTGCTTCATTTGTTTATCACTGCAACCAGATCATACTATTTATTGCCAAAGGAACGCAATATTGTAAGGAGGAGCTTTCTTTAATATGGTAATTATAACACTGATAAATATTTGGTGAAACACGACTCTGATTGGTTGTAAAACAGAAATCATTGAAACGTGATTGGTCATTGACTCCCATTTGGGGCATGAGTTAAATAGTCTAAGTAATTAATAATGTTAACTAAGTGATAATGTGTATTTCCACCTGAAAAGACTTAGTAATTAGTATGTACACTTACATAAGAGGACAGAGAAAACTATGCTCAGACGAGTAGCGCTTCAGTGTCTCTCACCTTCTTCTGACTAAGGGCCTAACTGCCTAGCTTAAATATCCATTTTCTCCTACTTTACGTTCCAAATTAAATATGAAAAACCCTACTTTCTACCCCTAGGGCTACTTCTCTGATCTGAAAGTTTCCAGAACCTCAACTTCTAACTGTATATTGTTTTGATAGAGCTGGTGAACTTAGACCTAACTGTATATTGTTTTGATAGAGATGGTGATTATAGACCTTTATTGTCAAAGGTAAATCTGATTACCGAGTAATGTGCTTTCCAGTTTCCAATATAGTTTAGACATTCTTATCTACATCCTGTTTATTCAAGGCCAGTTCATGAATATGGCTTGACTATCAAGATTTTTTACCACAATACTTTATATATAACCTTCATTTAACAGAACACATCAAGAAATCTGAAACTCCTCCATATATTTTAAAACAAATGTCACTGGAAATAATAAATCTAAGATACCCAGCTCCTGAATGGATACATATTTTTACAGATGGCTCCAGCTTACCAAATGACGGTGGCACTGGTGCTGGTGCAGTATGTCCACTTTTTTCCTTTTATCGTAAACTAAACACAAATTCAACAAACTTTGATGGCGAAATTCTAGCAATTTTCTTAAGTTTACAAAATCTTTTATATCACATCCAAAAATTTACGAAAGTTGTAATTCTATGTGACTCCAAAGCAGCCATTCTTGCTATAACACGAGACACAACACCCAAAAGCATCAAAATTATCGAATGTCACAAAATGATAAAACAGTTATCCCGTCTACATAAAAAAGTTGTACTTCAATGGATTCCGGCCCATTGTGGAGTGACAGGCAATGAAATAGCCGATTTTCTAGCCAAGAAGGGTAGCAGAATTGTTTCAAACCCAACTTCTGCTCCAGTTTCCTTTCACTCTATCAAAAGAATTATCTCAAATAAATACATCAATAAACTTAGAGAAGAATACACCACCAAAACATCTGGAAAGGAATGGGAAATCTACAAGCTTATGACATTACTACATTACAAAGAAAATCTGCAGTAGCAACATTCAGACAGCTAACGGGACATGACTGCTTGAATAAACACCTACACAGAATTGGCATAACAGATTCACCTAAATGCCCTTTTTGCAATTTAAATGAAGATATGGAAAGAAACCATCTCCTCCGTTGTCCAGCTTTTGTAGAAGAGACCAGCCTTTCTGCTAAATATTGGAGTGCAAGAGAGCGAATGATTTCATTATCAAGTGCTCAACATTAGATACCAACCAACCAACTTTATATATATATATTATTTTTATTTTTTTTTTGTATCTTATGACCTTAGAACATCCCTACACTCTAATCCCGACAATCACCAACTTTATTTTTTTTTGTCAGCATGTTTTTCATGTAAGTTGACTATTCTATGTTAGAGATGGTGATTCAATAATAAAATATCATCTTTTAAGTTTCATTTTTTTAACTTTTATAGGAAGAAATCACTATGAGGGATTGTGACAAAATTTACATAGGAAAAACAAAAAGAAATTTGAAAACAAGGGTGAAAGAACATCTTAGAAAAGTAAAAAATGGTGAAGTGGAAATGTCAACAATAGCTGCTCATGGTTAGTCTGAAAAACATCTAATTGAATCAAAAGCCAGTCTAAAAACAAAAAGAATTCTAGGCTTGGGAAAAAATCCACATTCACAAAAAACAAGAAAGAAAAACTTGTGAACTTCAAAATTCCTCCTGATTCTGATTGGATCTGAAGGTTTATTGGTCTACCAACAAACGGAAGAAGTAGTTCTTCTGATCGACATTACGTCAGTCAATGAGAGGGTACTGAAGATGATTCCGCCAATGATTTGAAACTGCAGTCTACTTAGAAGAGTGGATATGAGGAAAGGTATGAAGCATTTAATTTAATCTTATCTTTTAAGTTATTTTTATTTCAACTTCTTATTCATTTTTCAGCCAATTCCGGATTAGAAAAACGCATATCTACATTGTTGAGGTAATTATTTACGTAACAAATAAGTTTAATCTGTCCCATCAGGGGTCCCCACCTAGGGGATATGTGGATGGCAACCACAAGGTGCCCAAGCTGAGCAAAATTATTACTTCCACTTACTTGTGTTTTGCTCCTTCTTTCGTTTCTTATATCTAAATTGGTATTTATTCCTTTCCATGTACCAATTTCCTCTTTCAACTTTCCTATCCAGTTTCCCTTGACTGAACTCTTGTTTTCTTCAAACCCGATGGTATTAGAGTATTTGAGGCCTAGGAGATCACTTCATATCTTTTCTCCTAAACATTTCTAAAAAACGAGTGTAATGTAGTTCGCCTCCGCTGGTAATACTAGCAGGTGCACTCTGGGTCATGCAAAATGAACTACAAAAGATGTTCAATATGCTTCCCAAAGCAAATCAGAAAATAGTTGGAACACCATTCCAAATTGCTGAATATTATCAGGAAGCCCGCAAGCGAATGATGACAAATTAAGAGCTTCAGAACATTTGAATACTACTACTACTACTACTACTACTAAGTTTAGTCTGTCTTCATCTTACCTCATACTTTGTTTTAAGATGATGACAGACTAAACTTATTAATTAAGTAGAACCTCATAATGTTACTTCATATTGTATTTTCATAACTATTTACATCCTTAAAATTTCATTGATCTCGGTGCTCGAGGGATTAAGTTCCTTGCCTCTGCTCCCAAAAGATGTGTGTTCAATACCAGCTAGAGTGATGTATTTTTAAAGATGGAAAAATCCAATTGAAAGTACTCCCAGGGGAACTTCAAGTCATGCGTCCTGAGTACGAAGATTTTCAAGCTTGTAAAAGAACATCATCATCATCAACAACAAGGATTAAGCCTAATGACCTGTTCCAATCTCATTATAGATCGAATTGGTCCTTCCATTGCTTCAATGGTCTTCCCAACAATCTTCTCCCTTTCAGTTTGTAATTATACATTCTTCTTGGTATGCGCTGTTCATTCATTCGTAATATGTGCTGAAGATAAGCATTTTGATAATATTTTATTCTTTCACAGAGATTAAATATATTAAGTTCTGTTCTTATATCTTCGTTTTTCTTTTTATCGGTCCTTTGGCATCGTGCTATAGCTCTCAACATCTTCATTTCTGCAGCCTCTATTTGTTTACTATCTGCCTTTGTTAATGTCACATCTAGCCTAAATTAGGGCCTCTGAAAAAATTTAATCATCCTTTCCCAATTGCAGTAATCCCGGCTTTCAATGCAAGCATTAATTTTCCCTTCCTCATACATACTTATCTACATTTGAGGCAGTTAGCCATCTTTAGCAATGCGACTGGACAGCTTCTAATTCAAGAAAACATTATGAGAAATTTTACACAACTACTATAGACAGTAGCACTTTATATTTCAATGTTATAATTAAATTTTAACACTCGGAATAATGGACAAATTATTAATTTCTAAAGAAAAATTAATGCCTGAACGGGGATTTGTTTAAATATAATGAAGGTAGTTTTCTTCTTAAATACATACCCTATTCTGATTGGTTTTCAAACGTTCTTGCAAGGCAATTACAGCTTTCCAATGTTCAATCTGCTTTTCTTTCACATTCTTTTCTTGTAACCTGCAAAACAACATTTCTTACATGGTTTTCAATCTAGTTTTCAAGGATGCAAGGCAAGATTGATGCCTATAACTGAAAATACTTGGATAATTCTTATAAAATGTCAAATCGCATGTGCCTAAATGGTGGCTGATCTTATCATGGTGCCACTTTTTCAGGAGATATCGAGTTCTCCTGCACAGAGTCAGCAAGGTGAGGTGACACTACAGGGTCATTATATTGACTCAAAAGACAGAGGTAGCAACTTCCTCTTCAGAATTCATTATAGTCAACCTCCCATATAATGGATATATATATACAAGTCCACCGCTGTGGTCTCGAGGTAGCGTGCTGCCTTGTCACGCAGCGGGCCCGGGTTCGATCCCCGGTCGGGGCAGTTTTTCTGGGTGAGGTTTTTATCGGGGTTTTTCCTCACCTGTAAGACAAATGTCAGGAAAACTTTGAGGCCCAAACGGTCCCCGAAATCATATGGCCATCATCCTTATCATTATCATCCTTACCATTATCATTATCATCATCATCCTTCACCGGTGTGGAAAGCAACGGGAAGCTACCACACCTACACAATTCCCTCGTAAAGCTGCAAGCATAGCATGAAAATGCTATGATTGCAGTGAAGGACCTGCCTTCGGGCAGAATTACTATGGATATATATACATATACATACACATATATAAGGGTCATTCCATGTCTAGTGTCCTAAAATAAATAGTCCCCACTCGACCATCTCAGATTTTGTTCAAAATTTGTGCATATGTGCACATGCATTTGTTAGGTTACTGTGCAAAATTTTGGCTTGATTGATGCAGTGGCTCCAGAGCTAGGGTCATCTTGGTGGACCTATGCCATGTCATGAAGCATGCAGAACAAAGAATTTGGTCAACTTTGATATAACCTTGTGCTTCAACTGTAATGTCTATTATATTGAATTACTTTGCAAGGCACTTTCAGATGAAATACCGTAAGTGGTAATAATTTCCAATCAATTCAAATGCTATAGTTGCATTCAGCACCAAAAGTTGTACTAGTATAAAATACAGTATTACACCTCTTTTACACTTTTCAAGGGACCACAGCAAAAATGGTGTAAAAATAGAGGAAAGTGTAAATTGAGGGAAATGAAGAAAAGCTCAAAAATGTTGACCCCCATACTCTGCATCCATTCCAGAACATGAAAAAAACAGATGGAGACAATTGCAGTATTTACCCTTTTTAACACTTTTCAAGAGACCAGAGTGAAAGTGGTGTAATTTATAGGAAATGAGGAGGAGCTAAAAATGTTCACCCTCACATTCAGCAACCATTCTAGAACATGCAAAAAAAAAGCACTGACTGGGATAATATACAATATTGGCTAAATAATGTAATGTTTCCTTTAATTTAAAATTAAATTCTTTACACTTCACCTTAAATCCTGTCTTTTATTTATTTAGATCAGGTGAGGTGTAAAGAATTTTATTTTATAATCAATTGAGTTGGTGTTTACTTGATGAAAAATCCATACGTTTAATTAAATTAAACAAAACTCAGTTTTATTTTATTTTCATATTTATTAAGATGTAATTCAGTGACAGCTGTTTCGGTACACTGTACCTTCAGACATGTAACAAATTATGAATTGTGTTATTATAGTACATATCAACTGATCTAAGCAACAATACAACGATAATTTATTAAATTTTTTTAATTTAACAAAGGCGATTCATTCAAATCAAGTTGAGAATTTAACAGTTTATTACTACTTTTCAATTTATTTATTTCTACAGCCTCCAAAAGGTCCAACTTCTTACCCTTATCACAAACATGTAAAATTTCAAAATTTGGATCGAAACAATGATTGAATTGGAATAGGTGGTTAGGATATTTTGAATATTCTAAATTTCTGTTATATGCTCATATGTGTTCCTTTATATGAGAGATAAAAGGTCTACCAGTTTGTCCTATATAGACATTGTCACATGTGCCACACTTCAATTTATATACACCTGATAATTTTTATTTTTTTATTTTGGTTTTATTGTTTTTTATTATATTTTGTAAAGTTTTATTAGTTTTAAATGTCACATTAATGTTCAACTTTTTAAAGTGTTTAGATATTTTATTGGAAGGTGGGCCTAAATATGACATTATGACATATTTCTTTATGTTTCCTTGTTAATTGCGTTTTTGTAATTTTATTTTAAATTAAACCTCTTAGTGATATTCCTATAATAGTTCAATGTAATGTGTGTTTTGAAGCTGTAAATATAAAATTACTTTATTTCTTTTACTTTCACAATTTAAAAAGTGAATAGCAAGGAGAGGTACAACAAGCAGCACTATGAACCTTTAATGAGAGACTAAAAAAAAATTGTTTTGCCATAGAAATACACGGGTTGAATTTCAGAAAATGTCTGAAAGTTTGGAGCCAGCTTCGTTGGCTTGATGAACATGCTCTGCTCTTTATCGATTAAACTTGCTTGGCTCCTTATTGATTGTATAGCAGCCAGCTTTGTTGGCTTAACGAACTTGGTTTGCCATATATTGATAGTGACATAATTGATCAAATTAATCGAATATCTTTGATCTTTAATGCTGAAGATCGACGTGATGTCACGTAAATTGAGGAAAACAAAATTTCAGAAACATAAAAGCGAGGTTTTTAATACATTGTGAATGTAGGGAAACTGAAGGGACCTTTAAAGAATGTTGTAAAAGGTGGGAAAACGTAAAAGTGGGATAATACTGTAATTCAAGGAAATAGATACTACAGTTGAAGCTCAAGGTTATATCAAAGTTAACCAAATTCTTTGCACCGCATGCTTCATGACATGGCATAGGGCCACTAATGTGGCCCTAGCTCTGGAGCCACTGCATCAATTGAGCCAAAATTGTGCACAGTAACCTAACAAATGCATTTGCACATATGCACAAATTTTGAACAAAATCTGAGTTGGTCGAGTGGGAACCCTTAGGACACTTGACATGGAATCACTCATATATATATATATATATATATAAAATGACAAACTTATATATACCAATTTTTAAATATTGTCCTAGAAAATTTCATATGTTAATAATGTTAAATATCACTCATTCCAATGATGATGAAATTTCAGAAACATACTTCTATAATGATAATTGGAAGTTCAATGTTTTCCAGAATGGGAAAGTTTTACCCAGAAGACAATAGAAGGTAGCAAGATGGTGACTGAGGCTTCTATATGTTCTATATGTTACAACTTGTGCAGGCTCTCAACCCTAATGACAAAGAGATGCATTTCAAATTTTGTGGTTATGTGCTAGGAATGATGGAGGATGACGTGTTTCTACAGCGTATCATTTTTAGCGATGAAGCGACTTTCCACCTTAGTGGAAAAGTGAACAGACATAATGTTCGCATATGGGGTTTGCAAAATCCACGTTCAACATTGCAACACGAAAGAGACTCACCGAAGATAAACGTGTTCTGTGCCGTATCCCGTACAAAGGTTTATGGACCATTTTTCTTTGTGGAAAGAACTGTAACTGGAACAACGTACCTGAACATGTTGGAACAATGGCTGTTCCCTCAAGTTATGGAAGATTCACAGGACTTCATTTTCTAACAGGTCGGAGCTCTGCCCCATTGGCACCTTGATGTACAACGCTTTTTGAATGCATCCTTTCCTCAGCGCTGGATAGGTCGCAGAGGAAATGAAGACCTGACTCTACACTTCTGGCCACCGAGATCTCCTGATCTCTCCCCATGTGACTATTTGTTATGGGGTTATGTTAAGGAAACTGTTTACGTCCCACGTCTACCAATAACTCTGGACAATCTGCTGCCGTGCACTCAGTAACAGTAGATACACTTTCTCGTGTGTGGGACGAGTTCGGCTTTCGCATAGATGTTTGCCATGCAGCAGACGATAGACACATTGAACATTTATAATGTATTGCAAAAAAAAAAAACTTTGAAACTTCCACTTTCCATTGGTATAAATATTGTTCATTTTGGATTTGTTCTTTAATAAATACTAATCTTTAAAAATGGGTCCATCATTTAGAATAACCCTGTATTACAAAAAATAGAAAATTATAAATATATCAAACCATAATTCGGAGCATTTTAACATCTGGTGCTGAAGTTTGGCAAATTCCTATCAGGGAAATGAAAATAATTTTAAGTACAGAAATGGATGTTTTAAGAAGACTAGCTGGAAAATCTAGAATGGACAGAATACAAAATAAAGAAATAAGGAAAATTATGGGTGTACAAGAGAAGACAGACATCATAGAAAAGAAAAGATTACAATGGTATGGCCATGTCAAAAGAATGCCAGAGCAAAGATTGCCTACAATTGTTATGGAATGGATCCCAATGGAATGGAGGAAGAGAGGAAGATCGAAGAAAACTTGGATAGAAGGGGTACAAGCGGCTATGATTATCAGAGGATTGGAGGAAGATCAATGGATGGACAGAGAGGAATGGCATTTGGTTTCCGGAAGACGGCGGCAGCTGCCATGATACCGGATGATGGTGATGATGATGAAGAAAGGAGTTGGGACGTCAAGAGTCTCTGTAATGCATAATAGTACACATTTCCAGAATTGAGCCGACGTTTAATTTCTTTGTGCATATCATTCCTATTTGTCATTATTGTTCCTAAGTATTTGAATTCAGCCACCTCCTCAAAATTTCCCTCATTTGTCTTTAGCTGTCCATTTCCATTATATAATGTATTTCTATGTGTGACCATATATTTAGTTTTATTGATATTTACTTCCAGTCCCAATTTCTTTGTGTTACTCAATAGTGTGTGCGTGTTGGCCTTTAGTATCTCCTCGCTATCGCCCAATAGTACTACATCATCAGCCTAAACTAAAGCTTATTAATACCATGGAGTTGTAAGTCTTCTTCATCCTCTAAAGATTTGATGGCATGATCTAGTCTTCATCTTCTTCACGGTTTAGGCTTATTTACTAGCCTGTTCCAGCTCCAAATTGCTGCTCTTTCCATCTTTTGTTTGGTCTTCCCAAACTTCTTCTTCCTCGTGGTAAATAGCTGTATGATGCTTTTGGTATTCTATTCTCAGTCATCCTTGCCAAGTGTTCTTTCTAGTTTGTTTTGTATTTCTCTATTGTTGTGTTTAATTCCTCTACTTTTAGTTGTCTTATTTCTGTGTTATGTTTTTTGTCTGTTCTTTGATATCCTGCTATTGGTCTGAGGAATCTCATTTCAGCAGCTTGTATTCTGGCAGATTGTTGTGTTGTCACTGTCCATGTTTCAGATCCATAAGTAATAATAGGCACTACCATTGTCTTGTATAATTTCATTATAGAGTCTTTCCTGGCTTTATTTTTCAAAGTTCTTTTTAGTGTTCCTGTTATATAAATAAACTTATTTAGTGTGTTATTTATATCTGTTTCCGCTGTGCATGATATTTCACAACCTAGGAAGTTTTATCTTATCACTTGTTCTATTGGTTTATTTTCTAATATTATCTTTGTCCGAACCGGATGAGTGCCCTTGAAGGTCATTGTTTTTTATTTTTCTGATGATATTTCCATGTTGTATTTTTTTGATATTTAATTTAGTTTATATAGCATTCTTTGTAGTTTGTCCTCTGTTTTTGCTATTAAAATCTGGTCATCTGCAAAGGCTACTGTTTTTATTACTATATTTCCTAAGTTAATACCCCCAGTCGTCATTTGATTCCATGATCTTATCATGTCGTCAAAATAAATGTTAAAAAGAATGGTTGATAGTGGACAACCTTGTCTAACTCCTCCTGTTATATGTATTGGTTCCCTTTGATTTATTTTTATTTTTGTTTTCTCATACATTTTCTTAATTATTGCTATCAAGTGTAGTGGAATTCCTTTTTCACTTAATATGTTCCACAATTTTGGTTAGACACTTTATCAAAGGCCTTCTTATAATCTATAAAGAGGATGTGCGTCTCTAAGTTGAATTCTCTTCGCTTCTCTACTATTTGTTTTAAAGTGAATACGTTGTCTGTGCAGCTTCTTCCTTTCCTAAAACTTGTCTGCTCTTCTGATATTATTGCGTCTACTATAGTTGTTAATCTTTGGTTGATCATTTTTGCATATATTTTGTATGCTGCACATAGTAAGCTTATGTCTCTATAGTTTTCTGGCTTTGTTTTATTGCCTTTTTTAAATATTGAGATTATTTTTCCAATTTTCCATTCTTCTGGTACTGTATTTTGTTTCCAGCACTTTTTATAGAATTTTAATAATCTTTCTTGAAAATTCTTTGCGGCATTTTTTATCAATTCTATGTTTATATTGTCTATCCCGCATGCTTTATTATTTTTACATTTCTTTAATATTTCTATCATTTCTTGCATCTCTAATTCATCTACTTCTGCATATTGTTCGCATACTCTAGTACAAAATTAAATAGTAGAGGAGACAGTGCATCTCCTTGCTTCAACCTATTGTGGATTTCAAAAGCATCCGAAAACTGTTTGCCTACACACATCCTACTCTTTGTGCCATTTAGGCACATTCTTGTAATAAATTAATGAGTCATTTTAACATCTTACCTCATATTTCATGTTTTTCAAACACGGTAACTATAGTTTTCAAATGATCTTGTCATTCATTTTCAACTGCCATTATACTTAAATTTTTGGTGTACAATACTGTAAAATTCCCATTTCTTTTCTAAAATCTGTCTTAAACTAAAAAATCTGATCTTTTGTAGACCTGCTTCTTCTAAATCCACATTACTGATCTCCTCGAATGTCATCAATATAAGGAGTAAGTCTGCATACCAATACATTTGTTAGAATTTTGTAGGAAGTTGAAAGTAATGAGATGCCCCTATAGTTGTTGCAGTCAGTTTTATCTCCTTTCTTATAAATTGGGATGATAATCGATTCTTTTCATTCATCTGGAAGAGCTTCTTTATCCCAAATCATATTAAGCAACTGGCATATCTTGTCCATCAATTTTTCTCCCCCTGATTTTATCAGTTCTGCTGGGATCTCATCTGAACCTGATGCTTTTATACAGCTTCAATTTTTCTATCGCCATTTCAACCTCTAATGCACTTGGTTCTGCGATTAGCATTTCTGCTGTCAGTAAATTATTTTCTTCAATATCCTGTTCTGTATGTACATTTAATAGCTGATTAAAGTAACTTTTCCATCTATTTAATATACTCCTGGAATCTGCAATCATATCCCCTTTTTTATTCCTAACTATGTTTGTTCTAGCCTGAAATTCTTTCTTCTCTATCCTAATTCCCTGATATAATTCTCTAATGTTCCTATTTTTGGCATTCATTTCAAGATCATTAATCTCCTCTCTCAAATATTCCCTCTTTTTACTCTTTAGTAGCTTGGTGGTTTCCCGTCTAATACTACCCAATTGCTCTTAATTTACCTCATATGGCTCGTGTAACCCATTCCTTTTTGGTAGTTTTCTTTTCTTTATAATGTTGGCATATTCCTCATCAAACCATTTCTTGTTTTGCCTCTTTTTTTTAAATAACCAATTTAATAGTATCTCTTATAGCCTCCTATTCTTTATTTATGTCAGTTTCTTCTTCATTTGCCACATTGCCATCTGAAGATTTCAGTTCATCAAATCTATTAGCAATTTTAATTTGGTATTCTTGTCGCATTTCATCATTTTTCAAGTTTCTTTAAATTAAATTTTTCAGAATCATCTTTAGCGTTTGTTCCTCTCATAAGCAATAGCCGTTGTCTGATTTTCACCCTGACCAGATGATGATCCGAATTGCAGTCTGTCCCTCTAACTGATCTAACATCAATGATGCTACTGTGCCAGTGTTTTTCCACTAATACATGGTCTATCTGGTTCTGAATTTCGCCATCTGGAGACATCCAGGGGTATTTAGGAATATTCTTATGCTGAAATGAGCTCTTAACAATGAGATTCTTTGATATGGCAAAGGTGACTAATCTAACCCCATTGTCGTTACTATCTTCATGAAGACTGAATTTGCCTATTGTTTTGTTTGAATATACCTTCCCGCCCCACTTTTGCATTAAAATCTCCTAAGACAATTTTCATATGATATTGTGAAAGGCTATCAAATACGCATTCTAATTCTTCATAGAACTCATCCTTGATCTTGTCATCTTCATCTTCTGTGAGAACATGTACATTTACAAATACAAAATCATGTCTATTTAACTTTCACAGGTAAAGAACACTATGAGGTTTAATTTAAGAATTAAATTAATGTTTTTATTACCTCACCTCATATCCATTTTCTTCCAGACTGCAGTTTCGAAGCTTATCTCCATCATCAGTAGCCTCTGGTCGACCGGTATTATGTCGTTTCTTGGCGGTTTTCTTCTTACTTCTATCGGTGGAGCAATGAACCTCTGGATCAGGTCAAAATTTGCAAAGTTTCGAAATTCATGTGTTTATCAAGAAAGATAAACTCAGTTTCTTGATAAACTCATGAATTTTGAAACTTCCGCAAATTTTGACCGGATCCAGAGGTTCATTGCTCCACCGATAGAAGTATGAAGAAAACCGCCAAGAAACGACATAAGACCAGTCGAACAGAGGCTACTGATGATGGAGATAAGCTCCGAAACTGCAGTCTAGAAGAAAAAGAATATGAGGTGAGGTAATAAAAACATTAATTTAATTCTTACAAAATCATGTCGTTCACCCTTTAGAATTATGTTTGATATCCTATCACAGACAAACTTAATATCTCGGATAGTGGAGAGGATCCTCCTTCGGACTTAAAAACCCATTCCAAATTCAGGTCTTTCTGCACCCTTGTAGCACAGTGCAAAGCTTCCTGATTCCTGACCACCTTCTCCAGGCCATCTAACTTCCTGTAAAGTGACTATATCCAAGGATGATTTATCTAATTCACGTGTTAATACCTCTAGCACCCCGCTATTGTATAAAATCCTGACATTCCATGTTCCTAGGAATGTGTTCCTGTGTTTGAGCCTTTGGCATGGGTTCCCTGAAGTAGTCCCTGCCCGGAGAACAAATGGGGGACTATTTGACCTCTGGAAATTTTTACCCCAGTAAACACATGTCCGCATTTCTTGACGGTTGTATTTTTACAGTAAAAGATCGTCACTCTTTCAACCAAGGTACTTTTTTCGTCTGGCTTATCACCTTTGACCAGTCTGCCATGGTTAACCCTATCGGCAGCAATGCTACCGTCTGATTTCGGGATTATTTAAGCATGCAAGCCACTCCACCACAAGGTAAAGATACCATGGAGGTCTAGTTGGGATAATGGCCTCCAAAATATCTCTATATGAGAAATTTTATAAGAAAGGTATATATTTCTGGTTGTCTCTTCAAATATAACAATATTCAGAAAAAGAGAGACAAAATAATGAATTTTGAACTTTCCAGGGCAGAAGATTGTGTGGGATTTGTACGGTCAATCTAGTTGGCCTTTAAATAAAGATGCAACCCTAGTGCCTGGCAAACATCTGGCAGGCCAAGCAGTCAAAGCACTCCTGTTTCCCGATCAGTGAACTGGCGAGCGGCAGCAAAGCAGGTTCAATTCACATTCTTTCTACCCCTATTTAGTGTTACTTCTGTAACCGTAAGGTACAGATATGTTTTTTTGAGTTTTTTTAATCAACTTGTGAATCTGAGTTCAGTTGTGATTGTGGTGATTTCATTTTAATATGGTGTATACTACTGAACAAAGGGCATTTTTTTTTACTTTTGACAAATGCAAAGAAGAAATCTTACAAAAGTTGTACCATAAATTTTTCCATCAATTCCCTAACGTAACTGTCCCAAATAAAGCCACAATTTCAAATCCTCGAATATTAGAGGAACTTAAATAATTTTGAAAATCTTTTGTCATAAGATAAGGAATAAACAGCACAAAAATCAATTTTGTTCCATTACAATCTCTAATTACTTTCACAGCTACTTCGATTTATTTAGTGAGATTACCGCGAGATCAATGCGACGAGCAGTTGCCAGGCTATAAGGTTGTGTCTTAAAATGAACACCCTGTAAAAAAACTTCCAATGGTCATATAATAGTCAGTTTTTGGCTAAAAATGAAGGAAATATCCTTCGAAACATGTCCATGTGAGAGAACAATTTATGAGGTGAAATGTAAAGAACCGATTAAATTTCTTCAATATGAAAGTTGCTACTGCAGATTCATAAGTTCTGGTATTCAATATGGTATGGCAGAAATAATACATTTCTCCTAACGTAAATTTAAAGAATAAATGGGAGTTTTAGATAAATTAAAGTAATACAAAACTTACTTAATGACCCACTCCAGTGCTTGACCAAGTGAAACTGGTTTCCACTTGCATAATTGAAATCAAGCTGATGTGATAAGTAACTAGTAGCTTCCAGAAGACGATTGAATTCTCTCTCCACCATTTCATCCTTATCTTTTGGAACCTATGATACAAAATAATTAAATCCATTATTTATTTTGTTGTGAAAATGGACAATTTTTGTACATACATTTTTTTTACCAATGCTACCAGGTTGTCTTTATGACATCTTTGATACTCTCCTGGGTCTAGCAGAATTCTAATCTACTTTTTAAGTTGAGGTCCTTTTTTGACCATACAAGGACATGGAGGGCCAAATGAGGAATCAGCTCAATGCCAGACCACCAGAGACAGCAAAAATATTTATACAAGACACATCAATCACTCACTCATACATTCAAACTAAACGAGACAAATAAGATAGGATTATTATGGTGACCAGATGGTGTTCGAAAACCATTTGGGACTCAAAAGTTTCTTGATATTTGTCTTATACGTGAGGAAAAATCCCAATAAACCTCACGTAGTAAATGTGTCCCATCCAGGGATCAAATCCAGGCCCACTGCTTATGAGGCAATGGCATTACTCTGAGACCAAAGCAGTGAACAATATTTTTATTAAAAATTTCATTTACTAAATTGTTTTAAAATATCAAGCGAGATTTCATCTTTTTGGAGGATTCACCCCCATCACTAAAAATGTTAACAATATCAAAATGTAGGACTGTAAGATGAAAATCTTGTGGCATTTCCCTTCTATATCTACGTATGATGGAACTGTCAAGTTTTTTTTTCTTGTGGTGTTAATGGCTTATAAATGTGTCTTATTTCATCCATGGTGTTTGTTCTAATTTTAAAGTAAATACAGTATAAGAGTTAAATTATGTAGATAGGAAATAACACTATGAGGTTTTTTAATATTGTTTATTTTTTTCTTTCACTCACCTCATACTTCATAACTCCTCGCAGACCTAGGTTTTTTCACATCATTTGTGACATTCTCAATGCTGTGTCATGTTCTTCATAACTCCTCGCAGACCTAGGTTTTTTGTTGTGAACATGACACAGCATTGAGAATGTCACAAATGATGTGAAAAAACCTAGGTCTGCGAGGAGTTATGAAGTATGAGGTGAGTGAAAGAAAAAAATAAGCAACAGTATAAGAGTATCTAACGTGATATACTAGTACAGTCATTAAGTTTTGAGATTTTACGCACAAGAATCTGGATGTCTCACAAGATGCCGATAACTCAGCCTACACTTAAACAGAACCAAATCCTCCCTCAAAATAGTCGCTGCTGGTCATTATGCACATTTGCCAATCTTGGTATAGCTGCTGGAAGCACCGCTGAAAGATGTTGGCAGGAAGGTCACGTATGGCTTCTCTTATGGCAGTGATGACCTCTTCAGAAGAATGAAATCTACAACCAAGTAGGATTGATTTCATGTGAGGAAAGAGAAAAAAAATTGCATGGTGCGAGATCAGATGAGTATGGATGATATGGCAAAACTGTCACCTATTCCTCTTGGACGAGGACAGAACGATATCCAGGGGTGTTGTCATGTAGCAAGAGCCAATTCTCTGTACGCCAAAGCTCAGGTCGCTTACGGCAAATTGAATCGTGTAAATGGCTAAGGATCTCTTTATAGCGGTTTTTTTTTACAGTTGCACCTTCTGGGATGAATTCCATGTGAACAATTCCATTTGAATCAAAAAACAGTTCAAGCATCACCTTGCCCTTTGACCTGTCTTGTTGCGGTTTTTTCTGTCGTGGTGATAATGGTGTTTTCCAGGTGGCGGATTGTCGTTTCAGTTGCGGATCGTAAAGGAAACACCATGTCTCGTCTACAGTTATTATCCGGTTGAGAAACATCGGATCATCGTCAACATTACTGTTGAGGTCACCACAAATCATCATGTGATTATCACATTGGTCTTGCGACAGGATTCATATCACACTGTTCTGGATAACACAAGACATGTTCAGGTCATCAGACAGAATTTTGTAGCAAGTACCATGGCTGACTCCTACTGCTGCTGCGAGATCATCTACCGATTGGGAGCAGTTAGCATGCACCAATGTTGCAACTTCTTTGATCTTGCATTCAGTTCGAATTGTTTGTGGCCGACCAGTATGCACATCATCTTCCAAACTGTCTCTTCCTCGTAAAAAACGTCAATGCCACTTAAACACAAGACTATGACTCAAGGCGTCCTCACCGTAAACTTGCTGCATCATTTGAAACGTTTCAGCAGCAGTTTTGCCTAATTTGTGACAGAACTTGATGTTTACCCGTTGCTCTAACTGTGATATCTCAAGTTCCGACGTGCGCATTCAAATCACCATTACAACAAAGACTGTAGTTCTGCTTGCAGTACATGTACTCAACTGTCTCTTGCTGGGACGAAAGACTAACTGACAAGGTAGTGTGTACCATGGTGCCACCTATGAGCTATAGTGCACCACAGTGCCACTATGCGCTCAGTCTCAAAACTTAATGACTGTACCATGTATATAAATATTACTTACAGTCAAATTATTTTGAGTCTGTAATATCTTACCTCAATATTAATGTTGATTTGTTCTTGAACATGTTTCAATTAGTCTTCTAATCATCCTCAGCATCATGGCCAGACTGGTTAGATTTATGTTGTAAACCCTGGATGTCGATGTCAGCTCCCTCCTGCAGTTGGCCAAAGAACCTCCAACGAGGTCACGTTCAGTCGGTATTTCGAAATTCATAACTCTGTTTTTGTTCTTCTGAATATAGATTTTTTCCCAAATAGTCAGCTCTTTTGTATTTTCTAACTGTTTTTATAATTTAGTGTTCGAATTTATATTATGTTTTTCAGATCAAACATGAGCAGCAACTGCAGATATTTCTATTTCCCCATTTTTAATATTTCTTATGTGTTCTTTGGTTCTAATTTTCAGGTTTCTTTTTGTTTTTCTTATGTATATCGTTTCACAACCAGTTTGATTTAATTTGATTAAAATAACCTCGAAATATTACTTCCTAAAATAAAACATTAATTACTTACAGTGTTTCCATTTGATTCATATAAAGGACACTTTTGTCTAATCTTATGAAGCTCCATATTAATCTGCTTAGAGAGTACAGTAATAGGATTTCCTCCCAAGCCAGTAACAACCATTGCACCAAGATCAGCAATGTAGTTACCCTTACGGAATGTTGCTATACGACCTCCGACACGATCCTGAAAATAAATGAATAATTATACAATACATATTTCAAAATTTATTAATTAAATATGCCAGTAAAATATGGACATTGCAAGTATGACAAACAGCAACTTAAAAGCAAACATTGAAACCCAAGACTTCCTGCTTTATGCACGTAATGGGTTCAAAACCTGATTCAGACAGAAATGTTTCTCTGTAATTGTATTGACCATTGCTTATAGATGACTTGTCTATGTAATTTATACATTACTAACTAGCCTTTTAAAAGTCGTATCACCTTTAAATATTTTTACGTTAATTTTTCCGATGTTTTAAGAGTTATCTGCTATTTGGGGCGGAAACAAATCCAACAAATCAAAGATCATAAAAATCGGTCCAGCGCCGTTCTTGAGTTATAAATAGTGTAACTAATCCGACTTTCTTATCATACCATATTAAGCTTGCATTGCTCAATGTTAAACATTTAATTATAACATATATATATATATTCTTCTTCTTCTTCTTCCTTCCAAGTATTAGGCCAAGGCCTGTTACGATCCTATAGAAAATATACGAGAATATATATATATCAGAAAGTTTTTGTTTTACACAATTTTTTAGTTCTGGTACGTTAACTACACCCGGGTATAAATATGGGTAGTGGTTTATGTGGAAGTGGTTTTGTTGATTGAAATGAATTTATGTTGTCTGCATTCTCAGTATCATCCATAAGTGTATCATAAGGATTATACACATTTATTGATGGAATATTTTGAGGAGGCTTGCTGATTTCATTATAATTTCGTTTTTTTCTACGAACTTGTTGCCAGTTTGGATTCTCATCATCATCAAGAAGTCTCTGTATAGTAATATCATCTTGTGATATATTATAGTCATCTTGTTTTTCATTTAATTGAGGCATGGAGATTGTTTCTATAATATTAGGCATATCATTATAACTAACAGACTTACTTACAGTTCTATTATTCCGTTCCTTAGGACCTTCATATGTTTTTAAATTGACATTCTTCTTAAATGTAAGATTTATGTCACATATGCCTATACTAATTTGCGGAAATTCACTTGATATCTTATCATTCATGGTCTCTAGAACTGATTCGCCATATTGTTCAATGTCTTTTCTCGGTCCAGTTAAATTAAAATTAAATTGCTGTCTTTCAGCCAGATTACTTAAAACTAATACTTACACACACGAAATTAATATAATTAATACAATATATTGAAAATAAAATAAACACAAACACACTTAAATTATGAAATAATCAATATTTGAATTCAATTGAAATTCGCGGTTGCAACAAAAAGCACAGCCACCTGGTTAAATAATAAACCAATTACCTTACACGGCCATCTGTTAGAATCGTATGGAACTCACAGATAATTATAACTCTTTGTTAAATAATAAACAAATAATTTGCAATAAAAATAATGCATATATAAATTTAGTTATAAACTTCCCTAAGTCTCAAGTTGGATCAAACTGCACACAGTGTGCAACATTTTATTAAAATTGGTTCAGTAGTTTAGGATTCCATCGCGGACAAACAACGTGACACGTCATTTTTATATATTAAGATAAGAGTAATGTGAATAATGCACCCTCAACCTGTTTTTAGTTTGAACTAATCAATCACATATTACTAAATTTAAAAAAAGCTAACCCAATACAATTCAGACTAACCACTTAGGTATTAATAAATGGTTAGAATTTTAATGACTCTTAAGTACTGTTTCGGTTCTTTATGTATATTTTAATTTAACATTTTCCAGAATTAGATATAGTTTTTACTTTAAAAAGAAAAATTAAGTTCAAACTGGGAGTTGGATGAAAGGAGAATTGTATAAGTAGGAAGAAATTTGACGTTCCTATCAGAAGTTCGAATGGCTATCACACTGACGTACAGATTCAGAGATCCGGGGTTCGATTCCCGGTTTGAATGTAATTTTTTTTTTAAAATACAATAGGAAGTAACATTGAGAGGTTTAATAATTAAAACATTCTGTCTGTTCATTCTTATCTCCTATAGTTGTTTTTGTCGAACATATGTTTCAGGGTTTCTTAGCCCCATCGTCAGCGAGTACAGACTGAATTTTCTCATGTTGTCGGCCCTGAATCTTGATTCCTGCTCTCTCTGTCTATGGTCCAATGAATTTACTAATGAGGTTCCTTTCTGCAGGAATTTCAAAGTTCATAATTCTTTCCTTGTTCTTCTGTATATAGATTTTTTCCCATATGGTGAGTTCATTTTTGTTTTTTAACTGTTTTAATAATTTTGTGTTGACATCATCTATTTTGTGTTTTTCTGACCAACCATGAGCAGACACTTCAGATTTTTCTACTTCCCCCTTTTATTACATCCCTTATGTGTTCTTTAATTCTAATGGGTAAATTTCTTTTTTGTTTTCCCTATATAATATATATATATATATATATCTTATCACAGTCTTCACATTTTATTTGATACATTCCTGATTTTTTAGCATTTTTTACCATCATAATAAAAACTAATAAAAATGAAAAGATTGACGATGGTAAAAAAATCAGGAATACATCAAATAAAATGTGAGGACTGTGATAAGGTATACATAAGGAAAACAAAAAAAAATTGAACCATTAGAACTTAAGAACACATAAGGAATGTAAAAAAAAGGGGGAAGTAGAAAAATCTGCAGTGGCTGCTCATGGTTGGTCAGAAAAACACAAAATATATGTAAACACAAAATTATTAAAACAGTTAGAAAACAAAAATGAACTCACCATATGGAAAAAATCTATATACAGAAGAACAAGGAAAGAATTATGAATATTGTTTATTTTTTATTATTTCACTCACCTCATACTTCATAATTCCTAGCAGACCCAGGGTTTCTTCACATCATTTGTGACATTCTCAATGCTGTGTCACATTCACAACTGACGTCCAACGGCCTTCTATCCTGCAGACTGACCTCCGCGCCATCTGATGGCCGACTGACGAATTTCCAAATCAGTCCTCTCTCCTTATAACCGGGTATTTCAAAATTCATAGTTGTATTTTCATTCTTGCATATATAAATTATTTCCCAAATTGTGAGTTCCTTCAGTTTTTCCAATTGTTTAAGTAATTTTGTTTTGTTTAACTTTCACAGGGAAAGAACACTATGAGGTTTAATTTAATAATTAAATTAATGTTTTTATTACCTCACCTCATATCCTTTTTCTTCTATACTGCAGTTTCGGAGCTTATCTCCATCGTCAGTAGCCTCTGGTCGACCGGTGTTATGTCGTTTCTTGGCGGTTTCCTTCTTACTTCTGTCGGTGGACCGATGAACCTCTGGATTAGGTCAAAATTTGCGGGAGTTTCAAAATTCATGAGTTTTTCTTTTTTGTTTTTTTGGATGTGGATTTTTTCCCAGACTGTGAGTTCCTTTAGTTTATCTGTTTGTTTGATTAGGCTAGCTTCTGTATCTATTAAATGTTTTTCAGACCAAGCATGGGCTGCTACTGCTGACTTGTCCACTTCCCCCTTTTTTACATTTCTAAGGTGTTCCTTCAATCTAGTTTTTAAATTTCTTTTTGTTTTTCCTATATAGATTTTGTCGCAATCTTGACATTTGATCTGATATATTCCTGATTTATATTCTTGTCCAATTTTTTCATTTTTGTTGGTTTTAATTATCTTGTTTAGGCTGTATTCATTCTTTGGGGCCAATCGAATGTTAAACTTATTGAAAATTTTCTGGAACTTGTGGTGTTTTACAGGATGGTAAGTGAATTTTTTTAATCTTATGTTCTCTTCTGTTTGTTTTTTAAGTGTGCTTTCATTAATTAGTTTTTGCCTTTTGAACTTATTTATTTTCTTGTGTACCATGTTCTCTTCATAACCATTTTCTATTGCTACTTTAATTATGTATTCTTTTTCTTTTTCATATTTTTCACGGTTCAGGGGTACATTCACCAATCTGTGTGTTAGGCTATTGAATACGGCTTCTTTGTGAGCGAAATGGTTGAATCCTGATGCCTTAGGGTCGTATGTTAGAACATTACTCTCTACTCAAATTACTTCCAATCACTAGTGAGCTGATTCACCGTGAGCAATTGCTGAGAACGAATTAACGGCCGACATATCGGTCACGCACGAGAGTCGACGTTTTCGTAATATTGGCAACGAATTACCCAGAATTCTCAGCGATAAAACCACTTCCGTTATTTTCGTCTGCTATAGAGGAATGCATTTATGCTTGCATCCCGCAAATAATACCGTATACAAACACGTCTGCGACACGCAATATTACGCCAATTCTCCTGTTCTTCCAGTTGAATTCTTTGGTAGACTCTATCAAATTCCTCTTCTCCGTGTATACCGAAAACATGATCGAAGTCTTCAAGGTCCGACATCTTGGATAAATGTTGGATAAAGCAGCAAAGTACATCGATTACCATCGATTACCATCGGTTCCCGTTCGGTTCCCTTCGGGATTTTAATTTGAGTTGCTCATGTAAGGTACCTCCGCAGGTAGCTTACAAATTTAACCAATTATTATCGCATGAACAGATTTCTGAGTAAGCAAAATCGTATTAGCATACAACTTGCTCAGCAGAGAAGGCATTTTACTGTCTAATGCATCCAAACATGCGACCCTTAATGTAGTTATCTTTATGTGTGTTCTTTCTGTATATTCCAAATTCTATTTTGTTTTTCTCGTTTCTAGTTAGGGTTAGATCCAAAAATGAAATTTGTCTTTCAGTTTCAGTTTCCATTGTGAATTTTACAGTTTTGCTCTGAAGGTTCAGGAGTTTTAAGGCATCTTCTATTTGTTTATGGTTTATAATGGCTATTATATCGTTCTTTACATACAATGGGAAATACTACAAACAAAATTTTGGACTTTCCATGGGAAACCCACTATCTCCCTTTCTGGCCAATTTATTCATGGGTAGTTTCGAACAGAAAATCACAAGGGGACACCCATTAACTTTCAAATTTTGGGGCGCAGATATGTTGACGATATAATAGCCATTATAAACCATAAACAAATAGAAGATGCCTTAAAACTCCTGAACCTTCAGAGCAAAACTGTAAAATTCACAATGGAAACTGAAACTGAAAGACAAATTTCATTTTTGGATCTAACCCTAACTAGAAACGAGAAAAACAAAATAGAATTTGGAATATACAGAAAGAACACACATAAAGATAACTACATTAAGGCATCAGGATTCAACCATTTCGCTCACAAAGAAGCCGTATTCAATAGCCTAACACACAGATTGGTGAATGTACCCCTAAACCGTGAAAAATATGAAAAAGAAAAAGAATACATAATTAAAGTAGCAATAGAAAATGGTTATGAAGAGAACATGGTACACAAGAAAATAATAAGTTCAAAAGGCAAAAACTAATTAATGAAAGCACACTTAAAAAACAAACAGAAGAGAACATAAGATTCAAAAAATTCACTTACCATCCTGTAAAACACCACAAGTTCCAGAAAATTTTCAATAAGTTTAACATTCGATTGGCCCCAAAGAATGAATACAGCCTAAACAAGATAATTAAAACCAACAAAAATGAAAAAATTGGACAAGAATATAAATCAGGAATATATCAGATCAATGTCAAGATTGCGACAAAATCTATATAGGAAAAACAAAAAGAAATTTAAAAACTAGATTGAAGGAACACCTTAGAAATGTAAAAAAGGGGGAAGTGGACAAGTCAGCAGTAGTAGCCCATGCTTGGTCTGAAAAACATTTAATAGATACAGAAGCTAGCCTAATCAAACAAACAGATAAACTAAAGGAACTCACAGTCTGGGAAAAAATCCACATCCAAAAAACAAAAAAGAAAAACTCATGAATTTTGAAACTCCCGCAAATTTTGACCTAATCCAGAGGTTCATCGGTCCACCGACAGAAGTAAGAAGGAAACCGCCAAGAAACGACATAACACCGGTCGACCAGAGGCTACTGACGATGGAGATAAGCTCCGAAACTGCAGTATAGAAGGAAAAGGATATGAGGTGAGGTAATAAAAACATTAATTATATTATTTTTGGTCTGGACATCTTACCTCAATATTAATGTTGATTTGTTCTTGGACATGTTTCAAAACAATTCTCTGTTTTATCTTCAGCTTTTCCCAGACTGGTTTTATTTATGTTGCATTATGTTGCACCACCTGGATGTCGATGTCAGCTCCATCCTGTGGTTGGCCAAAGAACCTCCAAACAAGGTCACCCTCCATCGGAATATCAAAATTCATAACTCTGTTTCTGTTCTTCTGAATATAAATTTTTTCCCAAATAGTCAGCTCGTTTGTATTTTCTAACTGTTTTAATAATTTAGTGTCTGAATTTATATTATGTTTTTCAGACCAAACATGAGCAGCAACTGCAGATTTTTCAATTTCTCCATTTTTAATATTTCTTATGTGTTCTTTGGTTCTAATTTTTAGGTTTCTTTTTGTTTTCCCTATATATATCTTTTCACAACCCATGCATTCAATTTGATATATTCCTGACTTTTTATTTTTATCAGTTTTTTCATTTTTGTTGGTTTTTATTAGTTTATTTAAACTGTAGTTATTTTTTGGTGCTAATTTAATATTAAACTTCTCAAATATATTTTGAAATTTATTAACATAATAAATTATTATTAACATAATAAATTTCAAAATATATTTGAGAAGTTTAATATTAAATTAGCACCAAAAAAATAACTACAGTTTAAATAAACTAATAAAAACCAACAAAAATGAAAAAACTGATAAAAATAAAAAGTCAGGAATATATCAAATTGAATGCATGGGTTGTGAAAAGATATATATAGGGAAAACAAAAAGAAACCTAAAAATTAGAACCAAAGAACACATAAGAAATATTAAAAATGGAGAAATTGAAAAATCTGCAGTTGCTGCTCATGTTTGGTCTGAAAAACATAATATAAATTCAGACACTAAATTATTAAAACAGTTAGAAAATACAAACGAGCTGACTATTTGGGAAAAAATTTATATTCAGAAGAACAGAAACAGAGTTATGAATTTTGATATTCCGATGGAGGGTGACCTTGTTTGGAGGTTCTTTGGCCAACCACAGGATGGAGCTGACATCGACATCCAGGTGGTGCAACATAATGCAACATAAATAAAACCAGTCTGGGAAAGCTGAAGATAAAACAGAGAATTGTTTTGAAACATGTCCAAGAACAAATCAACATTAATATTGAGGTAAGATGTCCAGACCAAAAATAATATAATTAAAATAACCTCAAAATATAACTTCCTAAAATTAAATAATAAAAACATTAATTTAATTATTAATTTTGTTTTGGTTTCTATTCTACGTTTTTCTGACCAGGCATGTGCAGCTATTGCAGATTTTTCGGTTTCTCCATTTTTAACATTTCTGAGGTGTTCTTTTAATCTTGTATTTAGATTCCTTTTTGTTTTTCCTATGTATATCTTTTTACAATCTTTACAATTAATTTGATAAATTCCCGATTTTTTGCAGTCTTCAATCTTTTCATTTTTGTTGGTTTTTATTAAATTACCTAAGCTGTAATCATTTTTCGGTGCTAATTTAATGTTGAATTTGTTGAAAATTTTTTGAAACTTGTCAAATACTAAAGGATGGTATGTGAACTTCTTGAATTTTTTGCCTATATTTTTATCTGTCTGAAGAGTACTTTCATTAATGATTTTTTGTTCTTTGAATTTATTTATTTTCTTGTGTATCATCTTCTCTTGAAAACCATTATCCTTTCTCTTTATTGTAATTTTCTTTGCTCATGGGGACATTCACAAGTCTGTGTGTTAAACTATTAAATACTGCCTGTTTGTGTGAAAAATGGTTAAATCCAGTAGCTTTTATATAATTGTCGATGTGAGTTTCTTTTCTGTAGATTCCAAATTCTATTTTCTTTTTTTCTTCATTCCTAATCAATTTAAGGTCTAAAAATGGTATTTCGTGATTATTTTCTATTTCCATTGTGAATTTGATTGTTTTATTTTGAATATTTAACAGTTTAATGGCATCTTCTAATTGTTTCTGTTTTACTATTACTATGATATCATCTACATATCTTCTCCAAAATTTAAACATCAAAGGATGTACTTTGGTTACATGACATTCAAAGTTACCCATAAACATGATTGCTAAGAATGGTGATAATGGATTTCCCATTGCAAGTCCTGATTTTTGTCTAAAGTATTTTCCTGTAAAGGTGAAGAACATTTGATTTAAGCATAATTTTGTTAGTTTAATGTATTCTTTAACGCTATCATCATCTAATTTGTTTTCTTTCAATCATTTTTCTAAAATTTTCAAAGTTGTGTCAGTTGGGATGTTTGTGAACAATGAAGTAACGTCAAATGAGACGAATCTTTCTGAAGGTTCTATTTCTACATTTTCTAATTTTTCCACTAATTGATAAGAATTTTCTACTGCTAAATTTTCAAATTTTTCCATACCTTTAAATTTATTGCTAAGCCATTTTGATATGTTATATGTCGGTGAGTTGATATTGTTGATGATAGGACTCATTTTCTTTCCGTCATTGTGGATTTTAGGAAGACCATGAATGTTGCGGTTTCTGGGATTTGGTATTTTTAATTTAAACTTTTCCTTTTGAGTGATATTTTTTTTAATTGATTTTAGGCTGGTTTCAACTTCCTTAATATCAACTCACAAAATTTACATATGCAAGAATGAAAATACAACTATGAATTTTGAAATACCCGGTTATAAGGAGAGAGGACTGATTTGGAAATTCATCGGTCGGCCATCAGATGGCGCGGAGGTCAGTCTGCAGGATAGAAGGCCGTTGGACGTCAGTTGTGAACGTGACACAGCATTGAGAATGTCACAAATGATGTGAAGAAACCCTGGGTCTGCTAGGAATTATGAAGTATGAGGTGAGTGAAATAATAAAAAATAAACAATATTAAAAAACCTCATAGTGTTATTTCCTATCTACATAACTTAATAAAGAATTATGAACTTTGAAATTCCTGCAGAAAGGAACCTCATTAGTAAATTCATTGGACCAGAGGCAGAGAGAGCAGAAATCAAGAATCAGGGCCGACAACATGAGAAAATTCAGTATGTAATCACTGATAATGGGGCTAAGAAGCCTTGAAACATATGTTCGACAAAAACAACTATAAGAGGTAAGAATGAATAGACAAATGTTTTAATTATTAAACAAACCTCTTAATGTTACTTCCTATTGTATTTTAAAATTAAGAGGTTTATTTAATATTAAGATATTTGGTCTGTGTATTCTTACCTCTTATGGTTGTTTTTGTTGAACATATGTTTCAAGGCTTCTGAGCCGCATCCTCAGTGATTACAGACTCTAATTGCTGAGGATGGGGCTCAGAAGCTTTGAAATATATATTCAACAAAAACAACCATAAGAGGTAAGTAATTTTTCTTTCTAAAATAAAAATTGTTTAGGTTAATTTAACTTTCTTAGGGAAAAAATCACTTTGAGGTTTAATTTAAGAATTAAATTAATATTCTTAATACCTCACCTCATATCCTTTATTCTTTTAGACTGCAGTTTTGGAGCTATATCTCCATCATCAGTAGCCTCTCATCGACCTGTGTTATACCGTTTCTTGGAGTGTTTATTCTTTTAATTTTTTTTTTATTTTAATTGTTTAGGTTGCTTTAAATTATGATTATTCACTTTTAAATATTGGTTAGTGAGATGAAATTTATGCACCGAACAGTTGGCTACACCAAATGGGATCGAAAGAAAAATGTAGAAATCCTTCAAGAACTTAATGTGTCACCAATACTGGACTACATCTCCAGATATCAGTTAAACTGGAAGGAACATGTCTCAAGAATGGCTAGATCCAGGATCCCCAAGGCAATAATGAACTACTGTCCAAATGGGAAACGGTCACTTGGTCGACCTATGAAAAAATGGCACGAAAACCGCTTTCTCAGGCCGTAACAGTTCTTCTAGGACTAATACCTGGCAGGATGATGATGATGATGATGTGAAATATTGGTTAGATAATAAATTAATGAGTCATTTTAACATCTTACCTCATATTTCATGTTTTTCAAACAAGGTAACTATAGTTTTCAAATGATCTTGTCATTCATTTTCAACCGCCATTATGACTACCGGATATTCGTTGGAATCTCCCTCTATAATGTTGCCATCTGGTGTTGATTTGACGAACTTTGAGATATCGTTGCCATCTGGTGTTGATTCGATGAACTTCGAGATGAGGTCATAGAATTGAAAAAGAAGCTAAACTTCTAAAACATTTGGAAAAACCTTTGGATTTGACAGTTTGGGAGAAAATATTTATACAGAAGAACAAATTTAAATGTATGAATTTCGACATTCCGGATGAACGTGACCTCATCTCGAAGTTCATCGAATCAACACCAGATGGCAACGATATCTCAAAGTTCGTCAAATCAACACCAGATGGCAACATTATAGAGGGAGATTCCAACGAATATCCGGTAGTCATAATGGCGGTTGAAAATGAATGACAAGATCATTTGAAAACTATAGTTACCTTGTTTGAAAAACATGAAATATGAGGTAAGATGTTAAAATGACTCATTAATTTATTAATTAAGAACCTCATAATGTGTTTCCCAATTTTAACTTTGAATTGGTTAGATAATTAATAAATGAATCGATTTTTATAATCATCTCATAATTGGACAATCTTATACATCAACTGGCTGAATGCCATTTTTAAAAACATATTTTGATGTCATATGTTGCACTGGCTCATGAAGTAAGTGTATGCACAGTTTTAGCACCAAATCTTTAAATATAGTCTTATTATTATTAAAGAAAAATGTAAATTATATTTTTCTTTTCAAATATAATTTGTCCATCATTAAGATATTTAAAAACGAATAATATTAACTTTAAAAATGTAAATGCCATCAGTCCTATCAGAGATCCTATGTTTTGCAACAAATGGGTATGAAACCAGAACTTCATAAATGCTAATCCAAATGTTGCATCATGCAGCTAAGCGCCAAATCTTCCTGCTCTTAGATTGTTGATGCATAGCCATCAAACATGGAAAATAACTTGCAAAATCATTGTTAGTTTGGCACTACAATCAATAATGAAGATCAACTTAAACTAGTAGTAGTAGTAGTCTAATGCCCATTAGCTTGGATGTGTTCCATTTGCTTTCTTGCTTCCCAATAGAGTCCTGCCAGAGTTCTTGTAGGTGACATCTTCAGAGCCTCACAGCTAGCAAGATGATCTTTGTTCATGGTAGTGTTATTGTCTTGGCACAGGATACTATTTGGAGAGTTGAAGATTCCAATTTTATGGAGGTGTGCTGCCAGGTAGTCATGGCCTGTTAACAGTCTGAATGTTGCTACTGCTTCATGTCTTGGTTGTTCAACTTAAACTTAAAACATATTTTTCTCGGAAATTACATAATGGCATATTGCCGGTTGATGCATAATGTCGTTCAATTGTAGATTTCTTGAAGACTATAGTTTCAATATGCTATGTATCATTATCAATTCAAATTGCAGTCTTCAAGAAATCTACAATTATGAGGTGAGTCGTAAAAATCTATTTCTTAATTAAAATAAACCTCATAGTGTCACTTCTTTTAAATATTAAGAAAAATTGGTTAGTTAGTTCAAACTAAAAACACCTGGAGCATGCATTATTCACATTAGTCCATTATAACCCTCTGGATTTTTACATCCTCAAGAAATCCATATACTTCGGTCAGATTTCTGTTAACCTCAGAACCAGAAGCAAGCATAGTAACCACTAATGTGGAAAAATTTAATAAGTTAACTTATAGATAAATTAAGGATTTCTGCTTGGATGGGAATGAAGTCTGAATTAGCTCAGTGGACAGAGCATTAGCACGGAAAGCTAAAAGTTCGGGGTTCGATTCCTGGTTCAGGCAAAAAATTTTCTCTTTACCATTGATTTACAATAATTTAATTGTCTTCATTAATTTACTTATTTCTATCATAGTAATAGCTTTAGCTTCTCAATATTAATTTAATAAATAATGCTATAGCTGTGTGGAGTCCCTTCATGTCTTCTTCAGGTAGAAGCCATTCATTGTGTATTTGTGAATGATGATTCATTGCAATTGAATGTGGGACCAGGAGAGTAAGGTAAAGGAAGGATTTCTACTTGGAATGAAGCCTGAATTAGTTCAGTGGACAGAGCATTAGCACGGAAAGCTAAAGGTTCGGGGTTCGATTCCCGGTTCAGGCAAAAATATTTCTAATAATTAAATGAATCGTGATTTTTTCTTACCTCATACATCTATGTTTTTTTAAACACAGCACTGCAGTATCGGCGACACGTTGTCGTCATTGTCAGCTGTTTTCACGACTGTCAATTTTTTCTCATTTTTGCCGGTAAGAAGAACCAAGCTTGATTACAAAGTTCTTCAAAAATACAACAGATAGCAGTTTAGGAAATGATTCATTCAAAATAACATCAGATGGCAGTTTGAAGAGGAATTCCTTCAAAAGAACACCAGATGGCAGTCTGGATAATTACCGGCAAAAAGGAGAAAAAACTGACAGTCGTGAAAACAGCTGACGATGACGACAATGTGTCGCCGATACTGCAGTGCTGTTTAAAAAAACATAGATGTATGAGGTAAGAAAAAATCACGATTCATTTAATTATTATTAATTGAACCTCATAATGTTAAAAATTCCCAAATTTAATATATAAAAATATTTCTCTTTACCATTGATTTACAATAACTTATAGCCTGTTAGTACAAATGTATAACAATGTCTCCCTCTTCCTCTCCCCTCCCCAAAAACTGTTAATTTTAATTTTTACAAAAATTTAACAAAATATCTTACTCTAGCTTCGAGAACAACAACTTCCATGCCAAATTGTTGCATCTGTTGGGCAGCAGCCAGGCCAGCAATGCCTGCTCCAATTACAATCACCTTGCATGGTTTCTTTGCTGGAACAATCTAAAAGAAATCCATACCTCCATTACAGTAAAGAAAAAGAAACTAAAACAGTTTGAGTGAAAAAAATAATTTTAAGAAGCAGAGCTGGCCACTCCATTACATGTGCTAGTGATTTAAAGATAAATCTAATTTCAAGCTTTTATATATATAAATGTGTATAATTGGAACTTTGTCAATGAAAGCAGAATATGAATTAAAATCACAAAATTGGTAAAATAATAAACTGCAGTAAATTAAAAAAAAAAATGGTTTTGCCAATCAAACATCAATATACCCCCGCTGAAATCTCAAACATTTTCACATTTCATACAAAATGAAGAAATAAATAAGATACTTACTTATTTTAGGAATTCTCACTATGAGGTATATTCATTAAGGTAGAATATTTTTATCACTCACCTCATATTGTACTCTCTATACACACTAAATCGCTTGCCCCAATTACCAACTCATGACTGCCGTGAAAACAGCTAAGGATGGAAAAGATTTTTTTTTTCCAATACTGCAGTTCTGTGTTAAAAAAAACATAGATGTATGAGGTAAGAAGAATTCATGATTAATTTGATTCTTATTAAGGAAATCTCAAATGTAAAAATTCCCAAATTTATATATTAATTTAACCACTATAATATGTTGATGTTAAAATAAAACTTGAAATGAAAAGTGCAGTTAGTAAAAAATAAAGATTTTCCTGATTCCCTAAAAATTATATCATTCAAAACTTCAAATACAAAAGAAACATTGAGCAGAATATACAGATGGCTCTCATAAAAACCAAAAAAGGGTTTTGGAATATATTGTGAAGAATTTTGTCAATATATATCATTAGGGCACTTCAACCATTAAATCTGCCCTAGAAAATGTCCTGTATACACCAAAAATAAAGAAAAAATTATTATACTCTCAGACTGAAGAACATCCCTACAGAAAATCCAAAATTACAGCTATCATGATACTTTAATAGTACAGGATATACGAAAACTATACAGAACAGTCAAAAATAGAAATGCAGAAATAGTACTTCACTGGATACCTTGGACTTGTCGACTTACAAGGAAATGAAACTGCAGATAGCCTAATTAAAAAAGCATTAACAGAATGAAACAGATTCTAAACTAGAACTATTCACAGTACTACTTCATTGAACTATTAAATTCTAAAAACAAGTATGCTCTCTAATTATTTAATTATTATTTATATGTTAATTTACAAGTTCTCCAAACAGGCTCAGGTGGTAGTATGCCTGCTTCCTGACTAGCAAGACAAGGTTCATTACCTGGCAGAATTGAAAATTTTAATTGTTAAATTAATTAAATTATAATAAAAATATTGTTACTTCCTATTGTATTTTCTAATTAAATTATATTATTTCAATTGTAAAGTTTTCAATTTCTGGCCAGGAGGAGTGGTGATGTACAATTTTTAATCGCTAGACTGTGCACCAGTTTCCTGCATTAAATGCCTCCACAGTACATATGTGGTACTGTTGAAAGCAATTCATTCATCAGAAGGAGACATTCATAAATCAATGAGTCATTTTTAACATCTTACCTCATTTCATATGTATCTTTAAACACGGGAACTAGTTTTCAAGAGAAGGATCTCTCTCATTTTCAACCGACATTATGACTACTGGATTTTCATTGGAATCTCCATCAACACCAGATGGCAACGTTATTGATGGAAATTCCAACGAAAATCCGGTAGTCATAATGTCGGTTGAAAATGAGAGAGATCCTTCTCTTGAAAACTAGTTCCTGTGTTTAAAGAAACATAAAATATGAGGGAAGATGTTAAAAGTGACTCATTAATTTACGAATTAAGAACCTCATAATGTTATTTCCCATATTTAACTATGAAGGAGACATTCAGCCCGGTGCCCCCCCCCCGATGTTTTTTCAACAGGAATAGGCTATGTGCTGGCGCTAGATTTCACCTTCTCCCTTCTCTTTATCATCACTCATACACCACACATTACACTACACAAACATGTAAACATACTTTTTTTTTGAGGTGAGGTGAGTGATTAAAATTTTTACCTAAACAAATATACCTCATAGTGTGAATTCCTAAAATAAGTAAATATAAACATACATTCATCTTACACTCTTCTCCGTACACAATACAAGAATACTTCAACTATGTAAAGTGGTCTACCGAAGTGGTACATAAATTAAAAGCAGACCATCTTACCTCCCAGCATGGAAGCTGAAGCACATAAAGTGCAGTGAGTGACATTAGAAATACCCAAACAAATATAAAAGCAGATTTTTATAAAATATATTAAAAATTTAACATACCTTTAATCTTTTGAAGACCCCAAAGTTTATAAAACCATGTCGCTCAAGAAATGAATGCACTCTCATTACAAGAGGTCCATCACTGTTGTAAGGAGGTTCGACTACAGGTAAAGCACTTTCAAAAAGTAGCTGTTGCTTTGGATTTTCAAGCCACAATTGCAACTGTAAATAAAAGATGGGTTACAGAATAGCAAATTAAAAACATATTGTGATACATTGTTGATCTTTTTGCTCAAATGACTGCCTTTTGAATTTTGCAGGTGGTGGTGAGATTCAAATAGGAATAAGGGATCTGGAGTTGTGAATCACAAGTCATGTGTGTAACCTTCAACAATATCTCCAGGCGTGCTTTCTCGAAGGATCGCTCTAGCAACTATTCAAGTCATGGTTAGTGGGATACTGTTCAAACTATCGTGAAATTTCAAGGCATTTTTTCCACTTATATAAGACCAGATGGAGACCGCAATCAATCAAGAGACTTGGCAAGAGACAAGTAGGTTGTGTTATGAAGAGTGAAATGGAAGATAGTATTGGAAGTTAGTGCTTATGCGAGTATGAAGAAGAGATACTGTGTTATGTGAAAGATAAAGCAGAATTTTATTATCATATGTGATTATAGATAACATTTGTGTGAACTAAATAAAGAAACATAAGACTGGCTCCGAAGAATGAATACAGCCTAATTAAAATGATTAAAACCAACAAAAATGAAAAAATTGAAGAAGAAAACAAATCAGGTATATATCAGATCAAATGTAAGGATTATGACAAAATCTACAAAGGAAAAACAAAAAGGAATTTAAAAACAAGAATGAAAGAACATCTTAGAAATGTCAAAAAGGGTGAAGTGGACAATTCAGCAGTAGAGGTCCATGCTTGGTTTGACAAACATTTAATTGATAAAAAAGCCAGCCTAATCAAACACAGAGACAAACAGAAAGAACTCACAGTTTGGGAAAAAATCCACATTCGAAAAAACAAGAAAGAAAAACTCATGAATTTCAAAACTCCCACAAATTTTTATTTGATCCAGAGGTTCATTGGTCCACCGGCAGAAGGAAGAAGAAAATTGCCAAGAAACGACATAACACCGCTCGAAGAGAGGTTACTGATGATGGAGATTAGCTCCGAAACTGCAGTCTAGAAGAATAAAGGATATGAGGTGAGGTATTAAAAATATTAATTTAATTCTTAAATAAAGAACATTGGAATTTTTTGTGTAAAACCGGTGTGAAGTTATTAAAATAAATTCTACATGTTCCAATATCAATGCTACCAGTGACAATATTGCGATGCATTGTTTGACTGGCTTTTGAATTTTGACTAACAAGGGAACTGTCAACCATTGCATGCTGAAACCTACCTTGAAATTTCTTCCAGTGAAGCATAGTGATGTATCAAGGCCATGTCCAAAAAATTATCTGCCGCTTTTAATTGCAAGGCACTAAAATCCAACACTAGATGTCTCATTTAAACTATAGGAAAGTTATATAACTCCTGAATTGATTGATTGGATAACCCTCACTACTGTCACCCATGCTGCATCCTGCCTCACTCCACTCTGACTCATGCAGGGAGACCATCTGCTCTGTACAGTGGGTAACCATTACTGGGTTCTGGCTTCGATTTGTGTGCCTTGGAGTTAAAAACTGCAGATAATTTTTTTGGACACAGCCTTGGTACAACCTTAGACAAAAAAAAAAAAAAAAGAGTCATCCGCAAATTCTATCAACCGATTGGGGAACTTTGTGAGCGCTCGCAGAAGCCATATTAACATCAATACGTTTTCAGTAATTGTACTGGGTCATTTGCTAGTTAACACAGTGCACACTCAAGCAACATGAAAGAGAGAGCTTGGCTTAGTGTGTTTCTGCATTTGTAACCTCACGGGTTCGATTTCCGTTCTACTTTTCTTTTTTTAACTGAATGTTAGAATAGCATTTTGCCTGTAATACAGTTTCATATTTAATTTTATAATTGATTTTTATGGCTTTAATGCATGCACAAAACACACAAAATAGTAAATTAAAACATTCTTCCAATAAATAAATGAGGAAAGAAAATAATATCTTCTAAAATGAAATCTTTAACAAAAACAAAATCAATATCGGGTGTATGAACCCTCAGCATCTATTACTGCCCTCAATCTGTCGGGCATTGATGCAATCAAATTTCTACAGGCACGTGGACGATCAGCTAGAGTATCCGAGATGTCTTGGAATATGTGCCCATAAGCCATCTTTTGTCTTTCGTGCATCTGCAGGCCAATTAGAGTTCATCTCTATTTTCATCTTAACCCACACATTTTCGATTGGATTCAAATCTGGTGAACAGGGAGGCCAGTCTTTCACTCTGATATCCTGCCTCTCCGAGAGCCAGTTTGAAACCGCTTGACAAGTATGGACAGGATAATTATCGTGTACGAATTCAAAATTCCATCAGGATATGTCATCCTCACAGATGGAATCAAGATGTTCTCTAGTATAGCCTTTTACTGCACATTGTTCAGTGTGTCGTCCAGCTTCCACAATGTACCCAGACCATTATATCCAGCCCCAACACGACACAGATACATGACCTTGACGAAATTGCCTAGCCACATATTCTGTATCGTATCGAGACCCCTTTGGACGATAGACAAACACTTTGCCGTCATGAGTAGAAGAAAATGTCACCTCATCTGAGAATATTATATTATTCCAATCAAGGTTGGCATTTCCCTCTCTAAAGGTGAACCAAAACAATTTGTGATTGTCTGTCAGATGTTCCTTCTTTGCTGCTATCCGTGCAAAAAGTCCTGCATCATTTAAACACCACAGAGTTGTCCGAGCTGATCCAGGGAATTGAGAATTTTCTTTAATTTGAGAAGCAGTTTGGAAGGGGTTCCTATGGGCTTCTGCAACTAAAGCTTCATTCTCTTGGGGAGTGGAAACACATCTCCTTCCTGAACCAACACGACAGTTTTCAATCCCTTCCCTGGATAATCTCACCCAACTCTGAGCTGTAGATGCAGGGACTCTCAAACATCTTCCAGCCTCACGAGCAGAAAAACCTGTTACGTTTACCAGTGTAAGGAGAGATTGCCTTGTGCCTATGTCCTTGTGTGTGAGCTGAGCCATGGTAAAACTCGATATGATTCATTATAAATAAACTTGTTAGAGGCTGTTGCTTTTGTGCAGATGTCTGCGCATCACAGTCTATTGAATGCAATACATTGAAATTACCTAGAACAAACCCTGAATGTGGTAAATATAATTGTTACAATAACAACTTTAACATTGATTTAATTCAAATGTCAAAATAAAATGTTGTATTTAATTCATAAAACATTTTAATACAAATATCACAAAAAAAAATTGCATAATTGAGGATGCAAACCTCCGACCTTCATTAACAGAAACAGTGACTGCATGCTTTACCGCTGACCTAACAGGACACATAGGAGTGTCTTCAGTTCATGCCACATAACACAGTAGCTCAGGGACTGCACAATTATGACTATTTTTCTAGTTTGAACCCAGCGCTGTGCCGCGTAGAACTTAAAAGAAATATGCATTCAAGAGATGACTCATTTTTTTGTCTAAGGTTGTACATCACAACGCTTCTCTGGGAGAAATTTCAAGGCAGGTTTCAGCATGCAATGGTTGACAGTTCTCATGTAAGATATAGATGGGAAGAACAAGTTAAGAACTGGCACTATCGAACCCGTAGGTTCATGGCCGCGCGAACATAAGCCCTCCATACATCCCAATCCTGAGCTAATGTTTTCCAATCATTCCCTGTATAACCTCAAATCATAGTTAGTTATTCTCCCACCTCATTCTTGGTCTACCAACTGGGCGTTTTCCCTCTGGCTTTCCTACAAGAAGCTTCCATGCAAGTCTTTCATTCCCCATATGTGCAACATGACCTGCCCATCTCAGTCTATGAGACTTAACTGTTCTTATTACATCTGGCTTCCTATAAAGACCATGTAGTTCATTGTTATGTAGTCTTCTCCATTCACCTGTTTGTTCATCTCTCTTTGGTCCAAAATTTTTCCTAAGTACTTTATTCTCAAATACTCATACTCTCCTTTCCTCCCTTAAAGTAAGAGGCCATATTTCGCAGCCATATAATATAACTGGTAGATTAATCGTTTTATATATTTTCAGTTTAACATTTTTTGAAAGTAGTGGGGACATCAAAAGTCTCTGTAATGCATAATAGCACGCATTTCCAGAATTGAGCCTATGTTTAATTTCTTTGTGCATCTCATTCCTATTTGTGATTATTGTTCCTAGATATTTGAATTCAGCCACTTCCTTAAAATTTCCCTCATTTGTCATTAGCTGTCCATTTTCATTATATAATGCATTTCTACGTGTGACCATATATTTAGTTTTATTGATATTTACTTCCAGTTACTTCCAGTCCTAATTTCTTAGTGTTTCTCAATAGGCGTATGCGTGTTGTCCTTTAGTATCTCCTCGCTATCGGCTAATAGTACTACATCATCAGCATAAACTAATAGCTTATTAATACCATTGAGTTGTTGGCCTTCTTCAACCTCTAAGGATTTCATGGCATGCTCTAGTACAAAATTAAATAGTAGAGGAGATAGTACATCTCCTTGCTTCAATCCATTCTGGATTTCAAAAGTATCCGAAAATTGTTTGCCTATAAGCACTCTACTCTTTGTGCCATTTAGACACATTCGTATAAGTCTAACTAACTCTTTTAGAAATTCCGAACTCCAGCAGGATACTATATAACTTCTCCCTCTTAATTGAATCATAGGCGTTTTTGAAGTCTACATATAGTTGATGTACAGTACCATTATATTCCCATTTCTTTTCTAAAATCTGTCTTATACTAAAAATCTGATCTGTTGTAGACCTGTTTCTTCTAAATCCACATTGATGATCTCCTAGAATGTCATGAATATAGGGAGTAAGTCTGCTGACTAATATATTTGTTAGAATTTTGTACGAAGTTGAAAGTAATGAGATGCCCCTGTAGTTGTTGCAATCAGTTTTATCTCCTTTCTTATAAATTGGTACGATAATTGACTCCTTCCATTCATCTGGAAGAGCTTCTTTATCCCAAATCATACTAAGAAACCAGCGTATATTGTCCATCAATTCTTCTCCCCCTGATTTTATCAGTTCTGCTGGGATCTCATCTGAACCTGATGCTTTATACATCTTCAATTTTTCAATCGCCATTTCAACCTCTAATGCACTTGGTTCTGCGACTAGCATTTCTACTGTCTGTAAATTATCCTCCTCAACGTCCTGTTCTGTATGTAATATTTAATAGCTGATTAAAGTAACTTTTCCATCTGTTTAGTATACACCTGGAATCTGCAATCATATCCCCATTTTCATTCCGAATTATGTTTGTTCTAGCCTGAAACCCTTCCTTCTCTATACTAATTCCCTGATATAATTCTCTAATGTTCCTATTTTTTGCATTCATTTCAAGATCATTAATCTTCTCTCTCAAAATGCCATGTTTGTACCTACATAAATTCAAATAAAAAAAAAATTAAAGAACACACAAATTATGGTTGCACTATTTGAATAATTACCTGAGGAAAATTTATACGTTGATTTTTTTTTTTTGCAAAAATTCATTAAAATTGAATGAGAAGTTTATGTAATTTTAACCTAAAATCACTATATTGGTTAGGGCGCAAAAAGTGGACATCCAAATTTCAATGTAATTTAGATTTTAAAATGAAGCTTAGGACCACTAAAGATGAAAACACAAAAAAAAAAAAATTGCGGACCATCCAGAAACAAAGCAGTAATATAACATTTTATAAGCATTACAAAATACAAATTTCACTAGTTTACTATAGAAGACATCCCCACTTCAATGTAATTTTGGTACTAAAATGACACTTTGGATCACCAAAGATGAAAACAGGAAAAAAATTTGTGAAACATAAATAAACTTCTTCTTCTTCCTTCCAAGTATTAGGCCAAGGCCTGTTATGAGCCTATAGAAAATTTTCCCTCCAGCGTTTCATAGGATGGCCCAGAGATCTTCGTCCTCTTGGTATATAATTATAAACAGCTTTGGGGATCCGATTTGAACTCATTCTTTCAAGATGGTGTTTCCAATTTAGTTGGTACTGTTTAATATATTCCAAAATTGGCGTAGTCTTCAATTCTTTTAAGATATCGGTGTTCCTTTTCTGACCCCATCTGGTGTAACCCGCTGTTCTGTGCATGAATCTCATTTCACAAGCCGTTATTCTGCTTTCATGTTGTCTTTTTAGTGTCCATGCTTCACTACCATAGGTCAACAATGGTCTAGCCAAAGTGTTATATAAACGTAATCTGGTGTTTTTTTTGTACAAGGGATGGTTTCATAACTTGATTAATAATTCCCAAACTTTTATTGTAACTAGTAATTTTTTCAGGGATATCCTTTTCATCCCAGATAGAGAGATAATATCCAAGATATTTAAATTGATTAGATCTCTCTAAAATTTTAAACAAACCTATAAAATAACTTTTTTAAGCACTACACGATTCACATCCCATTAATTTACTGTATGTTTCATCGAATTCCTTGCTACAATATCGCACTAGTATTACTATTGATAAGTTGCTCATGTTTTTAAGGAGATGGTTAAATTCACTGAAACTAAAAGCAGAAGTCACTGAAGAATATTTAATGCTAACTAAACTTTGTATTGATAACTTTTTCACATTTAATGGGAAATTTTATAAACAAATTTCTGGATTGGCAATGGGAAATCCACTTTCTCCATTTTTGGCCAATTTATTTATGTTATCTTGAATCTCATGTCACCAATGCTTACCCATGGATTTTAAGTGTTAGTATATATATGTGGATGATATTATCTCTGTATTCAATTCAAAATACACTCAAGATGCATTAAAATTGCTTAATCTTCAAGATGAATCAGTGAAATTCACTACTGAAATAAAACAAGATAACAAGATCCCATTTTTAGACTTGTACCTAATAAGAAATGAGCAACTGCAAAGAACTGAATTTAATATTTATAGGAAAGACACTCATACTGATAACTACATAAAATCTTCAGGTTTTAATTATGTTTCACATAAACATTCAATTTTCAACAGTCTATTACACAGATTAACAAATATTCCACTTAATGTAGAGGATTTTAAGAATGAATATAATCATATTGGACACATAGCTAACATGAATGGTTTTGATGAAGACATAATAAAGAAGAAATTTAAAAAAATTAAATAACAAAAAAGATTACATGAATACACCACTCTGCAACATAATTCCAAGAAAGATGAAAAATTCAAGAAATTTACTTACCATCCAGAAGTTCATAACAAATTTCAAAAGATTTTAAAAAAAAATTAATGTAACATTGGCTCCGATTAACAAATTCAGCCTGGGTAATCTTCTGTTAATTAATAAAAAAGTTAACACCCCAGACAATAAAAAAATCTGGAATTTATCAAATGAATTATTGCAAAGAATGCAATAAAGTATATATAGGAAAAACAAAAAGCAACTTAGACACTCGCATAAAAGAACACTTTAGAAACATAAAAAATGGTGAAATTGAAAAATCAGTTATAGCAGCACATAGTTTATTAGAGAATCATAGAATTGAAAAAGAAGCAAAACTTTTAAAACATCTATCTAAACCCTTGTAATTAACAGTTTGGGAAAGACATACATTCAAAACAACCATACTAGAACCATGAACTTCGAGGTTCCAGATGAAACAAGTTTGATTACAAAGTTCTTCAAAAGTACACCAAATAGCAGGTTAGAAAATTACTTCTTCAAAAGTACACCAGATGGCAGTTTAGAAAATTACTGGCAAAAGAAAAAAATTGACAGTTGTGAAAATAGCTGAAGATGGAAAAGATGTTTTTTTCCGATACTGCAGTTCTGTGTTAAAAAACATAGATGTATGAGGTAAGAAGAATTCACGATTCATTTTATTCTTATTAAGAAAACCTCATAATGTAAAAATTCCCAAATTTACTATATTAAAAATTGAATGGATGGAAATGATGGAAGAGAAGACATGAATGAATAAGATAGATGGAGGCTTTTGTCCAAAACTCAAGCCCCAGAACAGGGACACAAGATGAAGAAGAAGAAAAATGTAAACAAATACATTCGATAAATAAGTTGAGTCTGTTGTCATCTTACCTCATATTCATTGATTTCTTTTAGGATGCATTTCAAAACAACTCTGTTTTATCATAAGCTTGTCCAAACTGATAATCTCTACATTGTGAACCCTGGATGTCAACTCCTATTCCCTCTTTTTGTGGTCCAAAGAACTTGCATATCAAATCTCTCTCCCAGGGAATTTCAAAATTCATGATTCTCTCCTTTTGAAATTCCCCAGGAGAGAAATTTGATATGCAAGTCCTTTGGACCACAAAAGGATGGAGTAGGAGTTGACAACCAGGGCCAACAACGTAGAGATTATCAGTCTGGACATGCTGAAGATAAAAGTCCTAAAAGAAATCACAAATATGAGGTAAGATAACAACAGACTCAACTTTTTTATTAAGAACCTCATAATGTTACTTCCTATTGTAATTTCACGAAAAAATACATTTGATATAAATATGAAATTAATAAAATGATATCTCCAATTTAACACATGTTCAAACAGAAACCAGCTCTATAACATGGTAACAAGAGTGCATTTCTACCTTTATTAGAACTAGTGCTATAAGAAGGAACATTGCCAGTCTCTCTTCATGTTTATAGTTAATTCAAATAAAAATAAATATAAACATCTTCAACTTGTGTCCAACTCAGGGCCGGGTCGAGGGATGAGATGCAATGAAGCCGTATATTTAGAGTTATCTGAATAATGAGGCTGCTGACTGACCACGCCTGATTCACAATCATAGGGGGAGATGAAAGAAATGAGACAAGTGGATGAGATGAATATAGAGAAGTAGTGGAACAAAATTTGTGGCAAGGGAAATGCGAGAAATCCCAAGAAAAACCTGCCCACGCTCCTTTTTGTTCACCATGAAACCAACATGGAGAGACAGATTTGATCTTGAGATCCCCAGTGGTGAGAAGTAAGCATCTAAATGCTTGTGGCATAGAACTTCTTCTTCTTCTTCCTTCCAAGTATTAGGCCAAGGCCTGTTACGATCCTATAGAAAATTTTCCCTCCAGCGTTTCATAGGACGGCCCAGAGAGGCACAGAACTGCCTTAATATAAATAAGAATTAGTGCTAAAAAGTATTAATTACGTTAAAATTTCCACATACCAATCTATTTCTGATATGTAAAAAGACTTTCAGAGTTTGTGGAGGTCCTTGAGCGACATCAGGAAATGCAGCAGCCTCAGTTGCTGTCAATTTATCAAATGGAAGTCTACTTTGAAATGCTGCTCCCTCCAAACCTAGAAATCAAATACAAACACTCATTAATAAATTATAAAATCTACAATGGCATAATAGCCCAATGTTTGGCCTTAACCTCTCCTTTGTTAGGAATTACTAGACTAAGTTAATTTATGTACTGACGTAGACTTCTTCTTCAAGATCATCAAGTTAATTTAGTTTTGCTTCTTTCCCTACAGGTGTCATGAATGATATTGCAGTCAACATATCGACCCAATGAGATATCTAGCAGACAACTATGATATTACTAGAATGATGAAAGTTGGTATATTTTAATAAACAAATTGGGCCTTTTTCATCTTACCTCTATGAAGAGCAATGATGCTCTAAAACATATCCTACAAGAAAACAACAAATATGAGCTAAGATGATAAGACTTAACTTATTTATTAAGTAGAACCTCATAATATTTACTTACAATTATAATTATATAATAAATTGGTAAATTTTGTTTAGAGTCCTCTTTATTCAGGCTTAAGGTTCTTTTACAAGCCTGAATATCTTCAGACTTGGGACCCATGGCTAAAGTCCCTCCTGGAGAACTTGTTCCTTGGATTTTATCATCCTAAAAATTCCATCAATCCCGGCTGGGTTTGAACCCATAACCCTCAGGATCTTGGGCAAGAAACATAATCACTAGTCCACTGCAGATAAAATCCAATAACATGTCTGAATCTAATTAATTATTTAGCACTGAATTAGAAATAATAGCTTTTTCACAGATTTTTCCTCTTGCATAGGTACCAATATAAAGCTTCTAGATTTTGAACTTTTATAGGAAAAAATCACTATGAGATTTAAATTAAAATATTTTATACCTCACCTCATATCCCATCTTCTAATTATACTGCTTCCGAAGCTTTAGGCAGCTACATCTTTAGTAATTTCTTGTTGACTAATGTTATGTTGATAAGGAGAACTGCTTCTTCCTCCCTCTGTTGGTGGACTGATGAATCTCCAGATCAAATCAGAATCTCCGGGAATTTCGAAGAAAAACTTATGAACTTTAAAATTCCCAGGGATTCTGATTTGATCCAGAGGTTCATCAGTCCATCAATAGAGGGAGGAACAAGCAGTTCTCCTGATCGACATAACATCAGTTGACAAAAAATTATTGAAAATGAAGCTATCTAAGCTTTGAAACCAGTATAATTAGAAGACTGAAAGCTTAACCGTTACAAAGAGCACATGATGGAGAGTTCAGTATTGCAGTTCTGTTCAGGTGTTCAATTAGGCTGTCAGTATATATTTTGATAAATTATAAATATATTTACAAACATAATATGGAAATTAATATTCACAGGCAAGCCAGCTGAAGTAATACTTAACACAATTGAAGAGCTTATTTCCAAAGTGTCTTAAATCCATGAAATACCAAACTCCAGAAATCGCGATTTTTATTTTAAGGTATTTAAATTTGAAATGGAGTTTTCATTATAAGTTATGTTTATTTGTAACTACATTGGCAATTTTGTCACATACTCTCAAAAATCCTCCACCATTACAAGTGGCAGTAACAGTGTCACATGACTTGGAGTTAAGACGTTTTGGAAGTAAACATAGTTTAAGGAAAGTTTTAGTAGGAGAAAGTAATATCTAATGCTCAATAAAGTATGCAATTTATTAAGTTTTGAAATAGTCCGTCACCGTGGCGTAGTCGATAGAGTCCCTACCTTCCACTCCGGCAACCCGGGTTCGATTCCCGGCGGGGTAGGGGATTTTAAATCTCCACCTTGGGTCTGGGTGTGTGTCCTGCCCATGTCTATATGTGAGAATAAAATAAAGTTAACAAAAGAGGTAAAACAAGACGGAAAAACAGTGTAAACGAAAAAAAAAAAAAATGTTTCTTACATGAAGGTATCACAATCTTCAGAGTTCATTATCAGAAGAGTCATTTACTGCATCTGCTGCACAATTTGAAAATACTTTTTGCCAGAATGGCATTGCATGATGGTGCTGGGTAATACCTAACTTACTTAAAAATGAATCTTTTTCTACCTTAGTTTTGTTGTTATAAAATAATGAATGGAAACAGTCTGCGGTAGAAAGCTCAGAAGTTTTACAAAATCCACCATTGTGATCCCATGCCACTTTTGGTATACTACCACCACTACGGTGTTTATCTTTGTTTTTAGCCCATTCTGAAGTTACTAGTGCTCTTTTTCTTGCTGTCCGTCCTAAATTACTTACTAGGTCTTCTTCACAACTAGCCAATTGTTTTTCACTGTCAAATAAAAAAAAAACACACAGAAAATCACAGCTGACTGTTGTTCATCGTCATGTAACAAGGAGTGTCATAGCAGCCCCCATGATAAGTCACGTGCTTTGTACCGAATCAGCAGATTGGTCATTTGGATATAAGACATATTGGAAATAAAAACAACTGGGATATAAGACACTTTGGAAATAAACACGATTTTCAAACCGTTTTAACAGGGGATATAAGACACTTAGGAACATAACAATGTGTTAACATGATACCTGACGGAATAAAGACTTTTGTCACATAAACATATCGAAAATCACGAATTTTGGATTTAAGACACTTTGGAAATAAGCTCTTCAATTAGAAACAAAAAAAAAATTGACTGAGACAGGATTTAAACCAAAGATCTCCAGCTTACGCATTGATATTTTACCACCGAGCTAATTAGGTAACTTCCGGAGCTAGCAGAAATTTCTCATTATTTAATCATCATAGCAGTGAAACTTCATTCACAATACATTAGGATTGCTTCTAAATCAAGAAGACATGTTGTCATTACTATATTTTACGTGCTCTGGGTTCAATGCTGGGCAAACATATGGCATTAATGTGGTCTATTTTCAATTTACTCACCACTTCAGTAGACCACTTTACATAGATAATGTATTCTTGTATTGTGCACAAAGAGTAGTGTAGGATAAGTGCATGTTTATCTAATATATAAAAATCAATGTTTGTTTGTTTGTTTGTATTATATGCATGGACATACCATTGATCTGATTTTGATGGGGTTTTTTGCAAAATGTTCAGGAGATTCCCAGGATGAACATAAGCTATAAGGGAGTTGAAATACTCAACCCCTTCACCCATAAAAATCACCCTTTGTAGCGAAAAACGTGAAATAAAGTCCATAGTTAAATATGGGAAATAACATTTTGAGGTTCTTAATTCTTAAATTAATGAGTCATTTTTTTTTACATCTTACCTCATATTTTATGTTTCTTTAAACACGGGAACTAGTTTTCAAGAGAAAGATCTCTCTCCGGTAGTCATAATGTCAGTTGAAAATTAGAGAGATCTTTCTCTTGAAAACTAGTTCCTATGATGTTTTTATTATTGATTTAACATTTCTCACTGAAAGATAAATTATATTTGAAGAGAAAAATTTTCGCCTAGACCGAGACTCGAACCCGGGACCCTTGGCTTTCCGGGCCAAGTGCTCTACCAACTGAGCTACCGAGGCGAGTTACGATTTAGACGCAAATTTTTCTCTTATATACGTTGTGATTCCCTATCGCCAAATGCTTTTGAAACCATTGCTTCTATCTTTGCAAATGGCGGCTTCTTAGTTAAGAAGACATTTATTGGGAATTTAACATTACTTTATAAAGCTAGTAAGGCTTCTAATGATGTTTTTATTATTGATTTAACATTTCTCACTGAAAGATAAATTATATTTGAAGAGAAAAAAGAAGCCGCCATTTGCAAAGATAGAAGCAATGGTTTCAAAAGCATTTGGCGATAGGGAATCACAACGTATATAAGAGAAAAATTTGCGTCTAAATCGTAACTCGCCTCGGTAGCTCAGTTGGTAGAGCACTTGGCCCGGAAAGCCAAGGGTCCCGGGTTCGAGTCTCGGTCTAGGCGAAAATTTTTCTCTTCAAATATAATTTATCTTTCAGTGAGAAATGTTAAATCAATAATAAAAACATCATTAGAAGCCTTACTAGCTTTATAAAGTAATGTTAAATTCCCAATAAATGTCTTCTTAACTAAGAAGCCGCCATTTGCAAAGAAATAAGCAATGGTTTCAAAAGCATTTGGCGATAGGGAATCACAACGTATATAAGAGAAAAATTTGCGTCTAAATCATAACTCGCCTCGGTAGCTCAGTTGGTAGAGCACTTGGCCCGGAAAGCCAAGGGTCCCGGGTTCGAGTCTCGGTCTAGGCGAAAATTTTTCTCTTCAAATATAATTTACTAGTTCCTATGTTTAAAGAAACATAAAATATAAGGTAAGATGTAAAAATGACTTATTAATTTGTGAAATAAAGTCCCTATTTTGATGCTTAAATGGCTTACACTGCCTAAACCATAACAAATACACCAAATTATTTTACACGGAATTGACTATCTCAAAAAACTCTACAAAAAAAGTCCGTGACAGCATATGTTTATCTTTTATGGATAACTCACAATAACCATTTTTGTCTTTCATTGATGCCAAGAAGATCACGATAAGCTGATTCCCGGGCAAGCATAGCAGCTCAAGGCTGGTGGTTAAAACACATTAACATTTATTTAGGAGTAGTAGCGCACGCCGGGTAATAGCTAGTGTTTCATAAAACGTATGGTGGGAATTAACATTATAAGGTTTACTAATTAATAAAATTAAAATGAGTCTTAAATCATCTCACCTCATACACTCCATATTCTTCACAGCACAGGACTGTGGTTTCAGGAACAGTCATTCTATTTTCAGCCATATTTCCAACTGAAAATAGGAATAACTGTTCCTGTAACGTGGTCCTGTGCTGTGAAGAACACAGAGTGTATGACGTGAGATGATTTAAGACTCATTTTAATTTTATTGCATGTTAATGTGTTTGTGTAGTGTAAAGTGTTTTGTATGAGAGATGATGAAGAGAAGGGAGAAGGTGAAACCCAGTATGAGAGATGATGAAGAGAAGGGAGAAGGTGAAACCCAGTGCTGGCACATAGTCTACTCCTGAAAAAAACACAATGAGGACTGACAAGCTCAACATCCCCACCTGACAGACGAATCACTATCAACAGTATCACATGCCTTCTCAACATATGTACTGTGGAAGGGATTGCAATTTAATGCAGTAATCTGGTGCTTAATCTAGTAATTAAAACATAAACCACCATCCCTTCTAGCCCCAAAATTGAAAATTTTACAATTAATTTAATTAATCTAATTTAATTAAAATCAACAATTAACATTTTCAACTCTGCCAGGTATCAAACCCTGGCCTACTAGTTAGGAAACAGACATACTACTACTGAACCTGCACGATGGAATTTACACTGTTCTATAAGCTAAATATGAACATAATATACTATTGTATAAAGTTTCAAGTTCTAAAAGTACATGGAAATTAATTTTACTTTATAAGCTGTATGTAGTCATCTATCTGCCTAGTGCAAAACTGGAAGCACAAAAAGCGCAGTGGATGCCATTGGAACACACAAATTTTTTTTTAATCTAGCTAAGCTATAGTACATTCTAATTGTATTTGAGTTGGAAATTTTGACTCACCTCATATTTCTTGATTTATATGCAGACCTAGGTTTCGTCGCTTCTGTGCAACATTGTCGTTGCCTCCAACTGTTGTTTAACGGCCGTCCATCCTATAAATTTATTTCAGCTCCCTCTGTGGCTGACCGATGAACTTCCAAATCAACTTTTTTTTTTCTTTTCTCCAGGAATTAAAAAATTTATGGACGGCTGCAAAACGACAGTTGGAGGCATTGACAATGTCACACAGAAGCGACGAAACCTAGGTCTGCATAAAATCAAGAAATATGAGGTGAGTCAAAATTTCCAACTCAAATATAATTAAAAGAAACCTCATAGTGTTATTTCCTACATATATTAAATATAGTATATTCTTAATTATATTATTTTTGGTCTGATCATCTTACCGCAATATTAATGTTGATTTGTTCTTGAACATGTTACAAAACAATTCTGTTTTATCGTCAGCTTGTCCAGTGAAACAGAATTGTTTTGAAACATGTTCAAGAACAAATCAACATTAATATTGAGGTAAGATGATCAGACCAAAAATAATATAATTCAAATAACCTCAAAATATCACTTCCTAAAATTAAATATTATAGTATATTCTATTAATGTAATTATGTGGCACCTGTAGGGTCATCTTGTTCTGAATCTGGTTCAATTTCTTCTTCTTTGACAGTCTCCGGTTTTGAAGGGTTTGTTAAAATAGGCGCTGTAGGAATGAAAGCTGATGGTTCTGGTGGCACTGATGATTCCTTCTTCACTGGTTCTGGAGTAGGTGTTAATTTCTTTTCAGGTGTAGCTGTTCCAGCTGTTTTTGATTTCTCTGAAGCATCTGATGCATCTTCTTCTTCCAAGAGTTGATTGTACTTTTCTTCCATCTCACGATATTCAACCTTAAACACAAAAAATGAATTTTTTTAGCTTTTTAAAAGAGGATATAACCATTGTGCAGGGAATGGTTGAAAAATATTAGCTCAGGATAGGGATGTATGGAGAGTTTATGTCTGCATACATCTGCCTATGGTTTTGATAATGCCAGTAAGTTAGCTTGTTAAAGAAATGAAGATTAGGTTTTGAGGAAACTTTTTTTTTTTAATTTCGGATTGATTTTATCTTTTATCAACTACCCTATCTAATAAGACAGAATGTGAAATCTAAAAGCTAATCTCAAATCTTAACCAATACATGGATGTATCTTCAGTAAATATACAGACAAGTCCTCTTGTTACTGTGTTGTATATTAAGTATCAGTAAGATTAAATTTTATTTAAAATATACTTTTAGGGGAAACAGTTTTTACCTTTCCCGATAAATTTTCTAAGTTCTACAGAATAACAGTGTGCATGCACATGAGTTTATAGAGGTGTCGCTAGGTGGAACCACATATCTTTGAAGTCCTACAGAAAGTTTATAGAGCTGTCACTAGATGGCAGCACGTGTAGTATGATCAATCTTCGAAATAAATTCCCAAACGATTATTAGAAATGGGTGCACACTAACTTCTCCCTCCCTAACCTAACAAAATAAATTACATGCATATTATGTACTGAAGTGTACCCTAATCTGATGTACACTGACACTAAAACTAACCTAACAAAAGTAGTACTAACCTAATAGAAATAGTGTAACTGAGTTGTTGATGTTGGCAACATTGGAAGAGGAGGGGAAAGTGGTATAACACTATTGTCTAAAAATGTCATAATGTTACCATGTTTCTCATAAATAAATAAATAAATAAATACCTAAAAATTGTAGAAGAATGTTAAAAGTATCATTGAAAAATGTTTAAAATATTACAAAATGTTAGTAAAGACAGGAGAAGTACATAGAGTAACAGTATTACAAGAATATAATATGGGAAATGAAGGGAAAGGTAATGTACTGTTGAGCCTTAACCTGATTGAGGGAGATGAACTAGGCTATACAGAAAATGACTGGAAAGTATTAGCGAAGGATATTGTTTATTATGAAGAAGTCGCTCAAGTATTTTCACTTACCCAGTTAATCCATATTAAGTCCACTGTTATGGATTTTCAAAATGTAAGTATCACGATACTTAGCCTTAAACTTAAAAAAGCTAAAAAAATCAACTCTCCCTAACCTTGAAATTTTCGACGACTTCTTCTATATAATATCAGAATATCAAGTGCACTATTTTTGGTCTACGGTCTATTGACTAGTTTCTAACATACTTAAATTATTTCTGTAAATTTCAATTCAAACTATATTACCTACCAAAGAAATGGCGTAACATAACCTAACTTTTAGAGTATATCACATATTCAGCACATTCATACATTGACATCTCAATAATATACACACTAAATGATTTTTTACCTGTAGAATGATAACTAAAGGAAAATTAGTATAAAATAAATAATGATTGAGAAGAAACTAATAAATTAAGATTTTCCAAGTAGGTAAATTATAGACGGCGTCTTTCACAATGTAATAACATTCGTTTATCTTTATATCCATCTGACGAAAACAATCTGTTATCATAAAATAATTACATTACAAATGATAATTATATTACTTTGGCTTTCTTCCTTCTGCTCATTCTCCTGCCTTCTTCGTAAGAGTCGATTTACTCACTACTTCACTTTAGTTCGGCAATATTGCAGTCGCTTGTGTTCAGGATATTATATGGGACAAATATAGTTCTACTTCTTCACAAAATAAAATATTTGCACGATAATAAATAGTTTTCTAAAATCCGAAAATAACGCACTTCGATCACGAAACGTACACGCACGATTTGAACTTTAAAGCACTGTCCTTCTTTTGAAATCCCACTATTTATCTTTTCACAGCCTTCTATTTGAATATTTCCTAAACTTCATGTACCCTATGTTATAAAATTCTCTTTAATAATAACAAGAAATGCACACAAATTTTGTAAAGTAAGAGAAGTTTTTTTCATTCTTATTTTATAGACGCTTTAACACCCATGGCCAGCGATAACACATTACTGCATATATTTATTTTATAATGATACTAAGAAATGGTAAATATGATGCCACATATAGTTTTGCCATTAACAAAATGTCGTGCTCACTCAAGTAAATTATCGGCGTATGTATCAATACCAGCAATAGTATCACAATGGTTTATCAAAGTTTATCGAATTGATTTATCCATCTCTTCGATGGATGTCCTCTTAAACATAGAGAACGAGCTTCTTAAACATAGAGAAGTTCTTAAACGATTATTTTAATTTTTATAATGCCCCCAGTTTGTCCTTTTAGACATATCTGGTGTTCTCTCCTGGCAATGGCATAATTGTAACCCACTTCTGAGTTGGGGCGCCTGGATGGCGGGGTTACGATGCCCAAATGATATGAGTGATGATGATGATGATAGTGGAGCGCCATGAGAGCCCCTAATCCTAAGCTTAATCTAAGATGAATATGAATGATGATGATTGCGATGGTCATATGAGTTCGGGGACCGTTTGGGCTTTAAAGTTTTCCTGACACTTGTATTTCAGGTGAGGAAAACCCCGATAAAATTCTCACCCAGAAAAACTGTCCCGACCGGGGATCGAACCCGGGCCCGGTGCGTGACAAGGCATCACGCTACCTCGAGACCACAGCGGTGGACATTATTTGAATGTTTGTAATGTAAATGTTTTGGGGGAGTCGGTGGTCCTCCATTCTTAAAACATGTTTATGAGTTTCTCATTAAGGTTGAATGTGTTTAAAAAGTTTTTCTGATGTCTTAATTTTTAACGATTCAATAAAATCAGCATTAAAAATAAAACTTTATAACAACACTCTTCAAAATAAACAATCTTTAATGTAAGATTAAATTAAATGCTTCATACCTCTCCTCATATTCAGTCTATGAAGCATTTAGAATGTATGAAGCATTTAATTTAATCTTAAATTAAACTTCATAATGATCTCTTCCTATAAAAGTTCCATTTTTAACTTAATTGAAACTCCCACAATTCGTTTTGAGACTCATTATGGCCTACCTGAGGACGTTGACTCCGAAAAGAAAGTCATATATGAGCCAATAGTTGATTATTAGAAAGATAAATACCAATTAGATAGTATAACTGTCACAGGATTGATGATCGGGGCAAGAGGTACTATGCCAAGATTCTTAGCTAAATGTTGGAATTCCTTAGATCTGGACAGAGTGTATATTTCTAAAATTGTCATCGCTGCCATTAGAGGGTCAATTCAATTTTAAGAAACAATCTTTACAAACATTTCTACTTTGTAGAATATACTTCAATTACAATTTGAAAATGTTTAATGTAGGTTATTTACAAAAGTATTTCATCAATTTCGAAAATTAATTGTCTATATCATTTTGTTCTTGTGGAAATCCTCTAATGAGGAAAGTTATATATAATATAATAATATATATATATATATATATATATATATATATAGGCCTATATATAACGGGTCCACCGCTGTGGTCTCGAGGTAGCGTGCTGCCTTGTGACGCAGCGAGCCCGGGTTCGATCCCCGGTCGGGGCAGTTTTTCTGGGTGAGGTTTTTATCGGGGTTTTTCCTCACCTGTAAGACAAATGTCAGGAAAACTTTAAGACCCAAACGGTCCCCGAAATCATATGACCATCATCATCATCATTATCATTATCGTCTTCATTATCATCATCATCCTTCACCGGTGTGGAAAGCAACGGGAAGCTACCACACCTACAATTCCCTAGTAAAGCTGTAAGCATAGCATGAAAATGCTATGATTGCAGTGAAAGACCTGCCCTCGGGCAGAATTACTATGGGTGGATGGATATATAACGGTTATATTATTCTAACCAAACATATTATTGCGATTATAGTACTGCATACTGATTGAACTTAAAATTGAAGTCATGAAGTTTTCTTTTCACCAATATAGGAATTATATCATGATTTTATTCTCATTATTGAAAGTAATATAAAAATATTTTATGAGCCTAAAAAGCTTGAAATAAAAGATCTCTGGGCCAAATTAGTCTGCCCTTTCGCGTTCAAATTTAAATTGCGACCTAAATTAGCTGTGATGTCAATGGGCGTCGTTAAAATAAATCAGACCCTACTACTTAGGTCAACCTGTCTTCACCTCTGGGTCCTAAGTTTGCATCTCGTGCATTCAATGTGAGGTTCACGTTGTACTGTACAGTTTTTATCGCCCCCCCCCCGTTTTTTTTCCTCCAAAAAAACTTCATTCCATAACTTCTCCATGAATATGTAATTGATTTCGTTCCATTTAATATCTGCCCTTGTGATGGTTCAACAGGTTAGTCAGCCGCATACTTTTATGGCCTATGTCGCAAATCTTCAATAATAGGGTATTCAACTCATTTTATCGCTAGACCTGCCATTACTCCGGGCACGAAAGCAGATAGTTCGCAAATATTACACACCTATTTTTTTAAACAATGTTTACATAAATAATTAATATACATAGGCTACGATTAAAAACATTTATTCCTCAGGGGAAAAAAATTTATAAACCATAAATGCATTATTACTCGCTTTTCATACCTTCTTCATAACTTGTGAGCTGTGATTAATTATTAATATTTTTTAGGTTTAAATGGAATACCGTGAACAATATACAAAAAAGGCTGCGATCTGTATTTTTTTAAATTTTTCTTTCATTCTTATTTCTAAATGATTTAATATCTAAAGTCATATCGTGTTTAATTTCAAATTGATGTTATAAAATGGTGAGTATGATGAAACAATACTAGTATTTAATAAAATTCCAACCCAGCATTTGTTTTGACCACTGACGAAAACCAGGAAAAGAACCTCTATCAGGTTAGTCGGTACCGGGATTTGAACTAGGAAACTCTCGAATGCGAATATTCAACCTGCCACTTAAGCCAACGTACTGGGTATCAGCGCGAATATTAAATTACATCTAACATTGTCATTATAGATTGAAAAAAAAAGTGCTTTAATTTTACTCCGCCAAAATTTTCCCATTTCGAGCTAAGGTCCGTCTTGTATAAATTAACCCTGATTACTATGTCTTGTGGCTATCCCAAACGAATGGTGTAGGCCTACTTCAAGGCGACCCACTAAGTCCAATCTTGTTTAATGCCCTTACATATGATGTGGCGAAAGAAAAACTGGAGCCAACATGTATATCTATGCCGATGATATGGCTATCGCAACAGAAGACATAAACTCTCTACAGAGAGCGATAGATAAACTAAGCGATCGGACAGAGAGAAATGACATAAAAATAAATGAAGAGAAGGAATAAATGGTAGATTCAGAAAAGGCGGCAGGCTGACCGAAGCGGAAAAAGTTAAATGTAATGGGAAAATCCTCAAGAGAGTTAACAACTTTAAATATTTAGGCCTCACAATACAGACAACAAGGAAGAGTTTCATACTACACATCAGAACAAGAACGGTGGCAGCAATAAGCAAATCAAGGGCATCAGGCTACGATCAATCAGCACCGCCATGGATCTGTTCAGACTGAAGGTATTACCCGCACTTGCGTATGGACTCGACCTGATATGGGAGTACCTCACGTATAAACAACTGGAAGAATGGAGCAAGTAAAGTTCTGATACCTTAAGAGACTCTTAGGAGTATCACCGAGTACGAGATCGAGGCTGGTTTATGAATTCACCAGAGAGACTTTTTTAAGTAGAAGATATGCAGACAACACTACTTCTGCCATCTAGTAAGGCCCACAATGTACTTTTACAAGTCCTACAAGAGAAGAAGAAGGGTATACCATCGGCATTCTATACGATCTGTGCGATGCAAGATAGGCGATGGACAGAATCGAACTGTGAAATTTGTCATGTCACTACCAGATTGGCAGTCCATGGCTTCCATCACAAGATATGCTGCAACAAGACATTTCACGAACCCAATAACAAGTGTCCTATATGTGTTTTGTATTCAGAAAAATGCGAAAAGTACCATATTCTAAACTGTAAAAAAGACTTAAATCAATCATCGCTTACAGCAAAGACAATTAAGTACTTTGGACATTTGTGCACATTTCTCCTTTATTATTATGTCTTGTAGTATGACTATTCTAGCGCAAATGGGCAGTCTATGAATAGACAATATATGCTACACAAATTGGATAAATATAACTTTAGAATAGTTTATTTTTGTTAGCTCTTTCAGTTAAGGCTTAAGGATTTTTTAGCATGTTCCAGAAATCTTTTTTTGCATTTTTCATGGTTATCTTCCAACGTTTTGTATGTTAATATGGCGTTTGTTAGGTTAATTAGGGCCTATACCTCAAATTTATATCTTAAATTTTCATATATATTCTGTATTTTATTTCGAAAAAATACACCACACACACACACACGCATATATAGGCTATATAGTACTTGGGACAGAAAGACAAACTAACTGGAATTGTTTTCCTCTTTAATTTATATGGATAATTACGAAAATACACCGTGAGATGTATAATCATAGTTGGAGCGTATACGAACATATTACAGTTGTTTAAAAATGGCATGGATTAGAATAAAGATAAAAAGCCCTACGCATTATCCATTTCTCCATTTCTTCGATAAATTAAAAAAAAACAGTTCGTGCAGTTTATCATTGAAGGGAAAGATCAAACCAAAGAGATCCTTATTAAAATTTTGCCCAAATTCCCAGTGACTGAACTACAACAAAAGCCTGGACGTGTTATTATTAACAGCAATTTTTGTGACTAATTTTGAAATTACATATAACCAACTAACTCTAACTCACTGACACTATCGAACCCTTAGCTTCATGGCCGCGCGGACATAAGCTCTCCATACATCTCTATCCTGAGTTAATGTTTTCCAATTATTCCCTGTATTATCTACTACCCTCAAATCACAGTTAATGTTATTCTCCCACCTCATTCTTGGTCTACCAACTGGGCGTTTTCCCTCTCGTTTTCCTACAAGAAGCATCCATACATATCTTTCATTCCCCATTCGTGCCACATGTCCTGCCCATCGCAGTCTACGATGCTTAACTCGTCTTATTATATCTGGCTTCCTATAAAGACCATGTAGTTCATTGTTATGTAGTCTTCTCCATTAACCTGTCTGTTCATCTCTCTTTGGTCCAAAAATTGTCCTAAGTACTTTATTCTCAAATACTCGTAATCTCCTTTCCTCCCTTAAAGCAAGAGCCCATATTTCGCATCCATATAATATAACTGGTAGAATAATAGTTTTATATATTTTCAGTTTAACGTTTTTTTTTAAAGGAGTTGGGACATCAAGAGTCTCTCATCTGTCATTAGCCGTCCATTTCCATTAAATTAAGTATTTCTATGTGTGACCATAAATTTAGTTTGATTGATATTTACTTCCAGTCCCAATTTCTTAGTGTTTCTCAATAGTGTGTGCGTATTGGCCTTTAAGTGTATCCCCGCTATTAAAATCACATCTATAGGCCTAAACTGTAATTTAATAAATAACATTTCGATATGGTGTTATTAATGATGCTAAGAAGTAATGGGGTTATTTTTAAGTCATTTAAAAAAGAACCGAGATGCCGTGCCTCCCCACCTCGAGCACTATATACTGTATATGATTGATTAAACCCTATATATTCCGCATGGGGTCATGGTTGTTTCCGCAGTGACATTTTCTTAACCGGACGAATTTAGTTACGCTTATTTTCCTACAGATATCAGTGAGTGACATATTGTTAGTACATCCATCGCCTCGATGAAATACCTAGTAGGAAACTAAGATTTTACTCGGTTGGAAGAACATCGGCAAATTTTGTTCAGAGGTCTTTTATTCAGACTTGAGGTTCTTTTACTAGTCTGAAAATCTTCAGACTCAGGACCACGGCTTAAAGTCCCTTCCAGAGGATTTATCCCTTGGATTTTCCTATCCTAAAAATCCATTGACCCCGGCCACGTTTGAATCCGCGACGCTCGGAACAAGAAGCAAGATAATATATATATATATATATATATATATATATATATATATATATATATATATATATCCTACATATTATTCAGATCGTTAATAACATAAGTTTTAATTTAATAAACTTATCCAAATAGGGCCTCCTGAAAGTGGCCAAGGTATACTCACAATATAGAAAGTAAACACTAAAATATGGATAGAAATATAGAAACAAAAATAAATTTGTAATTTGTTTAATATGTATAGAACAGGGCATAACTATAGTGTAGTTAAAAGTTTAATTTTGGATGGAGGAGAAAATCAAGAACCAGGATTTAGAGACTGTCCATAAATATGATTTTTCAAGATGGAAATTTAACTCTTCAGGGTGGTAGTTATAATTTGTACTGTGAGATCTTGATCAGTTTCTAATTGTTTCAGGAATGATTCTGGATTTTTAGGTGTTATAGACCTACCTCTATCGCTTGTTAGTAATTCTTGAATATACCGGTAGATGATGTTCAGATGTTATTTATCCTCATAACAAGTTCACCTCATCTATTAGTGTATTTTTATTTTAATTAGGCCTACTGTAGACTGAATTTGCACTAGAATCCCCTTATGTCTTAAAAGTTCCTCCAAATTTTGTTCCTTTACCATAAATACAATTTAGAAAATATCTACATCAAAAAGTTTTCATCATTTACAATAATTGTGTCTACGTTACATTGTGTTAAATTGTACCGCCAGAGACTTTCACTATAAGGACAGGGAAATGTCGAACACGCATGTCAGGACATACCGTGAACTTACTAGCTTTATGATATTTTAATAAATAATTTTCATTTTTCTTTAATCATTATTATCGTAGTTAAATATATAATACTGTAAGTATTCTATTGCTTATCTCACATAATATAGTCTAATATCTCTCTTTAATTCTCCCGTACAGTTCCGGTTTCTATCGATTTTCTGAAGAACTAGGGCAAAGTCAGATACTGTATTTAAAATTAAAATATTTCGCAAATTATGTCCGAAAATTGTATTTTTGAGTGGATATTAGATACCTGCTGTATTTACATATCATTGTTATCGGATTAAATTAGCAGTATTCTCTGTAAATATGACATCACAGTGGAGTAGTTTATAATCGACTCAAATTTGCTTCATGTAATGCACAATGATTAAATTTTTGTAAAAGAGAAAATGTAACCCAACAAATTATACGACGTAAAATACGTTTAATTAAATATTGTGAGAGTCTTTTAAATGTCATTGTGAGTATAGTTTTAAATAGTAGTTTTTGTGTAAAATAAATAGGTTTTCTTATGTTCTAAGTTTTACATTGTTTTTATTAGAATTTTATATAGAAAAAAGTCAAAATACAATATAGGCCTATTTATTTGTCTTTTCGGTAAAACTGATTCATCAAATTAATTGACATTTTTCTTTATAATATAACACAAATTCATTGATACAGGTGACTAAGTTATACATATTGGAATATAACTCTGCCAGAAAACTTTCACAGGTTGTTTGCTGAGTGATTTGATATAAACACCCACATGTTCTTCTGTTACTTATTACAGAGCAATGTGTATTTAATTGAACATGTAGCATATACTATGAACCGTGGTAAGATTGGTTCTGATAGATACAAATTAAGTGAATCAATTAATCTTCAATTGAAGTAAGTATTATAAAATAATAAACTGCAATATAAAAACCACATGAGTAATGAAACAACCAAGGACAAAGCACTATTAATTCATTTCTTATATATAAAATCAAGTGTGTGTATGATTGTGATTTATAAACTTCTAAACCACAATTTTCTTTATGAAAATTTGTACATACATGTTTTCAGGTACAGGGAGTGTTTAGTTGCTATCTATTATTCTCTAAAACCATTAGGTGTAGGATTTTACCTGAAACGAAAATTTAAAAAATAGCTCTAGCGGTCGCAATTTTTTATGTTTTATAACTATACTCAGAATATGCTATTAAAATAAACCGACGGTAGATATTGTCCAAAAATCAGCGAAATCTGGTCAATAGAAGGGGGTTTACCTGAAATCCTAATTTAATTGACTAGCAACCGCCATGTTTGATTTGTGTACCATACAATTTAATTAGTAATTACCTTTTAACTTATTCAAATAAGAATAAAAACACACATTTAATTTATTTAGGCGTACAGCGATGCCGGGTATTCGCTAGTATATTATACAGTTCATAATTTTGACAGTGCGGATAACTACTTCAGATGATAATTAGTTTATTAAATTTCCCTTGTACGATATAAACATTTTTTCGGCCCAAAAAAATGCTACATTCTAACAAAACGACAATAACACATTAATCTCTATTAGTCTCCGGAGATTGTGGGTTCCTTATATAAAAACACCCATTCCAACATCCCGGAACAACATGGGAAAGTTTGTCGTTTGAGTTTTGTTCCACTTTTTATCATTCTAGACTTCTAGAGCATGCATACATTTATATTACTTTTTATTGTATTTTAATATTATAAATATAAATTTGAGTTAGTTCCATTTACGGTAAATTCCACGTAAAATTTGATACAACACATGACAATTAAAGTTTCTTTTCTGCTTCCCAAAGTGTTATATGGACTATTAAAAGATTTTCAAGTGACTACATTCCAAAATATTGTAGAATATGAACAAGCTCATAGGTAAATACTGTAATAATTGTTATTTATTTAATTAAAACTCTTGCACCACGCAGAATCATTAGCTGTTACATGAGTAAAATTTATTTTGTATAATAATTAGTGAACTAAAGTTAGAACACAAAACTCAAAACATATATTTTGTAACTCTTCATATATATATATATATATATATATATATATATGTTGCATTCACAATTGCTTGTTAAAATAAAATTGACAATTTCACAGAGATTATTATTTTACTCTCACTCTGCAAAACATGTCATTCTAATGATACGTCAGTTACCGATATAAAACCGTACATTTTAAGTAATTATTAAAGATAGACACTCCATATTTTCTGTTAAAGAGATTGAAGCCTATATATAAATGTTTAGAAGAGAAAAAGTAGTGTCCTACTATCGGAAGGCTAAAAAATAAAATGTTATTTTATTTTTATAATTGTTACGTCAGTTACCATGGAATTCACCTTATATTAATATAGCTTGAATTTTTATTGTAGCAATATGCAATATAATATTGCAAATAAAAGTGTTCAAAATTTTAGTTCCGATGGAGGATTTTGATGAGTACATTTTTGTTCTTTGACATCCTTTTAACTCCTTGAGCGTTTATTTTAAAGACCTGATTTTTAAAGGTATTTCAGTCAAAATGAGCATGCATCTAGATTAATTTACATATGTTTTTTTTTTAATGAGCCGAAATCTTGTATTTAAGCTTGCAGTTAGCCCATAGGCCTATTTTTTTTGCGCGCGTAACATAAAATATGGAATACAGATAATAATGCATATTAAATATTAAGTAATTTCAATTTAAGCTGAGATTTATACGCCAATTCCAATCGTGTGTGAGGCCACTTCGCCTGTTAAAGAATTAATTCATTTTTGCAGGACTTTCAGCTTTCTGGAAGACCCTTGGCCTACCAAATGGCTACAGGTCTCATATCCGTGTAGTTGATTTATGGGACGTAAAAACGAGCATGAAATAAGTAGAAAGGAATCGCAACGCCAATGACCTAATTTGTTAAAGAGCGTCATTAAATAAAATAGGCTACTGACTAGATGATTCTATGTCAGTACAAAAAAAACTACAAGAACAATTAGGCCTAAATTAGTTTAATAACTAACTAAACTAAATCGCTGGACTATCGAACCCATTAGTCTATGGTCGCTCGGACGTAAGCTCTCCACACAACACTATCCTGAGCTAATGTTTTCCAGTCATCCCCTGTAGAATTTACTTCCTCAAATCATGTTAATGTTATTCTCCCATCTTATTCTTGGCCTACCGACTGGGCTCTTTCCCTTTGTTCTTCCTATAGAGTTTCCATGCCCCTACGTCATTCCCCAATATTGCCACACAATAAGAACAGTTAAGTCTCGTAGACTGCGATGGGTAGAACATGTGGCACCTATGGGAAATGAAAGAGGAGCATGGAAGCTTCTTGCAGAAAAACCAGGGGAGAAACGTCCAGTTGGTAGACCAAGCTTGAGGTGGAAGAATAAAATTATTAATGATTTGAGAAAGTAGGTTATACAGCGGATGACTGGAAAGCATTATCTCAGGATAGGGAAGTATGGAGAGCTTATTTCCGCGCAGCCATGAACCTACAGGTTCGGTAGTGCCAGTGAGTTAGTTGTTTAAAATAACAATAATTATTATTTCTGTCGTTTGGAGCTAAAAGGGTCAATGTCAATATTTGCCTAATTGAGGTTAAGCATTGCACTGAATTTCTCTGTTTGCTATCTTTAATATGCTAAAATGGCCTATGTCAAACCAAACCAATAGCGGATATATTTAATATAAAGGCGGCCAATGCCATTATGACTTTACTAATGTCATCGGTTAAAACTAAAAGGGCCAGTTTCTACTTTGGCCGTTTTAGCTCTAACTGGTATTATTATTTCGGCCGGGTGGGAGAAGAGCAATTTTTTTATTTACCCTCTTCAACAGTACCTAATTGCAAGAAATATTGATAAAACATTATATCAAACGTATTTACTTTCGAAGAACTAATTATCATATCTTTATTTTATTCTTAAACATGAAAGTAAAGTGGGACTATTTACTGTCAAGACCACAAAGGTTACAACAGTTCTTACTTTTAACCAGCGATAAACCACCGATTATCACACTTTTATCCACCGATAACCAGCGATACACCACCGATGACCAGCGATAAACCTACTGTTAAAGCATATATGTGGTTTCAACAAATTGTGTCCGAATTTATCTTTTACTTATTTAACCGCGTAAATATAAAAAGGACGTTCCCTGGAATTCACCTAGGTTAGAGTAATTGATTTAGGTTACAGTAATTGAATTAGGGTAGGTTAGCTTCTAGGTTCCTTGCATTTTAAATGTGATTTAAAACGTAAAATAAATTACCTCTTCATAACTGTTATTCTATGAAAAATTCAACATGTCTGACGGTTACAACGTAAAATCATATTTCCACTAGTTAATTTGATGATACGTTTACATATTTTGATGATGGTGATTTCTCGAAGATAGATGGTATCATTAACACATTGTAATACTTTAAATTATATAAAAAATGGCATAAGTCACGTAAGTAAAAAGCTGGTCTTATACAACCCCACCATTATTTCCTCCAATAAACAATGGACCAGTGTCTACATTGGCTTTATGTATGCACGAACAAAAGGCGGCTCACAGTGACATTGGCGCGCCTTTTTATTAGTGAGTGGTTTACAAATCTACACACATTGACGCGTGCTGCGACGTAATTCCAGTTTTAAACTTTCGTGAAGTGTTTGTGGAGTAAAGATGATGAATGATTCTTTACAAATGTGTCGTACTGAATTTAGTAAGTAATAATAAGTATACTGCTTTTCTTTGAAACTAAATTTTGATATTGCCGATTTTAAGGTTATGTTTCTTCTCGCGGCCATTTTTTAGAATAATGTGACCATTATTTTATTTACATCGTTGTCATAACATTACATTTGTATAATTAGAAAACTTTATATCGTTATAGGACAGGTAGTCAAAATATTAGGTACTTCGAATATACTGTTTTATAGAGTACTTGAATAATTTGTATCGTTATATTGCAGAAATCCACCACTGTGATCTCGAGGTAGCGTGCTGCCTTATCGCGCAGCGGGCCCCGGTTTGATTCCCGGTCGGGACAGGCTCCTGGTTGAGGTTTTTTTCGGGTTTTTTTTCTCAGCTGTAAGACAAATGTCGTACATGCCCATACCGATTTAATTGCTTGTATCTTATATAATCTACTAATGAATATTCATTTTTCTCGTATGACTTCATTTCTAATAATAATAATAATAATAATAATAATAATAATAATAATAATAATAATAATAATAATAATAGACGGATAAGGCAACTCTTGCCTAAACCAGGAAGCGAATAATAATAATAATAATAATAATAATAATAATGATAATGATAAAATAATAATAATAATCAACATCAAGTCTTAGGCCCTCTGGCCCGTTCCGACTTGAAGAGATTTGGTCTTTCTATCTAGTATATGGTCTTCCTTGACTTCTAGATCCTGTGGGTCTGTAGTTTAAAATCATTTTAGAAGGTCTATCATCTGGCATTCTTAGTAGATGTTCGTACTAAGTTTGTCTTTGTCAATTTTATCCGTCAATTTAAAAATATTTAATTGATCTTTCATCTCCAAACTTCTTTTCTGGTCCATAAGAGTGTAGCCTGCCGTTGGCCTTAAAAATTTCATCTCCGCTGCCTCTATTTTTTCCTATCTGAATGAGTCAAAGTCCAATTTTCACTGCCAGAGATAATAGTAGGAACGGCCATGAGTTTATAAAATTTCAGTTGAGTATCCTGAGTTGTTTTATTCTTTAGAGTTCTTCTTATTGTTCCACACATTCTTAGAAATTTCTGTATTTTTATATTTATATCTTCTTTTTGGCAATATGAAACATTAAAACCCAAATAATTGTAGGATTTCACTTGTTCAATGATATTATTATTTATCACAATTTTGCAGCTGGGATGATTTTTTCCTCGAAATGCCATTGATTTTGTTTTTGTACATGAAATGTTTAAATTGTATTCCTTGCCTACTTTTTCTAATTGGTTTGCAGCTCTCTGGAGATTATCTTTTGATGAACTAAAAATGACCTGGTCATCTGCGAATAAAATCGTGTTTAAAACTTTGTCATTAATTTTAAAATTTTCAATTAAGTAATCTTGCCATATTTTAATAGCATGGTCAACATATATACTAAACAAAGCCGGAGATAGCGGGCATCCCTGTCTTACACATTGTCTAATTTCTTCAGAGATATTACTCATCACTATTTGTTTGTCAATGCTGATGGTTGTTTTGGAGTAAAGTAGTGATCCCACTACAGGCCTCAGGAGGCCCTTGGGGTAGTACAAACTTCTAATTACTTTTATAATGTGTTTTGGATATCCACTCGTTTCCATAATGATCCATAATTTCTTTCGGCTTACCCTATCGAAAGTTTTGTCATAATCAACAAATAATATAAAAGAGGTAAGCTGTATTCTCTCCTTTTTTCAACAAGTTGCTGCATTATAAATATGCCATCTGAGCAGGAAGGCCCTTTCCTGAAACCACATTGTTCATTCCCTATAATATGTTCATTAATTGGATTTATTGTACGAGTGAAAATTTTTGCGTACATTTTATACGCCACGTTCAGAAAGCTGATACCCCTGTAACTATTACAATCTTCTCTATTTCCTTTTATAAAAACTGGGTATACTTTTCCTCTTCCCCATTCCGTCGGTACTTTACATGTATTCCAGCATATATTTAGTATTTCTAAAAATCTTAATTTTAATAATAATAATACTAATAATAATAATAATAATAATAATAATAATAATAATAATAATAATAATCTGACAGCATTTGAGCAGACTAGTAAGCGTGTACTTTTTTCTTTGAGGTTTTGAAAAAGTAATGAAAAAGTAGGCTACATGAATTACGCCTATACCCCACAATAAATGCAAGACATTAGCAACAATCTAGTATTAAAGCTGACGTTTGTCTAAAATCCCACAGTCAATGAGGATGCTCAAATAATTGAGTCATTATTTCATCACCTCTGAAAGCATGTTTAATTATTTCGTCCTGTTATCTGCTCGCCAGAGATTATGTAACAAAAGTGCTTACTACATATTTCTTAAAATTAATTTGTTAAAGGAAGTTGTTAATTGAAATAGTTCATAAAGTTATTGCCTTTGGTTAATTTAGAGTAGGTTATACTAACTCTCTTTGCATTTTTTAACTTCTCCATTTGTAGACGCTTTTATATCATACTATGTCTCATTTCAGAACTTTACAGTTTACAAAAAACCGGAAAATGGAACATTACAATACCATGTACTGTAATAAAGTAAAATATTAAAATAAATAAATACTTTGGCAGGTGCCGTCGTCCTTAACTAGGTTAAACATTTTAAAACTTGAGGCATTTCTGAAACCAGTTTCCGTCTTCAGCTGAAGGGTGTGCGCTACATTCCATTTTGCTGAAGATGGAAGCCAGCTTTTGAAAGGCCTACAGTTTTAAAAATTTGAACACCCTTCTGCTGAAAATGGAAGCGGGTTTCTGAAAGGCCTACAGTTAAAAAAATAACCTAGTTGAGGACAACGGCACCTGCCAAGGTATTTATTTATTTATTTATTTTAATATTTTACTTTATGACTATTCAACTCAACGGAATATTATTAATATTAATAAAATATTAATAAAAAGGAATCAGCCCCTACTGTAATGTGAATAGTGTTCACTAAAAGGGCACATGAGGTTCTAAAGTGAAAAAAATCATGTCTGTTCATGAATACCTGAGTAGCTCATAGAAAGAGTGCCAACGTGCAAAGCTGGATATCTTGGGTGCAAATCGCAGTTCAGGCATAAATGTTTCTGTTTATTTTTTACTATCTTGATATAAATTATACCGCTTCAGTTTTAGTAATATTGATATAATTGATCCGACTTATTAGACCATAGTTGTCATAGTTTTCTTTATCTTTCGATGTATATTGCGGTAAATTCCAAATTAATAACGAGTATATTTTAAGTTGACAGTAGACAATAAAACAAAAAAAAATGTAACACATGGGCCTATAAAGAATTGGAAGATTTCTTGTTTTGCAGCGGTGGATTAGTGGTTATGCTCCTTGCCTCTGATCCCAAGGGTCGCGGGTTCAAATCCGGCCAGGGTAGACGGATTTTTTAGGACGGATAAATCCAAGGAGCAAGTCCTCCGGGAGGGACTTTAAGCCGTGGGTCCCGACTCTGAAGATTTTCAGGCTCGTAAAAAATCCTTAAGCCTGAATGAAAAGGCCTCTAAGCAAAATTTACCGAATTTTCCCGTCCTAGTACTACCTTGGTTTCCTAGATGTCAGTATGAGACGGAACGCTGACCACGTACCACTCAAAATGACATCTATACGAAAACAAGTGTAACTAAATTAGTATGGTTCAAATTCTTCCCTGTAGGGGGAGAGCGCCTAAATCTCTTTAAAGGGAAAACATAGGCTTACAATACAATACAATATCTAGGCTCCATAATGAATAACTAACTCCTTATGTACGCAGATGACATGGCTATCCTCTCCAGGAGTCTAGAAGACCTACAAGCAGCCATGGAGAAGATCAGGAAATGGGCACTAGAAAATTCAATGGTAATAAATAGCTCAAAGACCAAAGCTATGAAATTTAGGAGAGGAGGAAGACTATCCAAGAGAGATCACCTCACATGCGACGGGTCAACTCTAGAATTCCTTAGCAGCTTCAAATACCTAGGAATAACATTACAGACCACCGGAACAGTATTCTCGATGCATATACAAGAGCGTGCTACAGCTGCCACAAAAGCCATTTATGACATTCCAAAGTTACGAAACCTGTCCCTACCAACGGCAATAGCATTATTCAACATCAAAGTTATGCCGGTTGCCACTTATGGAATCCAGCTAATATGGACATATCTCACAGCCAAAAATTTCATGAAACTTGAAAACATAAAAGCGAGATTCCTAAAACGGGCTCTTTCAATTTCAAAATTCACAAGACATAGCTATGCCTACATAATAGCAAAGGAGTCTTACTTCATAGAAGATATCCGAAAACACTTCGATCTACCAGAAACGCAGGCATACAAAACAGCAATCGAGGAGAGACAGAGAAAAGCCAGAGAGATTCCGAACGAAATCACGGAAACGGAAGCATTAAACACAGACGAATGGAAAGGACCAAATTTTCCACTTCGCCACTTATACACACGCTTCGCCGCTCACGGCTTCCATGGCAAAATATGTCATAAACAAAGTTACCATGAACCCGAGGAGACCTGCATCTGTAAACTCTGTAGCAAACCGTGTCCAAAGTATCACTTAGTGCAGTGCGAAAACAGAACCAAAACAATTCACGAATTAATAGCAAAATGGTAAAACCATGTATATAATATTAGTGTACACATTGTGTTTAATAAATATATATTTATAATGAATAACTCATAAATTAAGAAATTGACAGAAGAGTACAAAATGCTAATAATGTACTGTTTTGATTAATAGAACATTTTAAATAAAACTTCTGAACTAACTAACTCACTGGCGCTATCGAACCCGTAGGTTCATGACCGCGTAGACATAAAGCTCTTCATAACATCTCTATCCTGAGCTAATGTTTTCCAAACATCTCCTGTATAATCTACTTCCGTCAAATCACTGTTAATGTTATTCACCCATCTCATTATTGACCTTCCTACTCTCATGTTTTCCTATAAAATGTTTCCATGCCTCTCTTTCATTCCATATTCGTTTCATATGCCCTGCCCATCGCAGTATACGAGACTTTACGTTTCTTATTATATCTGGTTTCCTATAAGGATTATGTAGCTCACTATTATGTAAGCCTTCTCCATTCACCTATCTGTTCATCTCTCTTTTGTCCAAAAATTTGCCTGATAACATTTTCTCAAATACTAGTAATATTTTCTCCTCCCTTGAAGTGGAAGAATAAGGTTGCATATAGTCCCAGTTTAACTGTTTTTGAGAGAAGTTGAAATGACATGAGTCTCTAATGCATAATAAAATACGTTTCCAGAATTGAACTATGTTTTTCTTTCAGTACCTCATTCCTGTTTGTAATTATTTTTCCTAGGCATTTGAATTCAGACACTTCTTCAAAATTTCCCTCATTTTTCATCAACTGTCCATTTCCACCATGAAATTAATTTCTATGTGTGATCATATATTTAGTTTTATTGAACTTACAGCTAGTTCAAATTTCTTAGTATTACTGAATAGAATGTGCGTGTTTTCTCGCTATCGCCTAATTATACTACTAAATCAGCATAAACTAATAACTTATTACAAAACTTCTAAATAGGAAAACAAAATGTAATTCATATTCACTCTGGGTAGTATAATATCTGTGAATGGTGGCTCAGATGAAGATGTTGATGCCAGAATAAAAAAGCAAGATATGCTTAAATTCAATTCAAATCAATTTGGAGATCGAATCAAATATTCTTAAGACTTAAACTAAGATTCGTTAATACAAATGTGAAATCGATTTTATTATATGGCTGTTAAACCTGTAAGGTTACAAAGCAATTGGAAAGAAATTGCAAATCTTTGTAAAGCATTGCCTGAGAAATATCTTGGGTATATGGTGGCCAGAAATTATAACAACGAATCAAAAATTTGTAAAGAAATTAAAATCAGGAAAAGGAAGTGGGTTGGTCATGTGTTTACGGAGAGAGAATGATAACATCACAAAAATGGCATTTGATTGGAACCACCAAGGAATGAGAAGGCGAAGAGGCACACCTAGGGCAACATGGAAAAACACTATCAGGGATGAAGCTGAACAGTCAGAGATGAGTTGGAATGAAATTAAGGCATTGTCAAACAACAGAGTTCGTTGGCGAGCATTTATCAAGGCGCTATGTTTCCCAGCGGAGTGACCAGGACTACTTCTACTATAAGAAAGTTATTAATTTCTTATGAAATTTAACTCGAATGACTGACAGTTTAAATGCTTTAGTATTTCATTAACAATATTTAAGATATATTACATTTATTCATATGTTGTATTGAAATATTGCAAATATACTCAGCATTACATACCAGCCAACTCAATATGAATTATTAGTATATTTCAGGTGTTGGTTTCTGCATCGCTATTGAATAAATACGTACAGTACGTGTTGATGTTTATTTATTAAAATAATTAAACTGTAAATAAGCCTAATTTATTAAATAAAATAGAATGTGCGTATGTTTGTGGCTTACAGACTGCTAAACTGCTCAACCGATCCTCATGTAAGTTTGTGCATACGGCGAGTGTTTAGCCCGCTATCCATTAAGCTCTAAAACCATTAAGTGTAGGAGTTCAACTAAAACTAAAATTTAAAAAATAGTTCTAGAGGTCGCAATTTGCGATTATTCACAACGAAACTCGGTATATGGTATTATATACCGGGGTAGGTATTATCCAAAACTCAGCGACATCCGACCATTAGAAGTGGGAGTTTACCTGAAATCCGAAAATAATTGAATCTAGTAAACCGCCATGTTTGGTTCGTTGCTATGTATAACTTTGTGTATAGAGATTTTCAGTTATGGTGAGTGTTTAGGTGATATACTCTAAAACATTAGGTATGGGAGTTTACCACAAACGAAAATTAAAAAGAAAAAACTATTTCGTTAATTTAGGCGTAGCAGCGCACGCCGGGTATTAGATAGTATGAAATAAAATTGTTTACGTTGTAAGTAAAGAAAGTGATACTTTAATGAATTCATTTGTAAATAAATATCGTAACTCATCCGTAAAATCTAAATATTATACGACACAGCGGAACGTTTTCATCCAGTCATAGTAGCACTGTTGCTGCGTCGCACTGACTTAGATATAACCATGTATTGTCAGGAACAAATAGTAAATGAAGAAGTTAAGGTAATAGCTATACGAATTGCACTGCACTTCTTGATGCCACAGACTGACGTGAAGCGAGTGTACGCGGAATGACACGACATTAGTTCGCAAATCATCCACAAACGAAGCAGGTCAATGTTCCGCTGTATCGGATAGTACCTAAACAAACCCTCAAAAAACCTTAAAATATGTTAAAATAACCTTGTTATAACATACCTGACAAGCGAGGTTATTTCAATCTCTGAGAAATCTTGCTCAATTAGAAACGGTCTTCTTATAAAATGTAGCTAAATGTACTGTGTCCCACAGCAAACAAACCACGTATGTAAAACGTAATCTGATTGGAAGGAATGAATAATTGCACTAAAAGCCGTTTTATGATCTCAATAAGTATTGTATTTATGTTTATTACTTCCCTAGCAATACCGTCCACACATAAAATCTTATGTAACAACATCTTGAGGAATTTAAGTGGTTCTCCGTGAATAGAATACAAAATTGAAATTCTAGTTATTTAAGTTATCTAAATATCATTCCATTCCACTAAGCAGTTCAATCTTTCACGTTATAGAACTTTGACATACCACATGCCACTCGGACCTTACAGTGACATGAACTATCGGGAGAGGGATTTTTACTATGGTTCACATACATACTTTTTTTGGTCACACAAGGACATGAGTGATCAGCTCAATGTCAGTGCCTCCTCTGAGACAACACAATATAAGACAAAACACACCATTCTTATAAACTTGGTGAATATGCTATTGATGATTATGTTGGCCAGATGATGTTCGAAGCCCGTTTGGGCCTTAAAATTTCCTGACGTTTGTCTTACACGTGAAGAAAAACACTGAAGACACCTCACCCAGGAAACTTGTCCCGAAATTTGAACAGGCTAGTCGCACCATATTGATGAAATGAGTATGGAGATGTGGTGGAATGAAGCGGGAAAGCGGGAGAATCGCGATAAAAATATTCTGGTTCCGATTCGTCCATCACGCACTCCAATGACCAAGACGCCAACTCGGGACTCAGAGATTAAGAGCGAGCATCTAAACCTCTTGCACTTAGCCGAAGAATCGCCTTGCAAACTTTATAATAAACAAATCCTTAGCATGATAGCTCCAAAGAGCTAACTGAACTATTTGTTGTCATTGTAATGTAATTTGTTATGCCACACCTCCTCTCAATTAACAATATGTATATAAATAACTAGGGGGCACGCCGTAGCGTAGTGGTTAAGGCACTGAGCTACAAGCCGGAGGGTCGAGGGTTCAAGTCCCGTTGGGGTCAGGATTTTTAAACTGACCCAAACCCTCTGTGGCCCTGGGGTCGACTCAGCCTCTAACGGAAATGAGTACCAGACGCTTGTTCTGGGGTAAAGGCGGCCTTCACGCAGGGCTGACAACCCGGCTGACATCAAGTGCCGATTGTCTAGAAAAAGTGGGAGCCTTAACCTGCTACTACCCCAAGGGCCTGTTGTGGGATCACTTTATATAAATAATTAACTCACTGGCACTATGGAACCGGAGGTTCATGGCCTCACGGATATAAGCTCTCCATACAGCTCTATCATGAGTTAATATTTTCCAATCATTCCCTTATAATTTTTCACCCTCAAATCACAGTTAATATTATTCTCCCACCTTTGTCTTGGCCTACCTACTGGGCGCTTTCCCCTCTGACTCTCCTTCCACATGTCTACTCTAGGAACACATATTAACACCAGCCTTCGGCCCTTTTTTATTCCTCTCTTCTTCTTCTTCTTCTTCTTCTTCTTCTATTTTTTATCGTCTCATGAACGAAGTTTGTAAGTTTTGTCGAGTAGGTGGTTTTAATTTTTTTTTCGAATATGACCTTCTTGCGTTAATTTTGATCGCTAAAAGCGGTTAAAATACAAAACTCGTATTTATAGACATGACTGCTGAGAAACTAATGATTGAAAACAAAAACGTGTTCTTAAGTATTTAATATAGGAACCAAAGAGCAGGCAATGTGCCAATAACACAACTAAAAGCAGGAAAACAATTTACTCATTTTCTTTATTAACTAACAATCACTATTACAACACAAAAGAGTTTTACAAATGCCAGGAAACTTTAAGACAAAAACTGTCCCCGAACATCATCTGGTCATCATAATCATCATTATCATATTCACATCATTGGATTAAGTTTAGGATTACGGCCTCTCCTGGCGCATCATTGCCATCATCAATTTAAAACTAGCAGATTGGAATGGGTTGGGCATGTGATGAGGATGCCAGATAAAAGCAAGAAGGAAAGAGACAAAGAGGAAAGCCCAGATAGGGATGGGTGGATGATGTTGAAGATAAGGTCATAAAATTAGGAATGAAAAGATGGAGCAAAAATATATAGAAAGAGCTATGTGTGCATTGATTGTTAAGGAAGCTGTGGCCAAACTCGAATTTTGATCACATTTGGCTGCTTAAATCCTGGTTTAAACCAACTTTGATTACTATTCTGGTCATTAATAAATGCTATACATTTTTTCCAATCCTATTAATGACTTATAAGATAATGAGACTTAAAAGTCAGTGTCCTGGATTGTAGGTAAAGAGCAGAACTTTGAATCCCACAAGATAAAGGACATTGGCCTACAGTCATATCCACGGTGGATAATTAACATCCTCTATCTTGCCGGGCAATGAACCAGGTAATCGAAATATAAGGTAGAGATTCTATCGTCTGTGCCTCAGCGACGGACTCATCAATTGATACATATAACTCACTCACTGGGATTATCGAACCCGGAGGTTCAAGGTCGCTCGGACATAAACTCTCCAAATATTCCTATCTTGAGCGAATATTTTCTAATTGTTTTCTGTACAATTCACCTCCGTTAAACCATGATTAATACTATTCTCCCACCTCAATCTTGGCCTACCTATTGGACGCTTACCTTCTGATTTTCCAATGAGTTTTCGTACTACTCTTCCATTCTCCATTCGTGCCACATGTCCTGCCCATTACGAGACTTAGGCCTACTGGTTTCCCACGAAGACTCCGTTAAGTAGTTTTATCTATTCAATTGTCTATGACTCTATAGTCCACCGCTGTGGTCTCGAGGTAGCGTGCTGCCTTGTCACGCAGCGGGCCCGGGTTCGATCCCCGGTCGGGGCAGTTTTTCTGAGTGAGGTTTTTATCGGGTTTTTCCTCACCTGTAAGATAAATGTCAGGAAAACTTTAAGGCCCAAACGGTCCCCGAAATCATATGGCCATCATCGTTATCATCATCATCATCCTTCACCGGTGTGGAAAGCAACGGGAAGCTACCACACCTACAATTCCCTAGTAAAGCTGCAAGCATAGCATGAAAATGCTATGATTGCAGTGAAGGACCTACCTTCGGGCAGAATTACTATGGATGGATGGATGACTCTATAGTATATAATGTTGCTCACTGAAAAGATTATTTACAGAAAGAAGAATCATAACTTAAATAATGCATTTCTTCGGGAATTGGCAGAAAAGGAGCAATAAAGAATGCGACAGTATCACTGGGGAAAGAAGTGGGGGAGTATGCCACTGATCATCTCCATTCAGTGAATTCAGGAATTTATAAAATAAATATGATAATGAATTAAGATAAACCGCTTTCGCCACCACTTTTTAAAATATATATATACGATGCCATACAGAATTGGCAAATTATTTTAACTTAACATTTTAAAATTTACGATATTTTATCAGATACTTACATTTTGCAGACGATCAGGTTGTGATATCTGAGACAGAAGATGGCCTACAACGGGCAATTTACAAATTAAGTAAAATATGTGAAACATACAACTTGAAAATATCTACTCTAAAACAAAAGTTTTAGCTTTTCGAGGGTATGAGACACTAAGAGTAAAAATCTAACTAGAGAATATAATAATAATAATAATAATAATAATAATAATAATAATAATAATAATAATAATAATAATAATAATAATAATAATAATAATAATAATAATAATGCTTTATTTTAGCTAACAGAGTTAAGGCCATAAGACCTTCTCTTCCACTCAACCAGCAAATAACAAAATTATACAAAAATTACATAATAATAGAACAGGTGAGCAATTTTAATTACCTGGGATGCAATATGTTATATTGAAAAGTGAAGTCATTGAAAACAAAATAAATAAATTTAATTATATGTGTGGCACCATAAAACGAGTATCATAGGAACTAGAAAGGAGATACATTTAAAATTTTATAAAACAATGGCGGTTCCAATATTACTAATGTGGATCAACACTGTGCCTTAACCAAAAACTAGGAACGAAGAATAGATACGTCGGAAATGAAGTTTCTGAGGAGTGTGCCTGGCTATACAATTACGGATCAAAAACGAAATGAAAATGTACGAAGTGAACTAAATATATCCAAACTATTAGATAGAATTGCACAATACAAAGATTAATGGATGGACCACATCAATAGAATGGATAACAATAGAATTCCGAAACAGATTCTTCATTACAAACCACTAGGACGAAGAAATGTAGGAAGACCCAGTAAAATATGAACAGACCAATTCTAACAAGAGATCGGAACAGACCTTAATGTCTAATCATTGATGCTGCTGTTGATGATGAAGAAGATAAACAAAAAATGATGGTTATAAGTATAAAAATCTTATGAATAAAGCAATAGAAAACAGAACATTTTTTAATATTTGGGCAATATGCAGATGAAATGAATTCCAAGTTATGCATTTTACAGATAAATTAAAGTAACTATTTGAGCGATTATCCTTAAAACATGGGTAGAAAAATGTGACATTATATGCTTGTTTATGTTGGCAGTTATTATAGTGTAGCTCGTGGTGTTTCACATAATTTTAAAGTTTATGTAACTTGCAGTGACATTTCTCTATTATGTTAAATACTTCGTTTCCACATTCTCTGTATTACATAATTTTTAAAACATTTTATCATTATTTATTTAAAAAAAGATGAATCTAAATAGAAATAAGAAATATTGCAATAATCTTATAAATAAAGAATCAGAACAAGTAGGTTTAAATTTTTGAAGATGAGAAAATTACAGACGAAATAAAGTCTAGATTATTAAGTGCAGATAGATTTCATCACGATATAAAATATGGTAAGCAGTTATGACTTGATAATATGTAATATATTCCAGAATTATTTGGGGTTTATTTTTTTAACTGAAAATTTGAAATAAGTCAGAAAACAAAAAGTCAATTTTCACCTAATTTAACACATATCCCGGCACTATTTTATAGAAGCAAAGTCGAAAAACAAAAGTACATAACGCTGGAAATGAATAAACTATGCGAATTTTGTTAAATTGGAGAAACTCAATTTCTGATCCTAGCTTAATGAAGTGTCGGACTGCAATGGAAATAAATCATACATAACCTAATTTATTATCTATTTTCATATTGTTGCATAAATTGCACCCATTTAAAATAATATCTACTCATTAATTTTTTCCAATATTTTAGTATTAAATAAATTAAACCGAAGTATGTTATAAGATACATTGCCAATTTAAGAGTTCATTAAATTATATGGTATACACAGTGTCGAGGCGAACTTGGCGGTTGCTAGTACATTTTTAAATCCGCATTTCTACTGAACGGATTTCGCTGATTTTTTATAATACATACCTCGTTCCATTTTTATAGAATGTGAGTTTCATTGTGAAACATGGAAAATTGCGACCATTAGAACGATTTCAAATTTTTGTTTCAGGTGAACTCATACACTTAATGGTCCCATTTTATCTGGTTAAAAACTCGACCTTACTCTAAATTTAATTAATTGGCATTGGTTTCGATTAAACAAATATTGCGGGCGCTAGAGCGTTAACAGACGTTAATGATTATTTTCTGTGTCTTCTAGATAGGATCGGTGAAGATCTTTAAACATTTTTTTAATGTTTCATGAAGAACAACCTCAATACCTCCATTCCTTTGGAATTCTCTAAAAATACAAATTGCAAAAATTAAAACACTCAATTTCATTGGGAAAACAAGAATGGATGGAATTGGAAATGAATAAGAACAAAATACAATTTTTAACCTCTGCAAAATAATACATTTCAATCTAACCCGGCTGGTTTGATCGCATAAACATAATGAATTATTTTAGAATAACTAAACAATGGGAAGCTGGACTAGGTAAGAGTATAACCAGAAGAAGACCACTAAAAATATGGAATGATAGCAGCATAACTTCCAAATAATTGGAAAATGACATGGAAAAAGTTAAGTTGATGTTCTTAAATGAAAAAAAGAATAAAAGGCTTGCGGTAAACCCTCGATGCCTACTACTAAGGTGTAATAGTAATAATAACAATAATAATAATAATAATAGTAATAATAATAATAATAATAATAATTCTTTTTTGTACGGTATTCTTGTCAATCATTCTTTCCCTCAACGAGATTTGGGCGCTCTCCCCCTACAGGGAAGAAATTGAACCATATTAATTTAGTTACACTTGTTTTCGTACAGAGGTCTTTGGAATGGCCCGTGGTCAGTCTTCCGTCCCATAGTAACATCCAAGAAACCAAGTTAGTACTAGGACGGGGAAAATTCGGTAAATTTTGCTTACAGTCCTTTTTTCAGGCTTACGGATCTTTTACGAGTCTGAAAATCTTCAGACTCGGGAACCACGGCTTAAAGTCCCTCTCGGAGGGCTTGCTCCTTGGATTTTTCCATCTTAAAAAATCCATCTGCCGATATAATAATAATAATAATAATAATAATAATAATAATAATAATAATAATAATGACGATAATAATAATAATGACAATAGTCACGAATATAGGACATTTGTTGACTTGTTCCGACATCAATAGAAATACCATCCAGAAGTATTTTAGTGTATGTCCTAGTCTTTTTCTTCCTTCAGGTTGATAACATCTGTTTGGGCATGCTGTAATCTTCATTCGATGAAAATGTACATCAATCTTGACTTATAATCAGAAATTTTGTTTTGCAAAGATTCCATGTATAATTAATCCAAGATGTCCTCATTTTTTTATGATCTAGTAGTGTGTTTCCAGCAGTAGTCCGAAGGTATCTCATTTAAGCATATCTAGGTTTCTGTAGCCTATATCCTTCTATTTCAATGTCCATCCTTCGCTACCATACAAAAGTAATAATAATAATAATAATAATAATAATAATAATAATAATAATAATAATAATAATAATAATAATAATAATAATAATAATAATAATAATAATAATAATAATACTCTACTATATAGGCCTACCCTGTACTTCTTCGTGTGGGGATTAGGATGCTCCCTAATGGTAGTGTTTTGACCAAGCTAATTTAGTTATGCTTATTTACTCATAGAAGTCAACGAGTGATACGTGGTCGGCATGTCGCCTGAGTGAGACATCCAGTGGGCAACTAAGGTATTACTTGGATGGATAACGGTTGGTATATTTTGCACAGATGCCTCTATATTCACGTTTGCGGTTCTTTTATGAGCCTGAAAATCTTCAGACTCTAGACCCACAGCTTAAAATCCCTAAATCCCAAAAATCCATCGATTCCAGTCGGCTTTGAATCCGTGAACCTCGTAGCCAGAGACAAGGAATTGTAGTAAAGATTTTATTTATGTATTGTCGGACCAACGGATCTGTGCCCCTTTAGTGCTGCAGTCGTTCTCGGAAAAGTTAACGTGTGTATTCACTCCATTCCACGCGCTTCCCTCCCACAACGTCAAATAGCAGCCAGGATAACTTTCCAAGTAGTGATGTTGCCAAACTTCCCCCAAACAGAATCATGGACCTTCGTTATTGAATAATGTAAGGTTAATTATTACTTCTCCATATTTAAGTAGATCTAAAGACTCTGATTGACATTTATTATTGCTTACTAATATTTCTTTCACCACTCCGAGCTACAGTGTTCATGTTGAATTGACAACACTGGACTCCAAGTGCATATAACCTGTCCCTCAAGAAGGCTCAAAATTGTGAGTAGTGGGAGGAGCGAAAGAAAAGAGAGATATAGGAATGAAGCGAGGGAAATGATTTACCGAGACAGAAAAATAATTAGAGTTTAGTTCGCATATCTTACGGGGGCACAGATCCGTTGGTCATACATATAACATTTTATATCAGCGGTACTCATTACGCGGCCCGCGGGCCGCATGCGGCTCTTGAAGATATTTATTAAGGCTCTTGAAATAATTTTACCTTCATTACATTACATTTAAATTTTAATTTCTAAGTATAAAATAATACTACCTTTATTGAAATTCTACAAAACTTTGGATATCCCTGTGTCATTCCGAGCAGTACAATACCGCACGTGTTCAACAATGCAATGCAATGTCATGGCTAGTGTTGTTGGTTTTGAATATGTGTACGTTTGTTTTTAAAACCGTTTAAACTTCTACATTGTCGTCCGCAGCTTTCACAATGAAATATTATACAATTTAGTTTCAATGAACAAGCGACTGGATACTGTGTGTTACCTAATCAGTTGAAGTGAAGTGAAGTGAATTTCAGTGTTTAATAATGGCTGGTGTTTTTTCGAAAGGGAAAAAGAGAAAACTCGAAGATGAAGGAAGAGTTTTTCAAGATACTTGGGAGCATGGATTTTTCTTCATACCTGCTAAAAAGGAAGGTAGTGCAATGTATTTATTATGTCGAGGCGTAGTTCAAGGTTATAAACGATTTAATCTTAATAGACATTATAAAACGGTGCATTCAAATTTTGAGTGCAAATATCCTAAAGATTCTAAATTGAGAGCAGAAAAACTAAAAACATTAAAAATGTCAATAGTATCTGAACGGAAAATAATGTTGGATACCGTAAGTGAAAATACATTGATAACAAAAGCATCATATGAAGTAGCAGACATTTTATCACGCAAAATGAAACCGTTTGCCGATGTAGAGATTTTTAAGGAGTGTTTTCTAGTCGTTTGTGACACATTATTTTCTAAATTCCCAAATGCAAAACACATACAAAGTGACATACAAAAGTTACAACTTTCCGATTCTACTTGTGTTAGGAGAGTTAACGAAATGTCTGTAGACATGCTCCTTTGTACTCTCGATGAAATTCGTGAATGTGACTATTTCAGCCTTGCTCTGGATTCGTCCACAGATATTAGTTGCTTTTATTTGTTAAATATCGTAATAAGATAGGGATTATAAAGGAAGAATTTTTAACTGTAATACCTATGATAGGTCAGACACGGGGAATAGATTTTTTGAAGCAGTTAAATCTTTTTTTTTGACAATACAAAATTGGCCTAAACAAACTTTTATCAGTGTGCACTGACGGTTGTCCCTCAATGGTAGGTTGTCATACAGGATTCATTTCTCTGTTAAAAAAAACATTTAAATAGAGACCACTTATTAACATACCATTGCATTTTACATCAAGAAAATCTTGCTGCTAAATTTGACGAAACTTTCAGCTCTGTGATGAAGAAAGTAATTAACATTGTTAATTTCATTAGATCACGTGAACTAAATCATATGAAATTCATAGAATTTCTCGAAGAGCTTAATTCACAGTATGATGATGCTATTTATCACAGTGAGGTCAGATGGCTCAGTAAAGGAAGAGTTTTGGAACGATTTTTTAAACTTCGCCATGAAATAAAACTCTTTTTAAGTGAACGAGATAAAGTAACTAGACTCTTCTTCATGGTGGTTAAAAGTTGGCTTCCTGTCCGACATAACAGGAATACTGAATGATGTCCAAATTAAAATGCAAGGTACGAATAAACTTATTACTCAGCTCACAAGTGCAATTTTTTCTTTAGAAGAAAAATTAAAAATGTATACAGAAGAACTTAGTAATAATGAATACACTAGTTTCCCATGTTTCCAACATCTTATTGAAGAATATTCAGAGGAAGAAATAAACTTGCAACCCTTCATAGAATTGCTCACTGTGCTACACCATGATTTCAGCGCGAGATTTAATGATTTTAGAAAGTTTCGAAACCCATTTTGATTAGTTGAAAATCCCTGGTCAATGACGACAACAGATGTAACTGGGTTGTCAATTTTTGGTCCTGAGATTAGAAATCTAAAAAATGAACTTATTGATCTCCAGCAGGATTCAGAACTGGAAGGTATTTTTCAAGAGAAACGAAAAACGAATTCAGTTTTAGAGTTTTGGAATACAGTTCCAGAAAAACAGTTCGAAAATTTGGTGTCGTGTGCATATAAAATTCTGTGTCTTTTTGGATCAACGTATGTTTGTGAAATGACTTTTAGTAAGATAAAGTTCATCAAGGGTAAACATAGATCTCGTCTCACCAATGTGAACTTGGAGAACCTGCTGCGGATATGTGTGGCAAATCAACCAGCTCGTATTGACAAAATTGTGCAGGAGAGTAGCAGAGTTCGACCATCAACTTCACAGCAGTAATCTACACAACTGTAAGTTGCCTTAAAATTATGTACAGTACCGTAGTAGTAGTAGTAGTAGTAGTAGTAGTAGTAGTAGTAGTAGTAGTAGTAGTAGTAGTAGTAGTAGTAGTAGTAGTAGTAGTAGTAGTAATAATAATAATAATAATAATAATAATAATAACAAAAATTAAATGACAGTAATCAGTAATTGTGTTTTGTCCATAAATGTAAAAAAAAAAAAAAAAAGCTGCGTGTTACCAAGACTGGGAACTGTGAAATTTGGTGCGGCTCTCGAACAGATATGGTTTCTTATAATTGGCTCTCTTGTAATTTCTAGTGAGTACCAATGTTTTATATGATATGTCTAACAGGAGTGGTTTAAGTAAAACTTCATTCACTAGTAAGGACGTGTCTTAAGAAGACAAGATTACAACTTTTCAACGTAGCTCTTGCGGTAAAATTTTCTTGTACAAACAAGGTTTAGAGGAAAAGGATGAAGAAGCAGTTAATGAAAGCGATAATTGAAATCACTGTCCCCACTCATCGATGAGTGAAGTGGCAGTAAGTTACAAGTGGCGGTCAGTTTGTATACGAGAAGAGGGGCAGTGCTATCTCGTCCGGTTGTTTCCATCCATACGGGTTTACTACACAATATCTGTTACCAATAAACAGTGCTAATCCTACACATGGAGGCGAATGATCAAGGCTATAGCGCCATATCCAAACACGACGAGTCCGAAGATCTCAGTAGCAATGCTAAACTCACGAGGTTAGAACTTATCAATATATTAAAGCTAACACACATTTCAATAAAATAAGCAAGTAAAATAAATGTGTAGATTTTTAGTACGAATTCATTGTGTAAACATTATCGAAATATTTTATAGTGACAATTTTCTGAAATATTATCACTATAAGTTAATGGTCTAACGTATAATAAAATAATGTTCATTTCAACAAAGAGCGTATGCAAAATAAAAGTGCATTTTTAGTACGAATTCATTGTGTAAACGTTATTAGAAGTTTTATACTGACAAATTTTTAAAGCTGATCACTATAATATTAGCTTTAATAGTTTAGCTTAATAAAAATACGTTCCTTTCTATAAAGAGTGCATACAAAATAAATGTGCAGATTTTTAGTAGGAAATTGTTGTATAAACGTTATCAAAATGTTATATACTGATTATGTTCTGAAACTTTATTACTACAATAGTCAAGCATATAAAACTAACGCTCAAATCAACAAATAGTGCACGTAAATTAAACGTGCAGATTTTTGTGGAAATTCCTTATGTGAAAGGTATAAAACTATTTTATAGGCTTCTGTAAACATTTCCGAAACCTCTACAATAATGACACTTTTTATTTTAACATCACGAGTTCATGATAAATTACAAATTATTTATAAATATATTTAGAGCCACTGTACTATTTAAACCTGCTATACTTATTTTAAATACCGGCACATTTTTATGTTATACACATAACTGTATATTGTGAAGTTATACTACAGTCGTGTGTAAGTAAATCATAAAAATATCACTTTTCATTAATGTTTTATATTTCATATTATAAAAACATCAAAACTTCTCAGTTAAATATATATATATATATATATATATATATATATATATTCCATCTACAGTAATTCTGCCCGAGGGCATGTCTTTCACTGCAATCGTAGCATCCTCGTGTTATATGCGTTGCAGCTTTACTAGGGAATTATAGGTGTGGTAGCTATATATATATATATATATATATAATATATATATATATATGGAATCTTTTTCTCCTCAGTAATATTCTTTATGTATATGATTTATTAACAGATTTATTGATTATATTAATCCATATTTACTTACAAATATATTTATAACTAACTGTAATGGTAGTATTGAACCCAGAGATTTATGGTCGCGCGGACATATTCTCTCCATACGTCCCTACGCCGAGCTAATGTTTTCCAATCATTCCCTGGTGAATTAAATGGTAATTGAAGTAACAAATGCAAGAAATTAAAATAATATTTTAATTATTTTCAGCCTTCAGATAGTAGGATACCATTTGTTCTCTACATAATTGATATATATATATATATATATATATATATATATATATATATATATAGCCTATATATACTAGCTGGCCCGGCGAACGTCGTATCGCCTTTAAATATTTTTACGTTAATTTTTCCGATGTCTTAATAGTTATCTGCTATTCGGGGCGGAAACAAATCCAACAAATCAAAGATTATAAAAATCGGTCCAGCCGTTCTTGAGTTATAAATAGTGTAACTAATCCGACTTTGTTTTATATATATATAAGTCCCGGCCACGCGTTGCTGTGGCTAAGGTATACGTTAAATTATGTTGTAGTAAACTAAGTGAGAAATCTAAATCAGAAAGTTTTTGTTTTGCACAATTTTTTAGTTCTGGTACGTTAACTACACCCGGTATAAATATGGGTGGTGGTTTATGTGGAAGTGGTTTTGTTGATTGAGATGAATTTATGTTGTCTGCATTCTCAGTATCATCCATAAGTGTATCATAAGGATTACATACATTTATTTATGGAATATTTTGAGGAGGCTTGCTGATTTCATTATACTTTAGTTTTTTTCTACGAACTTGTTGGCAGTTTGGATTCTCATCATCATCAAGAAGTCTCTGTATAGTAATATCATCTTGTGATATATTATAGTCATCTTGTTTTTCATTTAATTGAGGCATGGAGATTGTTTCTATAATATTAGGCATATTATTATAACTAACAGACTTACTTACAGTTCTGTTATTCCGTTCCTTAGGACCTTCATATGTTTTTAAATTGACATTCTTCTTAAATGTAAGATTTATGTCACATAGGCCTATACCAATTTGCGGAAATTCACTTGATATCTTATCATTCATGGTCTCTAGAACTGATTCGCCATATTGTTCAATGTCCCTTCTCGGTCCAGTTAAATTTAAATTAAGTTGCTGTCTTTCAGCCAGATTAGTTAAAACTAATACTTACACACGACATTAATATTATTATCAATATATTGAAAATAAAATAAACACTGAACACACTTAAATTATGAAATAATCAATATTTGTAATTCAATAGAAATTCGCGGTTGCAACAATAAAAAAACACAGACACCTGGTTAAATAATAAACCAATTACCTTACACCATCATCTGTTAGAATCGTATGGAACTTACAGATAATTATAACTCTTTGTTAAATAATAAACAAATAATTTGCAATAAAAATAATGCGACTATAAATTTAGTTATAAACAACCGTAGGTCTCAAGTTGGATCAAACAGCACACAGTGTGCAAAATTTTATTAAAATCGGTTCAGAAGTTTAGGATTCCATCGCGGACAAACAACGTGACACGTAATTTTTATATATTAAGATTATATATATATATCTTTAACAGAAAATATAGACTTTTTATATTTAACAATTGCACTTAAAATTACGGTTCCGTATCGATAACTGATGTAAATGTAGAACGACATTATGTTTTACAGAATGAAAATAAAATAATCTCTATGAAGTTTTCAATTTTATTTCAACAACCAATTGTGAATGTATATAGGCCTATATATAGGGGGAGTTGGAAATTACATGTTTTTAGTTTTATGTTCTAATAAACTTCAGTCACTAATTACACAAAATAAAAGTAACTGAGATAACAAATAACGCTTCTGCGCGGTGTAAAAGTTTTAGTTAAAATACATAACAATTATTTGTTCTTATGAATTTGTTCATATTCTGTAATATTTTAGAATGTAGTCACTTGAAAATCTTTTTAATAGTCCATATATGCCTACCACTTTGGAAGCAGCGAAGAAATTTAATTTTCATGTGTTAGGCCTATGTCAATTTTTATGTGGACTTCTCCCTCTGTATAATTTATCTCATAAAATAGTGGATAACATTACTCTCCATCTAATTCTTGGCCTTCCTGCTAGGCGCTTTTGATCTGGTTTTCCTATAAGAAGTTTCCACGATCCTCTTGCATTCCCTATTCATGTCACCTGTTCTGCCCATCTACTAGACTTAACTGTTCTCAGTTTTAAATCTTTGCTATGCATCTCCTGAAGTAGTCTCCGCTCGCAGATTAGAATGTGGAACTATTTTATCTCCGGAAAATGTTCCCCATTGGAATCCATATCCGCGTTTCTTGACGGTTGTATTTTTATCTTTACAATAACTACGGAAAGTATATATTTTAGTTTGACTTATCGCTTGTCCAGAGACAAGAATTCGGATACTATTTGGGCTTTATTATTTCCAGACAATTATCTCATGGGTGAAGAAAAACCACGAAAGAAACCTAATCCAGAAAAGTTGTCCCGACCAAGGTTTCGACACCGTTCCGTCGTGTCATCGTTGCCTCGAGATCACAACGGAAAACATTATATAGAATGTTAACAATATAAAATATGTAAGATACTAAAATTAAGAAATTTTGATAAATTACCTGCTTAGTAGGCCTATCAGTTAGTTCTATCTCCACTTTTTAAAACAATATATTTTTTTGTATCCATGATATTCGAATATCTCTTCTGTATCAATTTCACACGTAAAACTGTACAGGAAGTGTTAAAACCTTCCCTCATAGCAGTATTATTGTGAACTGGGTATTATTCAAAACTCCACTGGAAAAATAAGGAGGAATTAAAACAACCTATTTCTAAGCAGGTGAAATGTTAAATGCCATTATATCCGCAATCCAATTAGTAACCTTGCAAGATGTGGCAAGGACAACGATATATCTGTTTGAGAATCAAACCTATGTTTTGTTATTTTTCTGGAATTTGTTTTGTAAACATAAATGTGATCTGGAGATTCTAAGAAATTCTAAACTCGTCTACCTTGACAATTACAATCGTTGAGTTCCTTGAGGGGGCGTAATAGGCTACGATTGAGATCTTACGTTTTTAAAGCAGATAAACAGGGAAAATAATGAACGCTAGAGCAGACTTATGCCACAAGGTCACGCAAAAACTTCAAGTATTTATTTTGTGTTAAAAACCAGTGTTATGTAATATAAATACAGCATAAGCGTTAGAATTTTTTTAACGACACTCTTTGACAATTTGGTTCATTAACAACGCAATTGAAAACAGGAAATAAAAGAGCTGCCCAGATGTCTCTTATTTCAATTTTGAGGTTATTTTACGTTTCATAAATGTAGACTACGAGACGTCTGCGTATTTATATTTCTTACCTCTAGTCTCGAGGGTCGGATTCAAACCGACCGCGGTCGATGGACTTTAGGATAGAAAAATCCAAGGGAGAAGTCCTTCGGGGGGAATTTTAAGTCTTGGGCTCCGAGTCAGAAGATTTTCGGCCTCGTAAAAGAACCTCAAGCCTATAGAAGAGGCATTTGAGCAAATATTTAACCGACTTTCCTCTACGCAAGTAATACATTACAGTTGTTGCCTACTAGAACCGAAGTCTAAACAGCGACTCCGGTTTTCCAATGTTTTATTGTTTCCATAACAACTATAAAAATAACTGAAACTTCACGGAAATTGTTATGAAACCATGGTCAGGATTCAGACATTTGTTTTCACAATTAACAACTGTAGATTTTCAATTTGTATCATTATTATGGAAGCAATAAAATTGTAAAACCGGAGTCGTGATTTGGACTTCGGTTGTGCAATCCACTAATTGAGGCGACATGCTGACCATACGTCACTCATGACATCTTTGTGAAATAAGCGTAACTAAACCAGATTGGTAAAAAAACCCAAAGAGACGGCCTGGGTTAGATTCAAAAGGACGAGAAGCCAAAGAGGAAGAAAGGAAGGATATGCACGACACGGACCCACTATTGTGATTCTCTTCCGAAAGAAAGTCATTCTGAAGATTTCTACGCCCTTAAAAAATCCATCAATCTCAGCCAGGTACGAAATGTGAATCTCGGGCCCAAAGATGAGCATTGTAACCATTTAGTAGGCTATACCGGGATCAATTGAGAGTAATGTATCAAATTCATAAAATGTTAATCTCGAAATTTACTTTTTGTACACGTCGTGTTCCTCAAACGATCAGCTGTCATAGGGCATATAAAGAACCTATAAAGAGAGAGGTTAAACTAAGGTAGAAAGTATGAGAGTGTTTTGAATGCATTCACTAATGTGGTTTCGGTTTAACGTCATTGCTTCAGACGCAATGGATTCGGATTCAAATCTCGGTCGGAACAAGTTTGCTAGGTGAGGATTTTTCGGTTTATTTTCTTTACCTGTAAAATAAATGTAAGGGAACCTTAAGGCCCAAATCGTCCTCGAACATCATCTGGACAAAATAATTATTCATATCATATCGCCTTGTTTGGTATGAATGTTCGAGCGAAATGTGTGTCTTGTCTTAAATTATCGTGATATCCCGAAGAGCTGATCACAGCCGCACTTCTTAGAACCGCGTCGTATTCCTGAGTAAGTAATGTTCCGTGGAAAGGATTGAGTAAAAGGGTTGAGTAATCGCAGAATCATTAACAACATTTCTCCAGCTACTAGGTTTATGTTGTTGTTGATTCTGCGAGTATTCAAGGATGGAATATGTCATTCAACCCTTTCCACGCAACGTAACCGAGATACCTAAACTGGTGCTGTTCTAACAAGGGAACTGTCAACCATTGCATGTCGAAACCTACCTTGAAATTGAACGGTGCTATGCATCAACGGGTTTGGGAATTGGTTAGTCCCATTAATACTAGGGGCACCTGACATGGCATTCCCCCGAATAAATAATATAAGATTTTGACTTCTCCCATCTTCTCTAACTCTCCTGGCTATGGGACCATTGTGTAAGTTTCGAGAAAAAATAAAATTTAAGTTAATCTTCACTATTTGTTGTAGCGCCAAACTAACAATACTGGGTATTGCAAGTTATTTTCTTTGTTTGACAGTTATTCATCAACAATCTAAGAGCGGGAACATTTTGCACTTAGTTGTATGATGCAAAATTAAGATTGGCATTTATGAAGATTTGGTTTCATACCCGTTTGTTGCAAAACGCAGAATCTGTGATAAGACTGATGGTGTTTACATTTTTCTTTAATAATACTATATTTAAAGATCTGGCGCTAAAAGTGTGCATACACTTACTTCATGAGCCAGTAAAACAGATGTTATCAAAATATTTTTAATGGCGCTTAGCCGGTTGATGTATAACATCGTCCTATTCTTCCAGAGAAGCGTTGTAATGTGCCGTATCTTTAAAAAAGTGCAGTTTTTAACTGTAAAATACTTAAATCGAAGCCAGAATCCAGCAATGGAACTCACTGTACAGAGCAGGTGGACTCCCTGCGTTAATAAGAGCGGAACGACAGGTAATAAGGGTTATCCAATCTACCAAATATAAATTATATTACTTTACTATAGTTTAAATGAGAGAATTGGCGCTGGATTTTAGTGCTTTGAAGTTTAAAGCGGCAGATATTTTTTTTTTGGACACGCCCATGATGCATCACTAAGCTTCTGTGGGAGAAATTTCAAGGTAGGTTTCGGCATGCAATGGTTGACAGTTCCCTTGTAAGAATTATAGTTTTATTGATCCCATTCGGGAAGGCTCTCCGTGCCACTTTGTGGTCAAAAAATTGTGGGTATATATATTATCCATAATTTAAGATTCTCTCTCGACAGGTCGTGGTACGTTAAGGACCGGGTGACGTAGAGCACGTAAAAGTGCTTACAAAGAGAGAGGTTAAATTAAATAAAAGAAAAAAGAAAGCTTTTTTGAATGCGGATAACTATTACATATTAATGGTTTTCTCGTTAATGTGGGAAAAGATTATACCTTAAGAGTTCATTACTTCTAGCTGATTAGTAGCCATGTTTATTAAGTGTCAACAGACCAATGAATAGAAAGTACTTTGCATTTTTGTAAACACCATTAAACTTGCAAATTGTTTTGGCACGCGGTGACATACAAATAACAAGCTGTTTGAGAACGGAATTTGCAGTGGATCGTGTAAATATTAAGGTGTGTTACAGTTTAATTCGTTATTTCTATAAACAAAAGAACTTCTACGGATTCTATCAGATGTCATCTTCTTGAGATGTCCATACCATCTTAATCTTCTCTCTTCATTTATCTGTAATAAACGTCTTTCAACTTTCACAATTTTCATAATTTCAAAAAAATAATAATAATAATAATAATAATAATAATAATGTTTTATTTAAGCTGGCAGAGTTAAGGTGATAAGGCCTTCTCTTCTAATCAGCCAGCTAATAATAAAATCATAAAAAAATTTAATAACATACTTATTATAATTTCAAAATATTTTTAAAATACAGACTAAACGAAGCACAGTGCGGATGTGGTCTAATCATGTTAGGTAACGCTCAAAACATGGAATAAAAAAATAAGTAAAGTTTCCTAGATTAGTATTTTATAGGTATATACAAAATGTTGAATATAATTGTTACACAGGTAATATTTTCGTTATGTTCAACTTATAAATCAGTTAACTTGGACTTAAATAATGATAGTGAATGACAGTCCCTGACATGACAGGGAAGTGAGTTCCAAGCTCTAGTCATAGATATTGTGTAAGATTCAGAGTATAAACATTCATGTGCTATGGTATCGAAAGTAAGTATTTTGTGATCTTGTGCCTAAATTGAGATAGCCGATAAATTTTGAAAACGTGTTGATAAATAACTTGTTAAATGTGTGTACAGAATTTGGAATAACAAAACATGTGAATGTAGAGGTCTTCTGTCATATAAACGTAGATATGATAAGGCCTGAAATTAATAAGCCACGTGGTCATAACGATGGAGATTGAATACAAATCGAATGCACGCATTATGAGCACGCTGTAGTCTATCAGATAGATCAGTTGTCAGATCGGTCAGAAATATGTTGCAGTAATCGAAGTTCGGCATTACAAGAGTTTGTACAAGTATTTGTTTTAATTTCGTGGGAAGGAAGTTTCTAATTCTATTTAGGAAGTGAAGAATTGAGAACACTTGTGTTACATAACATGGCAAAATGTGTTTTTCTTTTAGAAATAACGAATTGAACTATAATTCAGCCTAATATATACACTTTCCATTACAGATTCCGTTCGCTAGTGTATTATTCCAAGGGACAAGTCTTCCGGGAGGGACTTTAAGCCATGAGTCCCGAGTTTGAAGGTTTTCATGCTCGTAAAAGAACCTTAATCCTGAAAAAAGAGGCCTCTAAGCAAACTTTACCGATCTTCATCATCCAAGTAATATCTTAGTTGCCTACTAGACTTCTCATTGGAGCGGTATGTTGAGCACATACCTACCATTCATGACATCTGTAGGGTAATATGCGTAGCTAAATTAGCATGGTCTAAAACTCCTAACAAAGGAGAGGCTATGGCTAGACTCCAAAGACCGTAAATCCAACAAGTAAATAAGTAAATGTTATTACCGTTAGAGAACAAACAAAATCTCTCTTCCGGTCTAGCGATTCCTACAACTTGCATAAATAAACAATATAATGGGAGCAGATATATTTTTTTTCTCTCTCTGTCTCTCTCCCTCTCTCTTTACCTTAGATTAACCTCACCATTTGTAGGTACAATTAATGTCCCACACCATTCGGGCATTACAAGGACCCAACCGCTGGAAGAGGATTTTAAACTCTATCACAGACAGTCAATGGTATTAACAAGCTGTTAGTTTATGCTGACTATTTAACTCATGCCCCAAATGGGAATCAATGGCCAATCACGTTACAATGAGTTTTTATTTACAACCAATCACAGTCGTGTTTCACCTCGCTATTTATCGATTTATCTTTAACAGTTCCTGCTTTTGTAATAAAGAAAGCGCCTCCTTTTTAATGTTCTGAACAGGTCAAATCATCATTTTTCTCCAACAAATACATTGAATATAGCTAATAATGAAAAGATTCCTTGATTTTACTGAGTTGTTTACTAAAAAAATTAATGAATAACCCGTAATGTTGATTATGATATATAGTTTGATGTGTGCACTCTTACAATATTGCGATCTTATTTGGCAATAAATAATATGATCAAGGTGCAGTGAAAGAACATAACCTCACATTTCTGATTTGTTTTCAAACATCGCCGTTTACATTAAATATATACATATTTTAAAATAACTATAGTTAAACAATGATTTGTGAGTAAACAGCATAATTTTATTCGTTAAATAGTCCTAACAAATGCCACTCTTGATTTCCAAATTCTCTAGATAAATTCACTCCTCACTTCATGAGTCGGGGATTTAATGATAATTTGGAAATCACTCGTGGCATTACTTATGATGATGTACTACTATTGGGCGATAGCGAAGAGATACTAAAGGCCAAGACGCACACTCTATTGAGTAACACTAAGAAATTGGAACTGGAAGTAAATATCAATAAAACTAAATATATGGTCACGCATACTCACATACAAATACATTATATAATGGAAATGGACAGCTAATGACAAATGAGGGAAATTCTGAGAAAGTGGCTGAAATCAAATACCTAGAAACAATAATCACAAATAAAATGAGATGCACAAAGAAATTAAACATAGGCTCAATTCTGGAAATGCGTGCTATTATGCATTACAGGGACTCGACGTCCCAAATCCTTTAAAAAAACGTTAAACTGAAAATATATAAAGTAATTATTCTACCAGTTATATTATATGGATGCGAAACATGGACTCTTACTTTAAGGGAGGAAAGAAGATTACGAGTATTTCAGAATAAAGTTCTTAGGAACATTTTTGGACCAAAGAGAGATGAACAGATAAGTGATTGGAGAAGACTACATAACAGAGAACTACATGGTCTTTATATGAAGCCAGATATAATAAGAACAGTTAAGTCTCGTAGACTGTGATGGGCAGGACATGTGGCACGAATGGGGAATGAAAGATATGTATGGATGCTTCTTGTAGGAAAACGAGAGGGAAAACGCCCAGTTGGTAGACCAAGAATGAGGTGGGAGAATAACATTAACTATGATTTGAGGGAAGTATATTATACAGGGTATGATTGGAAAAATATTAGCTTAGGATAGGGATGCATGGAGAGCTTAAGTCTCGCGGCCATGAACCTACGGGTTCGATAGCGCCAGTAAGTTAGAGTTAGTTAGTTAGATCACACACTTTTTGACCACACAAGAACATGAAGTCTCTTCATGGTGAGTGATCAGCTCAATGCTAGGGCTACCTCCCAGACAATAAGACAACACATACCATTTACTCATATATAAATAGAAATGCGATATGGATGACTGTGATGGCCTGATGGTGTTTGGGGACAATTAGGGCTTTAAGTTTTCTGATATTTGTCCTACATATGAGGAAAATCCCTGAAAAACCTCATCCAGGAATCTTGTCCCGTCCGGGGAGGGACCTAACCTGGCGCCGCTGCGTCTGAGGCAATGAAGCACCAGAACACAGTAGTGGACATTATTTTTTTTATCCCATCATAATAAAATTAGACCCCCGATCCCATCAGCACATTGTCCTTTATAACCCTCCTTATCACACTATTACAATATTTTAGTTTCTGTTCCTATAACATAGATTTCTCATCTACCCTATGTCAGAGACTACCAAACATCTTTCAGAAACAAACTGAAGATTTTTTTTACTATTGTAAAGCTGGTTTAACTTGGCAGAGAGAGAGAGAGAGAGAGAGAGAGAGAGAGAGAGAGAGAGAGAGAGAGAGAGAGAGAGAGAGAGAGAGAGAGAGAGAGAGAGAGAGAGAGAGAGAGAGAGAGAGAGAGAGAGAGAGAGATGGAGATACAAGGGTAGATCGTTGACCGCTTTAGTCCGATACAAAAGAAAGAACCCACCCGGTTGTCAGTTTTCCTCTCTCCCTCTTCCCTATTAACATCTGGTGAAGAAACTCCGACAACACTGGTGCGAGTTAGAGAGGCGAGTCAGTTGTCTCATTCTACAAATTTCTCGTAAAGTTAAATCAGAGAGACTATAACAAAAATATCTCACTAATAACATTATTTTCACACTTAATAATTTATGTTCCTTTTATTTAATAAAATTGGTACTAATAATTGATATATATACAGTATATAGTGATAGATTAATTTATTACATTTTATTATTTTCCTTGTATTTTTTCATGCATAATAGATAGGAACCCCTGTTCTTCTTTCTACATATTTTTATTATTTTTAATTTTAATAGCGGGCACGCCATAGCTTAGTTTGTCAAGGGAATACGCTAGAAACTGGAAGGTCGAGGGTTCGAGTCCTGGTAGGGTCAGGATTTTTAAACTCACTCAAACTTAAAGAGGCATCGTGACCCTGGGTTCGACTCAACCTCTAACGGATATGAGTACAAGATGCTTGTTCTGAGGGATAAAAGCGGTCGTGCCGCAGGGCTGACAGCATGTGTTATCAGTTAGATCACTTTACCTGTACGTATGTGGCCAAAAGAAAGTAAACTGTTTGTCCATCATTGAGTTTTGAATACTGACCTATGTCCCCCCCCCTTTTTTTTTTCATTCAATACTTGTTGTTTTCCCGTCTGTCCTATTTATCTTTGCTAATTGTCTCCATAACCATATTTCTATTGCTGCCAGTCTCTTTATGTCACTTTTTTGTCGAGTTACAACTTTCACAACTAATGTATAAGCACATATTTTGATATCCTAAATACGAATGTGTTTGCAAGATAGAAAATTGAAATGTTTATCTATCCCATTTGAAAGTTTGCTTGCAAGTTTAAAAATGAAATAATTTAAAATGAGAAATCTTGTTGACAGATAAGCACACATTATAAAATATGCAGCAATATAGATCGGAAGTAATACAAATACACAGATCTTTAAGTACGAATTTCGTAAAATTATGCGTCACTTTACTTAAAATGCACGATTGATAATTCTCGTGGTTTTCTTTGCTTTAATACAATTTACAATACAATGTATTACAATATTGTACTATAGTATGGGGATGTACTGTTTAGCAGCTCCTTTATGCCACTGATATTATTATAGAAAAGAATGATTTAAACAGACACCTTAGAATTCTTAAAATAATAGATGGCAAGAAGACATTCCTAATCTACTCAAAGCGTGATACAAAAGAAGCATCACCCAATCCACTAAAAACACAGCAACGGATCTCCGATCTCTGGAATCAATCAGTACATGTAACAAAACAATAACCTCGTGGACATGGTTTAGAAGAATCTGGGATAACCAACAACAATACAGACTAAAAAATTAGCTATAATTCAAGAGTTTTATTTTAAGAAAATAAATTGTTGAATATTCAACATATGCATTTCAATATATTATTAAATTTCATACGTAGGTAGTACATTTCATTCAGGTCTACACTAGCATAAATATAAAAGCAAAAAAAAAGTGATATTATGAACATATGGTCCACCGCTATGGTCTCGAGGTAGCGTGCTGCCTTGTCACGCAGTGGGCCCGGGTTCAATCCCGGTCGGGACAGTTTTTCTGGATGAGGTTTTTATCGGGGTTTTTCCTCACCTGTAATACAAATACCAGGAAAACTTTAAGGCCCAAACGGTCCCCGAAATCATACGGCCATCATCATCATCAACCTTATCATTATCATCATCATCATCCTTCACCGGTGTGGAAAGCAACGGGAAGCTACCACACCTACAATTCCCTCGTAAAGATGCAAAGCATAGCAGTGAAATACTTGCCCTCGGGCAGAATTACTATGGATGGATGGATGAACATATGTTATATGAGACCTTTAGAAGCCAAGGGGTATAAGTAGCAAAAGGTCAGTTTTGAGTAAATGATGTTCAAAGTAGAGACACTCCATAATGTGATTGTCTTAGCAGTTTTCTTTTCAGCCACTAGATTTCAGCTCCAGACAGATTTTTACTTGTATCCATTGGTCTCTCAAATTAGTAAGCTATCTGCTTTAACTACTAAAATCTAATCTTATCTTAAAAATTGGCAATTTGTCACTTGTACAGCTTGGTTTCTATGGGTCTCATATATAATACAACTACAGATTTTAATCATAAGGGTTTGAGTCTCAATGAGAGAAGAAATTTTATCATTGAAGTTAAACAGGCATGGGACCGGTACTCATTAATTTTCATAATGGAGTGATATAGTCGAAATTATTACTGTGTCTTAAGGATTGAGTTCTGTGACACTTGGGTTCAATTAAAGTATTATATGAATTTCGTATAATGTTGTGATTATGTGATCAGATTTGTAATAATTTTTATTGTTATGTTAATACATTAGTCAGTTAATTTTATGATTTTTTAAAAATATTTTACATTCAATTCTAAATAAATAAGCTTTATTGGATAGGAAGTGGATTATTCTTATGTTCTGCTAGAGGTCAACGTAACTGATGTTGACCTGTGTGTTTGTTTACAGCCCGAAGGAGTTCCATGACTCTATGGACCTGGATGAGATCCTGGACGAATTGGGACACTTCGGGAAGTTCCAGTCTTTTAATTTCCTGCTTATCAGCTTCCCCATTATTTTTGCTGCCATTTTTGCTCTTAGCTACATTTTCACGGCCGGAGATCTTAATTACAGGTGAGTAATCACGTTGAAATGACGTGTTATCTAACTCATTGAATTACAAGTTGTCAAGGTCAAATAGTTACCCGTACTCAAGTCATCGGTTATGTAACATCAAGGAAATTATATTGATTTAGTTTAAATTATTATTTTTATATTATACCTTATTAATGGTGGTGATAATAATAGTTAACTAAGACTATCGACCTCGAAGTTCATGATCAGTGGACTTATAAGCTCTCTATTCATCCCTATCCTGAGCTATAGTTTTCATGCATTCTCTGTATAATTTACTTCCATCAAATAATAATAATAATAATAATATATAATAATAATAATAATAATAATAATAATAATAACAATAATAATAATAGTAGTAATAATAATAGAAAAAAGGAATATAGCAAAACAAATTATTAGAACGGCTCATCAACATTCTTGGAATAATTTTATAAGTGAAATAGAAAACGATATTCATGGCAGACAAAATGTTGCATACAAAGTTATACAACTTTTAAATAAATCAGAAAAGAATACTGCAAAAATATATGTTATTAATAAAGAAAGATGTATAAAACACTATAAAAATGTGTGGTGTAAAGAAGAAAAGAAGAAGTTGAAGAAAAACAAGAATTATATTCAGTTAATGAAAACGGAGAAATTCAAACTGATATTATTACATTTGATGAACTTTAAGTATCCTTAAAAGAAACCAAAAATAGAAAAGCAGCTGGTCCTGATCTGGTAAATATGGAGCTTCTAAAATATGGTGGATATTTTTTGCATTGGAGAATATTGCATTTATTTAATGAATGTTGGAGAAACTGCAGAATACCAGAAAGTTGGAATATAGATGAAGTCATATCGTTTTTTAAAAAAGGAGATAGAAGAGACTGTAAAAATTATAGACGAATTAGCCTATCTAATTCAATTTATAAAATATATGCAAGGATTATAAATAAAATACTTAAAATAATAGCAGAAGCAATACTAGAAGAACAAAGTGGCTTTAGAACGGGGCGATCAACAACAGATAATTTATTCATATTACAGCAAATATTTGAAAAAAGGAGAGAACATAACCTACAGACGCATATTGCTTTTATTGATTTTGAGAAGTCATTTGACCGTGTTGACAGAGATAAGTTATGGGAAATTATGGAAATACATGGCTATGCCGCAAAATTAATTTATGTGATAAAAAAGTGTATATGTAAAATCTCAAATTATAATAAATATAGGCACATCAAAGACCGAAGCAATTTTAATAAATAGAGGTGTAAGACAAGGGTGTAATTTATCACCTACTCTTTTTAATTTCTATTAATGACATCATCCAAAATTGAAAAAGTAATGTTGATATAGGTATAAGAATGGACCTTTTAAAATATTAAATGTTTTAATGTATGCTGACTATTCAAGAAAATGAAAATAATTTGCAGTACTCAGTTTACATCAATTAAATCAGTTATGCCAAAAATATAATTTTAAAATATTAAAAGAAAAAACGAAAATAATGGCATTTTGGGGAAATGAACATATAAGATAAAAAATCATAATAGACAACAAACCTCTGGAACAAGTAACAAATTTTAATTATTTGGGTTGTAATTTTACTATAAACACAAAAACTGAAAGAGACGTAAATGTGAAACTGTCAAGATTTCAAATGATATGTGGAACTAGTTGAATGCAGGCTTTCACGGCCGGTAATCATAATGTTGAGTGATTCCGGGTTCTGTGGCCGTGGTCCATAGTTGGTGTTGATACCAGACGTTTCGCCCTCAACTGCGGAGGGCATCTTCAGTGGCGAGTGCTTCTAGGCGTGTTTCCTGGTCGGAAGCTCTACCTTCCGACCAGGAAACACGCCTAGAAGCACTCGCCACTGAAGATGCCCTCCGCAGTTGAGGGCGAAACGTCTGGTATCAACACCAACTATGGACCACGGCCACAGAACCCGGAATCACTCAACATTATGATATGTGGAACTATACATAAAACATTAAAGATCAAAACAAGAAGAGATACTAGATTAAAGTTTTATAAAACATTGGCAGTTCCTGCATTACTTTATGGGAGTGAAACTTGTGTAATGACCAAAAAATTACAAATTAGAATACAAAGCGTAGAAATGATCTTCCTTAGAAGAACAAAAGGCTGCACAAGAATGGCTCGGATAAAAAATGAAGATGTAAGAACAGAGTTAAATATATATATACCTTGAATGGTAAAATCAAAGAATATAGAGAAAAATGGTTTAGACATCTAGAAGGAATGAATGTAACAAGATTACGAAAAGCAGCATTTAACTACAAGCCAAGAGCTTCAAGGAATGTAGGAAGTCCAATGAAAAGATGGACAGAACAACTGTGAAGCGGAACAGGCAGTTTGCCTAGCCCGTGAAGTGTAGAATAGTAATAATAATAATAATAATAATAATAATAATAATAATAATAATATAATAATAATAATAATAATAATAATAGTAATAGTAGTAGTAGTAATAATAATAATAATAAGCAGAAGGAGAAAATGAAAACACAAAAACAATGAATGAACGAAATCGGGAGAATTATGAATAGAATGGAATTTACGGAAGATAATGCGCAAGACAGTATTTTTTTGAATAATAAAATTACTTTAAGTTGAAGAAAAAACTACTGCAGTGAAGAAAAATCCTTAATAAAATTATTATTATTAATTGTATTAATTAATTATTATGATAATTGTACGAAGAATTGGTCAAGACACTGCAAATATATGGGAATTAAAATAGAAGTTAATTATTACCTCCACCATTTACTATTCGCAGATGATCAGGTGGTGGTTTCTCATGATCCAGTTGATGCATCTTTCATGTTAAGAAAATTAGAGATGGAATACAAAAAATGGGGATTACAGATCAATTATAATAAAACAAAATATCTTTCATTCGATACAACAGATGACCTAAAATGTAATTCAGGAAGAATACGTAATGTTAAAAACGTTAAATATTTAGGATCTATTTTAGATAAAAGTGAGAATTCAACTACAGAAATTGAAAGAAGAATAACTAATGGAAGAAGAATCATTGGTATGTTGAACTCAGTATTTTGGAATATAAATATAATGTACAGAACGAAGAAAACTATATTTCAAGTTCTGTTACAAAGCATTTTATTACGTATATGGACCCGAAATCTGGACAGTAAGTCGAAAACAAGCCAACAAGCTGTTAGCAGTAGAAATTGATTTTTGGAGGCGATCGGCAAGAATTCCAAGAAGGGATAAGGTCATAAACAGCACAATAAGGGAAATTATGCATGTTAAAAAACATATTAGGAAAAATAGAAGAAAAACGATTGAAATGGTATGGACACCTCATAAGAATGGAAGAAGAGAGAATACCAAAGAAGATCCTCAATTGAATAGCTAATGAAAGAAGTGGAAGAGTCGGGCCTAAAGAACGATAGATGGATGGAGTGAAGAGAAGTATGAGAGCTAGAGATTTGAGGGAAGAAGATGCTTTAGACAGGAACCTCTGACGACAAATCACTTTGGGTTGAAGGAGAAAAACTGTATTGTGGAATATCCGTAAATAAAAAAAAATAGTATTAATATAAGAATAAGAATAAATTGTATTTACAAATCAATGTTATATACAGTATTGACACCCGAATGAGCAAGTGCTCGTGCTCGGGCGCAGTTCAGTTACATGAATAACACAAATAGAATATATACATTTAAAGTTGGGGCCAGTTTCATTTTTACATAAATTATGGCACATACAAATAAAAAATAATAATGTATTGGGAATAAGACTTATTCTAACAAGAGAATTAATGGAATGGAGAATGATATACATAAAATAATATAAATCATATAATTTAATGGATTATAACCAATAATACAGAATAAAGTAATTAGTTATATATTGATTTAAGATGATATAAGCAAAAATAGATGCTTTATATTTATTATTTTAAAATATTCAAATGATTAATTTTATTCACTTTATTAATTAAAAATAATTAATTTAATTGCTTTTTAAAACTAGCTGTGTTTAGTTTATTTAGTTCTGGATTCGATCTAATTTATTCATTATATAATTTGGATCCTAGATATCTACTATGTTTAGATCCAGAACTTGTATAAAATTTTGGAACATGTAGCAAAGAAGTAGTATTTTGTCTGGTACTGTAAAAACTTCGATTGCGCTCTTTAAATTCGTTTGTATTTTTATGAAAATAAGTAAGCAATTTATGCTTGAATATTTGATTAATATTTTGCACGTTGAATTATAAATAAATTAAATTTCTAGGGTAATCTAAAGGTTTTGTAACTTTCTGTATCAACTATATAAATTGTGTATTATGTTATTAGTCCACCGCTGTGTTCTCGAGATAGCCTTGTCACCCAGTGGGCCCGGGTTCGATTCCCGGTCGGGACAGGCTCCTGGGTGAGGTTTTTTTCGGGGTTTTCCTCACCTGTAAGACAAATGTCAGGAAGTTTAGGGCCCAACGGTCCCCGAAAATCATCCGGCCATCATCATCATTATCATCATCATCCTTCATCGGTGTGGAAAGCAACAGGAAGTTACCACACCTATAATTCCCTAGTAAAGCTGCAAAGCATAACATGAAAATGCTATGATTGCAGTGAAAGACCTGCCCTCGGGCAGAATTACTATGGATGGATGGATATGTTATTAATTTAAATAGGCTTGTAGATATTCATAATTTTCTGTATCTCTATAATTTAATTCTGATGAAGTGGAAGAGAAGGCCTTCCCGCCAGACAAAATAAATAATAATAATAATTATTATTATTATTATTATTATTATTATTATTATTATTATCGTATTTATTATTATTATTATTATTATTATTATTATATTATTATTATTATTATCGTTGTTATTGTTGTTATTTCATTTGCAGAGACTACTGGCTTAAGATGATATAACACTAACCTCGGTATAAATACGTTTAATTACGCGTTAACTATTCATGGAAAGTAAATATCAGAAACTACAAGGATTCTTGTCTTTTCTCTTCCATTAAGAAATATTGTCGATGATTCATGCTGCTCGGTATGATGCAATCACCGCGTATGCAAAATAAGAATTATCATGGGCAATTAAATTGTATAATATATTGAAACCACATTGCACAATTATTAAGTTTTTAGTTAGTTCTTGGTTAACGTAGGTTTTCTAGAATATGACGATTATAATTTATTCAAATATGCACAGCTAAGAGTATTCATATTCTTTGACAGAGGGCCTTGAAACATTCCACGTACAGAATAACATGTTGGCAAAAACAAATTTCAGCTGCACATAATTAATTTATTAAAAACATTCATTTTATATCCTATTTAAAATATTTTAAATATATACTATGTCTCTAAGGAAAGTATGCATTACAGGGACTCTTGTTATCCCAACTTCTCTCAATAAACGTTAAACTGAAATAAAGTTGTTATTCTCCTAGTTACCTATACTGTATACAAAATGGATGTTGGTGTATCTGAGATTAATATTTCGACACCATTCAAAAGATCACCTTGAAATGTTGCCATATATATACAGGGTGTATAAAAAAGGATGACGCAAACTTACATGGCTGAAAGTACACAATAATAGAAGCAACAATGTCCCAGTAAACATGGATCCGCAAACGAGCCGTTTGCGAGATAATTACGAATGTATGGTTACAAGCCGCCACTGACGTCATTGTTTGTAACATCGTACGGTTTACTCCTTGCGCACTTGAAGCCGTCCTATGTTCTTTGTTTACAAAACTGAAAATTGTCGAGAGGTGGAGTTGTAATCAAAGCATACACGCAGAACCTACAGGACGGATACAGTACACAGTCTCAAAAGGTATCAGTCTCGTCTGAGGAGGAGTGCCACTTCTGCTGTGTTGTAGTTACAATGGAACCTTAAGTAACGAAGAGTATTCAGATATGCATTTCATGTACGGTAGGGCTAATGGCAATGCACGGGAGGCTGCACGCTTGTACCAAGAAACATATCCCGAAAGTCGTACATTTACAAGAGTTCATCAGCGCCTGAGAGAGCAGAGTTCCTAGAGTGATGTTTTGTCAGTGGATGCAACAATTAGTAGGTAGGCTTGTTGATTAATTTTATTCACTCTATTAATTAAAAATAATTAATTTAATTGCTTTTTTAAAACTAGCTGTGCTCGTCTCTGCAAAGAATGTCGAATTCTTTCGAAAACCCCTGGATCATTTCTGAATTCTTGACAAGCATGTACAACTCTCTGCTCCAGTTCTTCAACCGTGTTAACTGGTGTGCTGTACACTTCGAACACCTCCTTTAACAGGTATCCCATAAGTGAAGTGAACTGTGAAATGTGAACTAAATGAGATGCAAAATTAATAGTAAAGCCTAAATTTAAATTAATTTGTACTAACTAGGACGATGTTTACAATTAAGTCAGCGGCGGCTTGTAACCATACATTTGTAATTATCTCGCAAACAGCTCGTTTGCTTACTCATGTTTACTGGGACATTGTTGCTTCTATTATCGTGTACTTTCAACTATGTAAGTTTGCGCCACCCTTTTTGATACACCCGTATATATATATATGCATTTTTCATGGAGATGGTTTTTATGCTATTATATTCCAAAACCATTAGGTGCAGGACTTTACCTGAAACGAAAAATTAAAAATTGCTCTAGCGGTCGTAATTTTCTATATTTCACATCGAAACTCGGTATATCGTGTTGAAGTAAATCAAGAGTTTGTATTAACCAAAAATCAGCGAAGTCCGACCGTTAGAAATGAGGATTTACCTGGAATTCAACATTAAAAATTGATTCTACCAACCGCTATTATAATCTCTCTCTCTCTCTCTCTCTCTCTCTCTCCTCTCTCTCTCTCTCTCTCTCTCTCTCTCTCTCTCTCTCTCTCTCTCTCTCTCTCTCTCTCTCTCCCTCTCTCTCTATCTATCTATCTATCTATCTATCTCTATCTCTCTCTCACACACACACACACACACACACACACATATATATATATATATATATATATATATATATGATTAATAAAGTTTTCTAGGGTTTTCCGGGTCATGGATTCAAGATCGACCTCTGGCCACCGATTCCGTCGTTTCGGTATGGTCCCACATGCCATTATCAAGGAATACGAGCTTCCAGGCACTGGTTTAGGCCTTATATAATTGTATATTCCTTGATAATGGCGTGTGGGATCATGTCGTTCTTGAATCCATGACGCAGAAAACCCAATAAAACTTTATTAAGCATACTTACACCCGTGAAAATCTACTTAATAACATATGTATTAATTTTACCCGTCTTGTTCTGATATCGAGTTAGTATGTATTTTTATTTTTTTTTATTTTTTATTTTTTTTTTTCAGATGCCGCATACAAGAGTGTGAGGATGAAAACGCCACATACTCGCAGCAGTGGCTAAAACATGCAATTCCATTCCGTGAAGGATCTCAACATACAAGTAAATGCCATCGCTATGTCTACAATAATAACACTTCCGAGTTCCTAGATGACGATTTTACAATTTCAGAAAATGACACTGTACCAACTTGTAGTATGCGAGAATCATTTAATCAGAGCGAAACCTACCGCTGTTATGAATGGATTTATGAGGAAGAAGCTATAACCATTCTCAGAGAGGTAAATCATGTACACAACCAGCTAAAGTCACTTTGGTGACTTACTTCAAATTTCCCGCCTCATTGAATTACCTTTCGCCATGGAGTGGTCGTAGAGTCCCTTTCTTCCGCTCTAGCGACATAAGTTCGATTCCGAGCGGGATTAGATGATTATTTTTTTTTTAATTTGCACCCATGGTCTGGTTTCAAGATTAAGTATAGGAAATTTTGTCATATACTTCAAGTTCGATGTTTTGTTACGTGGGATATCACATGTGCGGGTTTTATGGGGGGGGGGTTTTTTTTTTTGGCTCTGTCTCGTTTTACCTTCGGGGGGGGGGGGGGGTTGGGGGGGGAAGAAAACCGATGGGCGTGAACTATTGTGGGTACTATTAACAATAGTGGTCAATTTATTGGTATGCATATCGCCGGCTTAGTTTATGCTAGGTGTGCGTTTCATTGACCCAATTTTTCAATATACTTTTTGAAACCAATTTTAACTAAAGGCAAAATTACTAATAATATAATAATAATAATAATAATAATAATAATAATAATAATAATTTATTCATTTTACCTGGCAGAATTAAGGCCTTAAGGCCTTATCTACCACTGAACATGGTTAAAAATACAAAAAATTACACTTACATCTAAATTACAATAAATGAAAATATTAAATTGTATATCTAGAATACAATTATTATTTACAATTTATTTTAATTACTCTAGATTTAATGAATGAAATATAAAATGTACAAGATAGAAAAATGAGAAAAATGTATATTGACGAAATAAATGTGGTTCTTGAGAAAAATTAATTATTTAACAAGCAATTGTATAAGCGTGTATATAATGTCGAGTATGCTGCAACCCCTGATACCATAAGAGAGGGAATTCCAGGACAATTCAGAGGCTTCTGTGAAAGCAGAATAAAAGAAAGTTATGTGGAGAGGGATTGTTAGCAGACTGTTATCTTGTGACCTAATGTCAATATTGTGGTAAGAAGGTAGCTTCTCAAATCTAGACGCAGGTAACTAGGAGTGTAGGAATTAAGTAACTTGAAAAGAAGTGAAAGAAACTGCAATTTAGTCAAGAGAGGTTATTGAAGTGTTCAAAAATGAGAACATAATGGCGAATGTTGAAATTGAAAACAACGAAAGCATTATGAACACGCTGTAGTCTCTGCGACAAGTCATAATTTAGGTCATTATATATAACTTTACAATAATCGAAGTGTGGCAACACTAGATTCTGCACAAATTATGTATGTATTTCTTTACATAGGGTGGGAGCAATATAAGTGTTCAGATATTAAGTATGGATTTATTGTGACTATTTCACTCATGTTCCAAATGGGAGTCAATGACCAATCATGTTTCAATGAATTTTCATTTACAACCAATCACAGTCGTTTTACACCTCGATTTTATCCGTTTAATTTTATCGTATTATAATCAAGTTCCTCCTTTTTAACATTCTGAATAGGTCAGAGCATTATTTCGCAGTGACTGACTCTCTAAGAAATACGGCTACCAGATTGTATACATAGTGTATGAATGTAAACAGATACTGCTTGCGGGATATAATAGAAAACAATTGTAGTTTTTGATTATACCACAATAAAAAGAAACCACTGTTTGCACTTTCTTAAACGTATTATTTCCCAGAAATTTACGTTCCAGAAAAATATAATTTACATCATAGGACATCAGAAATTAATTAATAACCTATAATGTTGGTTATAAACGGTTAGATGTGTTTAATTTTTTCTCCACTAAGGTGCATTCTTACAATATTGCGATCCTCTGGCAATAAATAAGTGATATGATCTGGTTGCAGTGATGAACAAATGAAGCATAACAAACGTTTCTCATTTGTTTTCAAACATCGCCGTTTACATTAAATATACGCTATAAATATTTTAAAATGACTGTATTTAAATAATGATTTCCGAGTAAACATCTTAATTTTATTCGTTAAACAGTCCTAACAAATGCCACTCTTGATTTCCAAATTCTCTAGATAAATTCATTCCTCACTTCGTGACATCATGAATTTATCGATAATTTTGGAAATCACTCGTGGCATTACTTATGATAAATATAATCACTTGGCTATTATTATCTGCTAAAATTTGAAGAAAAAAAAAGTGTTTATTTTTATGCGCTGAAACACAAATATATATGCTAAAAATTAAATGTTTTCTTTCAGTATCATAGAATCACATTGTAATAAGTAAGCATATGCACGTCAACAATCGTGAATAACCCGGAATCTTTTAACATACATCGTAAATAGTTGTCAACTTTACATGCTCTTAGGCGTTACAGTACACTATCAATGTCATTTTCAAATTATCAATTATAAATGTTTGTTGTTTATCACGTAACACAACTTAATATTGCGAAAACGACCTGAGGTCAATCTAGCGTACTAACGACGAATGTCACTTCTTCACACCTACTTGCTGACCTTCTACAACTTGGAAAAATTTCCACGTAATTTTAAATTATTTGTTTTTTAATGATTTTGATTTTTTAAGTGTGCATTTTCGAGCATGTAAGCGAACTGGCTTTTTTGTTATCGTGCTTTTCTTTTTTAGAATTTTGAATAATCTATAATAGAGATTTTTTGTCTAATTAATTAACTGATTTGAAAGTGGCGCTTATCATCTGTGTAGTAAGTTATACACCGTTGTCTGCAGTGGACAAGTGGTTATGTTCCTTCCCTCTAGGCCTGAGAGTCGCGAGTTCAAACCCGTCAGAGGTCGATGCATTTTATTAGGATGGAAAAATTTAGCAAGCAAGTCTCCGGGAGGGATTTTAAGTCGTGGTCCCGAGTCTGAAGATTTTCAGGCTAGTAAAGAATCTTAAGCCCGAATAAACAGGTCTCAAAGCAAAATTTATCCGAGTAATACCTTAGTTGCCTACTAGATGTCTCATTGAGTCGGTATGTTGACCGCATATCTTTGATGACATATTTAGGGAAATAAGCGTAACTAAATTAACTTGATGTATTAACTACTAACAAAGGAGAGGCTAAGGTCCAAAATTGAGTTGTTACTCCATTGTAGGTAGAAAAGCATGCCCCTCAACGAGTGACAATATTGGAATTGGTATGTATATACCCCATATGTCCAGCGTGGGGACACGAGTTACTTAACAAGGAGTTCCTCATAGACAAATCGAATTATTTGGGTTTGGACACCAAGATAGAAGAATAATATAATATATGTGAAAGTTTCTTCCTTCCATGGAACTCGAACCACAGCAAGTACCGTTACTTACACCAAAGCATGGTCATATATACAGCTGGCTACGGTAAAGTAAGATAGTAAATTTTGAATGTACTGTACGTGACATCAATTTATTATGTATTATTTTGTTTTATATCATTCTCCACTGCATTAATTCTTTGTGTATGTTAGAGTGAGTTTTATATTTTAAAAAATATCTCCTAATTTCATTTTGCTGTATATTATTATCTAATCTATTTAATTACTTTTCAGTGTGTTATTAATCATTTCCGTTAATTCTTCGTGTAAGAGAGTGAGTTTTATATTTTGAAACTTTCTCTTAAATTTCTTTGTTTTATATGATTTTCTAATATCTTTAATACCTTCTTCAGTATAATATTAATGTATTCTACATCATTTTGTGTATTTTATTTCCCCTTGCATTATTTCTTATTTTTCTAGCTATGTGCCAGAATTTATTTTATGTCTTGAAACTGGCTCCTAAATTTATATATTTTGTTTTCTCCCTCCCTTTAACTAAAACTTTGTAATGTATATATATATATATATATATATCCCTAGTAATTCTGCCCGAGAGCAGGTCTTTCACTGTAATCATAGCATTTTCATGCTATGATTTGCAGCTTTACAAGAAAATTATAGGCGTGATAGCTTTCCGTTGTTTTCCACACCGGTGAAGGATGATGATGATGGCCGGATGATTTTTGGGGACCATTGGGCCCTAAGCTTCCTGACATTTGTCTTACAGGTGAGGAAAAACCCCCGAAAAAAATCTCACCCAGGAGCCTGCCCCGACCGGAAATCAAACCCGGGTCCGCTGCATGACAAGGCAGCACGCTACCTTGAGACCACAGCGGTGGAATATATATATATATATATATATAATATATATATATATATATATATTCTATACGTATTATTTCTGTAACTGAACTGCGCTCGAGCACGAACACTTACTCAATTGGATGTCAATACCGTGTGCATGTATTGATTAATAAAATTTATTTTTATTCTTATCTATGTATTCTTAAAAATTAAGGCAATAATAAAATAATAGTGTCGGCCGCGGTGGACTAGTGGTTATGCTCCTTGCCTCGGGTCCCGAGGGTCGCGGGTTCAAACCCGGCCGGGGTCGATGGATTTTTTAAGGATGGAAAAATCCAAGGAACAAGTCCTCCGGGAGGGACTTTAAGGCGTGGGTCCCAAGTCTGAAGATTTTCAGTCTCGTAAAATATCCTTAAGCCTGAATGAAAAGGCCTCTAAGCAAAATTTACCGAATTTTCCCGTCCTAGTACTACCTTGGCTTCCTAGATGTCAGAATGCGGCGGAACGCTGACTACGGACCACTCAAATGGCATCTATACGAAAATAAGTGTAACTAAATTAGTATGGTTCAAATTCTTCCCTGTAGGGGGACAGCGTCTAAATCTCTGTTAAGGGAAACATGGGCTTACAAGACAAGACAAGATAAAGTAATAAGCAGTTAGCCGGTTACTGGAAAAAAAAAATCACATATTGAATCATGTTTTTCACAAAATATACTGGGCTTGAAATGGTTAAATGTACTGGAATCTCATTAATACGTGAAACTAGAATCCGTTGTTATAAAAAAATAATAAAAATTACGATCTTTTGAATTTGTGTATTTTTTACCATGAGATAAACAAATTCAAAAATGTGAGTAAACATTAACCTTCCAACGTTTTAATTTCTCTCGTGAGACTAATTTTTTGTTTGTTTCAGAATTGGTCGCAAGAAAACTCTGGTGATAGCAGTATCATTAGCTAGCATCATGGGTATAGCACGTTCTTTCTCATGGAGTTACTACTCTTTCCTTCTATTTGAATTCCTGGATCCTCTCTGTGGCAGTGGTTTGTATACAGCAGGCTTCGTCTTAGGTAAAGTATTAATACAATAATGCACTTTAAAATAGTATGTTTACCAAATTTAATCAAAGTAAAAAAAAAATTAATTAAAAAAACGTACAAGAGGAACAGAAAACAGGCCAAAATATCTATATTCATAATTGTATATATGTATATAGTGGACTAGTGGTTATGCTCCTTGCCTCTGGTCCCGAGGGTCGCGGGTTCAAACCCGGCCGGGGTCGATGGATTTTTTAGGATGGAAAAATCCAAGGAGCAAGTCCTCCGGGACTTTAAGCCGTGGGTCCCGAGTCTGAAGATTTTCAGGCTCGTTAAAGATCCTTAAGCCTGAATGAAAAGGCCTCTAAGCAAAATTTATCGAATTTTCCCGTCCTAGTATTACCTTGGTTTCCTAGATGTCAGTATGAGCGGAACGCTGACCACGGACCCCTCAAAATGACATCTATACGAAAACAAGTGTAACTAAAGTAGTATGGTTCAAATTCTTCCCTGTAGATGGAGAGCGCCTAAATCTCTGTAAAGGGAAAACATGGGCTTCAAAAATATATATATATTGGATAACAGAATCAGATTTCAATATTATCTAGATAATTTGAGAATCGCGAGAAATTACCTCATTCTTATCACATGTTAGTATTAGTGTCCTTAGTATTGCAGTAGCTTAGTGTAAAGCTGTTCACATGTTGGCGCCGTGGCTTAGTTGGTTAAAGCGCCTGTCTAGTAAACAGGAGATCGAGAGTTCGAATCCCTCCGGTGCCTTGTTCGAAATGAACATTTGTTTTTGAATTTATAAGCTATATTAAATTCTTCTAACGCCCACTAAAATGTTGTAACATTACGAGGAATTTACATTTGCATTAAAAATTATTTGAAATGCTACCTTTTTTTTTTCTCCCTCCACTATAAGAAATCAATAACAGACTACATAATTGTAAAGCAAAATATGTCCTTATTTATTAAGGACTCAAGGGTTAATACAGGAGCAAATTGAGGTTCTGATCACTATCTACTCACAGCACAGATCATCCCCAAATTCCTTACAGGAAAATAAAAATGCATGATGACGCAAGGGAATCAACAATGCAACTGAAGCAGGAATAAAAATTTAAATTATATTTGTTTAATCAAAATAGTATCAAAAACCTATATAATGAAAAACTGAAGGATAAAATTGAGAATTTGGATTACAAGGAAGACGTAGAACAAGAATAATCAGTTAAAGGAAATAATACATTCGGCAGCAAAAGAAGCATTAGGAACAATAAATCAAAAACAAAATACACAAGATTGGTGGAATGATGATATTGAAGAATTAACCAAAAAGAAGAAAAAGTGCTATTTAGAATGGTTGGAAAATAAAACAACAGAGAATTGGATGGAATACAAGAGAACAAACGCCAAAGTTAAAAGGAAAGTGATAGAAGAAAAAAAAATTAAGGAAAAGCAAATGCCAATAAATAGAAAGTTATATAGAAGGATCACAATCATCAGAAATATGGATATTTTTAAATACACTGAAAACTAACCAAGGATTCAGCATGATAAATTTGTTAGTAAAATCTAATGCAGAAAAAAAAACATTACAAAGCTTTTCTGTCAGAAAGTAGAAAACTTATCGAAACTATAGAAAATCCAACTACAGAAATGAACGCACTGGAATTTGATACAATAGATATAGAATTGGAAATTCAAACCCTAAAGAATAAAAAGGCACCAGGACCAGGAAACATACCCTATGAGTTAATTAAATATGGTCCAAAAATTGTAATAGGTAGATTGAGGGACTTGTTTAATAAGTGCATTGCAAAGCAGAAGATTCCTGATTAATGGAAAATAAGCTTCATTGTACCAATATACAAGAAGGGTGATAGAAGAGACGCAAAAAATTATAGAGGACTGAGAATAAATCCATCCATAGTAATTCTGTCCGAAGGCAGGTCTTTCACTGCAATCATAGCATTTTCATGCTATGCTTGCAGCTTTACTAGGGAATTGTAGGTGTAGTAGCTTTCCGTTGCTTTCCACACCGGTGAAGGATGATGATCACATGATTTCGGGGACCGTTTGGGCCTTAAAGTTTTCCTGGCATTTGTGTTACAGGTGAGGAAAAAACCCGATAAAAACCTCACAACTAGAAAAACTGCCCCGACCGGGGATCGAACCTTGGCCCGCTGCGCGATAAGGCAGCACGCTACCTCGAGACCACAGCGCAGCGGTGGACTGAGTATAAATAACACATTATACGAGTATAGAATATTTACGAAGTTATTAAAAAAAAAGTTACAAAAAGATATTAAAGACAAAATAGGAGAAGATCAAAATGGATTCAGACCGGGAAGGTCATGTGTTGACAATATATTTGTAATCCAACGGTTAATTGAAAAACGAACTGCAGTTGGAGAAGAAACCCATTTGACAATGATGGATTTAGAGAAAGCTTATGACTCAATTCAGAGGAACAAATTATGGGAAGTATTAGAGAAATACAATATTGATATAAACCTAATAGAAATTATTTAAAAAAATTATAAAGATAACTCGGCTTATGTTAAAATTGGAAATATAATATCTAATCCTATAAAAACCACAAAAGGATTGAAACAAAGGTGCAGTCTATCACCAATTTTATTTAATATGTATGTAGAATATACATTAATGGAATGAAAACAAAGCTGCAAAGATATGGGTATCCCAATAGGCAATATATTTTTGCTGACATTACAATTTGCTGATGATCAACTGGTTTTAGCGCAAGACAAATTTGATATGGAATTCATGATAAAAAGGTTGAAAAACACATATGAATCATGGGGTCTCACAGCAAATTAACAAAAAAACAGAATATTTGGCAATAAATAGCAATGAAAGAGATAATTTAATATTGGAAGAAAGAATTCAAATAAAGCAAGTGAAACAAATTAAATATTTGGGAATAATTATGGATAACATTGAAGGTATAGGCAAAGAGAACATAAAGCATAGAATTGAATTGAGTAGCAAAATAATATCATATTAAATTCCATATGACGAGATAAGCAAATATGGAAAGACACAAAAATATATTGGTAAAACATTGGTGGAATCTGTTGCAATGTATGGAAGTGAGGTATGGACATTTGGACAATCAATAAGAACTACAAGAATAGACTGATAGCTCTAGAAATGGATTATTTACACAGAAGTGCCAGAAAGTCAAAATTAGAACATGTCACAAATATGGAAATTTGAAACATTATGGGAGCAGAAGAAAGCATAATTGAAAGAATTGAGGAGAAGGAATTAAAGTGGTTAGGACATGTTTTAAGAATGGAAGATGAGCGATGGCCGAAGCAACTATATCAATGGCAACCGACCAGAAAGAAGAAAAGAGGGAGACCAGAGTTAACATGGAAGGAAAACATGAAGACAGTAATGCAAGCAAGAGGGATATGCCCAAGATCGTAGGCTTTGGAGGTTTGGCACGGGAAGACGGCAGCAGCTGTAAAAACCCGAAGATAATAATAATAATAATAATAATAATAATAATAATAATAATAATAATAATAATAATAATAATAATAATAATAATAATAATAATAATATTGCGCACAATTATGCAAAATACACGTCAGCAGAGAGAGAGAGAGAGAGAGAGAGAGAGATAAAGAGATAGAGAAAGCAGCAGCGGCTCTAAGAGCCATGAAAGAAATAAAATCACCTGCCCTACTATCAATAGATGCAGCTGTACAATTCTTCAATGCAAAAAAAAGTGTCAATAATCGCATATGGGATAGTTTGGGAGCAATGGCGGCCATTGGATGTAGGAGTTCACCTGGAACGAAAATGTAAAATTCTCTCTAGCGATCGTATTTTTTTTTTTATATTTCACAACGAAACTCATTATATGCTATTAAAGTAAACCTAGGAAGGTATTCGCCAAAAATAAGCGAAATCCGACCACTAGAAGTGCGGGTTTATCAGATAAAATAAAAATTGAATCCGTCAACCACCTTTTTTGTCGCAATGTATACCATGCAATTTAATTAACCCTAAAATTGGCAATGTATCCTATGAGATATATTAATAATTTATTTATACATACTCTCACATCTAACGGTAGGATTTCGCTGAGTTTTGGAGAATACCTTCTTTGATTTATATTAAAAGCATATATGCCTACTGAGTTTCGTTGTAAAACATCGAAAATTGCGACCGATAGATCGATTTTGAAATTTTCGTTTCAGGTGAACTTCAACGCCTAATGGTCCGATCTTGTTGGTTAACGAACTCGACCTTACTTTCCTTAATGAATTGCTTTTTTTGCCAAGTTTGGTTTCGATGAAGCAAAAATTGCGACCGCTAGAGCGTTAACGCAACCCCCCCCCACACACACACACACACTATTATCCATAGTAATTCTGCCCGAGGGCAGGTCTTTCACTTCAATCATAGCATTGTGATGATATGCTTTGCAGCTTTACTAGGGAATTGTAGGTGTGGTAGTTTCCCGTTGCTTTCCACACCGGTGAAGGATGATCATGATAATGATAAGGATGATGATGGCCATATGGTTTCGGGGACCGTTTGGGCCTTAAAGTTTTCCTGACATTTGTCTTACAGGTGAGGAAAAACCCCGATAAAAACTTCACCCAGAAAAACTGTCCCGACAGGGGATCGAACCCTCACGCTACCTCGAGACCACAGCGGTGGACCATATATATGATTGTAAAAAAAATTCAAATATGTTTCATGAGAACAACCTCAATAGCTTCGTTCTTTCGGAATTCGCTAAAAATGAATTACTGACTCCTTTCTCCGTCGGTTCTTGAATGACTTCCAGCAACAAGTGAAGATTATGAATTTTATGTTTTTAAGTATTCTATTTCACATGTATTTTCATGTACTATTTCAATAAATGAAAAGTATTCTTAAACTGTTCGCAAGGAAAAACACCGTTTATGTGGTTTAAAATTAAAATACATTTTTGAACATTAATTTCACTAGTGACTTAAGAACAGTCAAATCTCTTCGATTACGATGTGAAGGATAAATAGAAAAAATGGATAATGAAAGAGGCCACATAAACTTCTTATAGGAAAACAAGAGTGAAAGCATCTAGTAGTTACGTAGACCAAGAATGAAATGTGAGAATAACATTAGTAATGATTTAAAAGAGATGAATTATACAGGAACTGATTGCAAAACATTGGCTCAGGATAGGGATGTATGGATAGTTTATACCCACGTGACCATGTATTTTCGATAGTTCAATCAATTAGTTAGTGAAGTCTTTTAGGCTTTCTCTTCCACGCAGCCAAAACTAATATGATGTTATCTGTAAATATCTGGTTTAGCTATGGAGTTGGTGGGACCCAAAGGACGAGTGTTCGCTGGTACAATAATCAGCGTGTTCTATACCGTCGGGGAAGTCATACTTGGAGGTGTGGCTATGTGGTTACAGAACTGGAGACTTATTTTGAGAACTGTTTACATTCCAGCTCTCTTCTGTATATTGCACTACTGGTAAGTTCCATTATTAATTTCGCATAGAGCGGTCGAATTTCCTTTAATTTAACTTCACTTCGGTTCACATAAAAATTCCAAGTCTTCTTTATTTCTTTCACAATAATTCACTGCATAAACACATATACTTATTGTATTCACGTAGACTTTCACGGCCGGAGGTGCTATGATGATCTTGAGGATTTCCGTGGTCGTGAGGCCTCACGACCACGGCCTACAGCCCGAAAATCTTCAAGATCATTAAATATAATTATAATTAATGGAGTCAGGGGTAACATTATATATGAAATAAAACAATTTACCTCAATAGCAATTTTGGTAAAAGAGCTATCAGTCATTTCTGAGATGCAAATTTGTCTAATTAAAATCTTCTTGTCTTGTTTTATCACTATTACTTATATGTGTGGTTTTAATTGGACAGATTTGCATCGCAGATTGATTACTGACTCTATTAGCTGAATTACTACTAAGGTAAACTGTTTTATTTTATACATATAACTGGCTAATACTGTATAAGAGAATCGGAAATATCTGGAAGCCCATCCTCGAATCGAAACCCCGAGAGGCCAATAATTTTTAGAAAGATATACATGTGCGTATCTGGAAAATGATATTCTTGAGACCCGAGTCCTGCCGCCTGCGAAATTCGAAGGCAGTCATTTGAACAAAAATATGTCACGATATTATGCACAGTAGTACAGAACTCTGGCGACAAAATTTCGCAGATTTATTTAGGGATGATGGATGTGCATTTTAATACAGGTAACTCAACTTCTTATACCTCTGTTAAACGATACATAAGAGAAATGTGTGTTTTACGTTTACCGTTTCCATGTTATTTTATTCTTAGTTTGCAGAATCCTACCTGTATAAACGCCCCTTCATTCTTTCAACTCTACAAGACGCCAAATCTATATCTAATATATAAAAATGGATGTTTGTTTGTTTGTACGTATTTTATGCGCGGCCATACCATTGATCCGATTGTGATGGGGCTTTTTGCTAAATGTTTAGGAAATTTCCGGGATGAACATAGGCTATAAGAGAGTTGTAATACTCAACTCCATTTATACTGGAAAACGTGAAAAAAAGTAGCTCTTTGGACATTTAAATGGCTTACGCTGTCTAAACCATAACAAATACACAAAATTAATGTACATAGAATTGAATATCTCAAAAACCTCTACAAAAAAGTCCGCGATAGCATATGTTTATCTCTTACGGATAACTCATAATAACCATTTTTGTCTTTCATTGTTGCCAAGAAGATCGAAACAAGTACGTAGATTCCTGCGAAAGCATAGTAGCACATGGCGGGTATTCTTTTACGGATAACTCACAATAACGAATTTTGTCTTTTAGCTCATTTATGCCAAGAAGATCGAGATAACTAGATTCCCGGGCAACACCGGATAATCAGCACGGGGAATCTTAAAATAATTACGATATACATTTATAACTATTTTTCATTTTACTTATTCAACTAATCATAAGAAATAGGCTACATTCATTTGTCTTTCAGCTGATTTATGCCAAGGAGATCGGGTTGAGTAGATTCCTGGACAACGACGGGTAAACAACACGGGGTGCGGATGCGGACCAGATGAGTTCTTAACTATCGGCAACTTTCGATGTTTATATTGTCTACATATATTTTAGAATTCTACCCTCATTTGTAGATAAGTGAAGAACAGTCATCTGAAAATAATTTTAGAGTGAAGAAAGATGGATTGGCGAGAGTTAGTAAAATACTTTTTTCAGCTAGATTTCTTACCTGCCCCACTGTGCGGTGCCCACCCAGCATCGTGAGGCATTTGAGTAGCTACAATAAGTAACGACTCCAGGTTGACAATACAAGCTATAACACTTGGAGGATCCGACATGCTGACCACGTGTCACCCTACACTGGCTAGATGTTCGTCTACCTCTGTGATTAACACATGTGGATGTAGCCAACAACCGGCTGGTCATCCAAAAGCCTTCTAGGCCTGTCGCGCTTTGAGTTTTTTTTATACCAGGAATATCGGGACAAGTAGATTCCCGGGCAAGCGTGCTCTGCCATACCGTTCATCCGATTGTGATGGGTTTTTTTTAAAAAAATGTTCAGGAGATTCCGGGAATGAACATAAGCTATAAGAGAGTCGTAATACTCAACCACTTCACCCCTAAAAATTACCCTTTGTAGTGAAAAACGTGAAATAAAGTCCTTTATTTTGACGCATAAATGGCTTACGCTGCGTAAGCCGTAACAAATACACAAATTGATGTACACAGAATTGAACATCTAAAAAAAAAACTACAAAAAAGTAGAGTATAACAGCGCACGGCTGGTGGTAAAAACACATTAATATTTATTTAGGACTAGCGGCGCACGCCGGGTATTAGCTAGTAATTTATAAATGGAGTTCAATAAGCTGATACCTCTATAATTTTTACTATCTAATCTATTTTATTTTTTGAAGAGGGATACGACTTCACCTATCTTCCAATTTTCAGGTATTTTACATGTCTTCCAACATTCGTTTATTAACTTTAATAATCTTATTTCTGCAAATAAACCTGCATACTTTATCAGCTCATTACTCGTATTTATACCATCTATACCTGGCGCTTTTCTATTTTTAATTTCTTTCAATACCTCCCTCATTTCGCTTAGAGTAATTATGTCTATTTCTGATTTATTTTCACTTTCAGGTATGATATTCTCCCACTAATTTTTAGCCTACCGACTCGGCGTTTCTCTCCTAAGTTTCCATGCATCTCCTTCATTCCCTGTTCGTGTCAAATGTCCTGTACATAATTGTCTAAGAAGTTTAACTGTTATTACATCTGCTTTCCCATAAAGATCATATAGCTCACTGTTATGTAGTCTTCTCCATTCACCTGCCTGTTGTTCTCTCTTTGGTCAACATTTTATACTTCGAATGTTCGTAACCGTTTTCTCCTCACTTGAAGTAAGAGTACATGTTTCGCAACCATGTAACTGGGAGACTAATAGTTTTATGTATTTTCGGTTTGATGTATTTTGAGAGAAGTTGGGACAAGAGTCATTTTAATACATAATAGCATGCATTTCTGTAAATGAGCCTAAGTTTAATTTCTTTCTGCACCTCATTCTTATTTGTAATTATCGTTCCTAGGTGGGAGAATAACATTATCCATGATTTGAGGAAAGTAGATTACACAGGGGATGATTGGAAGACATTAGCTCAGGATATGGATGTATGGAGAGCTTATGTCCGCGCGGCCATGAACCTACGGGTTAGATAGAACCAGTGAGTTAGTTAGTTAGATATTTAAATGCAGCTATGTCTTCAAAATCTCCAGTTCAATTAATTAACGTATTTCTACGTTTGACCTTATATTTAGTTTTATTGATGTTTACTTCCAGTCCCAATCTCTTAGTGTTTCTCAATAGTGCGTTTATGTTGGTTCTTGGTATCACCCCGTTATCACCTAATGATAATAATCATTAACATAAACTAATAGCTTATTCACGTCATTGGGTTGTAGACCTTCTTCATCCTCTAAATATAGGCCTATGATTGCATAGTCTATTACAAATTTGAGTATTAGAGGAGATAGTGCATCTCCACATAGAAAAAGTAGGCCTAATTTAAAAATGTTTGCCTGCACGCACGTTTTTCTTCTGCCATTTAGATACATTGGAAATAACTCTAACTAGCTCTTTAGGAATTCCGTAATCCAGTAGAATAATATACGTTCTTATACAGGAACAAATATAGCCTAATAATAGATAATCCTAATAAAACTTTAAATTATATAAAGATTAATGAAGGCTGTCCGATATCTCGTACTCTTTTTAACGTTCATATAGACGCTATCATTCAGGAATGACTCTATGGCGCGACAGGCCTTCTAGAATGTTAGGTACCCAGCCATTTTAGCTGGATTTCTCAACCTGGAGTGCAATTTATTGTAGCTACCCAAATGCCTCACGATGCTACGTAGCTACAGGTGCCATGCTGGCCGAAATTCCATGAGAAAATTTCTTGCCGCATGGAGACTCTAACCAGCGCAAGGCATCTTGCATCTTAACCACTCGGCTACGGCGCGGAACTGAAAAAAAGTGACCTATTTGGTTCTTTCCCTGTACCCTTCACTTGTATATTCATTCTATACAGTTTGGTACTATATTAAATACTTTGTTATTAGTTAAAGCAATCATACTAAAGATGGATTTGGACACAGAGTAAAAAATTAGATAACATTTGGATTATTCTTTACAAGATGTAACGCGACTTTTTTTTAATTCCTTCGTAAACTCTTGTCAAATTTAAATTTTATTCTTAGGGTTCGATTTTTCAAATTATTTCCCACCATTTACAATGATTTACATTTTTTCTAACGATTATTTCATTATATTTATCTGTGATATTTAACTACATACATAGCATGAATTCGTGGCCGCCATATTGATTTTAATGGATATTCTAAGCAAAAACAAACTCGTATTCCAGTGCAGCCAACATAGAGTACGTATTAATTAACTGTAGGCCTACACATATTCTTAAGAATTACAGAACTTACTATTTATTTTTGAGCGTTGCATTCTTTCACAGGTTCCATCCATAATAATTCTGCCCGAAGGCAGGTCTTTCACTGCATGCATAGCATTTTCATGCTATGCTTTGCAGCTTTACTAGGAAATTATAGGTGTGGTAGCTTCCCGTTGCTTTCCACACAGGTGAAGGATGATGATAATAATGATGAGGATGATGATTATGGCCAGATGATTTTCGGGGACCGTTGGGCCCTAAACTTCCTGACATTTGTCTTACAGGTGAGGAAAAACCCCGAAAAAAACATCACCCAGGAGCCTGTCCCGACCGGGAATCGAACCCGGGCCCGCTGCGTGACAAGAGAGTACGCTACCTCGAGACCACAGCTGTGGGCATAGGTTAGAGTGCTTAAATTGCGTTAAGCTAGCTTTTAGGTTGGTCTTTCATTGGTTAGAGTACTTAAACTGCGTTAGGTTAGCTTTTAAGTTCGTTAAATAAATAAATAAATAATATATATATATATATATATATATATATCGTGTACATATTGGCTGCATCCCGTGATTTCATTTCGTGTTTGTTGGCGCATGCGCACGGTGAATGATTGGAACTCAGAAAAAAGTTCGCATCACATGTTGTAAAGATTCCCCAAAATTTGTAAATTCTAAAAATCGTTTTAAAGAGAACTCAAGTTTAGGACTACTATGCTATAGATATGGTTTTTCAATAACTGGTTTTTCCGTGGGGGACAGAATAAAGCCATCGCGTGAATATTCCAGAGGGCTGAAGTCAATGTACGCACTGAGCATCACTGGTATAGCATTCCCATTCCTGTCACTGTACAAGTTCATTTATCACCAAGCTGATAAGTTAGGTAGTTCAAATAAAGAATTGTTTACTTATCATAGCTTTATCTTCAGGCAACTGGCTAATGGCATCTCTATCGCAATGAATATTATATACAGTAAATATTAACCTCAGCATACAGTACCTGCACTCCAACATTTCAGGCAAATTCATTTCATTCTTTTCCTTCTTCTTCTTCTACTTCTTGAAATTAGGCCTTTTGACCTGTTTTCACATGAAATGGGATTTAATTACCGTAATCTTCCCATCTAGTAAATGGGCGTCCAACACTTCTGTGTCCTATTGGTTTGTACTTTAATAACAGCTGAAGGATTCTATCTGCAGGCATTCTTTTAACATGTTCATAGCAGTTATTTCTCAAATTGTCAATTCTATTCGTTAAATTAGAAATATTTAAGTATTTTCTAATATCTTCATTTAATTTTATGTCCAAAATTGTCACACCTGCTACTGAACGTAAGAACTTAATTTCTGCAGTTTCTATTTTTCTTATGCCTGAACGGTTAAGAGTACAATTCTCACTTGCATATGTTAAGACAGGAACTGCCATAATTTTGTAAAATTTTAGTTGTGTACTTCTCAAAGTTTAATTTTTTAGGTCAGGCAGCGTAAGCAATTTAAGAGTCCAAAGAGCTACTTTTTTCACGTTTTCCACTACAAAAGACGATTTTTAAGGGTGTAGGAGTTGAGTATCACAACTCTCTTATAGCCTATGTTCATCCCGGGAATCTCCTGAGCATTTTGCAAAATACCCCATCACAATCGGATCAACTGTATGGCCGCGCATAAAGTACGAATAAACAAACAAACAAGCAAACATACAAACAAACAAACATCAATTTTTATATATAAGATAATTCAGTTACAGCTGTTTCGGTACACTGTACTTTCTTCAGACATGTTAACAAATTAATTTATTAACATGTCTGAAGAAAGTGCAGTGTACCGAAACAGCTGTAACTGTAACAAATTAATTTGTTAACATGTCTGAAGAAGGTACAGTGTACCGAAACAGCTGTAACTGAATTATAAGTTTTAATTGTAAGTTTTATTTTTATTTAATTAATATTAATATATCATTATTTTTCCTTTCACTTATTCAATTAAACATAAGAACACTTTTTTTTTTTTTTTTTTTTTTGGCGTAGCAGCGCACACCGGGTGTTAGCTAGGGTTTTGTACAATCTGGTTTTTGTTTCGCGTGTCGGATATTTTGAATTTAAATACTTTATTTATTGAAAAATAACATTTCTTAGTATTCTTTCATTTATGTCTTCCTGGATATTATTATGTTTATACAGTCCATTTAAACAGGAGTCCATAATTTTTTCAGTAGTTTAAGTAATGTCAATTTTACTTTTGGAGTTTCCTGACAGTGGGACTTCCTGATAGTAAGTGTCAATTCTAACAAAACCATCACAGTCTTATTCAATTAAGGTTCCTTCGTCCAACATAATTCACGCTAACCTTAAATTGGCGAAACAATAATTCATCCTGCCAGTTATTTATAGACTAAATACCGGACCGCAAAAAAAAAAAATCGTATAAAACTCTTAAGTTATTTTTGTATATTACTATGTAATTTGATGCATATTAGTAATTTCTACTCATTTGTTTTTCTATGTTTTATCTAATATATAAAATTAATGTTTGGTTGTTTGTTTGTTCGTATTTTATGCGCTGCATTCCGTTGATCCGATTGTGATAGGAATTTTTCGCAAAGTGTTCAGGCGATTCCCGGGATGAACATAGGCCATAAGAGAGATGTGATATTCAACTCCAACACCTTTAAAAACGATGCAATATACCTAATAATAACAGTTGTGGATTATTTCGTTTCTTACTGAAGTCCGCCACATTTAAATAACTGACACAATATATTCGTGTCTTGCCAATTTAAATGTTAAATGACCTGACCTAACCTATACCGAACCAACCTGACCGAACCTAACGTTATCTAACCTAACCGAACATAACCGAACCTATCCTAACATAACTTGAACATAACCTAAACCTAACATGAACCTTATCTTAACCTAACCTCAACTTAAATTGATCCTAACCGAATCTAAAACGAACCTAAACAGAACCTAAAACGAACCTAAACCGAACCTAAACTGAACCTACACTGACCCTAAATTGAACCTAACACAAATTTAACCCGAACCTAAACCTAACCTAACCGAGCCTAGCCTATCCTAACCTTAACCAAAATTGTTCGTAACCGAATCTAAACCGAACCTAAACTGAACCTACACTAAGACTACAGTGACCCTAAACTGAACCAAACACGAAACTAACCCGAACCTAAACTGAACCTAAATCGAACCTAACCCAACCGTGCCTAACCTGAATTCAACCCCGAACCAAAACCCGAAATCAAAATCCGAACCAAAACCCGAATCCAAACAAAAAACCAAATACCCGAAACTAGTACTGAAAGAAAAACTTAACTCAAAACTAAAATCCAAACTGAACCCGAATTCAAACTGAACCCGAACCCAAACCGAACCCGAATCCGAACTAGAACCCAAAGCCGGACCTAACCCGGAACTAAACCTGACCTAAACTTGACTTAAACTTGACCTAACCCTGATCTAACCGAACCGAACCTAAATAAACCTAACCTAATATATCCAAACCTAACCTATCCTATCCTATCCTAACCTAACTGAACCTAACCTGGTATAACCTGACCTGACCTGACCGATACCTGACCTAACCGATACCTATCCTAACCAGAATCATAATTTAAAAGTCCAACCGACGAGACCAAACTACCCCTAAATCGATGAAATTGCCACTGTAACGACCAATTTACCAGTAGCTATTCAAACTACAGTACCTCTATAAAGACCAAAACTACCAGTATACCGATTAAACTACCTCTAAAACGAGAATCTACCCGTAAACCGATCAAGCTATCTCTAAAACGATAAAATTACCCTTAAACCGATGAACCTACCTCTAAAACGATCAAATTACACGTAAACCTGCCAATTTGTCTCTAACTCGACCAAACAACCGCTAAACTGATAATTACGATATAAATTTATAATTATTTGTCTTTTTACTTATTTAACTAAACATAAAAACCCATTTAATTCGTTTAGGTGTAGCAGAGCACACCGGGTATTGGCTAGTTTATAATATTCCCTTGGCCTACCAGCCGGCTGTTAGCCATAAAAGTAGACGATTATCTAGCTAGTATAGGGTTGACATGTTGTCAGCATATCTTGTCCCCATGTCGTTATAGCTATTTTTTAACCTGATATCTAGAGAATTGTCGCTCATAATATTTTCCAGGCTGGCGTCAGAATCAGTGAGATGGCTCTTGACAAAAGGAAGAAACAAGGAAGCAAGCGAAATACTTTTAAAAGCAGCCAAAACTAATGAAGTTATTCTGCCACAGCATATGATTAAGAAAATAAGACATTCCGGTGCCAATAAGCACCAATATGTAAGTAATGTAAATTGTATTTTTTTCTGAAATCATGTCTCGTCTATTTAATTTTTTAATTATCATCATAATCTACATTACGAGCTTCACTTGTTGGACTGTGGTTGATCTTGTTACCGTCTCATGCCAGTGTTTTCTACTTCTTCCCAAATGTCTTCGTCCTTTTGGTGTATAAGCAAAATGTTGTCTAGCCATATATTAATAATAATAATAATAATAATAATAATAATAATAATAATAATAATAATAATCATCATCATCATCACCATCAGACATTTACAGTCACGGATTAGACCATTGGCCTGTTCCACTTCAGAATTGAAATTGATCCCTCCATCGTTTGTTAGGCCTTAATAATGATGATGATGATTATGATGATGATAAAATTAATAATAATAATAATAATAATAATAATAATAATAATAATAATAATAATAATAATAATAATAATAATAATAATAATAATAATAATAATAATTGGAATAATATGTAGAATAGCTTGTAAAGGATATATACAAGTATCAGTTTAAATGGAAACAGTAAGTTTTGCGAAAGCACTATTTTTTAGCACATTTATTATACAACATGTTCCATTACAATTTGTAATACTATAAGTTTTAGTTAACATAAATTGTGAAAGCAAAATGTTACAATCCACGGAGTAGGAGAGATCAGGGAAGACTCTACAAGAGACGTACTAATTCATATAGTCGCAGAACAGGCGATTGCCCACATGTACAGAGGGCAGAATAATAATAATAATAATAATAATAATAATAATAATAAACAATAATAATAAATTGTTATTATTATTTTAATATTTTGCAACTTATATGTCAGTTGTCCACCGCTGTGGTCTCGAGGTAGCATGCTGCCTTGTCACGCAGCGGGCCCGGGTTCGATTCCCGGTCGAGACAAGCTCCTGGGTGAGATTTTTTCGGGGTAAGACAAATGTCAGGAAGCTTAGGGCCTAACGGTCCCCGAAAATCATCCGGCCATCGTCATATCATCATCATCATCCTTCACCGGCGTGGAAAGCAACGGGAAGCTACCACACCTATAATTCCCTAGTAAAGCTGCAAAACGTAGGATTAAAATGCTATGATTGCAGTGGATGGCAGAATTATTATGGATGGATACGTCAGTTATTATGGAGTTCACCTCCTGGGACTCACAGCTGAGCAGAATTTGATTACGTATTTTATTATCATAGACTAATATGATTTTAATTTTAAATTTTTTTATAATTTTAAAACATAATTCATATATTTAAACAGCATTTTTAGTAGTAGTAATGTAAATGCATTGCCATTTTTCGAAAAAATAAAATGGATATGGTCAATATTCACAATGACATTTACGCAAGGGTCTGTTTGGCCGCATATACATATTATTTTCCTCTATTAGAGAAAAATATATTAATAAATAAACGAATACATACATGCTATAGTATATTTTATATACCCACATACACACGTACAAACACACATCTACACTCATCATAAAAATAACAGGTATAAAACGCTCCCTTTCTTCTTTACACCTATCTATATGTCTCTCCTTGTAGGCGACTTCATCCTTTGTACAATAAAAACGTAGCCTACGAAAACAAATATAAAAACATAAGCCTACACACACACATAAATAACTTTACTGATTGATTCCTATTGGAAAGTCAGCTGACGTAAGTTGCAAGAACAACTGCACCAGCTTAATAGAGTATAAGACTATTCAACTAGGACAACTTAATAATAATACAAATGGATACAGGAATCAATTGCTATATTCAATTTATCTTTATTAATTCTATGGATTTCTTCATTGGGCCCCAATTTTGCCCACTCTCAATTTTCTCACTGTACCTAAGAAGATCGATTTTTTTTCGAGCTCGATCCTCTCTGAGATATCCTAACACGCCACTCTCCCATGATCCGACTCGAGAAATCTCTCTCGTAGTAAATGGAATCCAAGTGGTTCTGTCTGTTTGTAAAATGACGAACTATATTGCCAACTTTCCCGCTCATTGCTCATAAGGGCATAATTTAATATCTACCTCGCTTGTTAAATTATGGGTCATCCATCCCTTCAAGTGAAGCCATGCAATAGTATTTCTATCATCCTCACCCAAAGTGTCAATATCTCTCCCTGGTAATTTAAGTTCTGACGGCTGGGTGAGTGATATTTACTGGCTACACTCTGCCTCGATGTCCTTTATGTACTTAATTAATGGTTCACCGTAGTTTAATATGCTTTCGTTCTTTACAGGTGAAGGAAGAAATTGAAAAGGGAAAGAAAGGAACGTTTCTCCAGATATTGGCATCTAAAATATTACTAAAAAGATTAATAAATTCTGCTTTTTGTTGGTAAGGAATATAAAATACATGTTTCAATGTGTTAATTTAGTCTCACATTGTATATTTTTTTTACGTCAAGAGGATTATAAGTGCATGATAAGTGTATGGTTTAAATGAAGTATTTAACTTATATATGTAGTCAATATGCCCATTTCACCAATTAATGTTTTAAAATGGCCATTTTAAAACATTAATTGGTGAAATGGGCATATTGACTACATATATATTTTAATATTATATCACCAAGAAGATCACTTGTGTATTAAAAGAAGTATTTAACGTTTGAAATTAATAACCTTCGTGTGTGTACATTTAAGTTATAAAATTGAGAAACGATTTTTTTTTCACCTGATCTCTCGACGAATTCCGCTATTTTTTCTCCGATAATTTTCTCTGACATTTAGGTCTTTGTGTTTGCAACTCGTACATCATATATTGATAGAAATTCTGATATAATTTTCGCCAATGTATCATCTTACACAACCGTTTCAAGAAGGAGGCAGAAATGGAATTTTATCATGTCACAATAATGAGTGATGGCTAACGAAAGTCGTACGAAAAAAATATTACAACTGTCAGGATATCCCAGGACAAAGATAGATAAACTCACTTCCAACAGGCAGTAAACGTAGGGACAGAAGAAGAAGAAGAAGAAGAAGTGAGAAGAAGATATTTTATCTAGTGAAATACTAATCTTTCACAACAATGTGCCCAATATAATAGATCCGTTAATGTGTTCTAGCACAGTGCTGTTCAACTTTTCTTAGTACGTGGGCCATTTAAAAAAATCAGGAACAAGAAAGAAAAAGTTAATATGGAAAATCAAAAAGCCAATTTCAAGTCGAAAAGTAGTTTATTTATACGAAGAAAGTACGTTTAAAATAAAAAATAAAGTGAGAAATAATGTAATAAAAATGTATGTCTATTCGCGGGTCCCCAGTTGTACAGCGGTGGTCTAGCAAATTATTACGTTCTTTTTTATCCTACGCTATTTACAATTTTTTAAATTGGTTTCCCATAAAGATTATCTAGCTCACTGCTACGTAGTCTTCTCCCACACGCCATTTTTTCTTAAACTAAAATGAAGGTTACAACCTTGTTCTGGGCGGGTATTCATCTTGAAACCCGCCATCTATATACTTGATTACTTTAATTTCAAAATTAGTTATTTTGCTATTAAAAAGATTCAGTTTGATTACAATCGTCATTTTTGACACAAGGATGTTTTGAAGTCAAATCTAAGAAGAATGCAGACGTTACAAAAAGCCAGTTTTGGTAGAAGATGGGCAAGATGACCTCCTGGAGTTCTCGGCTGTAATACGTTATGTTGGGTATGAATAATCTTGATAGAGGGGTAAACATAATAAAAATTATGTTAATATATTCATTGTGAGATTAACTATCAACTTAATATCTGCAGGTTCACTATCACATTTGTGTTCTTCGGATTGTCCCTGAATTCAGTGTCTGTCGGCGGGAATAAATACACCAACTTCATCATGGTGGCGCTTATAGAACTCCCTGCATATGTGATATTCTACATCTGCATGGACAGGATCGGCAGAAAAAAAACACTGTGTGCCTCCCTCATCCTCTCAGGAATCAGCTGTATGGCTTTTGCATTTCTACCGACTGGTAAGATATAGATTTTTTAAAATTACAATGATACAAAAAAAAAACATACATAATAAATAGTAGCCTATATTATGATGCGAGGTTGGGAAGTGGTTTTTACAGAAGCGAGGAAATTGTTTAAAAAACGAACGATAGCGAGGTTTTTTATTTCCGAGATTCTCTAAAACACTTCACAAAGTGCGTTGTACATTATTTTTTGCGCGATAGTGTTTTCGAAATAATAAATAATAGTACAATAATAACATCTTTATTGGAAATATTTGCATTCGTTATGAACAATTGACTAACGTTAACAGTGTGGCCAATGTTTATTAGATGAAACAACAGGAGGCCGTGAGACCAATCTGTTATAAAATGGCGGTAAATACGTATTTATTGTTTTATATTGTTTCAAATTAAGTTCATTCCATTTAAAATGCAGTGATTTGTTTCTTATAATGTATATTAACACTACCTTTCGGATATTTTTTGTATATACATTGTATATGGTATACATAGAGGGAAGTGGTTTTACTTCCCACACGCGTATTGTAATATATAATATTACAGTATAATTATTTTATTACAGTATAGTCATTTACGTTGGCAACCCCGAAATTTATAAAGTTGAACTTTCAGTCATGGTCGCCATTGCTGTAAATACGACAAAACACACTATCGCGCAAAAAGAAATATTTTTCTTTAATTCACCCAATCAACAGGTAAGTAATCAATGCCCATTGGATAATTGTGTTTTTTTCCTATATAATTTCATGAAATGTTGTAAATATCACGACAGTGCCACGGAGATGAAATTTCTGCGACGAACTGCAGGTTATAGCCTTCTAGACCACCAAAGAAATTCAACAATAGCCAGAGGGTTAAACATCGTACCTATACCTGAATACCTCCAAGAATATAGAAACAATTGGCTAGCCCATATTCAGCGCATGGATCGTCACAGAATACCAGAACAAATTCTTCACTACATTCCTCGAGGCAGAAGATCTGTGGGTCGACCTTTTCGGAGATGGCGGGAGACCGTAACGGGCCACTGGGCCTAATACTTGAAAGGCAGATGATGATCACGACAGTAATAGGCCTATATTATTATTGTTATTATTATTATTATTATTATTATTATTATTATTATTATTATTATTATTATTATTATTATTATTATTATTATTATTATTATTATTATTGTTTATTAATTTAGCACAACATTAGTGGTTATGTTCCTTGCCCCAGGTCCCAAGGGTCGTAGGTTCAAACACGGCCGGGGTCGATGAATTTTTTAGGATCGAAAAATCCAAGGAGCTAGTCCTCCGGGAGGGACTTTAAGCCGTGGGTCCCGAGTCTGAAAATTTTCAGGCTCGTAAAAGATCCTTAAAGCTGAATAAATAGACCTCCAAACAAAATTATCGACCTTCTTCATCCTAATAATGCCTTAGTGGCTTACGACATGTCTCATTGGGTCGGTATTTTGATCGCATACCATTCATGACCTCTTTAGGAAATAAGTGTGACTAAATTACGAATAACTATGTCTAGTAACTCCTAACAAAGGACAGGCTAAGGCCCAACATTGGACTGTACAGCATTGTAGATGTAGATTTAGCACAACTCACAATATTTCACAATACTGTATCTTCCTGCACCCAGTTATTCTACCATCATTTTCATCCACGACTCTCCCTTATTCCAATCTCCATCGTCGTCCAATCCTTTCTCCCTAAGCTGCTTAAAACACCAACAATCCGCGTTATGTTCTGCCGTCCTCTTCTTGTCCTACCAAGTGGTAACCATTTTAGTATTTTTCTTGGGAATCTGTCTTCTGTTATTCTTTTTATATAACCATGCCATTTTTATTGATTTTTAATGAAATTTACAATTGAAGTTTGAATATTCATCTTTAGTTTAATTCAACTGTTTCTTATTTAATTTGTTCTATAAATTCCATCAGGACGCCTTCAAAAATCTATTTCTGAGTAATTTAATTTTTTCAATATTCACGATTGTAATTTCCATGTTTTTGCACTGTAGGGCCTACTGATCGTTCTAATAAAAAGATTTCTCTTAGTTTTAGATCTTATATTCTAATCCCATTAAAACATCATTCAATTTTGATGTTACATAACTCCATAGAGCATAGCCCTAGAAAGCCCTTGGCCCAAGAGCTGGGTGTTGGCATTACATCCACATGTGTTAATCACAGAGGTGGATTATCATTTAGCCCATATTGGGGTGAAATGTGGTCAGTATCTCGGACCCCAGCCGTTATAGCTGATTTTCTCAACCTACGATGTTACATATTTACCCTTATTTATCTCCTCCTTAATTTGAGCATCATGACTGATTGTTATTATTATTATTATTATTATTATTATTATTATTATTATTATTATTATTATTATTATTATTATTTTACAGATATGAACATTGTTCAACTAATTCTGTTCTTGATGGGAAAATTTGGAATTACAATTTCGTTTGCTGTGGTGTTCGTGTTCACCGCTGAGTTGTTTCCCACAGAATTACGTCATTCCATGCTGGCGACCTGCTCAATGCTCGGGCGGATCGGATCTGTCATAGCACCTCAGACTCCACTACTCGTAAGTTATAACAAAACATCTATAACCAGACAATTCCTAACAGAGTTCTCGAAAAGTTGATAATCGGTTAAATAATCAACCAGAACAAGCTTGCAGCTTTCAATGTTTTTTTTCTGTAGTTGATTTTTATGTGGAAAAAGTCTAACTTGTCATTAACAGTCTTTTCCATTTAAAACTCAACTTACGAAAAAAATTGGGTTACAATCTTGTTCTGGGCGAGTTTTAATTATGGAATTATTTATTTACTTATTTACTCATAGTGTATCTACTACTCTTTCATGTCGCAAGAGACCTTGAACTATCATCCGATTGCTGGCCTCACATCCACATGTGTTAATCACAGAGATAGACGATCATATAGCCAGTGTAGGGGTGACATATGCTTCCCCAGCCGTTATAGCTGGTTTTCTTAATCTGGAGCCACTACTTATTGTAACTATCCAAATTCCTCACGATGCTGAGTGAACATATGTCCTATAATGACCGAAATTCGATGAGACAATTTCTTCCCCCATGGATACTCGAATCAGAGCAAATCCAGTACCTCTGCACCAAGGCATCATGCATTAAACAGCACGGCTATGGCGCTAGACCACAGTGTAAGTACTTACAAACATTTTGAATATGTCTAAAAGACCTGTAGCTCATGTTTGAAAGACAAATAAAAGCATAATACCCGTACAGTTTTAAACACAAAAAAATAAGTCTAAATACACTGCTCAAAAAAATTAGGGGATATTGTAGAATAACCTATTAAGACTATGTTTTTTTGGAATAGTATTAGATGCAATCACTTTCTATTATTCCAAGATAATGTAAATAAGAGTTTGAAGTTGTCACGTAACCTCGGTACCACACCAGAGGGCAGTGTCTGTACTGTTGATGTGAAAGGGTTGTGTGGGGGTGAATGTTTTGTTGCTGTTTTTAAATCCACTCCAGTTTTCAGTTAGTGAATGACTTGCCTTAGGGACAGTGATGCCTCGACAACGTGATTTACCTGAACCAATGGCTTGGAGGGCCATAGGAAGGATGGAAGCTGGACAGACACAACAAGAGGTGGCACAAGCCATTGGGATGTCTCAAAGCGTGATTTACAGTCTTTGGAATCATTTTCAAAGAACATACTGTTCACAGAAGAGCCGGACAAGGTCGACCAAGGGCAACAACAGCAAGGGATGACCGTTACCTCTTGTTAACAGCCCGTCGGAATAGACAGAGAATGCAACTCAACTGCGAAATACACTTCAAACAGCAACAGGACGCAGGCTGTCAACTCAAACTGTGCCTAATCGACTGCATGGAAGTGGTCTCTATGCCCGTAGGCCCATGGTGTGTACCAGGTTAACTCCACAACACCGTAGAGATCGCAGAAACTGGGCGGAGGAACATTGTGGGTGGAGGCATGCTGAATGGAGCATCACTTCTTTTTTCTGATGAGTCGCGATTCAACATGGAATGTGATAGTCGGCGTGTATTCATCTGGAGAGAAAAAGGGACACGAAACAATCCAGCTTTTGTACGTGAAAGATCCCCATATGGTGGCGGTGGATTGATGGTGTAGGCAGGAGTCAGTAGTGGTGGACGTACGGACCTCTACGTTATCCAAGGTGGTACTTTGACTGCGGTAAAGTATAGAGATGAGATTCTCCGACCTTTTGTCGTGCCTTATGCTGATGCCATAGGTGATTCTTTTCTTTTTATGGACGATAATGCACGACCCCACAGAGCTGGCTTGGTGGACGACATGCTGGAAGTGGAGGGTATCGAGCATATGCAATGGCCAGCTTCCTCCCCGGACTTAAATCCGATTGAGCATGTGTGGGATGCATTAGGCAGGTGCATTGCAGGCAGACCAGCACCTCCCACAACTGTTCCAGAGCTGCACATTGCTCTTATGGAAGAGTGGCCACGTATCCCCCAAGAACTCATTGCTAACCTCATTGCATCAATGCCATACAGGTGTGAGGCAGTGCTGGCCGTTCGAGGAGACCATACACCATACTAAAGAAACATTTTCACCCATGTTAATGTTGCTTTGTTTGTTTGCCATATTCCTAATCAGGATCTCTTTGACATCTGGTGTGGTACAGAGGTTACGTAATGACTTCAAACTCTTGTTGACATTCTTTTGGAGTAATAGAAAGTGATTGCATCTAATACTGTTCCTAAAAACATAGTCTTAATATATTTGAAGAGAAAAATTATACGCTCAGACCGGGACTTGAACCCGGGACCCTTGGTTCTCTAGACCAAGTGCTCTACCAACTGAGCTACCTGAGCAAGTACCGATCTAAACGCAAATCTTTCTCTATATACATTGTAATTCCCATCCACCAAATGCTGTGAAGCCATGCTTCTATCTTGCAAATGGCGGCTCCTTTATTAAGAAGACATATTTGGGAATTATACATTACAGCCAGTACGGTTTTTTCCAAGTTTTTTTATTATTGATTTCGTACATCTCAATGATGGATAAATCATATTTGAAGAGAAAAATTATACGCTCAGACCGGGACTTGAACCCGGGACTCTTGGTTCTCTAGACCAAGTGCTCTACCAACTGAGCTACCTGAGCAAGTACCGATCTAAACGCAAATCTTTCTCTATATACATTGTAATTCCCATCCACCAAATGCTGTGAAGCCATGCTTCTATCTTGCAAATGGCGGCTCCTTTATTAAGAAGACTTATTTGGGAATTATACATTACAGCCAGTACGGCTTTTTCCAAGTTTTTTTTATTATTGATTTCGTACATCTCAATGATGGATAAATCATATTTGAAGAGAAAATTATACGCTCAGACCGGGACTTGAACCCGGGACCCTTGGTTCTCTAGACCAAGTGCTCTACCAACTGAGCTACCTGAGCAAGTACCGATCTAAACGCAAATCTTTCTCTATATACATTGTAATTACCATCCACCAAATGCTGTGAAGCCATGCTTCTATCTTGCAAAAAGATTTGCGTTTAGATCGGTACTTGCTCAGGTAGCTCAGTTGGTAGAGCACTTGGTCTAGAGAACCAAGGGTCCCGGGTTCAAGTCCCGGTCTGAGCGTATAATTTTTCTCTTCAAATATGATTTATCCATCATTGAGATGTACGAAATCAATAATAAAAAAATAGTCTTAATAGGTTATTCTACAATATCCCCTAATTTTTTTGAACAGTGTAGTAAATTGCTATTAACATTTTTTTTTTCATTCATGCTATGGTAAATATAGTATTACTATATTTGAAGAGAAAAAGTACACCTAGACTGAATTCAAAACCAGGACCTTTAGCCTTTACGCTAATGCTCTTACCGTCTGAGCTATCCTAGGCCTCCTTTCTAAAAGGAATTGTTTCTCTTATATATTTATTTTTTTAGCATTACTGTGTAGTATTATATATCCTTTTTCCGATTTTATTTATTTAGCCTGGTGGAGTTAAGGCCATATGTGGCCTTCTCTTCCACTCACCTGGACAAATATATATATAATATATATATATATATATATATATATATAATATATATACAATAATGAAGAGCAGCTTCTATCTACTACATATGAAAAAATAGAAGGAATGTAATAAAATAATATATCGCTTATATGCCATCATCATCATCATAATCATCCAGGTATTAAGCCTGGTTTCATGAAAGCTAGAATTATTAAAATTGTTCAGACCATCTTCTGTGTGGGCGTCCAACATTTCTCCTTCCGTGCGGTTTATAATTTAGCAATAATTTTGGAAATCTTCCTTCTGGCATTCTATCAACATGTTCTTTCCAGTCGTTCTATATTTAATTATTCGGTCTGTAAGTTTGAAAATATTTAGTTCCTATATATATATATATATATATACAAGATAATAGTTTGAAATATTGATAAATCCTAATACTGTTTTTATCAAATACAAGAAAAATAAATTATTAATTGTTAAAAGAATACTATTAACTGAGACATTTCTGTTAGCCATAATTTTTTTTTCAATTTGTTTTTGAAAGATATTACAGCTCGGCAGTCTCTGGCATAGGGTAGAAAATAATTCCATGTTCTGGCAAGAGAAACCGTAGAAAATGTTGAGTAATAGGCAGTGCGATGAGGAGGGATATAAAGGACAATGTACTGATGGGATCGGGTGCCTAATTAATTATTATGTATCAGAGAGTCTAACGAAGCGGTGTGATAAATTATTAGATAATAGTAATGTGTAGTATTTACAGAGAAGAGAAAGGGAATGGCTCTAAGATCTTGTAGATGAAGCCATGATAATTGTTCCAGGAATAGTGAAACGACAACAAATCTGCGAATACAGTAAATAAAACTATTGAAGAATTATGAACATTTTGAAGTCTAAGTAAAAACAGTATTCAAGTCCGTAAAAATAGCATCACAATAATCAAAATGTGACATAGCAAGTTTTTCTACTAACATCTTTCTAAGAGAAAATGATAATTTCTTATGGGATTTAATGAGTGCATTATTTAGAAGATTGTTTTGCAAATGTGGTTCATTTGTTTATTCCAATTTAGATTTGTACCTATAAATATTCCTAGCTTTTTTACTGTCTCACTATAAGGGCAACTAGAATTTACCAGTCTAGTTATCTCCCTAGGATGACAGACTGCAAGAAAAAAATATACAATGACAAACAATAGAATTTGATTGGACAAGTTGATCCATTAATGGATATAAATGAATACAAAATAAAAAAAATGTATTTTTTAAAGTTATTTTGATAACCATAGAACGGAATCTGTTCCACAATGTCGAAGGCTTACTTGTACTGGTATAGACTATACGAGAATGCGCGCGAGGGATGTGATGGGGGTGTATCGCATATCTGCATACCTACCGGGCTATGAAGATAGCTCTGTCATGAACAAAGACGCAGTAAACCATGTTTCGTTTAGTAAAAAAGTAGAGTTATTGTAGAGTACGTCGGTAGTTGATATTGCGCGTACCCAATTTTAGATGTTGTTAAATGCCACGCAAATCGAAAACAAAATATGTGCATGCGATAGAGCAATCTTTGTCTCAAAACATTTCATTACCTTGTAAGCAATGCATAACCTACGTATATTTTATTGTATTAGGCACCTTATATCGCTTCATATGAGTATGTTTATATAAATCACATTACTTACTACTACAAAGCACATTAGAGAAGAGTCGCCCGATAGTTATGCAAGACACGTGATACACTCCATCCCTCCCCCCCCCCCCCGATCGCTCAATACCAGTACAAGTAAATCGACATTGTGAAACAAATTCCACTTTCTATTGATATCACATTTTATGGTACGGCGCAAAAAATGGGCATTCGAATTTCGAAATGATTTTAGTCTTAAAATGACACTCAATAATGACAAACATAAAAACAAAGGGAAAAATTGCGGGTGATGCAGAAGAAAGCAGAAAAATAACAATATTTATAATGTTGTATGTTCTCGTGGAATTTCGGCCAGTATGGGACCAGTGGCCATCCAGCAGCGCGAGGAATTTATGTAGCTACAATAACTAGTGGCTACAGGTTAGGAAAACCAGCTATAACGGCTGGTGACCCGACACGCTGACCACATTTCGCCCCTACACTGGCTGAATGATAGTCCAACTATGTAAATTGCACATGTGGATGTGAGGCCAGAAGCCTGATGGTAAACCAAAAACCTAAGTCTATCACGCTATTTAGCTTGGAGTAACATTTATGCCTGATAAAAATGATATTTACATAATATTGACATGTCCACCGCTGTGGTCTCGAGGTAGCGTGCTGCATTGTCACATAGTGGGCCCGGGTTCGATTCCCAGTCGGGACAAGCTTCCTGAGTGAGGTCTCTTTCAGGGTTTTTCCTCACCTGCAAGACAAATGTCAGGAAGCTTTGAGGCCCAAATGGTCCCCGAACATCATCTGGCTATCATCATTATAATCTTCATCATCATCCCACGGTGTGGAAGGCAACGGGAAACTACCACACCTATAATTCCCTAGTAAAACTGCAAAATATAGCATGAAAATGCTATGACTGCAGTGAAGGACCTGCCCTAGGGCAGAACACTATAGAATAGATAATACTGATACAATTTAAAAAATGCAATAGGAGATTAAGTATCAAAACTTACAAAGGAACAGTCAACCATTGCATGCCGAAACCTACCTTGAAATTTTCTCCGAGAGAAGCGTTGTGATGTATCATGGCCGTGTCCAAAAAAAAATATATTTGCAGTTTTTAACTTCAACCGCACTAAAATCCAGTGCCAAATCTCTCATTTAAACTACAGAGAAGTAATACAACTCGTCACTTGATGGAATGGATAACCCTCACTACCTGCAGTCTGCATTGCACCCGCCTCACTCTACTCCGCTCTAAGCCAAGCAGGAAGTCCATGTGCTATGCATAGCGAGTTGCCATTGCTGGATTATGCCTTGTATTTCTGTTCCTTGCAGTTAAAAACGCAGATTTTTTGCACACGGCCTTGGTACATCTCAACGCTTCTCTGGGAGAAATTTCAATGTCGGTTTCGGCATGTAGTAGTTGACAGTTCCCTTGTTAGAATTTTCATTGAAAAATTAATTTCTTTTTTTTTTCAGGAAATATACTTCAAGTCGCTTCCTCTACTGTTGTTCGGAACCATGTCGGTAATATCAGGATTCCTGTCATTCACTTTTCCGGAAACACTGAACATGAAACTGCCTGACACCATTGAAGAAGCAGAGAATATTGGGAGGAGACGGCGATGACTCGACAAGAGTTCAAGATTTCTTCAGCAATTGATTTTAATTTTGTCAGTTGGTAACCGAGCGCAGAAATTACAGGCCCTAATAATTATACTCTGGGCGCCTCTTGTTACAAAAAAAAAACAAAAACTCCATGGCGCGACGGATCTATAAGCATTTGACCTACCATTCAGCTGCTGCCCTCACATCCACATGTTCTATTTACAAAGGTGGACAATTGCCTAGAAACTATATGGATGACATATGATCAGCACGTCAGGTAACCAGCAGTTATAGCTGGTTTTCTCAACTTATAGTCGCTGCTTATTGTACTTACTCAAATTTACCATACTGGCCGAAATTCCATTTAGAAAACTCTTTTTCCATGGTGACTTGAACCGAAACTCTGCATTAAAGCATGATGTGTTAAATCGCTCGACTAACAAGGGAACTGTCAACCATTGCATGCCAAAATTTCTTGCCTTGAAATTTCTCCCAAAATGTATTTGAGGAAGTGTGTGCGACTTTGACTACTGTTAGAGGGCTTCAAATCTATAAATAAATGTTCTGAAGAGAAAAAATAGTGTCTTAATATGAGAAGTCTAAAAAATGTTAAAATTTTATTTAATTTGTTATAATTTTTACATCAGTTACCTTGGAATTCACCAATAGTTTATATGAAAAAAAATCGAAGTTACCAGAATTTGATCCAACGTTTAAAAATAATAACCTGAGATCTCTGTCGTCCTCAACTATTTACAATTTCAATTAAAAGCTGATGATGGAACATGTTCCGAAAGGCCTACAGAGTGATTTAACTAAAATTGTAATCGGTTGAGGACAATTGAGATCTCAAGTATATATTTTAATATTTTCATAATATGTTTCAATAGTATTGAATGTTATATATTTAAGAATTTGATTTCAACCTTCAAGAATCAGATTCATACAGAGAATCATACATTTGTTTAATAATCTTCTATAACAACAATAAATACCTGAAAATTCAGCGCAGTAGTTGATCGAGATTTAAACTTTGTTTTTACAATGTTACCAGATATGGATTTTCAGGTTTTTTTTATAGTTGTAATAGAAACAATTTAAAAAATATGAAACCCCGGTCATGGTTCACACTTTGTTTCTGGAATGAGTCTGGGCAGTAGTTGAACTCATTGATCTAAGAAGCGGATTAAATATATACATCGTGTCCCGCTTGTAAGCATAATAAAATAAATGCATCCAAAAATAATAAGGTTGGAACCATATGAAAGAGGAGGTAGGGATATTTTAAATAAATGTATTTTTGTTAATTTAGAAGCATCATAATTTTAAAAAATCAAACTCTTTCCAAGAGAACAGTAGCAATGCCTACATAATTCGCCAAGTAAGTGCAAAAAAAACTTCTACAATGATTCTGTTAATTTTTTTGGACCAAAAGAGACGAACAGATAGGTGAATGAAGAAGGCTACACAAATATGAGAAATGCCTTAAAATGAAGTGTGAAGTTGAGCTCACAGTGACCTAAAATCACCATACTGACAATGTAAAATACGTATTAGTCATTGCTGAGACAGTATAGCCTACTTATAAAAAAATGCTAACAAAGAAGTGAACGCTAAACTAATCTCGTGTACACAAACTCGCCTATTTTCTCATCCTAACTTGCCCAAAATAACACTAACTTGCCTATTTTCTCGCCCTAACTTGTCCACGAATGTAGGTGGATTCTAGAAATAGAATATCCTTATATATGAGTAAATATGCTGGAAATTGGCTCTAGCGGGAACGTGTTTTCACGTTGGCCAACATGACACTAGCAGTTACTTGTTCTCCGATTGAATATTCACAGGTAATACCGTGGCATAGAATAGCCCCGATAAACATACACAAGTCGTTCGTGTATACCCTGCGAGTGTTTTGATATACGGAACTCATGATCTCCGAAGGCACATTACCGATTAATTTCATTGTTTTCGTTTTAAACTCAGCCATATTTATATGTGGTATCAACATGATGGGGTGCAAGCATATTTTGCAGTGAATGTTAGAGACTATGTTGATGAACAGTTCGAGCAAATATTGACTGGTCATGGTGATCCAGATCGGTCATCAGGTCTGACAGCCATGGACTTTTTTTTTTCTGAGTACACATGAAGAGCTTAGTGTGCGTGACCCTCCTGTCGAAACGTGTACAAACCTGGTTGCTAAGACTGTAGCAATCGCTGACGATGTGCACCAATCTCTTGGGCTGCTAGAGCGTGTACGACAGTCCATGAGACGTTGCTGTGAAGTTTTTTCATTATAATGAAGATGGAAATTTTGAACAATTTCTTTAAACAGTGTAACAGTGTAACTTGGAAACAATCATATTCCATTCTATTCTATAGTAATTCTGCCCGAGGGCAGGTCTTTCACTGCAATCATAGCATTTTCATGCTATGCTTTGCAGCTTTACTAAGGAATTATATGTGTGGTAGCTTCCCATTGCTTTCCACACCGGTGATGGATGATTATGATAATGGTGAGGATGAATATGTTGGCCGGATGATTTCTGGGGACAGTTGGGTCCTAAGCTTCCTGACATTTGTCTTACAGGTGAGTAAAAACTTCATCCAGGAGCCTGTCCCGAGCGGGAACGAACCCGGACCCGCTGCGTGACAAGGCAGCACACTATCTCGAGACCACAGCGGTAGACTCATATTCCATGTAAACAGATAAAAAAATGGCTGAGTTATACAACATTAAAACATTTAAATGACTTGGTAGGCTTAATAAGCCACGAGAAATCATAGTTTCATTAGGCCTATACCAAACACTCAAAAAACATTCCTGTAAAACTTGTGAAAGTTTGTCGGTAGATTTTGGTTTCACTCTTATATTCGTGTTAGTTCAGAAATTGTAGCTATTTATTTTATTATTCTTACAAGCGGAACACGATGTAATCAGATGAAACATTTATAAGGCACACTTTAACTCTGAAAGCTTGGTATGTTATATTTATATATTAAAGATAAATTAATTCTTAACTGACATTGAATGTTTTAAGGGTGATTAAGGGAAAACATGAGAGTCGTGATCGTAAATAAAAGAACATATAATAAAATATTTTGTTATACATATAGATGTGTTTGTTATTAATCATTAGAACCCAGATTTATGGTAATATGTACTCTTTCATAGTAGCCTCTGCCCGCTCCTGGAATTTACTTCCTTAAGATATCAGGGGTTGCCGCACACTTCGTACTTTTAAGTCACGCTTATACAATTATCTGTTGTCAAATAATTAATTCTTCTCTAGAGTTAAATTTATTACATATCAATAGGTTTTTTTTCTCATTTTTCTATCTTGTATAATTTATATTTCAATTGTTAAATCTAGATCAAATAAAAATATTTTGTAAATAATAATTATATTGTTGACATACTATGTAATATTTATTTTTATTGTAATTAGATCATTTATGTTCTTTTTTTTTGAGTGGTAATCATTTATGTTCTTTTTTTTTGAGTGGTAAACAAGGCATTAAGGCCTTAATTCCGCCAGGTAAAATAAAGCTATTATTATTATTATTATTATTATTATTATTATTATTATTATTATTATTATTATTATTATTATTATTATTATTATTATTATTATTATTATTATTATTATTATTACTTACTCACTGGCACTATCGAACCCGTAGGTTCATGGCCGCGCGGACATAGGCTCTCCATACATCCCTATCTTGAGCTAATGCTTTCCAATCATTCCCTGTATAATCTACTTCCCTCAAATCATAGTTTATGTTATTCTCCCATCTCATTCTTGGTCTACCAACTGGGCGTTTTCCCTCTGGATTATTATTATTATTATTATTATTATTATTATTATTATTATTATTATTATTATTATTTTACTGGTTACTGTGAGAAAAAGTGTACAGATAAGATTTTCATTATCCATTAAACATTATAGGCAGGTTTTATTTTTACCTTTACTCTTTTTTTAGTTGAGTAATTTTATACTATTATGCTCTTAAACCTAATTATTTTCTTATTTTCTAATTTAATATATCTTTGGAAGAAATTATAAGTATTATTTATTTCAAAAGAGCTATTTTAAGAATGCCTTGCGGTGGATTACATTTTTTTAAATAAATGTTTTTACTAAGTTATGTAGGTAGGAAATAACACTATGAGGTTTATTTTAATTTTGTTGGTTCATTATCGAAAATTTTTACTGAGATGTCAATTTAAAACCTAATTAAGGTTTTTATTTTTTATATAAAGTTAAATTAAACCCACTACAGACAATAGAAGGCCCTTGAGGTAGTAGGCAATCGGCGCTTTACGTCAACTAGGTTGTGAGCCTTGCGTGACGGCCGCCTTTACTCCCAGAACGAGTGTCTGGTACTCATTTTCGATAGAGGCTGAAGTTACAACATAAACTTGAGAATAAAGAAATAAAACAAGAGACAACTTAGAGATACAAGCAAAAATCAAAAGACAAAATTTTGATGTTTGTAATCTGAACAATAGCCTTCTAATGATGTGAAACAAATGATAAACGACTTAAAAAAGGCGAGTCTAATATTTTGTGATTTCCCATGTAGATAATATAGCTGTTTATAAATACAAATGACTTTATTATTGTTTACATTACATACATATTTTAATTAATTTACCTCCTTTATTTGCCTATCCCCGTATGTCCCCATATGAGGAATTCCGGGAGTTATTTAACTCAGCCTCTAACGAAAATGAGTATTAGACGCTTGTTCTGGGGGTAAAGGTGGTCGTAACGCAGGGTTGACAACCCGGTTGACATCAAGTGCCGATTGTCCAGAAAAAGTGGGAGCCTTAAACTCCTACTACCCCAAGGGCCTCCTGAGGCCTGTAGGGGGATCACTACACTATATTTAACAAAGCTAATATAGTAACGCTTATTTCCTTACAGATATCGAGTACCAAGTGGTTAGCTCATCGTCTAAAAGTGACATCTAATAGGCAACTAAGGTATTACATGGATAGGAAAGGCCAACTAAATTTTGGTCAGAAGCTTTAATTTAGGCTCAAGGTTTTTTGACAAGCCCGAAAATCTTCAGTCTCGGAGCCTCCCAGAATACTTGTTCCTTAGATTTTTCCATCCTAAAAAATTCCATCAGTCCTTGCGCAGTTGCCGAGCGGCTCAAAGCCCCATAACTTGGTACAGAGCTAAGGGACTCGACGCTGGTTCGAGTCCCCATGTGGGAAGACAATTTGTCATGAAATTTTGACTAGTATGGGACCGGTGCCGTAGCGTAGTGGTTAAGGCACTGCGCTTCAAGCCGGAAGGTCGAGGGTTCAAGTCCCGGTGGGATCAGGATTTTTAAACTGTCCCAAACCTTCTGGCGGCACTATGGCCCTGGGGTCGACTCAGCCTCTAACGGAAATGAGTACCAGACACTTGTTCTGGGGGTAAAGGCGGCCGTCACGCAGGGCTGACAACCCGGCTGACATCAAGTGCCGATTGTCCAGAAAAAGTGGGAGCCTTAACTTCCTACTACCTCAAGGGCCTCCTGAGGCCTGTAGTGGGATTACTTTACTTTTGGGACAGGTGCCGAACCTTCATCGTGAGAAATTTGGGTAGCTCAAATAAATAGTGATTTCAGGTTGAGAAAACCAGCTAAGACTTTAGTGGTAAGGGAAACCCACATGCTGACCTTATACTTGCTTGATAATCGAGGGATTTTCAATTTAATGTAGGAATCTGTGACCCGATGTTGAACATTTTATAATTAATCAAATTGAATTAATTTTCAATCACGTCAGGTATCGAACCCGGGTCCGCTAGGCAGAAAACGGCATGCTAGCACCTGAGCTAGTATAGCAGACATTGAGCTATAAACGGCCTGACCTTGGCCATATATTAATTACAGCATCGCCCATTTCCAAGCGTTGCCAAAATATTTTGGTCACCTGCCACACATATTGTACATACATTAGTATTACCGATTTTACACGATAAATTCATAGTCATTCAACGCATGGGTTATAAATAGTGAGCTGTTTCAATGGCTGATTCATAAGTAGTTTACATTCAACTCTATAATGGAGTATCGTAAGTAAATGTTACGAGTATTCAATTATACACAGTTAAGTGCAAAAATTACTGTTTAGTTTGCTATAAAAACACCACATTTTAAGGGGAATCAGCTGTAAAGAGAGAAAATTAGCTCGTAAAATATCTGATTCCAATTACCTTACATTGTTTAAATATTTTCTGTTAGATAAAGAACATACCGTACATTGTTAAAATATATTATGTTAGTTAAAGGACATAGCCTACAGCTTTTAATATATGTATGCGTGTGTGTGTGTGTATGTGTTTGTGTGGTGTGTGTGTGTGTGTGTGTGTGTGTGTGTGTGTGTGTGTGTGTGTGTGTGTGTGTGTGTGTGTGTGTGTGTGTGTGTATCCACCACTGTGGTCTCGAGGTAGCGTGCTGCCTTGTCACGCAGCGGGCCTGGGTTCGATCCCCGGTCGGGGCAGTTTTTCTGGGTGAGGTAAATATCGGGGTTTTTCCGCACCTGTAAGACAAATGTCAGGAAAACTTTAAGGCCCAAACGGTCCCCGAAATCATATGGCTATCACCATCATCATCATCCTTCACCGGTGTGGAAAGCAACGGGAAGCTACCACACCTACAATTCTCTAGTAAAGCTGCAAACATAGCATCAAAATGCTATGATTGCAGTGAAGGACCTGCCTTCGGACAGAATTACTATGGATGAATATATATATATATATATATATATATATAAAACAATGTAAGGTAAATGGAATATATATATATATATATATATATATATATATATGTTATAATTAAATGTTTAACATTGAGCAATGCAAGCTTAATATGGAATGATAAGAAAAATAAATGCCTGGACGGGATTCGAACCCGGATCTCTGAGTCTGTACCTCAGCGTGATATCCATTACACTACCAGGCGAATCCAATTCAAACACTTATTTTTCTTATATATGTATTATACTCTCCATTATTACTAGATGTCGCGAGAACTCGGTCTTCACCGCCATCTAGCAGCTGACTATATCAAGTAAGCAAATTAAAGAGAATATTTTTACCTTATAGCAGTGACGCTTTATAGATGTTATAATTAAATGTTTAACATTGAGCAATGCAAGCTTAATATGGAATGATAAGAAAAATAAATGCCTGGACGGGATTCGAACCCGGATCTCTGAGTCTGTACCTCAGCGTGATATCCATTACACTACCAGGCGAATCCAATTCAAACACTTATTTTTCTTATATATGTATTATACTCTCCATTATTACTAGATGTCCCGAGAACTCGGTCTTCACCGCCATCTAGCAGCTGACTATATCAAGTAAGCAAATTAAAGAGAATATTTTTACCTTATAGCAGTGACGCTTTATAGATGTTATAATTAAATGTTTAACATTGAGCAATGCAAGCTTAATATGGAATGATAAGAAAAATAAATGCCTGGACGGGATTCGAACCCGGATCTCTGAGTCTGTACCTCAGCGTGATATCCATTACACTACCAGGCGAATCCAATTCAAACACTTATTTTTCTTATATATGTATTATACTCTCCATTATTACTAGATGTCGCGAGAACTCGGTCTTCACCGCCATCTAGCAGCTGACTATATCAAGTAAGCAAATTAAAGAGAATATTTTTACCTTATAGCAGTGACGCTTTATAGATGTTATAATTAAATGTTTAACATTGAGCAATGCAAGCTTAATATGGAATGATAAGAAAAATAAATGCCTGGACGGGATTCGAACCCGGATCTCTGAGTCTGTACCTCAGCGTGATATCCATTACACTACCAGGCGAATCCAATTCAAACACTTATTTTTCTTATATATGTATTATACTCTCCATTTTTCTTATCATTCCATATTAAGCTTGCATTGCTCAATGTTAAACATTTAATTATAACATCTATAAAGCGTCACTGCTATAAGGTAAAAATATTCTCTTTAATTTGCTTACTTGATATAGTCAGCTGCTAGATGGCGGTGAAGACCGAGTTCTCGCGACATCTAGTAATAATGGAGAGTATAATACATGTATAGGAAAAATAAGTGTTTGAATTGGATTCGCCTGGTAGTGTAATGGATATCACGCTGAGGTACAGACTCAGAGATCCGGGTTCGAAACCCGTCCAGGCATTTATTTTTCTTATCATTCCATATATTTATTTATTTATTTATTTATTTATTTATTTATTTATTCAATGCCACAGGTTCTCATTTCGACATTTCTGGTGTTCTCTCCTGGCATTGGCTTAATTCTAACCCACTTTTGAAGTTGGGGCGCCTAGAAGGAGGAGTTACGTTATCCCGAAGATATGATGGGTAATAAATGATAATAAAGCGCCAGGAGAGTTCTTAACCCAAACTTAGTCTAAATTCCAGATCATGGGCAACCACCGGTGTTTTTTATGGTTGGACCAGGAATCGAACCCGGGACCTTATGAACTGTAGACAGAAACGCTGACCACTAGCCCATGGGGTTAGTCATATACATACACTTTTTAAATCTATTAAACCTTCGAACTTTTAACTAATTCCAGAGAAATCGTATTTTTTCTACAGGAACACTTTTCTCAGGAACTAGGAGGTACGTCTAAGAATTTTTCTGGCCACTTTTACTCATTGTTTAATGAAGCTCCTATATACAGATTCAGTGAAATAGTCCTTCAACAAACATATTTTTCATTAATAATGTATGTAAATAAATGAATATATGTATGTTATGTAAGTTCCAAAGACTGGACCCATGTCGCTTTCCTAAATTACCATTGCAGTATCAACCTAAAGGATTTCGAGATAGAAGAAGATAAAAATGAAGATGGAATGACCAACCACATGTTGAGATCTCATAGGGGCAGGCATAAACGACGTAAACCAGAATAAATTCATGATGATGAGGTTATGTACATCATAATTTTCATCAGTAGTGCCACGAGTGATTTCCAAATTATCCATAGAGTTTGGAAATCAAGAGTGGCATTTGTTAGGACTATTCAACGAATAAAATTACGCTGTTTACTCATAAATCATTATTTAAATATAGTTATTTTAAAATATTTATGTAGTTAGTGAAAACGGCGATGTTTGAAAACAAATGAGAAACGATTGGTACGCTCCATTTGCTTATTTTGTTAGTCACTAAAACCAGATATTATTTATTGCCAAAGGAACGCAATATTATAAGAATGCACTCCAGTGGAGAAAAAATTAATCACATCAAACTGTATATTAATTCATTTCTGATGTCCTATGATGTAAATGTGACAATTATATTTTTCTGGAGAAAAATACATTTAAGAAAGTATAAACGGTGGTTTCTTTATTTTGGTGGTATAATAATTTGCTACAAATGTTTTATATTAACTCCCGCATGCGTCATGTGTTGACATTCATGCACTATATATACAATCTGGTAGCCGTATTTCTTAGTGGGTCAGTCATTTCAAAATAATGCTATGACCTATTCAGAATGTTAAAAAAGAGGTGCTTTCTTTATTATGATAAACTTTAGTTGGTAAATTCTAGGCGAAACACGATTGTGATTGGTTGTAAATCAAAAATCATTGTAACGTGATTGGTCATTGACTCCCATTTTGGGCATGAATATAGAGTCAGTATGAATTCCCTTGATCTGATATTTCCTAGACCGCAGTCTCAAACTCACATCTAAATACATTTTAAAAAGTGCTGGTGATAGGTAACATCCTTGGAGGAGTCCTTTGAGGTGACTATTTAACTCATGCCCCAAATGGCAGTCAATGACAATCACATTTCAATGAATTTTGATTTACAACCAATCACAGTCGCTTTTCACCTCGATTTTATCACTTTCATTTTATCTCCTTCGTTTTATAAAGTGCCTCCCAGATTGTATACATAGTGTATGAATGTAACCAGAATCTGCTTGCGGGATATAATAGAAAAACATTCTTAGCAATTGATTATACCATAAAAAATCACTGTTTGCACTTTCATAAACGTATTATTTCCCAAGAATTAACGTTGCAGAAAAAATATAATTGACATATTTACATCATAGGACATCAGAAATTAATTAATAACCTGTAATGACGTGTTTCATTTTTTCTCCATTAGGGTGCATTCTTACAATATTGCGATTCTATTTGGCAATACATATGATCTGGTTGCAGCGAATGAACAAATGAAACGTTTCTCATTTGTTTTCAAACATCGCCATTTACATTAAATATTTAAATATTTTAAAATAACTATACCGGTATTTAAATAATGATTTGTGAGTAAACAGCGTAATTTTATTCGTTAAATGGGCCTAACAAATGCCACTCTTGATTTCCAAATTCTCTAGAAAAATTCACTCCTCACTTCGTGAAAATGTATCGACAATTTGGAAATGACTCGTGGCATTACTTATGATACATTATTCAGATAAATATGTACCCATTTTCACTTCACATCTGTTTTGAGAATAATTCCTCTTTTACTATTTAATCCTTGAATATCCCAACATCCAACTTTCAAAATCCGTTTTCGTTTGCTCTGTCGTCTACTTGAAATCCGTCTGGTGTCATTTATTGTGGGACTTTTAGCAGTGTGTATGTTTTGTGTATAATGGAGAGCTGGTCCATTGCTACAACACCCAACCTGGATGACCAGATAATTTTTAATCAAGGGTTACTTCCTCTATCCTTTTACGATCCAACGCCAATCTGCAAGGCAGCAGTACATGTAACCCTATACAGGGACCCTACTGGGTACTATCAGCTAAGCAAGCTGAACCAATGTTTTTACGAGGTTGTCACTCCTTCCTTTTTTCAACCTGACTTGGAAGTTGTGATAAGAAGTATGTTGAACTGGCACTTTCAGATGGAGAAGGCGAATTTCATGAGGTTAATAGAATACCATTGTATTGTGGATATTTCCGGAATTATTATTATTATTATTATTATTAATATTATTATTATTATTATTATTATTATTATTATTATTATTATTATTATTATTATTATCGGCCGTGGGAGAATAACATTAACTATGATTTGAGGGAAGTAGATTATACAGGGCATGATTGGAAAGCATTAGCTCAGGATAGGAATGTATGGAGAGCTTATGTCCGCGCGGCCATGAACCTACGGGTTCGATAGTGCCAGTGAGTAAATAAGTATTGTTATCGGCCGCGGTGGACTAGTAGTTATGCTCCTTGCCTCTGGTCCCGAGGGTCGCGGGTTCAAACCTGGCCGGGGCCGATGAATTTTTTTAGGATGGAAACATCCAAGGAGCAAGTCCTCCGGGAGGGACTTTAAGCCGTGGGTCCCGAGTCTAAAGATTTTCAGGCTCGTAAAAGATCCTTAAGCCTGAATGAAAAGGCCTCTAAGCAAAATTTACCTAATTTTCCCGTCCTAGTAATACCTTGGTTTCCTAGATGTCAGTATGAGGCGGAACGCTGATCATGGACCACTCAAATGACATCTATACGAAAACAGTGTAACTAAATTAGTATGGTTCAAATTCTTCCCTCTAGGAGGAGAGCGCCTAAATCTCCGTAAAGGGATAACATGGGCTTACAACAACAACGATAATAATAATAATAATATAAATAATACTAATAAATAATAATAATAATAAATAATACTAATAAATAATAATAATAATAAATAATAATAATCATTATTATTATTATTATTAATATAGAATATTTAGGGCCATAAGACCGTGATTTGTAACTGGTGTTTTCCACATATGTTTCTCCCTCGGCTACGGAGAGCATCTTCAGTGGCGAGTTCTTCTAGGTGATGTTCCCTGGTCGGAAGCTCGGCTGTGTTCCGACCGATCACCTAGAAAAACTCGCCACAGAAGATGTCCTCCGTAGCCGAGGGAGAAACTTTTGGTAAAACGCCAGTTATAGACCAGAGCCTTATAGCCCTAAATCTTCTAATATTATGATTTCCGGCCATGAATCCTTGCATTCTATTATTATTATTATTATTATTATTATTATTATTATTATTATTATTATTATTATTACTATTATTATTATTACTATTATTATTACTATTTTATTATTATTATTAATAATAATATTATTATTATTATTATTATTATTATTATTATTATTATTATTATTATTATTATTATTATTATTATTATTATTATTATTATTATTATTATGTTCAATGTGTGCATAATAGTGTGGTGTCAAGAGGATTAACAGAGAGTGATGCAGAGAACAGGGATTTATGGAGGAGTAAAATTTACAACTAGTACTTTATTGTAGAGAAACTCTTAATAAAGATTATTATTGTTGTTAATTATTATTATTATTATTATTATTATTATTATTATTATTATTATTATTATTATTATTATTATTATTATTAGACTATTATTATTGACCAGATAATAATTGTTCAAGAATATGAAGACATTAAGTTCAATTATTGGACGAATATGATTACTGAGGTTTGAAAATAAATTTAGAAAAAAACATTTAATATGGGATGTGGAGCCGAAACCGAAGATTTGCTATTACAAGAGATCAAAAGGGGTATGTTAGAGGATGTGAAGAATTTGAGTATCTGGGAGTAAAAGTAGATAAAGATGATAAACAAGAAAGTGATATTAAGGACAGAATAAATAAAGGTAGAGCAATAACAGCAATGGCAATCGGAATCTTATGGAACAGACATATAACCAGAAAAAGTAAGTTACAAAGTATATAATTAAATAGTGAGGGGTACTGTCACATATGGAGCTGAAGTTTGGAAATTCAACAAAAACTTAGAACAAAAACTTATGTCGATGGAAATTAATTTCTTGAGAAGGGCAGCAAGATGTTCTAAATTAGAAAACATAATAAATACTATCATACGAGAAAAAATGAATATTATATATTCAATAGTATATTATATAAGATATAAGCAATGAAATTGGTATGGGCACGTACTACAAAGAATTATATATAAAGAAAATGAAATATAAAAAAAATAAAACATGGACATATCATCAGAAAAATAAAAAACAATGCCTTTCAAGGGCGCTCATCCAATAGAACAAGTGATAAGATATAACTTCCTAGATTGCGAAGTATCATACACAGTGGAAACAGATATAAATAACAAACTAAATAAGTTTCATTATATAAGAGGAACACTGAAAAAAACTTTGAAAAATAAAGCCAGGAAAGATTCTATAATGAAATTATACAAGTCAATGGCAGGTCCTATTATTATTTATTAATCCGAAACATGGGCAGTGACAACACAACAATCTGCCAGAATACAAGCTGCTGAAATGAAATCCCTCAGACAAATAACAGGATATCAAAGAAAATAAGACAACTAAAGGTAGAGGAATTAAACAAAACAATAGTGAAATACAGAACAAACTGGAAAGAACACTTAGCAAGGATGAATGAGAATAGAATACCAAAAGCAGCATACAACTATTCACCACGAGGAAGAAGAAGTTTGGGAAGACCAAAGATAAGATGGAAAGTGCATCAATTTGGAACCGGAACAGGCTAGTAAATAAGCTTAAACCGTGAAGAAGAAGAAGAAGAAGATGGGCATGTACGACGAATGCAAGAAAAAAGGCTACCCAGGAAAACATTGGAATGGTGTCCACATGGAAGAAGAAGGAAAGGAAGGCCTCGAAACTCATGGATGCAGAAATAAGAACTGGAATGAGAATAAGAGGACAGGAAGACATGGAGTGGATGGATAGAGACGAGTGGAGAAGAAAAATAAAACTTTAGGCACAGGAAGATGTATAAACATTAAAATTCTGTATACAAATACAAATTATTATTATTATTATTATTATTATTATTATTATTATTATTATTATTATTATTAATTACCATCTCATTTCATCCCTAGGCCTAGCATTACAACGGACACGAATAGAGAGTTTTTACACATTGTATGACGTCATTCTTTCTTCTTACGTCACTGATACACAGTCATCAATCATTGTTGAATGTGAAAAATGAACAAACTGTGGGAGGCCAGCATATCGATCGAAGAAACCCACGCCGGCGTGTTGCCAAATAAGCATTCATTGGTTTATTTCTCGCCCGGCGAACTGACCTTTCGCTTTCGAGAATATAAGGTATTGCAGCATTACGAGGTCAGTTTTCATACACGATGCGTGCCTTTATACTTACATAAAAGTTTAATTAGTTTTGTGATGTTTAATTCTGAAGAAAGTGGCATTAGGTGTCAAGTAGATAGCCCTATGTTTGAACGTGTTTTGGTTGTATTTCTTTCTCAGGTTTTATTGTGTGATGCTTAGTCTGTGAGCTTCTAAAACAAATGCACCATTTAAATCTCACATTGGCAACACGAATTCCATTCCTTTTCGGGAATCGGAAAAATAACAGCAGTCTTCCCATTCCTCTGTATATAATAGAAATTAAACAGCCATCATCGCAGAAAGGAAAATGTATACTATATTCTGGTAAGTACAAACTACAGGATATTTAAAACGTATTGATGCAAAATAAAAGTTAAAATTACCAAAAAAAAAAGCTCCAGTAAAAATGAATGGGGGAATTAAACTTTGGGTCATCATTTTTTAACAACTTATAATATATGAGACTCTTAGAAGCCAAAGGGTACAAGTGACAAATTACTAATTTTGGAGTTAAGTGTAGAATTAAGTAGATACAGCAGATACTAATCTGAGTGCCAATGGATTTAAATAAAAATTTGTCTGGTGCTGAAATCTAGTGGCTGAAGAGAAAACTACTAAGAGAATCACATAATATAAACTTTAAACATCATTTACTCCAAACTGATCTCTTTTTTTATCTCTCACTTTCACTCTCAATAACGATCCAATAAATAATAATAATAATAATATATATATTATTATTATTATTATTATTATATTATTATTATTATTATTATTATTATATTATTATTATCTGAGTTCGCATCTCGATCACTCTATGTGAGTTTCGTGTGGACGAATCGGATCCAGGAAGGTTTTTTCTCGGAGTTCCTCTCGTTTTCCCCTGTCAGAAAATTCGTTCCATTACTTTTTCATACTCATGTTATCTATTTCGTTTCATTTAATTCCATCTGCTTCTGTAATTTTACAACAGGAGCATTATCTCGTATATCAAAGACGTTCAGTAATAGGAACTTTATCTCATCTCATCCTTCGACCTGAAATTTTTCAGTGCATCGGAAGAGGGTTTACAATAATTAATAATAATCTGAAAGCTAAACTGTTACATGATACCTGAAATGTATCCATATAAATTGCGTGTAGGCGTAATTTAATTGAAAAATAGGCCTAGGCCTATATATATATATATATATATATATATATATTTGTATGTGTGTGTGTGTGTGTGTGTGTGTGTGTGTGTGTGTGTATTTGTGGATAACGCACTGATGTATAGAGTTAGAAGTCCCCGGGTTCAAATCACGGTTCAGGCATTAAGTTTTCTTTTCATGACATATGATTTAATTTTTTAAATAAATATAAGTTTACAATGAAAGGAATTTCTAAGAAAGTATTGCTTTTGTCTGCAAGATAAGACTTAGGTCTAATCATGGTGAAACTTCTCTCCACTTCAACAGAAGCCATTCGAGCATAATGAAAACATGAAATGTCTCATGAATCTAACCTACGGCAGCCAGTAAGACAAACATTTCACCTGTCAACGGTTTGCCAATAGTACTTAATGTTTTTTTTACCCACTCTGGCACTAAATTCATAATATGCTGACAAGTCCATAATACATAGTGTTTGGATTATGAATGTTTCTTTTAAGCATAATTTCTAAAATATTCCTACAACACATAGAAAACAAACATTTTGAAAAACTAAAAGAAAAATTCAAAATCCAATTATTAGTAAGATATGTCGATGACCTTCTAATAATATATGAAAACGACATCCACATAGAAAAAGAAATCGCAGATGAATTAAACAACATGCACAGCAAAATTCAATTCACAGAAGAAACTGAAAATAACAACTCCATAAACTATTTAGACTTAACATTTTCCAAAAATTTTACTAACAGCAATCTAGACATATGCATACACAGAAAACCAACGAACAACACAATAGATATACACCAAAAATCAAGACACCCAATACAACAGAAAATGAGTACCTTCATCAGCCTAGTTAACAGAATGTTAAAGCTACCACTAAACAAAACAACATACAGAAAAGAACTAAACTATAATAAAATCCCTAGCACATAACAATGGATACAAAGAAGAAATGATCACCAAATTAGTCAGAAAACAAAAAAGAAGAATCAATTTAACAAATATAACAAAACTAGAAAAAGAATGTAACACAAATATAAACAAATGGATTACACTAACTTATACAGGAAACGAAACGACTAAATTAGCTAATTCGATCAAGAAGCAAGATAAAAACATAAAAATCGCCTTTAAAACCAATAATAAACTTAATAACATAATTTCTAACAAAACAGAAACAACAAATAAGTATGAAAATAAAGGCTTCTATAAACTAAAATGCAATAGTTGTGACTATTTAACTCATACCCCAAATGGGAGTCAATGACCAATCACGTTACAATGATTTTTGATTTACAACCAATCACAGTCGTGTTTCACCTCGCTCTTTATCGATTTCTCTTTATCAGCTCCTGCTTTTTTGATAAAGAAAGCTCCTCCTTTTTAATGTTCTGAACAGGTCAAAGCATTATTTTTCTCCAACAAATACATTGAATATAGCAAATAATGAAAACATTCCTTGATTTTACTGAGTTGTTTACTAAAAAAATAAATGAATAACCCGTAATGTTGATTATGATATATAGTTTGATGTGTTTCATTATTTCTCCGCTTGGGTGCACTCTTACAATATTGCGATCTTATTTGGCAATAAATAATATGATCAAGGTGCAGTGAATGAACATAACCTCACATTTCTGATTTGTTTTCAAACATCGCCGTTTACATTAAATATATAAATATTTTAAAATAACTATAGTTAAACAATGATTTGTGAGTAAACAGCTTAATTTTATTCGTTAAATAGTCCTAACAAATGCCACTCTTGATTCCCAAATTCTCTAGATAAATTGGAAATCACTCGTGGCATTACTTATGATAAATTTTACATAGGCAAAACAATAAAAAAAACTTTAATACACGATATTCGGAACACATAAAAAATGTTATTAATAATGAAAATAAATTAAGTTTTGCCAAACATATACTGGAAACAGGTAATCGATTTGAAAAAAATCAACAACTCTAAATCGATACTACACAAAGAGTATAACAACAGGATCAGCATCCTTGAAGACATAGAGATTCTGAAAGAAGCAAGGAATGAAGACCTGCTCAACGAGATAATAACCGCAGACATAAATCCATTATACAACCTATACAACACCATCAGCCATCAGTTCCAGTTAAAACGCAGAAGATGAAACATTGTTTTCGAAAGGCCTCCATATCAGAATAACTTGAAGAATTTTAATAACTTAGTTGAGGACGACTGACTTACCAGGTAAAAAAATATATAATTAACATCTTACTGTACAAGTCCCCTAAGTCTCCATCTGCTATATTCATTCTTAAATCATCCTCCAAATTATCCAATCATCTAAGGTTTGTCCTTCCTGCCTTCCTTTTACCGCATTGTTTTCCACTGAAAATTGTTGTGACTATTGTATTTTCCTCCGTTCTGACTAAATGTCCCAACCAGGAATTTTTTTTTTACTTTTAATTTCTCGTATAATATTTGATGTACCACACATTTCTTGAACTTCCTTACTTCATCCATACAATATATCTGGGAGAATAACAGTTTTATATATTTTCAGTTTATTATTTAAGAGAAGTTGGGGCAAGAGTCTTTGTAATGCATAATAACATGCATTTCCAGAAATGAGCCTATATTTAATTTATTTCAGCGCCGCATTCCTGTTCGTAATTATTGTTTCTAATAGGTAGGCCTATTTGAATTCAGCCACTTCTTCAAAATTTCAAATATGAGTGAGACGTACAAATAAATTATACATAGGCTCAATTCTGGAAATGCATGCTGTTACAAGGATTCTTGTCATCCCATCTTCTTTAAAAAAATCGATTACTGAAAATATAAACAAAAATATTCTCCTAGTTACATTATATGAATGCGAAACATGAACTCCTCCTTTAAGAGAGGAGAAAACTTTGTGAATATTTGAGAATAACTTTTTTGGGCCAAAGAGAGATGGACACACAGGCGAATGGAGAACACTTCATAACAAACTAAGTAACTCACTGGCACTATCAAACCCGTAGGTTCATGGTCGCGCGGACATAAGCTCTCCATACATCCATATCTGAGCTAATGTTCTCCAGTCATTCCCTGTATAATCTACTTTCCTCAAATCATAGTTAATTTTATTCTCCCACTTCATTTTTGGCGTTTTCCCTCTGATTTTCCTACAAGAAGCTTCCATGTACGTCTTTCATTCCCCATTCGTGCCACATGTCCTGTCCATCGCAGTCTACGAGACTTAACTCTTCTTATTATGTCTGGCTTCCTATAAAGACCATGTAGTTCACTGTTACATAGTCTTCTCCATTCACCTATCTGTTCATCTCTCTTTGGTCCAAAAATTTTCCTAATAACTTTATTCTCAAATACTCGTAATCTCCTTTCCTCCCTTAAAGTAAGAATCCATGTTTTGCATCCATATAAAACAATGAGTACACGATCTTTAGATGAAACCATACGTAATAAGAACAATTAAGTCTCTTAAACTGCGATGGGCAGGCCATATGACACGAATGGAGAATGAATGAGGGAAAACCAGAGGGAAAATACCCAGTTGGTAGACCAAGAATAAGGTGGGAGAATAACATTAACTATGATTTAAGGAAAGTAGATTATATAGGGGATGATTGGAAAACATTAGCTGAGGAATAGATGTATGGAGAGCTTATGTCCGCGCGACAATGAACATATGGGTTTGATAGTGCCAGTGAGTTAGTTAGATAGAGAAAACATAAGGTAATAACAAAGAAAAGTAAGAAAAAAAACTACAATTATGTTACTTTCCTGGAATATTTGAATACAGTCTCATAAGGCAAAAAAAAAAAAAAAAATCTGAACTTCCTTGTACGTGCATACAAATGTGCTCCTGGAAATAACAATTAGAATTCAAGTCTGGTTTACGGAGCTCACTTCGCATGCAAACTGTTAAATTTGCTAAGAAGATTTCTAGTCTTAAATGTGGTGAATGTCCTAACCATAAAGTTATGCGCTAGATGGAAATGAGGTGCTACATTATCTTAGCTTACAAACACAAGTACATAAAGAACCCATAGGCATCGACCACAGTGGGAGAAAGTAGTGCGTGCCTATCTGAATTAAATGGTAGGGCATGGAAATACAAGAAATATTAACAAAATAATAATTATTACAATAATAATATTAATAATAATAATAATAATAATAATAATAAATAATAACATTCACAGGCATTAATTATTATTTTGAAAATATTAATTAAAACTTTCTTTAAAAAATGTTTGGTGGTAAAAGGAAATAATTTTCAAAATCTTCTATGACAAAAGTACTGTCGCATATGCTAAGCAGAACAACCCGCCGCGCCGTAGGGGTAATGTTATTGCAGTGACGTCAGAGGTCGGATGAGCGTGTTCGAGCAAAGTACTATACATCTTTAAAACATACTTCTTGCATTATTCAAAACAGTAAGATTGGAGGAGGCGGCTTAAAGGTTAACGCTTCTGGAGTAATATAATTCGGTCCTAATAGTTTCCTTCAAATTTTGCTTTTCTCATATGTACAGGATGGACATAATAACAAATTAAAATAAATAATATTATTTTAATATATAAATAATATCCTCATGTATAAAGAAAATTTGACGTAATCCAGGGTGCATCATTGGGAGGCGGTCTTTTGCTATAAAAACATCACTTGGAAACCTCCTAACAAGATCAGATAACTTCTCCAGATTAGTTCTCCTATCAGACTCAAAAGCATATCTTCAATCAATCTGTCATCCAAATACACACGACTGCAAACAATGTTATGACATGATACTACAACTCCATAACTACGGTAAAGAAATCATCCTACAATGGACCATCACATGATGGAATCTTGTGAAAAGAAACAGCTGGTCTCCTTGCGAAGAAAGGTTCCCTGATAACACAATCACCAACACCCAAAACTATATCTTATATTTCGGCTAAAAGGCACATAAAATGAAAACCAAGGACATTGACAACAGCAGACTTCAAAACACAAGAAATGGGAATGCCTGCTTTACACACCAACTCCATACCAGAACTTCCGTGGAAATTGCGCAATTCAGATTAACTGCAGGTCACGACTGTCTTGCTAAACAGATGCATTCTATGAAACCACTCAGAGGAATAAATGGATAAGGAACAGCTCAACAACTGCACAGCCGTCAAACAAGAAACTTCCAAAACTTAGAAGTACTGGAGAGCAAGACTGCTAATGACTTCAGTGTTAGATGCAGCACATTAGATACCAACAAACCATAAATAGTAGGTATACTTACTTACTTACTTACTCACTGGCACTATCGAACCCGTAGGTTCATGGCCGCATGGACATAAGCTCTCCATACATCTCTATCCTGAGCTAATGTTTTCCAATCATTCCCTGTATAATCTACTTCAAATCACAGTTAATGTTATCCTCCCACCTCATTCTTGGTCTACCAACTGGGTGTTTTCCCTCTGGCTTTCCTACAAGAAGCTTCCATGCAAGTCTTTCATTCCCCATACGCGCAACATGTCCTGCCCATCGCAGTTTACGAGACTTAACTGTTCTTATTATATCTGGCTTCCTATAAAGACCATGTAGTTCATTGTTATGTAGTCTTCTCCATTCACCTGTCTGTTTATCTCTCTTTGGTCCAAAAATTTTCCTAAGTACTCTATTCTCAAATACTTGTAATCTCCTTTCCTCTCTTAAAGTAAGAGTCCACGATTCGCACCCATATAATATAACTGGTAGAATAATAGTTTTATATATTTTCAGTTTAACGTTTTTTGAAAGGAGTTGGGACATTAAGAGTCTCTGCAATGCATAATGACATGCATTTCCAGAATTGAGCCTATGTTTAATTTCTCTGTGCATCTCATTCCTATTTGTGATCATTGTTCCTAGGTATTTGAATTCAGCCACTTCCTCAAAATTTCCCTCATTTGTCATTAGCTGTCCATTTCCATTATATAATGAATTTCTACGTGTGACCATATATTTAGTTTTATTGATATTTACTTCCAGTCCTAATTTCTTAGTATTACTCAATAGTGTGTGCGTGTTGTTCTTTAGTATCTCCTCGCTATCGGCCAACAATACTACATCATCAGCATAAACTAACAGCTTATTAATACCATTGAGATGTAAGCCTTCCTCATTCTCTAAAGACTTAATGGCATGCTCTAGTACAAAATTAAATAGTAGAGGAGATAGTGCATCTCCTTGCTTCAACCCATTCTGGATTTCAAAAGTGTCCGAAAACTGTTTGCCTACACGCACCCTACGCTTTGTGCCATTTAGACACATTCGTATAAGTCTAACAAACTTTTTAGGAATTCCGAACTCCAGCAGGATACTATATAACTTCTCCCTCTTAATTGAATCATATGCTTTTTTTGAAGTCTACATACAGTTGATGTACAGTACCATTATATTCCCATTTCTTTTCTAAAATCTGTCTTATACTAAATAGTATAATAGTATAATAGTAGGTATACTAGCAGTTATATTATATGAATGTGAAATATGGACTCTTCCTTTAAGGGAGGAGAAAATAAACTCTCGGGAAACGTTTTGGACCAAAGAGAGATGAACAGACAGCCGAATGGAGAAGATTACACAAGTGAGACACATGACCCTTATAGGAAACCATATATAATAAGAACAGGGCATGGAAGCTTCTTTTTGGAAAACCAGAAGGAAAATTCCCAGTTGGTGAACCAAAAACGATGTGGGAGAATAACATTAACCATGATTTGAGAGAATTATATTATACAAGAGATGATTGGAAAACATTAGTTCAGTATAGGGATTGTAGAGAGCTTATATCCGCAGGGTTATGAATCTACGGGTTCGTTAGTGCCAGTGAGTTAGTCAGTTAGATAATTTTAAATGTATTCTTCTCTCAAATGATTTAGTAGTTCCTTGAACACGATTGTGTTTCATATAGTTATACTATTCGTTAATAATATGTAATTTACATGTAATTTATCATAGGATTAAATGATAGGATTCAATTTTCTTGCTCCATTGCATAGACGCCTGGCTTATTATAAAAATAACATTTTGGAGAATTCTTGCTTCTTGGGTCATACACATAATAATAATAATAATAATAATAATAATAATAATAATAATAATAATAATTCTCACCTGTTATTATATGGTGTACCATTATGCCTTGATAGATCTAGCCCGCTGGTCTAGCACTATGTTATAACTAATGTATTATGTGGTAAATGTTATTATTGTTACAGAAGGCGCATTAAACATTAGCAACGATGGATTTGGACGAAATACTGGACGAACTTCAGCATTTTGGAAAGTTCCAAACCACCAATTATTTATTACTGAGCATGGCCATACTGTTCGCTGCGTTATTTGAAGCAAGCTTCATTTTTACTGCTGGAAACTTGGATTACAGGTATCAAAATTTACCTTAAGTCTTTTACCAAGCACAGAGAACTAGTTGAATGAATTAATGAATGAATCAGGCGATTGTATAAGGTATAAGCTCCTTTAATAGATAGCTCATTTATGATGTTATGTGATGTGTAAACCCATACGATGTCTATATACGGGGCCTGTTCAACAAACAATGATCATTAACTTTTTGACCACATACCTTATCTAATCCTCAGAATTTTGATGGTCCTTGTCAAAATAGACTCATTTGAATGCAGTGCTCTTGTCCCAGCGTTTCTGCCACTCTGCAAAGACATGCTGGATAGGCCTACATTATTTTTGACAGTCTTTCAAAATCGCATCCACATCCTTCACTACTAATTCTGAAAATTATTTGAAAATCCATATTTTCTGTATCGTGAATAATTGATTTTTAGTTAATCTTGTAATTAAATAAATAGGCCACTCTTTATATTAACTTATTATTAATTGTGTACATAATAATAGCATCTGATTTTACTTTTTATATTTCAGTACATACTTGTGAATTATTTCATTTTGACGCATTTTATAAGACCGTAAAATAGGCCTGCTGAAATTATGTATAGGTCTAGTAAGATATGAATTCCTCATTACAGTAGTACGGTGTAATTTTAAATGTACAAAATAGTTCTTAAACAGTAATTTCAATTATTTTTCATAGAATTAAAATGAGTAAAATGTTCGATGAAAATTAAATAATATACAGATATTTTAAATGTCGCTTTTTGTTTAAAATCAAACCAATAATTTATAATACGAATAATAATAAAAATTAATTATCTCAGTCAAATGTTCGATTTATTCAAGTCGACGTTCCAATCTCCATGTGTGAGATCATTTTAAAGATATTTGTCAGATCCAGTTATCCATTTCGTATGGTTGTTAATACGAATTAATTACTGATTCTCGTATCACCAAGTACTGTCAGAGAATAATATTTAGACATATCCAATAATTTATTTTATTCAATACGATATGTTGCTGAAAACTATATCAAACAGGAAAAAAAAAGTGTGACGTCTGCTAATATAATTTATTCGCAGCATAAAAACATACATACCGTATTTAGGTGTATCTTAAAACACGATACAAGAAACTTTAAGTAGCCTACTATATAGATACAAAAGAGTAAATAACAAGAAATAACCATCTCATGCCATCTCTCGGATGATGTAAAAGATCACATACAGTTTACATATCTTGTAATTAAGTCGATAATGCAGATACCTAATTCCAGTAGATACACAGTAATTAATAATTCGCATTTTTACATTTATATTTTAGTCATTGAAATAATGTAGGCCTATATTCGTTTTACTACGTTTTATTTATGTATCGACCATAATTATAATTTCAGCAATTGAAAGTTACATGCAACCTTATCTACGACAATGGTCTGTTTGCAAACGTATTTTTTAAATTGACAATATAGAATTATAATACTTTCCCTATTTATAGACGCCTTTAACGTTCAATTTTGTATTTTTATTCATTTTTAATACTACCATGAAATGGTGAATACGATGAAATGGGATATTAAATACAAAATTGGTACCTGGTAAATTAGTCGCCCACAAATAAATTATTATTTTAATAATTCAATTATATAATAATTTAGTTGAGGATGACTGATTTACCAGGTACCAAATTTGTATTTAATATCTTATTACATAGCCTTAACGATGTTTTAAAAGTGTTGATGATTAAATGGGTCCTGGTAGTGAAATTCCAAATCAGTACTTGTCTTGAGTATTGAAGAAAATCTGAAAAAAAATTTTAGTTATGTTGGTCGGAACCAGAATATAGTTTCAACCCCTTTCACTTGAGCCACCTTGTTCGGTAACGTATATGATTTCACATAGGAAAGCAACAGGATTAGATAATATAAATATGGAGTTAATCAAATATAGTGGAATATTGTGTAAACTACGAATACTTCATCTAATTAATATATGTTGGCAGACCTATGGGATTCCAACCACTTGGAAAACAGCAATTGTGAAGAATATATTCAAAAGAGGAGACCGGAGAAATTGCGAGAATTACAGAGGGATTAGCTTAATGAATACTGGCTACAAGATATATACGAAAATAATAGATTGAGAAACATAACAGAAGTAATAATAAGTGAAAATCAAAGTGGATTCAGAAAGGGAAGGTCATGTATAGACAATGTCTTTACACAGAAACAACTCATATAAAAGAGAAGAGAACATAACTTAGAAACTCACATAGGATTTATAGATTTGAATAAGGCCTTCGATCGAGTAAACAGACAAAAATTATGGGAAATATTACGAATGAAAGGATACCCGCTGTGCCTTGTTGAAACAAATAAAGAAATTATATGAAGACACAAATATAATTATAGATACCGGATTCAAAAGAACAGATGCAATCAAAACAAATACTGGATTACGACAAGGATGTAGTTTATCACCCACTTTGTTTAATATATATATATATATATATATAGACGATATTTTAAATAAATGGAAAGTTTTAGTAAATCCAGGAATAAGAATGTGCATAAATAATCTTCTATTTGCTGACGATGTAAACATAATACAGAAAAATGAAGACGACTTACAGAAATCAATGCATGCATTAAATGAAATATGTAAATTATACGATCTAAAGATTTCTGTAAGGAAAACGAAGACCATGGCTTTTAGAGGAAGAGATCCAGTGAGATCCAAAATTATTTTAGAAAATCAAAGTATAGAACAGGTGTCTAGTTTCAAATATTTGGGCTATGATGTTGGCTACAATGTGGAAAGAGATACTTACTTACTTACTCACTGGCACTATCGAACCCGTAGGTTCATGGCCGCACGGACATACGCTCTCCATACATCCCTATCCTGAGCTAATGCTTTCCAATCATTCCCTGTATAATCTACTTCCCTCAAATCATAGTTAATGTTGTTCTCCCACCTCATTCTTGGTCTACCAACTGGGCGTCTTCCCTCTGGCTTTCCTACAAGAAGCTTCCATGCAAGTCTTTCATTCCCCATACGTGCAACATGTCCTGCCCATCACAGTCTACGAGACTTAACTGTTCTTATTATATCTGGCTTCCTATAAAGACCATGTAGTTCATTGTTATGTAGTCTTCTCCATTCACCTGCTCTGTTCATCTCTCTTTGGTCCAAAAATTTTTCTAAAAACTTTATTCTCAAATACCTGTAATCTCCTTTCCTCCCTTAAAGTAAGAGTCCCATGTTTCGCACCCATATAATATAGGCCTACCTGGTAGAACAATAGTTTTGTATATTTTCAGTTTAACGTTTTTTGAAAGGAGTTGGGACATCTAGAGTCTCTGTAATGCGCAATAGCACGTATTTCCAGACTTGAGCCTATGTTCAATTTCTTTGTGCATCTCATTCCTATTTGTGATTATTGTTCCTAGGTATTTGAATTCAGCCACTTCCTCAAAATTCCCCTCATTTGTCATTATCTGTCCATTTCCATAATATAATGAATTTCTACGTGTGACCATATATTTAGTTTTATTGATATTTACTTCCAATCCTAATTTCTTAGTGTTACTCAACAGTGTGTACGTATTGTCCTTTAGTATCTCCTCGCTATCGGCCAACAATACTACATCATCAGCATAAACTAACAGCTTATTAATACCATTGAGTTGTAAGCCTTCCTCATTCTGTAAAGATTTAATGGCATGCTCTAGTACAAAATTAAATAGTAGCGGAGATAGTGCATCTCCATGGCTTCAACCCATTCTGGATTTCAAAAGTGTCCGAAAACTGTTTGCCTACACGCACCCTACTCTTTGTGCCATTTAGACACATTCGTAGTGGAAAGAGATATTGACTCCAAAATAAATAAATTTCAGACGGTGTGTGGAACAATACAGAGAACATTCAAAAATAAAATTAGAAAAGAAACCAAGATAAAAATTATAATGTTATGGCCGTTCCCACAATATTGTATGATTGTGAAACTTGGGCTCCAGTGAAAAGACAGAAGGATAGAATACAGACGGCAGAGATGCGGTTCCTAAAACAAGTAAAAGGATGTACAAGACTTGATAGAATAAGAAATGAGGATATAAGAGAAGAATTGAAAGTACAGCCTTTATTGGATAAAGTCACGAATTACAGACAGAAATGGATTGATCACATGGATGGAATGAGTAAGGAGAGATATCCATTGTTAGCCAGAAATTATCAAGCAAGAGGAAGGCGTGATGTTGGAAGACCTAGAAGACGTTGGGCTAATGCAATATGAAGTCGGAACGGGCAATTGCCTAATCCCTGGAGTGATGATGATGATGATAATGAAAACAAAATAACATGTGTATTGAACGGCGAAAAGTAATGAATGTCATTGTTATAAGTAGTTTCTAGCAATTCAGCATGAATAGTATTTATGGCAATAAAAGTATTTATGGAAATAAAATCCAAGGAATAATAATAATAATAATAATAATAAATTGGTAAGAGGCACTCGAAAGAGCATTAAGTTATAAGTTTATGATTTGTCTTTTATGAGTTCGTTCAGTGATCCTGTCCATATTCTGCATTGTTTGTAATGGTATCGCTCACACTTTTGGTCGCATATCTTGCATTCACACGAATCACTCGGTTGGTGGAATTTTGCATTTTTGCACATTTTGTGATGATATCCGTGTGTTGCTAAACCTATGATTCTGTGCCTTTGTGGTTGGTTACTTCCAGTCCACTCTCTGTTTACCATGGCATCTGAGGCGTAGAAATCTTCGTCGATCTCTTTTTCTCTCTGTTTCTTTTTTTCGATGACTTTCTTATATGCCTCCGTTGAACAATGACCAGCTTATATTTCGGTATACGAGTAGAAAAAAAAAGACTTTTCTTTATCGTGAAATAACTCATTTTTAATATTAATCTTATAATGAAATAAATACTAATTATATGAACTTATTAATTATGTTCACAATAATTGCATCCGATTCTTCTTTTTATATTCCAGTGCTTATTTGTGAAATATTCAATTTTTTGCCAATTTTATAAGACCATAAAATAGGCCTACTGAAATGAAACATAGGCCTAGTAAGATATAAATTCTTTATTGCAGTAGTGAAGTACGGTATAATTTTAAATGTACAAATAGTTCTTAAACAGTAATTTCAATGATTTTTCATTAAATTAAAAGAAGTAAAATGTTTGATGGAAATTTAATGATAAAATAACTTTTTTAATACCGCTTTTTGTTTAAAATCAGCCCAATAATTTATTTTATTCAATGTGAAAATTTACTGCAAACTACGTCAAACAGAAAAGATCTCGTAAGTCTGCTAATATGATTAAATGTATTCCTAACATAAAAACATAAATACCTTATTTAGGTGTATCTTAAACCACGATACAACATATTTCGTGTCCCTTTATAGATATAAAAGAGTGAATAAGAATAAATAGCAATCTCATGACATCTCTTGGTGAATGTAAGAGATCACAGTTCACTTATCTCTCAATTAAGTCGATAATACAGCTAGCATATTCCAGTAGATACATAATTTTTCATTTACGACATTTCGCGTTTTTATAAATCTTTTAGTGCTTGAAATACTATATACGCGTTTTTCTAAATTTTGATTTTTTTTAAATAAGGGTTATTGTATTATTATAATTATTTAAACGGATTGAAACAATAGTTATTAATTTACAAAGGGTATTCTTAATGTTATGATGGCCTGAGGGCGACAGGTTACCAAGCCTAGGGCTCTAGCCCGAGGTTTGGTAAGTCGCACGAGGGTATAAAAACTAATAATACAAGTGGCGCATACATAATTTTATGTCTTGATATTTTACAATGAAAAGGAAAGAAATGGTTATTAAAACATGAAATTTACCCAAGATCGCCCCTTTTATATATATTATTGTATTATTGTATTTAGGAAGTTTGTTTAATTAATAATACATTCAAAATGGAAGAGTATGTAAATTAAACACAATTTAATCTGTACAGGAAATGAAATATAAATTACACTTGTTAAATTTTCCCGTGTAACCATATTACGGGCACTAAATACAAATAATCCTTCATAAATATTTTCAATTTAGAGGAACTGAAATATAAATTGCGGGAGACCGTAAAGGGCCACTGGGCCTAATACTTGAAAGGGCGATGATGATGATAATGAAATATAAACTGAGACACAATTTATCCCCCATTACGCATGTAATTATCAGAATTTAATTATATAAATACTTAGAGTAATTAGGCTATAGATAAAATATAGCTATAAAATTTCTATAGCCCAGCAGTAAACAAAAATTTGTTTACTGAGAAAAGCAAAATTTCCAGACTTCACCTTAAAATTAACAAAACACAGATTAGTTTTCAAGTTTCTATTCAAATTGAGGCAGAAGAAGCTGTAACTAACAAAAAAGGGGGGGGGATTAAACGCGAGGAAAGTCCGAACGCAAATTAGTTAATGAGTGGACCTGTCAAAACCGCTTATAAGGGTGCGGTTCACAAATGTCCATACACCCTTGTTAACTAGGGCAAAGCCCTCAGCTGGAAAATAACAACCTCTCCGTAATGTTAATAGATTCCGGGCTATGTGGCCGTGGTCTATAGCTAGTATTTCTTCCAGACGTTTCTCCCTCAACGGCGGAGGGCATCTTCAGTGGCGAGTGCTTCTAGGTGATGTTGCCTTGTAGTAGACTCACTTACAGCCCTCCGCAGTTGAGGGAGAAACGTCTGGAAGAAATACCAGCTATAGACCACGGCCACATAGCCCAGAATCTATTAACATGATGATTACCGGCCGTGAAAGTCTGTATTACACACCTCCCCGTAAACTGTAAAAATTAAAAAAAATATATAGGCCTATATGTGGTAGAAATTGTGGGCGTAATTAATTTTAGCCAATGAATGTATGTATTTTAACGATTGTTGTGTGAATGGAACCAATCGGATGATTGTTCTAATAAAAGTAACCGCCTTCAAGACTCTCGAAGAAGGGCTTGAGATAAAACTTAAGGTAAAATTAAAATCACTTGCGGTATTGCCCTGTTAGCGAGACATATAATCACTTGCGGTCTTGCTCTGTTGGCAAGATATATATTATACATTCGCGTCTATCTTGTCCTGTTGGCAAGAACTAGACATCCACGTTCTGTTTATTTTTGCCTAAGAGTAGGCGATATATTTCCAAGTTAGCATCGACTAAGCGAGAATATTAGAGGTCGCTTAGGTATATAAAAAATCGGGAGAATACAGTTATTTCCCGCTAGAATAAACGTGTGTGCTATTTACACGGTCTAAGTTATAGTGATCGTGAATATTGAAAGATCGCGACAGAACATCCAGTCTTTTCGAGAGTCTGAAGGGCGTTATTGATTTTGTGTGCCTCATAAGTAACATAAAAGTGTTCTAGCTTAAATTACAGATATAAAATAAAAAGTTTTATATAATAATTTATCGTCTATCTTAATAACCGTAGATGTCTTCACAGTGTTGATTGTGTTTTCCCCTGAACCTCATAGCTCTACATCGCCCCCCCGCAGTTGTAGGCCTACCCTTACAAAATTACAGTTAGTCATTTTTTCCGCGAAACTCATATTACGATGAGTAACTACAGATTCATCATTTGTAAAATTCATATCAAATTCCGTTGAGGTGAAGTCATAACGAAAGTTAAAAATTGAATTGTACCTGTCGTCCTCAACTTTGTTAAAATATTGTATATCGTATATAAAATTAACTGGAGCGCTTTCGGAAGTTATCTTCCATCTTCTGCAGGTTGAGTTTCCGCTATTTGTTGTGTACGGTGACGTATACTCCAACTGTTTGTAGCAGCAACTGACTTGTTTTTGACGATCTCGCATAATGGGTTTGACTGGGGTGCGTTCTCATTGAGATGTGAGGTGTTTGTTTCCTTTATAATTTCGAGGTCTTCAAATATATTAACGCAGGTCATCGAATGAACACAATTTAAAACACTCTCACTATAATCCACCAAGAAAACATTCCAGCTAGGATAAATATATTTGAAGACCTCGAAATTATAAAGCAAACAAACAACACCTCACTTCTCAATGAGAACGCACCCCAGTCAAACCCATTATACAATATCGTCAAAAACAAGTCAGTTGCTGCTACAAACAGTTGGAGTATACATCACCGTACACAACAACAACAAGTAGCGGAAACTCAACCTGCAGAAGATGGAAGATAACTTCCGAAAGCGCTCCAGTTAATTTTATATACAATATTTTAACAAAGTTGAGGACGACGGCACCTACCAACAGGTACAATTTAATTTTTAACTTTCATAATTTGTAAATTCATATCACCACTTTCACTTATAGATACTACTTACACACTAACAACTTATCTTACAAATGCACTTTTTTTCTGAAACACATATTCTTCCATTTTGAATGTATTGTTGAATAAACAAACCCCCTAGAAAGAAAGTCCCTTAGCAACGAAGTTAATTACTGGATATAAAAAAATCGACGATCAAGTAATTTGCTTACGTAAATTCCATGTTTTTGTATCCATTTGTTTTCTTTGTATTGTAAAATATTAAGATATACAATTATTATGTATGCACCACTTCTATTATTAGTTATCATACCCTCGTGCGATTTACCAAAGCTCGGGCCAACAAACCCTCGGCCTGGAATCCTCTCGCTCTCAAGACATAATAATACCTTTTGTGACATAAATCGCTATTGTTTCAATCCGTTTAAATAATTGTAATAATACAATAATATTTATTTTTTAAAAATAAAATTGTAGAAAAACGCATATACATTAATTCAATCACTAAAAGAATTATAAAATGCAATATATTTATTACAATGTATCTACTGGAATTAGGTATCTGCATTACCGACCTAATTATAAGTTAGGTAAACTGTGATCTTTTACATTCACCAAAGAGATGGCATGAGGTTGTTATTTCTTCTTAATTACGCTTGTATGATCTATTTATTACATGGTGTTAATTGTATCGTGGTTTAAGATACACCTAAATACGGTATTCGTGTTTTCATGTTACGAATAAATCATATTAACAGACTTACGAGATTTTTCTGTTTGGTATAGTTTGCAGCAACATCTCACATTGAATAAAACACATTATTGGCCTGATTTTAAAACAAAGAGGGGACACGCCGTGGCACTGCGCTACAAGCCGGAAGGTCGAGGGTTCGAGCCCCGTGGAGGGTCAGGATTTTTTAACTGACCCAAACCCTCTGGCGGCACTATGGTCCTGGGGTCGACTCAGTCTCTAACTGAAATGAGTACCAGACACTTGTTCTGGGGGTAAAGGCGGCCGTCACGCAGGGCTGACAACCCGGCTGACATCAAGTGCCGATTGTCTAGAAAAAGTGGGCAGCCTTAACCTCCTACTACCCCAAGGGCCTCCTAAAGCCTGTTGTGGGATCTCTTTACTTTCTTTTTAAAACAAAGAGCGATATTAAAAAATATCTCTGTATCATTTAATTTTCGTCAAACATTTTACTCCTTTTAATTTTACGAAAGTCATTGTAATTCTGTTTAAGAAACTATTTGTACATTTAAAATTATACAGTACTTCACTACTGTAATAAGGAATTAATATCTTCCTAGGCGTATGTATCATTTTAGCAGGCCTATTTTACGGTCTTATAAAAGGCCAGAATGGAATATATTACAAATATCTATAAAAAGAAGAATCAAATTAAATTATTTTTAACGTAATCATAAGTAATCAACTTTTATAAGATTCGTAAAAATAGCATACAGAACTAATAGCAAATTAAACAACATAATAAACAATAACATTGAATAAAATAACATTTTCAACAGCAAAGGAGTTTATAAATTGACATGTAAGGACTGCAACAAATTTTTATATAAGAAGAACAAACAGGAGTTTTAACATCAGATTTAAAGAACATTTTCGAGACTTCATTCAAGCAGAAGGAAAATCAAGCTATGCAAAACACGTTATCCATGAAGGACATCGCATGTTAAATAATGAAAACACGCTAATAGTAATGCACAGAGAAAATAATCCAACGAAGATAAACATACTCGAAGAGATGGAAATCAAGAAAGCAGCTCACAACAACGACAATCTGATAAACGAAAACGACCCCAATACATATTATTGATATAACAAATAAAAGGACAAGAAAAATAAATCGATTAATATTTAAGTCCCCATGTATATAATCATCTCTCTAGTAACCCCCTCTATCAGATCTTCAGTGAAACACCAGTTTTGAATCCTGACGATGATGGGGCAAGTCCCGAAAGCGCTACAGTTAAATAATCAATTAAGCTGAGGAGACGGACCTTTCAGGTGAATATTCCATAATGTTATATTTTAATAATCATTAAGTTCATATAAATGTATTTGTTTCATTACAACATTAAATAAAAAGTAATTTTTTCACGATATAGAAAAGTATTTTTTCTACTCCTCTACCGAAATATAAGCTAGTCATTATTCCTTGGATGTAATTTCCATAAAGATGTTTTATTGCTATAAATACCATTCATATCGAATTGCTAGAAACTACATAGACTATAACAATCACATTCTTTATTTCTCGCCGTTCAATACTTCACGTACTTATGTTTCCACTATGTGAAATAAATAGTTACCGAGCAAGTGGGATCAAATGAAAGGAGTTGAAACTGTATTCGGAAAGTTTCGGGTTCAGATCCCGGCTCCGACCAAAGTAACTGAGGCTTTTTTCCTGATTTTCCTATATTCTCAAGACTAATACTGGGTTGGAATTCCATTACCATATTCACCACCTCATAGTAGCGTTAAAAATAAATAAAATTATAAATAAATGTATGTCCTTGAACGTTAATGGGAGTCTATAAATAAGAAATGAATTCATAATTCTATATTGACAATTAAAAAATAATCCAACGTTTGTAAACACGCTATTGGCGTAGAAAAACAGTTTTATCAACTTTCAATTGCCGTAATTATAATTATGGTCGATATATAAATGAAAATGTAGTAAAACGAATATACAGTATTTCAATTGCTAAAAGATATGTGAAAAACGCGAAACGTTAATTACAATTTATCTACTGAAATTAATTACTTGCATTATCGACTTAATTATAAAACAGGTCCATCCATAGTAATTCTGCCCGAAGGCAGGTCCTTCACTGCAATCATAGCATATTCATGCTATGCTTGCAGTTTTACTATGGAATTGTAGGTGTAATAGCTTCCCGTTTCTTTCCACACCGGCGAAGGATGATAATGATAATGATAAGGAGGATGATGGTGATGATAATGATAAGGATGATGATGATGGCCATATGATTTCGGGAACCGTTTGGACCTTAACGTTTTCGTGACATTTGTCTTACAGGTGAGGAAAAACCCCGATAAAAAACTCGCCCAGAAAAACTGCCCGGACCGGTGGATCGAACCCGGGCCCGCTGCGTGACAAGGCAGCACGCTACCTCGAGACCACAGCGTTGGACATAAATTAGGTAAACTGTGATATTTTACATTCACCAAGAGATGGCATTAGAAGGATGTTTCTTCTTATTTACGCTTTTATACGTATATAGGACATTATCTTACATGTATTGTGGTTAAGATTTACATAAATTCAGCAGGTATATATATACCATCCGGCTTGTAGCTCAGTGCCTTAACCACTACGCTACGGCGTGCCCCATATATGTCGAGGGTTCAAGTCCCGTTGGGGTCAGGATTTTTAAACTGACCCAAACCCTCTGGCGGCACCATGGCCCTGGGGTCGACTCAGCCTCTAACGGAAATGAGTACCAGATGCTTGTTCTGGGGGTAAAGGCGGCCGTCACGCAGGGCTGACAACCCGGATGACATAAAATACCGATTGTCTAGAAAAAGTGGGAGCCTTAACTTCCAACTACCCCAAGGGCCTCCGGGCCTGTTGTGGGATCACTTTACTTTACTATATATATATGTTTTTATGTTACTGATTTATTATGTATTAGCAGACGTCACAAGTTTTTTTTCCCCCATTTGATATAGACCTACTTTGCAGTAATATCTCATATTGAATAGAATGGATTATTGTGTTAATTTTAGACAGAGGTGATATTTAGTATGACTGTATATTATTTAATTGGGCTCACGCCGTAGCGTAGTGGTCAAGGCACTGCGCTACAAGCCGGAAGGTCGAGGGTTGAAGTCCCGTTGGGGTCAGGATTTTTAAACTCACCCAAATATTCTGGCGGCACTATGGCCCTGGGGTCGAATCAGCCTCTAACTGAAATGAGTACCAGAAGCTTGTTCTGGGGGTAAAGGCAGCCGTCACGCAGGGCTGACAACCCGGCTGACACAAAGTGCCGATTGTCTAAAAAAAGAGCCTTAACCTCCTACTAGCCCAAGGGCCTCTGGGCCTGTTGTGGGATCACTTTACTTTATATTATTTAATTTTCATCAAACATTTTACTCATTTTAATTTACGGAAACTGATTGAAATAATTGTTTGAGAACTATTTGTATATTTAAAATTATACCGTATGTCACTACTATAATAAGGAATTAATATCTTACTAGGCCTACGTATCATTTCGGTAGACCTATTTTACGGTCTTATAAAATGGGCCAAAGAAGGAATATTTCACAAATATATACTGAAATATAAAAAGAAGAATGTGGTATAATTATTAAAGACACGATTAATAAGTTAATATTATAATCAGAATTTATTTCATTATAAGATTAACAATTAAAAATTAATTATTTTACAATACAAGGAAGTATTTTCTACTCACTGAAGAAATAAGGAGGACTGGAGATATTTAACATGTAAGGCATTGGTCAACGAAAGATGTGTCTATGTTATTAAATCGATTTTATATAGAAAAACGCATTGACTCCAGCCGGATTTGAACCTGGTAACCTTGGAACCAAATACCACTAATCCATCAATGCCAATGGTTTTGCCATTTTCATGTAACTTGAATAGTTATTCGTTCATCATATTGACATATTTGTATTTGTGAAATAAATTTGTAAGAACTAGGAGTCAATTGTTTGACAGAATTCTTGCAAGAATATAGATAACTGAAATCGTGAAACCATGTTCAAAGAATGTCCAATGTTAGATGGTCAAAACAAACTTTAAAGAATCGGTCTATAGAGAAGTTACATTCAAAGACTCTTGAAAAGATGGCAAGAAAGTATCGAGAATGTAATGAACCATTAGCACTAAGTCCCATGGAATATGATGATTATGTGAAATAAATATTCATTTTAGTAACCACATGCATGTTTTTATATCATTCATATAGAATTATCTTGTATATTGTTGAATAAACAGTTGAGTCTCGTAGATTGCGATAGGAAGAACATGTGGCACGAATGGGAAATGAAAGCGAGGCATGGAAACTAATAGGAAATCCAGAGGGAAAACGCCCAAAGAGTAGACCAAGAATGAGGTGGGAGATTAATATTAACAGTGAATCGAGGGAAGTGGATTATACAGGGAAAAACATTACCTCGGGGTAATGTATTTGTTTCAATTCATTAAAGTAATTAAAACAATACAATAATTAAAATATAGTAAAACGTGTATATTTTAGTCGTTAAAAGATCTATAAAAATGTAAAAGGTTAACTACAATTTGTCTACTGGAATTAGGTATCTGCATTACCGACTTAATTAGATGATAGGTAAACAGTGATCTCTTTCATTCACCAAGAGATGGCACAAGATGGCTATTTCTTCTTATTCACGGTTTTAGACATACATTACAAATGTAGGCATATATACTGGAATTAGGTATCTGTATTATCGGCTTGGTTATAACTTATAAGATAGGTAAACTGTGATCTTTATATTCACCAAGAGATGGCACAAAGATGGCTATTTTTTCTCATTCACGCTTTTATTTCCATATAGGACGACGTAACTTATATCCTGATTTAAGATACACATAGATGCAGTCTGTCTATAGCAATTCTGCCCGAAGGCAGGTCCTTCACTGCAATCGTAGCATTTTCATGCTATGCTTGCAGTTTTACTAGGGAATTGTGTAGGTGTGGTAGCTTCCCGTTGCTTTCCACACCGGCGAAGGAAGATGTTAATGGATTTTCACACATGATTTCGGGGACTGTTTGGGACTGACATTTGTCTTACAGGTGAGGAAAAACCCCGATAAAAACCTCACCCAGAAAAACTGTCCCGACCGGGACAAGGCAGCACGCTACCTCCACACCACAGCGGTGGACTATAAATACACTATATTTATGTTGACATGCAGACATCATAAGTATTAATAATAACAAATAATAATATAATTATTATTATTGCTATGATATATAATAATAACAATAAAATTATTAATTATTATTACGATATTATTATCATTTTTATTATTATTATTATATAATTATTAATTATTATTATGATATTATTATCATTATTGTTATTTATTATTATTATTATTATTATTATTATTATTATTATACCGAACCCGTAGGTTCATGGCCGCGCGGACATAAGCTCTCCATACATCCATATCCTGAGCTAATGCTTTCCAATAATTCCCTGTATAATCTACTTCCCTCAAATCATAGTTAATGTTATTCTTCCACCTCATTCTTGGTCTACCAACTAGGCGTTTTCCCTCCGGTTTTCTTACAAGAAGATTCCATGCACGTCTTTCATACCCCATACGTGCCACAAGTCCTGCCAATCGCAGTCTACGAGGCTTAACTGTTCTTATTATATCTGGCCTCCTATAAAGACCGTGTAGTTCATTGTTTAGTAGACTTCTCCATTCACCTGTCTGCTCATCTCTCTTTGGTCCAAAAATGTTCGCATCCATATAATATAACTTGTAGAATAATAGTTTTATATTTTTTCAGTTTACGTTTTTTGAAAGGAGTTGGAACATCAAAGGCCTCTGTAATGCATAATAAGCACGCATTTTCAGAATTGAGCCTATTTTTAATTTCCTTGTGCATCTCATTCTCTTTTGTGATTATTGTTCCTAAGTATTTGAATTCAGCCACTTCCTCAAAATTTCCCTCATTTGTCATTAGCTGTCCATTTCCATTATATAATGTATTTCTACGTGTGACCATATATTTAGTTTTATTGGTATTTACTTCCAGTCCCAATTTCTTAGTATTACTCAATAGTGTGTGTGTGTGTGTTTTGGCTCTTAGTATCTCCTTGTTATCGCCCAACAGTACTATATCGTCTGCATAAACTAACAGCTTATTAATACCATTGAGTTGTAGGCCTTCTTCATCCTCTAACAATTTGATGACATGCTCTAGTACAAAATTGAATAGTAGACGAGATAGTGCATCTCCTTGCTTCAACCCATTGTGAATTTCAAAAGTATCCGAAAACTGTTTGCCTACATGCACCCTACTCTTTGTGCCATTTAGACATGAGTCTAACTAATATTTCAGGAATTCCGAATTCCAGCAGGATACTATACGGTATAACTTCTCCCTCTTAATTGAATTGTATGCTTTTTTTTAAGTCTATGTGTAGTTGATGTACAGTATCAAAATATTCCCACTTATTTTCTAAAATCTGTCTTGTACTAAAAATCTGATCTGTTGTAGGCCTGTTTCTTCTAATTCCACATTGATAATCTCCTAGAATGTCATCAATATAGGGAGTAAGTCTGCTTACTAATATATTTGTTGGAATTTTGTACGAAGTTGAAAGTAATGAGATGCCCCTGTAGTTGTTGCAACAGTTTTATCTCCTTTCTTATAAATTGATACAATAACTGAATCTTTCCATTCATCTGGAATAGCTTCTTTCTCACAAATCTCAAGCAACCGGCGTATCTGGTCTATCGATTTTTCTCCCCCTGATTTTATCAGTTCTGCTGGGATCTCAATTGAACCTGATGCTATATACATCTTCAATTATTCTATCGCTATTTCAACCTCTAATGCACTTGGTTCTGCGACTAGTATGTTTGCTGTCTGTAAATTATCCTCCACGATGTCCTGTTCTGTATGTACATTTAATAGCTGATTGAAGAAACTTTTCCATCTATTTAATATACTCCTGGAATCTGCAATCATATCCCCATTTTCATTCCGAATTATGTTTGTTCTACCCTGAAATCCTTTCTTCTCTATCTGAATTCCCTGATATAATTCTCTGATGTTCCTTTTTTTTTTTTTTTTGCATTAATTTCAAGATCATTATCTTCTCTCTCATATATTCCCTCTTTTTACTCTTTAGTGACCTGATGGTTTCCCGTCTAATACTACCCAATTGCTCTAAATTTACCTCATTGGGCTCGTGTAACCATTTCATTTTTGCTAGCTTTCTTTTCGTTACAATGTCGACACATTCCTCATCAAACAATTTCTTGTTTTGCCTCTTTTTTTAAATAACCAATGCTTTCTGATGCTGAAAATTCAATAATATCTCTTATAGACTCCCATTCTTTATTTATATCAGTTTCTTCTTCGGGGATAAACTTATTTATATTTTTATAAGTGGAAAACTAATTAAAATATTATGAATTTAAAATTGCTTATTAATTTAAGTATGTTAAAATTTTACTTGAAATGTTTTGCCTTTTTTTGCCACATTGTCATCTGAAGGTTCCAGTACTTCAAAACTATTAGCAATTTTGATTTGGTATTCTTGCCGCATTTAATAATTTTTCAAGTTTTTTAATTCAATTTTTTCAGAATCATCTTCAGCGTTTGTTCCTCTCATAAGCGATAGCCGTTGTCTGATTTTCATCCTGACCAGATGATCCGAATTGCAGTCTGTCCCTCTAACTAATCTAACATCGATGATGCTACTGTGCCAGCGTTTGTCCACTAATACATGATCTATCTGGTTTCGAGTTTCTCCATCTAGAGACGTCCAGGTGTATTTATGAATAACCTTATGCTGAAATGTTGTGCTCTTAACAATGAGATTCCTTGATGTGGCAAAGGTGACTAATCTAACCCCATTGTCATTACTATCTTCATGAAGACTGAATTTGCCTATTGTTGTTCTGAATATATCTTCCCGCCCCACTTTTGCATTAAAATCTCCTATGACAATTTTCATATGATATCGTGAAAGGCTATCAAATACGCATTCTAATTCTTCATAGAACTTATCCTTGAATTTGTCATCTTTATCTTCTGTAGGAGCATGTACATTTACAATTACAAAATCATGTCGTTTACCCTTTAGAATTATGTATGATATCCTATCACTGATAAAACTTAATATCTCGGGTAGCGGACAGATTCCTCCTTCGGACTAAAAAACCCGTTCCAAATTCAGGTCTTTCTGTACCCCCGTAGTATAATGCAAAACTTCCTGATTCCTGACTACCTTCTTGTGGCCACCTAGCATCCTGTAAAGTGACTATATCCAAGGGTGATTTATATAATACCCGCGTTAATATCTCTAGTGCTCCGCTATTGTATAAAGTCCTAACATTCCATGTTCCTAGGAGCCTGTCCCTGTGTTTGAGCCTTTGGCATAGGTTCCCTGAAGTAGTCCCCGCCCGGAGAACCGAATGGGGGACTATTTGTCCTTCGGAAAATTTTACCCCAGTTGAACCCATGTTCGCATTTCTTGAGGTTGTATTTTACGGTGAAAGATCATCGCTCTTTCGACCAAGGTACTTTTTTCGTTTGGCTTATCACTTTCGACCAGTCCGGCATGGGTAACCCTATCGGCAGCAATGCTACCGCCGACATAGCTCTCGGGATCATTTAAGCACGCAAGCCACTCCACCACGACAAGGTAAAGATACCATGGAGGGCGTATATCATATTATATTTAAACAATTTCATGTATTAGTTTTAATGATAATTGTATTATCCACAACTCGTGTCTAAATCAGAGTTGGGTTGAGGTATGAGATGAAATGAAGCCCCTATGTTTATAGCGGTCTGTGAACTACAACACCATCCCTGACGCACCGTCATAGGGACGGATGAACGAAATGAAACGAAATGGATGAGTTGAGTATGGAGAAATGGTGGAATTAACTTTGTGGCAGGGGAAAACAGGAGAAATCCCGAGAAGAATCTGCCCAAGCTCCGTTTCGTCCACCACGAAACCCACATGGAGTGACCGAGACTCGATCTTGGAACCCCAGTAGTGAGAGGCAAGCATCTTACTGCTTAATAATAATAATAATAATAATAATAATAATAATAATAATAATAATAATAATAATAATAATAATAATAATAATAATAATAATAATAATGCCTTTTAGCAATAACTTATTCCAGAGTACAGTGGTTATCCTTCAACCCAAAGTGTTTGGTCGTCAGATATCTCTGATTGATGCATCTCCTTCATTAAGACCCCCTGTTTCAAACTTCTTTGTATTCTCTTGTCTATATCAGGAGTGTAGAAGTGCGCATAGGTCCTCGCGCGCGACCTTCACTTCATGCTGTACACTGTCACACCCTGCTTGTTCAGGTGATGTGTTCAGTGATAGACACCGCCACTTTATTTTACTACCAAGTAAACATACATGAATAAATTACTTGTATTGATATAGAAATAAGTATAGTGTAATATCCGAATTATAATCATATAACAAACCAAAATTTTAATGCGAAAGATATTGGTCCTAATTCTTTATATCTACAGTGTTCTAACCTAGGGATGGATCTTTCACTGCAATCAATAGTAAATTTCATATGCTATGTTATGTCGCTGATACTGTGGAAATTATAGTAGGGTGTGTATCTTCCCGTCGCTGTTCGGAGATCTTATGGATCGTTAAGGGAGCGACATGGCATTTGTCTTAAAGGTGAGGAAAAACCCCAAGAAGCTTTTTCCGACCGGGAATCGAACCCGGGCCTGCTGTGTGACCACAAGCTGGTTTAAAACATAACGAGGGAAGTGGGGTAATGGTCCTATAAATAAATTAATAGTTTTACTTTTCTGTGGTGGTGGTACCTTGATTATTCTATACACGGTGATTACAAATGATTGGAGCGATTTCATGATTTTATTGTAGCGATCTTATTTGACATATCTTCACAGAACTTTAAAGTTATGTATAAAAACTCATAAGGTTTTTTTTTTGTTTTCTCTTCGCAGCCGTGTTTCAGCTTTAAACCGAGAGAGCGCAGCAGTTATCAAAGATGGCGACAGGCGAGGAGAAAGCATATGCTGTGCTTGAATTTCATTCAACTCAATCTGTGATAACTGTGCAACGACACTTCAGAACGAAGTTCGAGAAAGATGCACCGAGTGCCAACTCCATTCGGCGATGGTATGCGCAATTTAAAGCTACAGGATGCCTCTGTAAAAGGAAATCAACGGGTCGTCCTTCAGTGAGTGAAGAAAAGGTTGAGAGTGTGCGGATGAGTTTCACACGTAGCCCACAGAAATCAACACGAAAAGCGAGCAGAGAGCTGAACATTCCACAACCGACCGTTTGGAAGATCTTGCGGAAAAGATTGAAGCATAAACCTTACCACTTGCAATTTCTACAAGCCCTTACGCCCATTGACAAAGTGAGTCGGTTTGAATTTTGTACACAAATGCAGCAGTTTATGGATGAGGATGGTTTTTGTGAGAAACTTGTCTTCAGTGACGAAGCAACATTCTTTGTGAATGGCAAAGTGAACAAACACAATGTGCGAATCTGGGGCACAGAAAATCCCCGCGTTATTGTGCAGCACATTCGCGACTCCCCAAAAGTTAGTGTGTTCTGTGCGGTTTCTCAGTTCAAAGTTTATGGCCCTTTTTTCTTCTGCGAGCAGAACGTTACAGGACACGTGTACCTGGACATGCTGGAAAATTGGCTCATGCCGCAGCTGACGACCGACAGTGAGACCTTCATCTACCAGCAGGATGGTGCTCCACCACACTTCCATCACGATGTTCGTGAATTTTTAAACATGAGATTGCCAAACCGATGGATCGGTCGCAGTGGAGAGAATGATCAGAAATTGTTGTCATGGCCTCCACGCTCCCCCGATTTGACGCCGTGCGATTTTTTTGTTTGGGGGTATGTGAAAGATTCAGTGTTTGTGCCTCCTTTACCAGTAGACTTACCAGAACTGCGAGCTCGCATAATCAATGCCTTTGAACAAATTAATAGGGACATGTTACGTCGAGTATGGGACGAACTTGATTACAGACTTGATATCTGCAGAATCACCAAGGGGGAGCATATGGAGCACCTGTAACATCTCAAAAAAAACCTGGGAAGTTGCTCTATGTATCTGTAAAAGTTCGTGAAAATATGTCGAATACTACAGCTACCATAAAATCATGAAATCGCTCCAATCATTTGTAATCACCCTGTACGTTGTAAACACTTGTCGACACTTGACATTTCTTGCGTCCTACAATGTTTTCAATTTGGGGCCTTATGTTGGAGTAACTTTAACGTAATGATAACTGTAAATGTTTGATGATGGGATTAGTACCGACAGGCCTACAAGTTAATTAATATGTTTAAAAGTTGAGTATTCCGACCTACAATATACGTAATTTTATATTATAATTGTAATATTGTGACTAACACATCAACGGAGTTTTACGTGGTTATTATTCTAAATATTGACTCGTTCTCATTTTGATAATCTACGCCACTGACTGTTTATTGTTCACGTTCAGCGCGTCTGCCTCTATTAGTCATTCAAAATATCTCTGCAGGCGGAAGAATTATGAAGCTCTGTTTGTTGATACACGTGACGTCATATAAGGCAGTGTACACTGTCAGCGTCCCACGTCCCATTCCCCTCTGCTCTCTAGATAGCAGTATTACGTGTTCTATTCCTGCATAAACACGACTGCAGTGCCCTCCGTCAACAACTGTACTTACTCCTTAAACGGGTAATAGCCAATGTAGTCAGAGGATGTGAAACAGGAGCGCGTAGGCGCACCTCCCGTTGCAGTTCTGCAGTCCGGTCTATTCTTTCTCTAGCCTCCTATTTAAAGACCTTCTTTGGTACACTGTTCTCTTCCATTCGAATGAGGTGCCATCAGCATCATCATCTTCTTCTTCTTCTCCTCCTTCTTCTTCTTCTTCACTTCAAGGTTTAGGCGATTCGCCTGTTCCGAATTCACAACGATTCCTTCCATCTCTTCTTAGGTCTTCCCACATCCCTTAATCCTTTTGGTTTATATTTATATGCTATCTTGGGTAATATTGTTTTTTTTTTTTCATTCTCTGAACATGCTGTTCCCAGCCGACGCGGTGTTGTTGAAATCTATCATTTATCAAATATTTTCTAATTCTCTTCTTATTTCTTCATTTATGTGGTGCAATTTTGTGCATCCTTTGGTCTCCTTAGAAAGGTCATTTCTGCACGTTTTATTCTACTCGAACTCCTCTTATTTGTTACCCAGGACTCACTACCGTATAAAAGTACCGGTACCGCCATTGTTTTGTAGAACTTCAATGTTGTATCCTCCCTTGTTTTATGTTTTAGTGTTCTATGAATGGTGCCACATATCATTTTAAATGTTTATCATTTATTGTCTATACCATTTCTTGTTTCATATTCAGAAGACAAAAGCTTTTATTATATTACTTTCAATTGTTTCTTCCAACCTACATAATTTATCTTAATAATTTTATTTATATACAGAATTTTAATGTTTACACATCTTTCTGTGCCTAAAGTTTTATTTTTCTTCTCCACTCGTCTCTCTCCATCCAATCCATGTCTTCCAGTCCTCTTGCTCTCATTCCAATTCTTATTTCCTGCATCCACGAGTTTCGAGGTCTTCCTCTCCTCCTTCTTCCAGGTGGACAACATTCCAATGTTTTCCTGAGTAATCTTCTAATGCTTCCCACGACTTTTCTAAAGGTACAGTGTCATATGCTATCTTAATAATAATAATAATAATAATAATAATAATAATAATAATAATAATAATAATAATAATAATAATAATTATTATTATTATTATTATTATTATTATTATATTTATTTAGCAGGTTTCACAACATCTTTCTGTGCCCAATATTAATATATTGTCATTCTCCTCCACATCTCTGCCATTCCAATCTTCATCGTCCAATCCTTTTTCCCTCATACTGCTCAAAACACCATCAATTCATGTTATTTTTGGCAGTCCTCTTCTTCTTCTGCCAAGTTGCACCCATTATAGTATTATTCTTGGGAATCTGTCTTCTGTCGATCTTTTTACGTGGCCATATTATTTTAATAGTTTTTTTCTTTTTTTATGAAATCCACAATTGAAATTTGAACAAAACTTAGTGCAGATGGAAGTCATGATGCTGAAATTAATGAGAGGATAAATAAGGGCAAATCTGCAATATCAAAATCGAATGGTATTTATAGGATCAGAATATAATAACAATAATAATAATAATAATAATAATACTTTTATTTTAAACAGGTTTACAATGTATTAAAACATCTTCCAGTGTCGAAAGTTTTTTTAACTTCTTTCTCCATTCTTCTCTATCTTCCCATTCCAATTCTTCCAGACCTAACTCCCTCATACCTCCTCTTACATCATCCATCCATTTAAATCTAGGTCGACCTCTCTTTTCTTTCCCAGGTGGAATCCATTCCAAAGCTTGGTCTGCGTAATCTTTTCTCTGACATCCTACTGCTCGGAACCCAACTCCGTATGTCTGAAAGGAATTTGCTGACTCAGCTGTTAGTATATGAGAAGCATAGAAGTGTACCTCCTCCCACTCCCCACACTTCTCCCCGCAAACACACAGAGCTTGGTCTCGAGCTGTACGTATATGACCATACAATTCTAGTTGTCAAAATCTAATATTGAATTCTGGACTTTCATTTGTCGTCTGATGATTGTATTTCTGTTTTTTTATTTATAATGTCTAATTGAGCGTCTAAAACAATTCATTTCAGTAGACATAAGCTTTAAACTCAAATTTTTACTCAACTGCCAAGTTTCTGCACCGTATGTTAGCGTACTTCTAAATAATAATAATTATAATTATAATTATAATAACAATAATAATAATAACGTATTTATAATTCTCAATATCTACCGCGAGTCCCGGGTAGAATCCATTGGGCCTCCTTGGGGTAGCGACCCACAGTTTGAGAACAACCGCTCTAAGTATAGGCCTATATTTGATCTAAATATGTTTCCGGGATTTTCAATGTTATCATAAGTAATGCCACGAGTGATTTCCAAATTATCGATAAATTCACGACTCATGAAGTGAGAAGTGAATTTATCTAGAGAATTTGGAAATCAAGAGTGGCATTTGTTAGGACTATTTAACGAATAAAATTAAGCTGTTTACTCACAAATCATTATTTAACTATAGTTATTTTAAAATATTTATATATTTAACGTAAACGGCGATGTTTGAAAACAAATGAGAAGCGATAGGTACGCTTCATCTGCTTCTTTTGTTTATCACTGCAACCAGATCATACTATTTATTGCCAAAGGAACGCAATGTTGTAAGAATGCTCTCTAGTGGAGAAAAAATGAAACACATCAAACTGTATATTAATTCATTTCTGATGTCGTACTCGTATGATGTAAATATGACAATTATATTTTTCTGGATTGTTACCTGGGAAAAAATACATTTAAAAAAGTGCAAACAGTGGTTTCTTTTTTTGGTGGTATAATCAATTGCTACAAATGTTTTATATTAACTCCCGCATGCAGCATATGTTGACATTCATGCACTATATATACAATCTGGTAGCCGTATTTCTCACAGGCTCAGTCACTGCAAAATAATGGTCAGACCTGTTCAGAATATTAAAAGGAGGAACCTTCTTTAATATGGTAATTATAACACTGATAAATATTTCGTGAAACACGACTCTGATTGGTTGTAAAACAGAAATCATTGAAACGTGATTGGCCATTAAGTCCCATTTGGGGCATGAGTTAAATAGTCACAATAAATATTTTATTTATGTATTTATTTATTTTCAGATGTACATACCGGAGTGCGATGGAGATGATACGAGGTACAGGCCAAGTTGGCTGGAGAACGCAGTACCATTCTATGACCGCGATGCTCAGAAAGTTCCTGAACCATGTCTGCGTTTCGAACCACAGAACTTTTCTTTAGTCACATTGGAGCTGAGCATGAATTATTCTCTATGTCCGTCCGAAATGTTCAATAAGCCACTACAGTTAAATGTCAAGAATGGGTGTATGATGGAGAAGAAACCACTATTTTAAAAGAGGTAAGTCCAGATATTATGGAATTTTATTAAATTGCCCATTGAAGTTTTACAAGTCAAAAGGACTTCGAAATAAAATCTTCTAAAAATAAATAAGTAACAATAATATTTTAAAGCTTTATTTATGATAAGATTATAACATTTTTATGCGATCTATAATTATAATAATAAACTTATAAAGTTTTATTTTTCGTTCTCCATTTGTGGCAAATGTCCTGCCCATCGCAGTCTACCAGACTTGACTGTTCTTATTATACCTGTTTCCCCATAAAGATCGTGTAGCTCACTGTTATTCAGTCTCCTCCATTCGCCTGTCTATTCATTTGTCTTTTGGTCCAAAAATTTTCCAAAAATATATTAATTCTTGAATTGAAGTAATTTTCATGGTTCCCATTCTTAGTGATTCTGATCCCCAAATATGTTCTTCGCGATGTTTCGATATTCCTCTTCCATTTTCGAATACTAAATCTTTTGAGCCTGCCGACTGCATATAATTTGTTTTCTTTAGATTAATATTCAGACTGTATTTTTCATATTATTCTATCATTTATTTGTCATATATATATATATATATACCGTAAGTGTGTGTTTTATGCAATATTTATTGATCTAAAAAAGGCTTTTGACATAGTAGATTCAAATAAACTCATGATGATCTTGAAGAAAATTGGTGTGAACTGGAAGGAGAGAAGGCTCATGAGCAATCTTTATATGAAACAGCGAATTAAAGTGAAAATAGGAGAAGAAATGTCAGAGGGAAGGGAAATTGGAAGAAGGGTTCGGTAAGGATGTCCTCTATCACCTTTTCAACATCTACCTGTAATACCTAACGAAGAATTGCTTCAGGAATACGGAAGGCGAAAACATGGGAGGTAGTAGAATTAAGTGCATAAGATTTGCTGATGATACGGCTTTGCTAGCAGAAGATGTAATGACACTGAGGAACACGGTGATGGAGCTGAATGACAAGTGCGAGGAATATGGTATGAAGGTAAATATAAAAGAGACAAAGGTCATGATTATAGGAAGAAAATCAAGGAAGATACACAAGAGGATTAAAGATGAGGCCATTGAGCAAGTGGAGAGCTTCAAAAACTTAGACTGTACTATCAGTAATAACATGAACTGCAGTCAAGAAGTAAAGCAGAGAAAACAATGGCAAAAGAAGCTTTTAACAAGAAGATAAGCATTTTCTGCCGACCTTTAGCAAAATAATTATGGAAGAGGCTAGTGAAGTGCTTTGTATGGTGTAGAGACTTGGACATTACGACGGAATGAGGAAAAGCGACTGGAACCTTTTGGAGAAGGACGGAGCGTATAAAATGGACAGACAAAATAAAAAACAAAAATGTGCTAGACGGAGTGGGTGAAGGAAGAACAATACTGGAACTCATAAAGAAGAGGAAAATAAATTGGATTGGCCACTGGCTAAGAAGAAACTGTTTGCTGACGGATGCCCTAGAAGGAATGGTCAACGGAAAGAAGGTTAGAGGCAGAAAAAGATATCAGATGATAGATAATATTAAAATAAATGGTTTGTACGCGAATACAAAAAGGAAGGGTGAATTAAGGAAAGAGTGGAGAATGCTGAGTTTGCAGTGAAAGACCTGCTCTTGGGAAGAACAATATGTGTGTGTGTGTGTTAGTGTGTGTGAGAGAGAGAGAGAGAGAGAGAGAGAGAGAGAGAGAGAGAGAGAGAGAGAGAGAGAGAGAGAGGTTTTTATACAAATAAATTACGGAAACTATCTAAATTTGAAGAGAAGTTGATGAGATAAAAGTAATCTCAAACATTTTATCAATATGCAGCGTTGGAAAACAATAGGACAGCCAACTTGTATGAATACCATATAAAATGGAAAAATAGCCAACACCAGTCATAAACTTAAAGAAAAAAGTTTACGGAAATAACTCATCTTAACCTTGTAGTTGTCCATTTTATAGTATATCAGTATATTATTATTAAGTGTTCTTATGAATTGAACATAGATAGGAAATATCGCTTGAAGTAAATATATTGCGGAAAGACGAATAAACAAGTTGGTTAAACACACTGCTAACACCAGATGTAACAAAATTTAATCGAGAAGTATCAACTACTTAACAATTTTCTTATTTTCCTATTTCAGTATTAATCCCTAGATCAATAAATTCATGGGATAGTGATCAGAGCTACAGTTCATGGAGTCCCGGTTTCGATTCTGGTCAGATTATAGGATTTTTTTTCTTAAAGGGAATTATTCCTGTAGTCACCCATGGTCTGGATATAGATTAAGTTTAGGTTTAAGAACTCTCCTGGTGCTTCATTACCACTCGTCACTTATATCATCGGGGTAACGTAACCCCGCCTTCTAGGCGTCCCAGCTTCAGAAATAGGTTACAATTCCGCCATACCAGGAGAGAATACCAAAAATGCTATAAAGTCAAGCTTGTGACATAGGTAAAATATATATATATATATATATATATACATGTTTTCCGTTCTAAGATTCATAATCCAAAAAACGAAACATTCTCATGACTACTGTAATGGAATTATTTCACAAAATTACACACTTGTGAAAATTTAGCTTTCCAAGTTTTCATGGACATTCACAGATGTTGGGCGTGCACACTTATTTGTGACATGACAGATGTCTGTCTTCGCGAGACATTATTTCTTGCCAGATCCACGCCAGCAAACCTTATCAACTGATTTAACCGCTGCCTTAGTTGTTGAAGGACTTGTGCATCATGACCTTCACATAACCCCTAGAGAAAAATATTGCATGACGTGAGGTAGTGTGATAAGGAAGGGCACAATTGCAATGATACATGATTCAACCCAGTAAGAGCTTCCAACATTCTGAATTTAACATGTCTGAAGAAGGTACAGTGTACCGAAACAGCTGTCACTGAATTATATCTTAATAAATATGAAAATCAAATAAAACTAAGTTTTATTTTTATTTAATTAATATATTCTGAAAGATGTTCGTTGAAGAGACTGCATATATTTATTACATATTTTAGCTAAGTATGAAATAATAAAATTATTGAGGTTAATCAAATGAAAAAATAAAAGTCTGAAACATTTTAAAAAAATAAATTAAATTTCCCCTTACTTCAGCACAGGAGAAATGAAGAAATCAGACAGGAACTCGGAATCTATATTTACAATGACGTAAAAGCTCAATGTTGGACCTTACCCTTTCTTAGAAGTTACTTATGCTTATTTCCCTAAAGATGTCATGAATTGCGGTCAACATACCGACCCAATAAGACATCTAGTAGGCAACTAGCAACTAAGGTATTATGATGTCGGTAAATTTTGCTTAGAGGCCTCTTTATTGACGATCTTTTATGTGCCAGGAGATCAACAGACTCGGGCTTAAACTCCCTCCCGGAGAACTTGCTCCTTGGATTTTTTCAATCTAAAAAAAAATCATTGAGCCCGGTTTCCACCCGCGAGCCACGGAACCAAAGGCAAGAAACATAACCACTAGTCCACCTCGGAATGTAGGGTGTAATACTTCTTTATCTTAGTTTAACCTCTCATCTTATAGGTACTTTTTACATGCCACACACCACCCACGCCGTACAGTGACACGACCTGTCGGGAGAGGGATTTTAAACTGTGGATCACACACACTTTTTTGACTCACAAGAACATGGAGGGCCTCCCTGAATGAGTGATCAGTTCAATGCCAGGGCCTCCTCCGAGATACACGCCCATTCATATACATACACATTCATACTAAACAATGGTTAATATGATAATGATGATTATGAAGGGCAGGTGATGTTAGGGGACCATTTGGGCCTTAAAGTTTCTTGACGTTTGTCTTATAGGTGAGGAAAAACTCCAAAAAATTATCACTCAGGAAATTAGTTCCGACATGGGATCGAACTCAGGCCTGTTGTGTACGAGGCAGCGACACTATCCCGAGAAGAGTTTAATACAAAGAATAAAAAATCAACATAGTAAATATACGGATATTTAGAAAGAATAGAGGATAACTGAGTAATTAACTAACTCACTAATTGGCACTATTGAACCAGTTGGTTCATTGTCGCGCGAAAATAAGCACTCCGTACATTCCTATCCTGAGGTAAGTTTTCCAATCATCCCATGTATAATTTACCTCCCTCAAATAATGATTAATGTTATTATTCTATCTCATTCTTGGACTATGTACAGGCGTTTTCCTACGAGGAGTTTCAATGCCTCTCTTTCATTCCTTATTCGTACCATATGTTCTGCCCATCGTAGTCTACAAGACTACTTATTACATCTGGTTTCCTATAGATCATAGGCTAGTTTTCAAATATCCTCCAGGAGGAAGAAAAAAGAGATTGACATCCCTGATAGAGGCTAATTACTAATTTTGTTGTTGTTTCAGTGGAATTTAACTTGTGAAGATAACTACTGGAAACTGACAATGGTTGGTACAGTGGACAATATTGGCCAGTTTGTTGGTTTGTCCATCGTGGGTCTAATTTCTGACAGGTGAGTCATTTAATTTCAATAATGGAATAGCCGCCCAGAAAAACGTTGTAACCCTCATTTCCCACAAATTCAGTTTTACATTAAAAAAAAAAGTGTTGTTAATGGTACACGGGCCCATTTTCCATATAACAATCTACTTTGGAAAAATAAATAAGGTACAGCCTTCTTCTGGGCGACTATCCAGTTATAAAAAAGCTGTTCTACAAGAGAAGGATAAAGGGGAAAAAATCAGGTTTCCATAAAACCTAGAAAATTGTCTTTTAATTATATAATGAATGTCAAACTTTGCATTTTTTTACACTTCTAACTCAAAGTTAGTTCTTTCCATGGAGAATTTAATGGCACCTCAAACATTTATTTCCCTGTACCCATTAGGGTTGACTGTCTTTTTATATTTCATAAGTTTTCAAATAGAGGCCTTGGTGGTCTAGGAATTATGTTTCTTACCTCTGGTCCACAGTGTCGCGGGTTCAAACAAGGCGGGGTCGATGGATACTTTAGGATAGAAAAATCCAACAGAAAAATCCTCCAGGAGGAACTTTAAGCTGTAGATCCCGAATCTGAATATTTTCTGGTTCGTAAAAGAACCTCAAACTTAAATTAGAACATCTGAACAAAAATTAATTGGCTTTTCTAATATAAGTAAGACCTTAGTTGCCTACTACAGTACTGTCTCCTTGAGGCGACATTTTTAGGAAATAAGCGTAAATAAATTGCCTTGTTTAAGTAACTCCCGCAAGGGAGTACCCTTTGGTCCAAGTGGGTATGTACGGATATAGAGGGGGAGATTTTCAAATAATTAAACATTTAAATAAATGTAGACATTCATAATGTTTTATCACATTTAAATTAATTACAATAAATATATAGGCTTACAAGAATGAGAAAAAAGTAAAATTGTGAAAATTCAATTATCTTAATTTCAAAACTAATTTTTTTTAAGTCAGTGCTGATATTATATTTATTTCGTCAGTCCTGGTGAACTAGTGGTTACCGTACTCGCTTCTGTTTCCAGGGTATGGGATCGATGGATATTTCAAAATGCAAAAATCCTCAAAATGGCTTCCTACGCAAGGAAAATAAGGCTATGGGGTCAGGTATCGTATATTTAAAGCCGCGTAAAATAACAACAACATGCCTGAAATAAGAACCGTCCGAGAAATATTAATCGACAATTTCACGCCCAGATTTGAATTGTGTTGCTAATGACCTGAGCTTTTAAAGAGCTTCATTAAATATAATACACATATCTTCTTTTTTTCTTCTTCTTCTTGCTCTACAGTCCAAAGTGAATCTAAACATTCCTCATGACAGCCTTCCACTGCCGTCTACACTTAGCTTTCATATTACAGTTCTTCAATCCCAAACTTGCAATGTCCATTTCAACGTCACCTACATGTACGTAATTTCCTTGGTTGTCTTCTCTGACTTCGATACTTCCTGTATCGAATATCAATTTCGGATGTTTTTTTATCTTACATTAGTATACTAAGTGACTCGGCTACTTCATTCTTATAAACAAAGCTCATATTTTTTAAACATACCGGTACATACCTAATCATATAACTTATTGTAGCCTAATATATGTTGCCTCAATAAGTTTTTATTTTACATAAGCTGGGTTGCTTATTACTGTTGAAGATACAGTGTGCTGTACCATGACTATGTCACCAACAGTTGTTCTATTTCTACTTCATTGTCAAATTCGAATGAAGAAAGCCTACTGCACTGTCAATCACTATAGTCTAGGAGCGACGTCGTTACCTCAGACTCAGCGGAATGGTTTTCCTGGACTTTTTTCGAGTTTTTCCCTCAACTGTAAGACGAATGTTAGAAAAAATTAAGGGTCAAATAGTCCTCGAACACTAATAATCTCCATGTCATATTCGTCTTGTTTAAAAGCACATTACTACTACTCTACTACTACTACTACTACTACTACTACTACTACTACTACTACTATTATTATTATTAAAATAAAACCTATTAGCATAAAGCCAGAGCGAATTCCTCTATTTGTTTGAGCAGTAGGGATTACTACTACTACTACTACTACTACTAAGAGGTGGTAAAAATAAAACTTTATAAGTACAATGCAAGTCTATGGGTCCACTATATATTTTATAAACTTACTCACTCACTATACCAAAGGAATATTTATAAACTGGGCCCACTGTGCTGCATACTGGAACCAAATGAGACTCCCTGGCAGCCAAATCACTAGTGATTATCAGCATGTGATTTAATCACTTAGCCTCACACGTTTCCCGGCGTTGGTCTGTAGCCGAAATCAGTGTAGATACGACGAGAAATGAGCTGGTACCTCACTGGAGCAGGGCATCGTAGACCACACCGTCGGACAAGAGAAAAGTACATTACAAATACACGATAGAAACATACTGATTAATGGTTGCAAACTTTAACTTTCATAATACCGTGACAAGTTTTCAAATTTATCACTACATTATAACTCGACACAACCGTCTTCTGTATCGGAAAAAAGAGAAAAAATAAGATGAAATCAACATAATTTCCAAAGTAGTGACACACACGATCCAGTACGCGCACGTTAAATTACAACAAATCGATCGCCAAGAGGACTGCTCAATCATCATGAGGATCGATGTTACGCACATAATATAATTATGTTTTGTGATTTGCAATTTGCGTACTTAGAAGTGGTATGCTGTATATTGACATACTGTATATTGTTTACTGACTTGTAGGATATTGTCTTAACCAAGTACACTAGGTGTGCCCCGTATAATTATGTAGCTCACAGTTATGCAGTTCCCCACTCACTTGTCTGTTCGTCTCTCTTTATTCTACATTATATCTTCTAACAACTTTTTCTCAGATATTTGTAATCTTTTCTTCATTCTCAAAGCTTCTCATCTTTATAAAATAACTGGATGAAACTCCATTTTACATTTTTGGTTTTGGTTTCATATTTTATAGAGATGTTAGATTGTAAGAGTCTTTATTATCTTTATAAAGGCCTATAAAAATTCAGCGTGTACACCGCCGTGGTTTCGAGGTAGCGTGCTGCCTTGTCACACAGCGGGCCTGGGTCCTGGGTCCTGGGTGAGGTTATTTGTTTTTTTTCTCACCTGTAAGACAAATGTCAGGAACCTTAGGGCCCAACGGTCCCCGAAAATCATCCGACCATCATCATCATCCTTCACCGGTATGGAAAGCTACTACACCTATAATTCCCTAGTAAAGCTGCAACGCATAACAAGAAAATGCTATGATTGCAGTAAAAGACCTGCCCTCGGGCAGAATTACTATGGATGGATGGAAAATTTCAGTCTGCGTGTGTTTGTGATTTATAGACTTCTAAACCCCTCAACTGATATTCATGAAAATGTGTATATACATCTTTCCAAGTTTGCCGAGTGTTTAGCCGCTATCTACTAACGCTCTAAAATCACTAGTTGTAAGAGTTCACCTGAAACTATAATTAAAAATTCGCTCTAGCGGTCGCAATTTTTCATGTTTCACATAGAAACTCAGGATATGCTATTAAAATAAACTGAGGTAGGTATTATTCAATACTCAGCAAAATCCGACAATTAGAAGTGGGAATTCACCTGAAATCCAAATATAAGAATTGACTCTACCAAACCACCATGTTTGGTTCGTCACAATGAATGTAATTGTGCATACACTTTTTTTCAGATATTTCAAGTGTTTAGCTATTATTATGCTCTAATCTCATTACGTGTAGGAGTTTACCTGAATCGAACATTTAAAAATCATATTTTTTTATTTAGGCGCAGCAGTGCACTGGGCTTTAGCTAGTGCATAATAAAATGCCTTTCCAGTGTTGAAGTTAGTTTAATTTCCATCTGCATCTCAGTATTGTTATCGTTCTTACTCTAAGTCAGCAGCAACTTGTTTTAAAAATATTGTGTTATTAAATATTTACTTCCATTTAATAATGCACTTCTACGTGAAATCATACGCACAGATGTAATAACAAATTTGAAATCTCTGAGAAAAATGAAGGATAGTCATGACCACTAAATTTATGTCGTTTTAAAATAGAGCAAGTCGACCAGTACGTTTGTTAATGTTAATGTTAGATTTGCATGTTTGTCTGACACAAATTTTATTCTATTAACCATTAGATTGGCAAGGTCAACTCTCAGTTAATTCTCAGCATCCAGCTGGATAAATTACACCAATCACTTGCGTGGAACTAGGAATTCCTAGTTGATAAAATTAACTTTTTTCTGCTGTACTATATATGTAGGGTAGATATAAAACTTAATTTATAAAAATGACAGTTAATGACAAATGAGGGAAATTTTGAAGAAGTGACTGAATTCGAATACCTAGGAGCAATAATTACAAACAGGAATGCGATGCAGAAAGAAATTAAACATAGGATTAGTTCTGCAAATTCATACTAATACGTATTACAGGTACTTCTGTCATCCCAACTTTTCTTAAATACGTTAAACTGAATATATATATATATATATATATATATATATATATATATATACAGTGTGATTCAAAATTGACTTTACAACTTTACAAGCTTATAGAAATTTATTTAGAAGACCTACAGAATTGGTTTTAATGTCATATGATAGCACAGCTCATCAAGTTTTCACCGACATAGTTTTATAGTACCTAGTTCTCTCACCGCGTGCGCTAACGTAGTTCATATCCTAAAGACTGCTTTCACAGGTGCCGAGCGTGCTCGTTGTGTGTTTTTGTTCGAAGAAACTAAGTCTGCGACAATTGTTCAGCGTAGATTTCGTACCCAGTATGGTAAGGATCCTCCTAGCATATCCAGATAAATCGTACCGTTGATAGTTTTTTCTTGGAAAAAGAAGGGGCCGTACACTTTAGTTTTACTTAGGACACAAAACACATTCACTTTCGGGCTGTCACGTACGTGTTGCAGATGGAGATGTGGAGGTTCAGAGCCCCAGATCCTGCAGTTATGGGTATTTACTTTGCCATGTAGACTCGTCGCTGAAGATTACGTGGTTCAAATACGTTTCATCTTCCTCAATCCGACCAAGCATTTCTGCACAGAAATGACGTCGAACCATCTTATCATTATCAGTAATGTGTTGCACCATCGAAAATCGGTATAGTTTCAAGTGCAAAAGTCTCCGTAGTATGCGCCAAATGGTCGGTTGTGAAATGCCAGTCTCACGTGACGCACGCCGCGTTGATTTCCTAGGGCTCCGAGCAAAGCTATCCCTCACTTGTTCAACCACAGCTTCAGCCGTACGTGGACGGCCAGTATGCTTGGAATGACTAACAGAACAGCCAGTCCTAACAAATGTTTGGTGCCAAGAATAAATTGTTGGCCTGCTAGGAGGATCCTTACCATACTGGGTACGAAATCTACGCTGAACAATTGTCGCAGATTTAGTTTCTTCGAACAAAACACACAACGAGCACGCTCGGCACCTGTGAAAGCAGCCATTTTGATATGAACTACGTTAGTGCACGCGGTGAGAAAACTAGGTACTATAAAGCTATGTCGGTGAAAACTTGATGAGTTGTGCTATCATATGACATTAAAACCAATTCTGTAGGTCTTCTAAATAAATTTCTATAAGTTTGTAAAGTTGTAAAGTCAATTTTGAATCACGGTGTATATACAATATATACAACTTATTCTGCAAGTGAAACATGAACATATTGATGTGAAACATGAACTCTTACCATAAGGGAGGAGAATAGATTTAGATGTTCTTACGAAAATATTTGGCCAAAGAGAGTGGAGATGTTCTTACGAAAATATTTGGCCAAAGTGAATGGAGATTACAACATAACAGTGAGTTTCATGATCTCTGCGGGAAGCCAGATGTAACTTAACAATTAAGTCTCGTAGACTGCAATGGGTAAGACATGTGGCTTGAATGGGGAATTAAAGAGTCATGGAAATTCCATGTAGGAAAATCAGAGGGAAAGCACCAGTCGGTAGGCCAAGAATGAGGTGGGAGAATTATATTACCGGAATTTAAGATAGGTAAATTATACAAGGAATGACTAGCTCAGTATAGAGATGCATGGAGAGTTTATGACCATGCCGTCATGTACAGACGGGTTCGATAATGCCGGTGAGCTAGTTATTTAGGGTTATCAATATGTAGGTGAGTTATGTTGCATATTCATCAGATTAATGAAACTAAAGAGAAAATTTGTTATAGGCCTCTCTGAACCGTGAATTTTACCCAAGATATTCAGTTTCTTGCGTTATGCAATTCTGGCATCCAGTAGAAGATGCAACTACCGCCTATACGTGGTGTAAGAGTTTTAAGTAAAATAAATAACAATTAATTGTCACTTAATTTTTTCATATTCTACAATATTCTGGGCTATATACCATGATGAGTCTTTTCACGGTAAAAGACTCCGGACGTAAATTCAGATGATAGACAATATTAAAATAAATGGTTTGTATGTAGATACAAAAAGGAAAGCTGAGTTAAGGAAAGAGTGGAGAATGCTGAGTTTGCAGTGAAAGACCTGCTCTTGAGCAGAACACTACGATTGATTGATATACCAATTTGGGAAGTAGGGAAGAAACTTTAATTTTCATGTGTTATGTCAAATTTTACACGGAATTGTGGTATTACATTCATGAGATTGCTGCCTACACATGTAGGCCTAAACAGATAGCTCAAAACTGGAATTACATGAAAATGCAAGTAGTCCATTACAAGCTTTCTTTTTTCTTTTATCAACCAATAGAGCAACAAAGAAAAGTATATGATAGGAAAATCTAAGCAATTCGTCTTGCACTCATGCTACTGAATCTACATCGCAAGTCCTTCATAAAGGCAGTCTCTCAAACTGCTTAACTCAAATCCCCTTCATTAATTGAAATTCTAGATTTCTTACTGAAAATAATTGTATCCAATAACAAAATATTAGATTACAACGAATCCTATAAAAATCATAGAGCCCATTGTTTCCTCATTTAATTCTGGGCCTGCCCATTGGGTGCTGTCCATGTGATTTTCCTAAGAGCAGTTTCCAATCCCCTCTTTCATTTCTCACTTGTCTTAACCATCACAGTCTATCAGGTATAACTATTCTTATGACTTTGTGTTTCGTACAAAATCATGGAGCATATTGTTCTGTAATTTTTTATTGTCTGTTCGTCTCTCATTAGTCCAAGTTTTTTCTAAACACTTTATACCCAAATATTCGTAATATTTTCAACTTTCTTAAAGTAAGAGATCGTGTTTTGAATAGATAAAAATGTAAGAATGATCATTTTACATATTTAAGTTACATCATCTAGATAAAAATGTAAGAATGATCATTTTACATATTTAAGTTACATCATCTAAGTAACTGGCACTACGTTCATTCCCGCGAGGACATAATCTCTCCAAATATCCTTATCCTGAGCTAATGTTTCCCAATCATCCCCTGTATAATCTACTTCCCTCAAATCGTGGTTAATATTATTGTCCGACCTCATTCCTGACCTACCTACTGGGCGCATGTCTCATGGTTTTCCTACAAGGACTTCCCATGCTCATATTTCATTCCCCATTACCACATGTCCTGCTCATCGCAATCTACGAGGCTTAATTGTTCTTATTATTTCTGGTTTCTCATAAAGTTCACATAGCTCACTCCATTCGTCTATCTGTTCATTTCTCTTTAGTCCAAAAAATATTTCCTAACAACTTTATTCTCAAATATCTTAATCGTAAACTTGTCTCCTCCCTCGAAATAACATTATATGTTTCGCATCCATATAATATAACTGGGAGAATAAATTTTGTATATATTTTCAGTTTAATGTTTTTCTAGAGAAGTTGGGGCGACAAGAATCCCTGTATAATCTATAAATTAAAAATAAATGCATGCGTTAAAACATTGTTATCTGTTAAAAATTCCTCCCTCTTCCGTGTTTACAGAATTGGTCGTAAAACAACTTTGATAGTATCGATGATATTATCGTGTTTGATGGGTCTGGCTCGATCGTTTGCATGGAGCTATGAAATATTCCTCGTCTTCGAATTTTTGGATCCAGCTCTTGGAACTGGAATATACACATCTGCATTGGTTTTAGGTTCGTATCATTTTAATTACTATAAATTACTAAACATTTTGTAGTTAACAATCCCAAGTCAGCAGCTATTTCCATATCTAATCTAATGCAGCATAATTTTATGATTTGTTAAATTGTAATTTTATTTTGTTGCTTTGCAAAATAATTACACTGAGTGCAGGATAACTGAAAGCCTGGCTGACAGTTAGACCCTTAAGTATTCCTCCTTCACATTATTTTTAAACATCCACCAATAAGGGCAATACGTTTCCCGTAAACCGTTCCCCCGATTTTCTTTCTCTTTTTCTTTCATCATCACTAAGTCCAACCTGCAAACATAACCAGTTATTTGTTCAGTGTAGCAACATTGCTGCACACTCTTATGACATAGCATAACAGGTAAGAGACAATTTTTTCAACCAGTTTTCTAAACATTATCTTCGCTTTGTGACCACTTACCTGTGATGTTGCAGAAGCTTTCAGTTAACTTGCGTCTGATATAGAACATATGCCTTCTATTGACATTGAATAATATCAGCACTCCAGTAACATGCTTTTAGAGATATTTTATTTTTATTTTTAAAAAGTCTTTAACATCTAAGGCCATTTATGGTAAGGTGATAATTTTGAATTTTACTGATTGGTACATTCATTAAATCCCAAGTTGATACAGGTACGGTTTACATGATATATAACCAGCAAATGCTTTCCCCATTAAGGGAAAATGTGAGAACGAGAGTGTGGCGCCTAAAAACTAGACTCTTTCAGCTATGGTAAGGTACACTGCTCAAAAAAATTAGGCGATATTGTAGAATAACCTATTAAGACTATGTTTTTTTGAATAGTATTAGATGCAATCACTTTCTATTATTCCAAGATAATGTAAATAAGAGTTTGAAGTTGTTACGTAACCTCGGTACCACACCAGAGGGCAGTGTCTGTACTGTTGATGTGAAAGGGTGGTGTGGGGGTGAATGTTTTGTTGCTGTTTTTAAATCCAGTCCAGTTTTCAGTTAGTGAATGACTTGCCGTAGGGACAGTGATGCCTCGACAACGTGATTTACCTGAACCAATGGCTTGGAGGGCCATAGGAAGGATGGAAGCTGGACAGACACAACAAGAGGTGGCACAAGCCATTGGGGTGTCTCAAAGCGTGATTTCCAGTCTTTGGAATCATTTTCAAAGAACATACTGTTCACAGAAGAGCCGGATAAGGTCGACCAAGGGCAACAACAGCAAGGGATGACCGTTACCTCTTGTTAACAGCCCGTCGGAATAGACAGCAGAATGCAACTCAACTGCGAAATACACTTCAAACAGCAACAAGAAGCAGGGTGTCAACTCAAACTGTCCCTAATCGACTGCATGGAAGTGGTCTCTATGCCCGTAGGCCCATGGTGTGTACCAGGTTAACTCCACAACACCGTAGAGATCGCAGAAAACTGGGCGGAGGAACATCGTGGGTAGAGGCATGCTGAATGGAGATCAGTTCTTTTTTCTGATGAGTCGCGATTCAACATGGAATGTGATAGTCGGCGTGTATTCATCTGGAGAGAAAAAGGGGACACGAAACAATCCAGCTTTTGTACGTGAAAGATCCCCATATGGTGGCGGTGGATTGATGGTGTAGGCAGGAGTCAGTAGTGGTGGACGTACGGACCTCTACGTTATCCAAGGTGGTACTTTGACTGCGGTAAAGTATAGAGATGAGATTCTCCGACCTTTTGTCGTGCCTTATGCTGATGCCATAGGTGATTCTTTTCTTTTTATGGACGATAATGCACGACCCCACAGAGCTGGCTTGGTGGACGACATGCTGGAAGTGGAGGGTATCGAGCGTATGCAATGGCCAGCTTCCTCCCCGGACTTAAATCCGATTGAGCATGTGTGGGATGCATTAGGCAGGTGCATTGCAGGCAGACCAGCACCTCCCACAACTGTTCCAGAGCTGCACATTGCTCTTATGGAAGAGTGGCCACGTATCCCCCAAGAACTCATTGCTAACCTCATTGCATCAATGCCATACAGGTGTGAGGCAGTGCTGGCCGTTCGAGGAGACCATACACCATACTAAAGAAACATTTTCACCCATGTTAATGTTGCTTTGTTTGTTTGCCATATTCCTAATCAGGATCTCTTTGACATCTGGTGTGGTACAGAGGTTACGTAATGACTTCAAACTCTTGTTGACATTCTTTTGGAGTAATAGAAAGTGATTGCATCTAATACTGTTCCTAAAAACATGGTCTTAATAGGTTATTCTACAATATCCCCTAATGTTTTTGAGCAGTGTAATTCTAATAGAAGTGTCCCTGGTACAGCGCATAAAAAGGAGATTCTTTCGGCTAGGTATGATAATCCTAAGAGACGTACCCCTGGTCCTCTAGGTTTGGGATTGAAATGTGGGGCTGACGAGTCTACTTTTGTAAATATCCTAAATGTTGAGAACCCCAAAATGAATACAGACAGAGTGATCATGGAAAAATAAAAAACTGTCAACTATCATCCCCTGAAGTTGGTACTGTATAAATAATAAACTGTAAGACAAACAATACAAAAATCACGTAATATATGAAATAAATAAATTAGGATAAATAAAAAAGACAGACAGACGAATGAAGAAAATTATATAACAGTGGGCTGCATGATAGACTCTTACTTTAAGGAAGGAGAAAATATTAAGCCTACGAGTATTTAAGAATAAAGTTTTTAGGAAAATATTTCAACCAAAGAGAGATATGAGACAGGCGAATGAAGAAGACTACATAACAGTGAGCTACATGATCTTGATAGGAAACCAGATATAATAACAGTTAAGTTTAAATGACTGCGATGGGCAGGACATGTGGCACGAATGGGGAATGAAAGAGGGCCATGGAAGCTTCATGTAGAAAACGCATCGTTTGTATACCAAGAATGAAGTGTAATAATAATATTAACAACAATCTGAGGAAAGTAGATTATAGAGGGGATGTTTGGAAAACATTAGCTCAGTATAGGAATATATGGAGGGCTTATATCCGCGCGGCCATGAACCTATGAATTCGATAGTTAGTTAGTTGGTTTGTTTCATGATCCTTATAGGAAATCAATTTAAAAAGAACGACAAAATCTCCTAGTCTATGATGATCAGGACATGTGGTTCGAATTGGAAATCAATTAGAGGCATGGACAATTCTTATTGGAAAACCAGAGGGAAAGCTACGAGTAGAATGAGATGGGGGATTGCCATTTGCCATGATTTGAGGAGTCGAATCATACGAGGACAGACTGCAAAATATCAGATCAGAATAGGGATATATATACATGCGGTCATGAACCTCCTGGTTTGATAGTAGGCCTACTAGTGCGTTAGTCTATTATTTGATAAACTGAGCTATTTAACAGGTTATGTTATGCCCAAAGGAATGGAGCTGGTTGGATCGAGGTCCAGAGTGTTGGCAGCCACTCTCATCACATCTTTCTACGCCGTAGGACAGGCTCTGACTGGATTAATCGCATGGTGGCTTCAAGACTGGAGAAAGATTCTACAAGTGTCCTACCTCCCATCTTTGCTTTGCATATCATACTACTGGTAAGAAAATCTTAACATATTTTATTCCTATATTTCCTAATTTAATTTTCTTACCTTTTATTTAAATTTTGACTCTGCATTATTATTATTATTGTTAGTAGTAGTAGTAGTAGTAGTAGTAGTAGTAGTAGTAGTATTTTCATTATTTTCATTGTCTCACGCCGTAGCCGAGTGATTAAGGCAAGATGCCTTGGTGCAGAGCTCCGGAACTTGCGCTGGTTCGGATCTCCACGGGGGAAGAAAGAGTAGCGGCTCCAGGTTGAGAAAACCAGTTATAACAACAAGGGGACCTGGCATGCTGACCACATGTCACCCCTACACTGGCTGAATGATCATCTAGCACAGCGATGTAAAACACAAGCTCCGTGAGATGGTGCGCTCCGATATGCACCAGGAGCGCTCCGCTGGACAGGTAACGCTACCTGGTGACTTGGTTCAGTTTCACTCGTCAAACGCAATGATGAGCATGGCTACTTTCAGCATGGAGACCTTGCGAGAATTAAGCCTTTGTATTTTTTTTGGGCACAGAATATCTCTCCCAATTTTGAAACGGTTAAATTAGCTAATTCGGTGAAAAAACAAAAAATCGTCTAAAACTAATAACAAACTCGACAACATCGTATCAAACAAAATTGAAGTAACAAATAAATACGAATATAAAGGTGTTTATAAACTAAAATACAAAATTGCGATAAGTTTTACATCGGTATAACAACAAGAAATTTCAACACAAGATATAGGCTACTGAACATAAACAAAAATATTATTAATGAAGAAAAATCAAGTTTTGCCAAACATATACTAGAAACGGGTCATCAGTTGGACAAAATCGATAATACTATGTCAAAATTACACAGAAAGAATTACAAAACAAGATTAGCATCCTAAAAGACATAGAAATTTTAAAAGAAGCTGAGAATAAAGACTTGCTCAACAAGAACACGCCCGCAGATCTGAACCCGTTGTACAACTTATACAACAACATTAGTATTGTAGCCTAACTATGATGATTGTCCAGCGGTTCGCTTTGTTTCCCCGCAGCTATTATATATAATTAAATACAAAGATGCCGACTACCGCCACTATAATAATTCCGCATGTTAATCATTGTCAAGCATTGTCGCTCCATTCGCTTTTATATAAACGGACAACCATCATAGTGAGGCGATAATACCAGTTGAAATGCAGAAGATGAAACATTGTTTTGAAAGGCCATCATATTTTTAACTACTAGACGAAGTTTTCAAACAGAACTTTATTTTAGATGAGGACTAGTTTATCAGATACTAATTTTATATTCTTAATATTAAATTAGCAAATGGGAGTAATAGACGAATACATATTATTGCATTTAGACTATCTTCTAAAATTGGTATGATATTAGATCCCACAATTCATTTTGAGTTTCATAGTAGCCAACCTGAGGAAGTTGACTCTGAAAAGAATGGCCAACAGTTGGCTATTACAAAGATAAATACCAATTATATAGTATAACTGTCACAGGATCGATGATCGAGGCAAGAGATACTAGGCCTATACCAGGATTCTTAGCTAAATTTTGGAATGTATTAGATTTGGACAGAGTGTATCTTTCTAAAATTGCCATCGCTGCCATTAGAGGATCAATTTCAATTTTAAGAAACAATATTTACAAAATTTCTACTTTATAGAATATACTTAAATTACAATTTGAATTTTTAAAAATGTATTTCATCAATTTCGAAAATTAATTGTCTGATCACTTTGTCCTTGTGGCAATCCTCTAATGAGGAAAGTTTCATATAAAAAATAAAATAAAAGAATGTTAAGTGTCAAGTAAGAATGCCCGAGAAGTAGCACCTTGAAAAGAGGTGATTTTCTTTTCCTATAGTAGGAACAATAAATATACCCACTATTTTTTTTTTCCTGTACCAAGAAATAATAAATCATGTTTGTTAAAATTGTGTGTAGAAACACACGACCATTGTAAACGTACTCTCATCTTTTGTTTTTGTTTGTACGCATAGGCCTGTTGGTCTTTAATGTTTTTTTTTTCAGGCAAATATTAAATATTGCAGATTAAAATATTTTGAGGTATTATTTAATACTGTAAACCAGTTAATACTATTCATTAATAAATGCTTTACTCCTGTTTGTGCGTTGTTTTATATTTCGATTCCTCCTGTTATATAAGCGTTCGTGACAATGGTAGTCTTTCGAACAGGTCCCGCCGGAGAAGTAGGAAGTAGAATGCATGCTCCAGAGTTAGTACCACGCTCCGCAAGGAACTTGGAGCTCTGAACTATAACATGCCTTATCTAGCACTATGATAAACACTTGTGGATGTGAGGCCAGCAACCGGCTATTGGCCCAAGGGTTTTCTCGCGCCATAGAATTAATATTATCATTATTCCATGGCGCGACAGGCCTAGAGGACCCTTGGCTTACTAGATAACTGCTGGTATTACATCCACACGTGTAATTCCAGAGGTGGAGAATCATTCAGCCAGTAAAGAGTGGATGACACGTGGTCAGTTTATCAGATCCATCAGCCGTTATAGCTGGTTTTATCGATCTGGAGCCGCTATTTATTGCGGCTACCCCAGTTCCTCACGATGTTGGGTCGGTAATGGTCCCCTATTAGCCAAATTTCATGGGAAAAAATTTCATATCCTTATTTATATATTATTTATATTTTATGGATGCTAAACATGGACTCTTACTTTAAGGGAAGAGAAAATATTACGAGTATTGGAGAATAAAGTTCTTGGCAAAATTTTTGGGTCAAAGAGAGATGAACGGACAGGCGAATGGAGAAGACTACATAATAGTGAGCTACATGATCGTTATGGGAAAACATGTATAATAAGAAGAGCAGACTGCAATGGGCAGGACTTGTGGCACGAATGGGGTTTGAACGAGGGGCAAGGAAACCTTGTCGGAAAACCAGAGGGATGAGGTGGGAAAATATCATTAACCATAATCTGAGGGAAGTGATTGAAAAAAAATAGCTCAGGATAGAGATGTATGGAGAAATTATGTTCCCGCGGCTATGAACCTATGGGTTCGATAATGTCAGTGAATTAATTAGTTTGATCCTAGTGCACAAAATCTCACTGTCTATTCTTAGATCTTCCTTATAGTTTGGTTCCTTGAGGTCGTGAACGGAAGATTTGTTTCTCCTATTATATGACATTCTAATATATATAAGAGTAATGATTTTTTAAACAAAATATTATTTGGAATGTTTTCTAACAAGAAATTAAACTACTCTTCAAAGTAGTGACCATCAAATTCTAGGTATTGAGCCATCTTTTATAGTAAGGTTTATTATCCCGCGATGGTAGCAGTCTCTGGTTTTTGATACAAAGATTTCGTTAAAACCCACTTCCACAGCTTCATGTTTCAGAAATTTCACGCAATGTATTGAAACAGATGGTAATCTGAAGGCACAAGATCATGGAATTTTTGCTGGGTGTGGTAGCAGTTCGATTCCTGATTTTTTGTAATAGTTGTTTATGCAGTATGGGATCCTATCGGGTTTGAATCCACGACCCTCATTGGAGTGAGTCTGGTATGCAAGGAGTGCAAAAAATCCATTAAAATTGTTATTTCCGAAGATACGACTTCAACATAGGCCCCCTTCATATCCCTTTAACCGTGGCACTCGCTATAGTAGGTAACAAAGGTATTACTTGATTGGTAAAGACCGGTTAGATTTTGTTCAAATACTATATCGTAAGCTTAAGGTTCTTTACGAACCCAAAAATCTTCAAACTCGGGACCCATGGAGCGACTTGACTCTTGAATTCTTCCATCTTAAAAAGTCCAAAGACTTTGACCAGGTTTGAACCAGATGCAAGAAACATAAACTTTAGACAACCAATTCTGAAAGACTCCGGAATGCAACTATAGTTCCTGAGTTATTTCAATCGTTCGCTCCCTCCCAAGTAGTGCATTTGAAATTAAGTGTTTTTTTTTTCGGTGTTAAGAACACACTTTTGATAATTTCAGGTTAATTCCGGAGTCGGTGCGATGGCTCCTGACTAAAGGAAGAACGAAAGAAGCCACAGAGATAATACTGAGAGCAGCAAAAACGAATGGTGTTACGCTTTCTGAAAGAGTTATGAGGAAAATGAGAGATCATTCAGCAGAGAAAGCAGAACATGTAAGTAACCTATCTCTACGTTTTACGTAAAATCAATACTTTAAAAAAGCTGTATTACATAAGCCTTTGTATTATAGGCCTAGTCATGCGCAAAAATACATTATTAAACAGGAATGGATATTTAACAACAAATGAGGAAAATTTTAAAGAAATATCTAAATGATCCCACACATATTTTGGAGGCTCTTAGGATAGTAGGTGGTTAAGGCTCCTACCTTTCTGGATAATCAGCACTTCATGTCAGCCGGGTTGTCAGTCCTGCATGACGGCCTCATTTGCCCCAGAACAAGCGTCTAGTACTCATTCCCGTTAAAGGTTGAGTAGACCCCAGGGACATGGTGCCACTAGAAAGAAGGTTTGGGCCAGTTTAAAAATCCTGACCCTACAGGACTCGAACCTTCGATCTTCCGACTTGTAGCGTATTGCCTTAACCAACTACGCTATGGCGTACCCCCATTAAAAATGGCTGAATCCAAATTCATAGGAATATAGCAAAGAAGGAAATCACACATGAATCAATTCTGGAAATTCATTAAAAAATCTTTTTTTAATATTTGTAAATGCTATTTTCACCACATTTTAATTCATCTTTTTACTACTTATTTTATAAGTTTTAATTTCATTTGTTCATGTTTCTTTATTATATTATTTTAGATTCATTTATATTTTGTAAAATTATGTGTATCTTCAATTTTCTTTTATATGTAACTACAGCCCTAACATACATTTGTAAAATAGTGCTCCAAATCTTGGAGATTTAATAAATTAATTAATTAATTAGAAATATACAAAAGGGCGATTCTTCCAATAATACAGTACTGATACAAATATAGTATTTTAATTTAAGAGAGGAGAAAATAATTATGAATTAATTGTTCGACCGAAAAGAGGTAACTGCGCGTATCATTGAGCTGATCTTTATTGGAAATCAGATATATTAAGAAACGTTAAGTGGCATATATAAATAGCAATGAAAGAGAAAACTTAGTATTGGAAGATGGAATCCAAATAAAGCAAGTGAAACAAACTAAATATTTGGGAATGATTATGGATAACATCGAAGGTATAGGCAAAGAGAACATAAAACATAGAATTGAATTGAGTAGCAAAATAATATCATCATTAAATTCCATATGGTGGGATAAGCATATTTGGAAAGACACAAAAAAAATATATTGGTAAAACATTGGTGGAATCTGTTGCAATGTACGGAAGTGAGGTATGGACAATCAATAAGTACTACAAGAATAGACTAATAGCTCTAGAAATGGATTATTTACGAAGAAGTGCCAGAAAGTCTAAATTAGAACGTGTCACAAATAAGGAAATTAGAAACAAAATGGAAGCAGAAGAAAGCATAATTGAAAGAATTGAGGAAAAGGAATTAAAGTGGTTAGGACGTGTTTTAAGAATGGAAGATGAGCGATGGCCGAAGCAACTATATGAATGGCATCCGAACAGAAAGAAGAAAAGAGGAAGACCAAGGTTAACATGGAAGGAAAACATGAAGACAGTAATGCAAGCTAGAGGGCTAAGCATCGAAGATGCGCAAGACCGTAGGCTTTGGAGGTTTGGCACGGGAAGACGGCAGCAGCTGTAAAAACCCGAAGATAGATAGAGATACGTGGCATATATGTGTAGGACATGTGGCACGAATGAGGAATGAAAGAGAGTCATAGAAACCTTGTCGGAAAACCAGAGGGAAAGCTCCAAGTAGGTAAATCATTAATGAGGTGGGGAATAATACTAACCATGAATAGTTGGAGATGAATTATATGGGTAACGGTAGGGAAATATTAGCTTAGTAGCTTAGGTCCGCGCGACCAATAATACCCGAGTTCGATAGTGCTAGTTTTAAATAGGTTTTGCTTTTTAATTTACAGGAAACCATAGATGAAAACGACCAGCCATTGCAAGGAGCAATTTATCAAGTTTTTAAATCGAAAATTCTACTTCCAAGATTGGTAATATCCATCATTTGTTGGTAAGTAACACACACTTATTTTATGAAATTAAAAACTTAATTAGAAATGTAACCCTTTTCAGTTTGCTTACGTTATTGTGAAGGGCTCTTGCTTTACGGGAGGAGAAAATATGGGGATTATATGTCACCATGCCACCAACATAAATTCAAATAAAAAAAAAGGGAAAAAAACACAAATTATTGTTGCAGTATGTGAATAATTACCTGAGGGAAACAAAGAGTAACTTGTCTTTTATGTTGATTTTTTTTAAATATGAAAAATGCCTTAAAATAAAGTGAGAATATGAGCTGAAAGTAACCTAAAATCAGCATATTTGTAATGTAAAATGTTTATTAGTCGTTGTTCTGACAGTGTAGCCAACTTTTAGAAAACGCTAACAAACAAGTGCACGCTAAACTAATCTTGTGTACTAACTCGCCCATTTTCTTATTCTAACTTGTCCAAACTAACACTTACTTGCCCATCTAACTCTAACTTGCCCATTTCCTCATCCTAACTTGCTCACTAATGTATGTGGACTCCTGAGATAGAATTCCCTTATATGTGAGCAAACATATTGACAATTTGCTCTTGCAGGAACATGTGTTATCGCATTGCCCAACACGATACTAAAAGTCACGTGTTTTCCGATCGAATATTCACTGGTGTCACGGTAATATAGAATAGCCGAAAATATTACGAGTAATTGAGAATAAAATTCTTAGGAAAATGTTTGGACATCCTGTGTTTGCTTTAAAATAAAAAATTAACTTACAATAACAACATTTATGTTCCAGGATGAGTATAATGTTTGTATATTTCGGGCTTACAATTAACTCCGTGTCCGTGGGAAGTAATAAGTACACTTCATTCATACTTGGAGCACTGATAGAATTGCCTGCATATGTCGCCACGTACATATTAATGAACAAGTTTGGAAGAAAGTTTTCGCTAAGTGCCGCACTCATACTCTCCGGTATATCCTGCACTTCCTTTGGATTCCTACCACCAGGTACGTTATAATTTAAATTTTGGGGATTCTAGTGCAGATGCGAGTCTACGTTATTCTTAAGAAAAATATCAACCCTTAAATTGATAATGTGTCCTATAAGGCTATAAGATACTTTGATTTAATTTATTTAATTTGTTTATGAAACAGTAGAAAAACAAACGAATAGAAATTACTTATATTTGTGTCAAATTACGCAATAATGTTCAATAATAACTTTCAGTTTTACATGATTTTGTTTTCCTTTCGGATCGGAACATTTAAATAACTGGTATTATAGCCTCACTATGATGGTTGTCCAGCGGCTCGCTTTGTTTCCCCGCAGATGTTGTATATAATTAAATAAAAGGATTCCGACTACCGCCACTATAAAAACTCCGCATGTTAATCATTGTCAAGCACTGTCGCGCGGCACCCGCTTTTATATAAACGGACAGCCACCATAGTGAGGCGATAATACGATAAATTATTAAATTGCCAAATTAAGGAATAAAAAAGACAAATTATTCTTTAAAAAAACTCGATGGTGTGACACGCCTACTAGCCAACTGTTGGTTTTACATTTGCATGTGTTGTTCATTAAGTATAAGGGTAAAATGTGATCAGTATGTCGAGTCTCCCAACCGTTGTAGGTAATTTTCTCAACCTGGAGGAAATTTCTTCCCCACGGGAATTCGAACCAACACAAGTCCCATAGCTCTAAACCAAGGCATGGTGTATTATACTGCTCGGCTACGGAGCTGGACGCAATTACTGTAGCAATATGTGAATAATGACTTGATACGAGGGTCTAATATATAAACATGAATGTTTATTTGTTTGTTTGTTCGTACTTTATGCGCGGCCATACTATTGATCTGATTGTGATGAGTTTTTCTGCAAAATGTTCAGGAGATTCCTGGGATGAACATAGGCTACAAGAGAGTTGTGATATTCAACTCCTACACCTTTAATATAATCTTGGTGGAAAGGCCCTGCGGCTAGCCAAATTAATGACAAGCGGTGAGCAATTCCTTTTGACTCTCCAGGATGTCCTAGAAAGGAGAGCCCCGGGTTCCTGCTTAAGCATTAGCCCCGGTGTAAATTAGAAAATGAATAAGTACCGATAGTTGATAATAAATTAAAACGAAAACCATCATTCTAACCTGCATGGTAGCGGCGATGTGCTCCGACTAGTGTATGAATTCGTAATTTTTGAATATGGCGCTTGTGGCCGTCAGCCAATCAGAGGCTGGTGATTTTTTGAAGCTTGAAAACGACACAATATAACAGTTATGGTTGATTTCGTTCTCACTGCGGTCCGCCACATTTAAATAACTGACACAAGATATTTGTGTCATTTATTTTCCTCGCGGTTCGTGACTCTGGATAATATACCAAAATATTTCTCAGTCCCACCAACACTTGATCACCGACCACAGACCGCCCCTTAACTCCAGCGACTCTATCCGCCAGCCGAAGATCCGGATCCTCGGTGAAAATGATCATCGAGCCTGGCTGACTGAGGGATGGGTGACCGTCCCTATCATTGAATATGTGACCGCTCATGTCTAAGGGTTAGGTCGCCTGGGGCACGCCGTAGCGTAGTGGTTAAGGCACTGAGCTACAAGCCGGAGGGTCGAGGGTTCAAGTCCCGTTGGGGTCAGGATTTTTAAACGGACCCAAACCCTCTGGCGGCATTATGGCCCTGGGGTCGACTCAGCCTCTAACGGAAATGAGTACCAGACGCTTGTTCTGGGGGTAAAGGCGGCCGTCACGCAGGGCTGACAACCCGGCTGACATAGAGTGCCGATTGTCTAGAAAAAGTGGGAGCCTTAACCTCCTACTACCCCAAGGGCCTCCGGGTCTGTTGTGGGATCACTTTACTTTACTTTACTTTACTTTATATTATCCCAGTTAACTCATAAATAGCATCACTAACCCAATAATAATTAAAATGCAACATTAAATTAAATATAAATAACAAAATTACACACCGTATTAAATCACCACTGCACGGAGACCGAGATAATTTGTTTTAGGCATACTCATAAAACACCAATTACATCATAGCTGCTCACCGCTCCGAAATACACCAAATATGCCAATAAACATCCAATCGACACTGCCATGGTTAACAACACTTATCCATATTTTCAACACTTTCGGCCCACTTTTCAAAATTAGCGCGGCTAAAAGGCGAAAGCCTTGGAACCCGTGGGTGTCTAATAAAATATATTAGTCACCCAAAAGGGATGTTGTAGCCGCTCTCACAGGCCGTACTCAACACTGCCACAGATAGATAGATAGATAGATAGATGTATTTTGCAATTTAAAGGTTAAATGGCCTGACCTGACCTGTACTATACTGACCTATACTGAACCAACCTGAACGAACATGGCCTATACTGGCCGAACCTATCGTAACTGAACATAACCGAAACTAACCTAACTCAATCTAACCTAACATAACCTGAACTTAACCTTAACCTAATCTCAATTTGAATTGATCCTAACCGAATCTAAACCGAACGTAAACCTAACCTAAACAGAACCTAAAACGAACCTAAACCGAACCTAAATCGAACCTAAACCGAACTTAAACTGAACCTACGCTGAATCAACACTGACCCTAAACTAAACCTAACACGAATCTAACCCGAACCTAAACCTAACTACGGAGCCTAACCTAAACTAACCTGAACCTAACATTAACCTAACCTTAACCTAAATTGATCCTAACCGAATCTAAACCGAACTTAAAACAAACCTAAATCGAACCTACACTGAACCTGCACTGAGACTATACTGAACCTACACTGACCCTAAACTGAACCTAACACGAATATAACACGAAACTAACCCGAACCTAAACTGAATCTAACCCAACCGTGCCTAACGTAACCTAGCCTGAACCTAACCTGAATCCAAACAAGAAATCCTAACCCGAAACCAAAAACCCGAATCCAAACCAAAACCCGAAACCAATACTGAAAGAAAAACTGAACTCAAAACTGAAACCCAAACTGAATTCAACCTATCCTGTCCTAACCTAACCGAATCCAACCTTACCTGACCGACACCTGACCTAACCGTTACTTAACCTAACCCAGAAACATAATCTAAAAACTCCAACCGACCCGACCAAACTACCTCTAAATCGACGAAATTACCTCTATAACGACCAAATTGCCAGAATCTAATCAAACGACCTCTATAAAGATCAATACTACCAGTAAACCGATTAAATTACCTCTAAAATCGATCAAGCTACTTCTAAAACGATAAAATTACCCTTAAACCGATGAATCTACCTGTAAAACGATCGAATTACTCGTAAACCTGTCAATTTACCTCTAAACCGACCAAACAACCGCTAAATTGATAATTAAAATCCAATTTTTTAATTATATTTCTTTTTACTTATTTAACTAAACTTAAAACATATTTAATTCAATTAGGTGTAGTAGCGCACACAGGGTATTGGCTAGTCTAATATATAAAAATTTATGTTTGTTTGTTTGCTCGTATTTTATGCACTGCGATACCGTTCATCCGATTGTGATGCGGCTTTTTGCAAAATCTTCAGGAGATTCCCGGAATGAACATAGGCTATAAAAGAGTTGTGATACCCAACTCCTACGCCTTTAAAAATCACCCTTTGTAGTGAAAAACGTGAAAAAAGTAGATTTTTGGACGCTTAAATGACCTGACCTGTACTGTACTATACAGACCCAACCTGACCGAATATGAGCTATACTAACCGGACCTGACCTTACATAACCGAACCTAACGTAACCTAACCAAACCTAACCGAACATAATTGAACCTGAACCTAACCTTAGCCCAACTTGAAATGAACCTGAACCTAACTTTAACCTACCCTGAACCTAATCTGAACCTAGCCTCAACCTAACATTAACCAAACCTGAACCTCACCTGAACATAGTCTGAACTAAACTGAACCTAAGCTGAACCTAGCCTAAACATAGCCTGAACCTAACCTGAACCTAACATGAACTTAACCTGTACATGTCTTGACCGAGCCTGAACCTAACCTGAACCTAACCTGAAACTAACCTGAACCTAACTTGAACCTAGCCTGAACCTAAAATGAATCTAACCTGAAAGTAACCTGAAAGTAACCTGAAAATAACCTAAACATAACCAGAACTTACCCTAAACCTAACATGAACCTAACTTGAACCTAACCTAAACCTAGTCTGAACTTAGCATGAATCTAACCTGAATCTAACCAGAGCCTAATTTGAACCTAACCTGAACCTAACTTGAGCCTAGCCTGAATGAAGTCTGAACTTAACATGTACCTAATTTGAACCTAACCTAAACTTAACCTGAACCTAATCTCAACCTAAATTTAACCTAACGTGAACCTAACCTAACTAAACCGAACCTAAACTAAACTTACACTGAGACCACACTGAACGTACACTTAACCTACACTGACCATAAATTTAATCCAAACTGAACCTAAGAAGAATCTAACACGAACCTAAACCGAACCTAAACCTAACCCAACCGTGCCTAACCTAACCTAACATACCTTTATATATATGTATTACTTTCTTTTGTGGAATCTGAGTTTTTTCTTCAAATCGAAAACACCGAGCCTAACCTAACCTGAACCTAACCTGAATCCAAACCCGAACTCAAACTCGAAACTAAAACTCGAATCCAAAACAAAAAACCAAAACCCGAAATCAAAACTGAAAGAAAAACTAACTCAAAACTGAAACCCAAACTGAATTCAAACTGAACCCAAATCTGAACTCAAACCGAACCCGAACCCAAACCCGGACCTAACCGGGAACTAACCCTGATCTAAACATGGCCAAACCCCGACCTAACCCTGGCATAAACAGGTTATAACACTATCCAAACTCGGATCTAGCCTAACATAACCTTGACTTAACCGAACCGAACCTCACTAAACCTAACATAACCTACTCTATTCTAACCTAACTTAACCTAACCTAACAGAAAATGACCTGGCCTAACCTGACCGATACCTGACCTAGCCGATACCTAACCCTGACATAACCTAACCTAAACTAACCGAAACGAACCATACCGAACCGAACCTAACTAAACCTAACCTAACCTATTCAACCCTATCCTAACCTAACCTATCCTATCCTAACCTACCTAACCGAAACTAACCGAGCTTAACCTAACCTAATCGAACCTAATCTGACCTAACCTGTCCGATACCTGGCCGATACTTGACATAACCGATACCTAACCTAACCCACTGACATAATCTAAAATGTTACAAGACTGGCAGTGCATGGATATCACCACAAACCCTACAAAATTTCAAACTATCATGATCCGTCAATGGGCTGCGTGTGTAAGCTCTGTGATAGACCGTGTGCAAGATACCATTTCAATGTATTTCTAAAGAAAACAAAATCGTTGCTGGCATACAGCAGAGACCAAATTTAATGCACATTTGTGCGCGCTTCATACTATTATTATAATCTAAAATGTCCAATCGACCCGACCAAATTACCCCTAAACCCATGAAGTTACCTCTATAACGACCAAATTACAGTAGCTAATCAGACTACCTCTATAAAGACCAAAACTACCAGCAAACCGATTAAATTACCTCTAAAACGAGAAACTACCCGTAAACCGACCAAGCTACCTCTAAAACGATAAAATTACCCTTAAACCGATACATTTACCTCTAAAACGATCGAATTACCCGTAACCGGCCAATTTACCTCTAACCCGACCAAAGAACCGATAATTACGATATAAATTTATAATTATTTTTTCTTTTTACTTATTTAACTAAAGATAAAAACATGTTTGCGCGATAGTGCGTTTTCTAGTACTTACAGTAATGACGACCATGATTGAAAGTTCAACTTCCTACATTTCGAGATTGCCAGCCTAAATAACTATACTGTAACCTTAATAACTATACTGTAATATTACATATTACAAACTACATGTGGGAAGTAAAACCACTGCCCTCTATGTATACTACGTACAATGTATGTACAAAAAAGTATATATCCAACAGGTAGTGTTAATGTACATTATACGAAACAAATCACTGCATTTTAAATTAACTGAACTATTAATTAACAAAGTTGAACAAATTCATAACCACATAAATGTCTCCGTTTTAATTAATGTACAACATATATTACACAGTAATTAAACTATTCGTCTGTACGTGTGTTTGTCACTCTACTCCTCCTAAACCACTGGGCTGATTTTGATGATTTTTTTTATTTATGTCTGATCGGATCCCTCGCTCTAGCGGTCACAATTTTCGATGTTTCACAACGGGGTAGGTATCATCCAAAAATAAGTGAAATCTGACAATTAGAAGTGGAGGTTTACCTGAAATCCGAAATCAAAAACTTACCCTCATATTTGTGTCTCAGCGTATACCATACAATCTAATTAATCTTTAATATTTGATTTATTTAGGGGCAGCAATTCACGCCGGGTATTAACTAGCATATATATATATATATCCATCCATAGTAATTCTGCCCGAAGGCAGGTCCTTCACTGCAATCATAGCATTTTCATGCTATGCTTGCAGCTTTACTAGGGAATTGTATATAGGTGTGGTAGCTTCCCGTTGCTTTCCACACCGGTGAAGGATGATGATGATTATGATAATGGTAAGGTTGATGGCCATATGATTTCGGGGACCGTTTGGGCCTTAAAGTTTTCCTGACATTTGTCTTACAGGTGAGGAAAAACCCCGATAAAAACTTCACCCAGAAAAACTGCCCCGACCGGGGATCGAACCCGGGCCCACTGCGTGACAAGGCAGCACGCTACCTCGAGACCACAGCGGTGGACATATATGTATATATATATGTGTGTGTGTGTGTGTGTGTGTGTGCGTGTGCGGTTTTTTGTCCCCGAGGAAAGTATGGGAACATATGAAAATTTTGTGTTGAATTGAGAAATAGGAGGGTTAAGCGATCCCACCACAGGCCTAAAAAACCCTTGGGGTAGTTGGAGATTAACGTCTTTTTTCCACTAAATCTAGTTGTTCTCTCTCTTACTGTTACACCTCAGGAACTGTTATGTGTACCTGAAATTTTGTATGTGTGTATTATTTTTCTGGCAATAGTGAAGGTAATAAAACTTGATAGATGATGAAATGTTTCTGTTAACGCATTCATACATTGCTATTAGCTTTCTTTGACGTAAATTAATTAGACTTTAATTATGATACTCTTTCAATTTTACAGAAATACAAGGTTGTTTTAATTACCATTTTTTCTTAATTATTCGTGGGCATCACACTAAATGTATTTAATGAATCAACCAAAGTAATTTTTCTTTAACTACCGTACATTTTTGGAATGTAAGGAGCACTTTTAACCGAATTATTGAATCTTCAAAATCGGGGTGCGTGTTATATTGACATGCACCTTACATTCGCATACAAATTATAAAATTTTAGGTTGTGATAAGTCTCCATCGTCGGACGTTTGTTTCTGGAAGACCGAACGTACGACTATCATCTCGGTTCCTCTATTTTGATTTAACTCGCATCGAAAACATTCACTTGGTTAGTATTCTCTCCTTACAAGCAGCCACTTCTGGCTTATTGCTATGTTTTTATTTTCTATTATTAGCTACCGGTAACGTAATTCAATTGTTGTTCTCAGGAAGTGCTTCCAACAATGCACGCTTAATAGATCTATCTATCTATTATAATGACGTAGCCCATTGTTCAGCCAAAGCCTCTCCTTTGTAAGGAATTACTAGATCAAATTACATTTTAGTTACCTTATTTGCTCATAGATGTCATGGATGGTATGCAGTCAACACACCGGCCCACTGAGACATCTAAAAGACAACTAAGATATTACTAGGACGTTGATGTCGGTAAATTTTGCTTAGAGGCCTCTTTAATCGGGCTTAAGGATCTTTTACGAGCCTGAAAATCTTTAGACTCGGGACCCCGGAGAAAGGATTTGCTCCTTGAATTTTTCCGAATTAAAAAAATTTGACCCCGGCCGAGTTTGAACCCACGACCCTCGGAACCAGAGGCAGGGATCGTAACTACTAGTCCACCGCGGCCGACACTCTTGTTAGAGACTCTTGAAAAAAACTTGTTTAATCTGGAACGTGAATAATGCGGAAATCTGTCCAATGTGAACAAATTTATTGGTCCCGGCGAAATAATAGTAATTTTACGTGTATTTATTTTGCATGAAACGTAATCTGTCCAACACGGAAACGGAAGGATATTTCTACACAATTCATGAGGAAAATTGTGTAAAGCGTAAAACATTTATTAACCATCAGCAGTTTTTTTCTGAAGACAGGTGCTAAGACGACTTTTACAAAGAGTGATTCAAGCCAAACGGACAAATAAGTATCAAAACAAAACAAACCTAATTTTCACTGACCCTAAAGTTCATTGTTAGAAGCTGTTCTGGTATTTCACATGCCAATATGTACTTTGATAAATGCCTCCATCGCCAGGATCGGTATATTATTGTTTCAACATGTTCGTTGCAATAATTTTGATTGAATAACACGTGTCTCTTGTACTTTGTTCCAAGTTTATAACGTAGAGTAAAAGGAAAGAAAAATAATTAGTACCGAAGAGAAAAAAATTAGTGTTGCCGCTTAAAGTAAAAATAAAAATGCTTGACCGTTTATATGCGTTGGCGTGTCGTTTGCGTCTATATCACGCTGTTTCAATGTCAATGAATCAAGAAATCCGAAGACAAAATAAGAAATCATACCGCAGAATTCACAGCTGAATATATATCTTGATTGAAAGACCTTTTAAAAGCGGCAAAACAGGAAAAAATTACCAAGTTCTTTAAATCCTTGCCTAAACCTGACAGCAATATAATTAATAGAAATTGTTCAAAATTTCCCATTAATTTATTTTATTTTGGTAATTTTTATTTTATTCTGTAACTTTTGAACGTATCTCCTATATACCCATACAAATTACCATTCCATATGCACGGTTTCTGTATTCGCGGCATATTTGCGGAACATATCCCCCGCGAATAAGGAGCTTTTATTGTATAGATTCTACCTGTATAGATTCGGCCTCATTGCACACCCGTTATGCGAAACACAGATGCCTTACAAATAACAATTGCGCTGTAAAATCTTAAATTAGTTAATTTCTGAGACCGATCTTTCACAGGTAGCGTTCTGAATTTACGGCATACAGATGGCCGAAACGTATGTATCATTCTCATTAATTGAAAAGTGATTGAAGGTAAATCTCCAAACATTGCCGGACCGATGCTCCAAAGTCAACTCTAGCTCTTGTTAAATCCCTAAGGGAATAACGATTTCAAGGAATCTTCGGGTTGGCTGGACAGTTTTGAAAGACGACACATTGTAGTGTGGAATGAAATTTGCGGGGAATCAAAGCATTTGGACGAAAGTGTAGTTAGCAAGCAAAAACCGAAACTGCATATTTGAAATTTAGGATACGCGCCTAAGGGACATTTTTAACGCTGACGAAATGGGATTTTTTTTTTTTCGCGCGTTATCGCTTAAGTCGCTCACACATACTATACTTCACTTTTGAACGGCAGCGGAACTACAATTAATCCAAGGTATCAAAAGACATATACGGTACTCTATAATCTAAGATTATTAATAATTTTTAGTTTTTTATAATGCGGAATTTTGTCCAATGTGAAAAAAAAATGGTCCCATGCGATTCCGCTTTGAGCATGTTTCATTGCATTATATATGGCCAACAGAAGCCTAAACATTAAACTTGTTACGATATACGATACATATTTTCGCGATCTGATCTTAACTTTCTGATTTTCGGTCGTACATCATTGGTATTGAGGTTAATCTTATATCCTTTCTTTTTTTTTCTTACAGTTGAATTTGGGGTGCGCCTTACATTCGGACATACCCGGTAAACTCAAATATTGATAATATTTTTAATTTAAAAAAAAGCATCCACAGCAGTGATTTATTGATAACGACGTCATCTTTAATGCATCGGATCATGTTTTGATCCTCGGTCGGGAAAAATTTTCTAAACGAGATTTTTTTTTTCTAGCCAGTAAAACATGTCAGGAAACTTTAAGACAAAAGTAGTCCCCAAACACTATCTGACCATCACAATAACCCATACCACATTCGCCTTATTCAATGCTTGTATAATGGTGTCTTGCCATAAATGCTTCTGTTGTATCGAAGGTGCCCTTAGCAATATTCTGATGTCCTCGTGTGGTCAAAAAAATGTTTACGAGATCCAGAATTTAAAACATTCTCCCTACAGGTCATCTCCCTTTAAGATCAGAGTGGCGTGGGACATATAAAAGTATCACAAAAGGAGAGGTTAAAATGAGGTGAAGAAATAAGGAACTTTTAAAAATCACGATTATCAGTTTATGATAAAGAAACATCAATTTGTTATTAATAAAGAGCAAAATACACATTACAGACAGTTTCAATTCAGACATGGTTCAGCGGGGTTAAGGGACTTTTCCCCCTCTGAAACAATGACCTTTGATAACTAAATACATTAACATTTGTTGACTATAATACAACTTCATAATGTCATGCCCAAATGATGGTAAAATAATTTTTAACGACTAACAAGAATATTTCGAAACACAGAACATATTTTAAATAAAATATTAATTTAGACCATTTAACTCATGTCCCAAATGGGAGTCAATGACCATTCACATTTCAATGATTTTCGATTTACAACCAATGACAGTCGTGTTTCGCATAGAATTTCCCAACTAAAGTTTATCATAATAAAGAAAGCACCTCCTTTTTAACATTGTGAATAGGTCATAGCTTTATTTTGCAGTGACCGGTTCCCCAAGAAATACGGCTACGAGATTGTATATATATAGTGCATGAATGTCAACACATAGGGCATGCAGGAGTTAATATAAAAACATTTGTAGCAATTGATTGTACCACCAAAGAAAGAAACCACTGTTTGCACTTTCTTAAATGTATTTTTTCCCAGGTAATAATCCAGAAAAATATAATTGTCATATTTACATCTAGGACATCAGAAATGAATTAATATACAGAGTGATGTTTCATTTTTTCTCCACTAGAGTGCATCTTACAATATTGCGTTCCTTTGGCAATAAATAATATGATCTGGTTGCAGTGATGAACAAAAGAATCAAATGAAGCGTACCAATCGTTTCTCTTTTGTTTTCAAACATCGCCGTTTACATAAACTATATAAATATTTTAAAATAACTATATTTAAATAATGATTTGTGAGTAAACAGCTTAATTATATTCGTTAAATAGTCCTAACAAATGCCACTCTTGATTTCCAAAGTCTCCTCGTTTCGTGAGTCGTGAATTTATCGATAATTTGGAAATCACTCGTGGCATTACTTACGATAATGATATGTGATTTTTCTAAAATATATAAAAATATGTAATATACCCTGAAATATGGCCAAACACAGAAAAACAAATGTGTCTTAAACCACTCCTATTCTATAGTGTTCTGTCCTAGGGCAAGTCCTTCACTACAATCATAGCATTTTCATGCTAAGCTTACAGCTTTACTAGGGAATTATAGGTGTAGTAGTTTCCCGTTGCTTTCCAGACCGTAGGATGTTGATGATAATGATGATGGCCAGATGATGTTCGGGAACCTTTTGGGCCTCAAAGCTTCCTGACATTTGTCTTACAGGTGATGAAAAATCTCAAAAAAAACTGATCCAGGAATGTTGTCTTGACTAGGAATCGAACCCGGGCCCGCTGCGTGACAAGGCAGCAAGCTACCTTGAGGCTACAGCGGTGACCATGACCTAATTCGTAAACAAATAACATAATTTTAACTTTACTTAATGTAAAACAATTGTATTTATATAGAAGTCCTAGCCAGGGTCATAACATTATTTGAATGTATTATGCACAACGAACAATTAATAATAATTAATTATTGGTGAATTCCATGGTAATTGACGTAACAATTCCAAATAAATTAGATAACACTTTAATTTTTTTAGCCTTCGGATAGTAGGGCACTACTTTATCCCTCCAAAACATTTATAATAATCGTATATAGGTTTCAATATATTTAACAGAATATCTGGGTTTTTCTATTTTCAATAATTGTATGTACTTAAAATATACGGTTTTATATAGGCAATTGGCGCCAATAATATTCGTATAAATATAGGTTTCAATCTCTTTAACAGAATATCTGGGTTTTTCTATTTTCAATAATTGTATGTACTGTGGCAATTCATTCATCCAGCCTCCTGTGTAAATCTAAATAAATCCCTATCGGCAATAATAACCAGATGATATTATAACATCATTAAATGAAGCAGTTACTGGACTTAGGTCATATTTATATTCAAATTGATCAGGGAAGAGAGTGGAACCTGATTATGTAAGAGCAAAGGCCGTATAAAATGATCCAAAGAAGTCAGCATCAATGTAATCAAATTATTAGTTATTAAAGAATACTGACAACTCAGGTAATGTAAACCTTTCTTTTGTGAAGACGGAAGTGGCTGACACATGATAATAACTTACTAATGACAATGATCCTTTGCTCGACAGATTGAGTAGAGATATCTTCTAAGCCTCCAGTTAACTGATTTAGCGTGATAACCATAACCCATTAGCTAATGTACAAGCGGGGGTTTTACCCTGACACAAACATCGTTAGCAAAAAGTGTGGGAACATGGCAAGTTTCTAGCGTCGGAAGCCTAGGAAAAACCCAAGCCTAAGAAGAAAAAACCCAAGCCTAGCTAATGTTTGTGACTAGACTGTACGTGAAGCCAGCACGGGGAAAAAAGGTCCAACCTCTGAAGGCGTAAATCGCCAATAATAAATTTGTAACACCCCCGGGATCAAAATAGGAGGGCGCATTAACCAATTATATGTTTCGTTATATGTGCCTAAGCACAGACCTTAGGTCCACGTGATCGAGGTAGTGGGAGTAACTAATTTACCTATAGGCGAGAGAGGCTTCTCCTCGTCACTTACTTCTCGGGTATAATTTCATCAAGTCACTTCAAAACACTACGTTCTAAAAAGTTGGATAAATTCACTTCATATATATATACAATTACTTGCAGTTTATAAAAGTCAAGAATAAACTACTTTTACCAGATATTCTTTGTACATTAATTCTGCCCAACGAAGTCCTCGTGGAATCCCGAGATAAGAACCTCAACTCTACCGAATACCAACCGAGCAACCTAAGTTCTCACACATGGAGAACTCCTTCAGTATTCCTAGTGTCACTAAATCCCATCTTTACCTCTTGGCCCAACAATAACCCCTTCTCCATATTGGCTCCCTAACGTGCGGGCAGAATAGGTCGTAAAGTAACACACGAATAGAAATCAACGGCAGAACGACTAAGTCCCACGACCACGAGGCAACCAGGACAGAGAAGATGATGGCAACAAGCAGACAGACAGCAACTGAAGGAAGGAAGCAGTAAGTGACACAACAACAGAATAAGCATTTTTTTTACTTTTTACCTATATAAGAAATCAAAATATTCCAGTGATTTAACGGAGAATATATCTGTGTGTATTTATGTTGTTAAGAAGTAGGAATAGAAAGAGGCAGGCAAATAAAGATAAAAAAAAATGGATAGGAAACACGAAGAGATTAGGGAGAAGGCTTGTGGGCAACTGATTGAAGGAGAGAACGAAATCGTAAGGATGGGAGAGGACAACGAAGATGGCAGAGAGAACTTAGAGCAGAGCACAGGGGAAAGTAATGAAAACAACGCAAGAGTAGAAGCTAGAGGGGAAGTAGAGGACAAGGGAAATCCAAGCACCGACACCATGAAATACATGGAAATGCTAATGTCGAGAATAGAGGAGATGGATAGAAGTAGGAAAATGGATTTAGAGACGATAGATAGAAGTAGGAAAATGGATTTAGAGACGATAGATAGAAATAGGAAAATGGATTTAGAGGCAATGCAGAGGAATATGAAACAGGAATTTGAAACTTGGAGAGGACAGATGGAGATAAGCAGGGAAAAGTATGTATTTACGTTGAAAGAAACATTAAGGGATGAGATGGGAAAAAATAGAGAGATGCTAGAGGCGAAAATAAATGAATCGTCAGCGTGTGTAGAACTAAAGATAAATAAAATGGAACAAAAACTTATTAAAGACCTAGAGAAAACAGAAAACAGGGTAATAAGTCAAATGAGAACAGAGATGAACAACAGTATAATAACGTTACAAACTAACTTAGGGGAGAAACAGGAGGAATTACAAGGGGAAATAAAACGAGTCGACAAGAATGTGCTCTGTAGGTTGGAGAACGCGGACAAAAGGGTGAATGATATGTGTGTATCTGTACAAAAGCTAGCCGACGAACAAGAAACACTAAAACTCCAAGTAGCTCAGAAAATTGTTGAGCAGGATAAACGCTCAGAAATGATCGAAACAATAGTTGATTCTAGATTTAATGAGTTAGGCACTAATATAGAACAGAAAGTGACTAATGAAATCAGCAAACTAAATGATGAAATAAGTGTCATCACAAAGAACATAAATAGTAGAGGTCAAAAGGATAGGACCCCAGAAAATGAATCATACGCGTCGGAGAGTGTTTCTTGGACGACGGCTAATCACAAAACATATGCACGTATAGAGATACTAGGGAACCCAGAGATCGCTAGTAATTCTGTGGCGCATACTAACATAGATGATAGAAGTAAGAATCATTTGAAAAATTTTGACAAAAGTCTAGTAATTATATGTGAATCTAAGGATGAGATTGAGGCTGTAAAGACCCGATAAATTACCATGCGTGTGTTCAGAGTTGTTTGCGTGTGGGCGTAGTATCGCAAAACATGTATATAATAATAGTACAGGAGGCCTTTGCGAGTCAACGGACTGTGAAATTAGACACTAATAATATTAAGGGTAGATAGACGGACAGTGAAAATGACACTCGGAAAAAAAGGGAGAGATTTTTACACGTAAGAATGACAACGGAATGGATATATTACGTATGTATGTATGTATGTCTTGCATTGTACTATATTGTATTGTGTGCACAGGTAGACACTACTGTGATTTTAGGTATGAGATAAAGGTCAATGTAAACGCTGAAATTATGCAGTACCCAGGTAAGGAAGTGGTTATATACCGACAAAATTTTGATATAACATACAAAAGGTACAAACATATAAGCTCTACATAATCCCCAAACGAAGAAAAAAAAAAAAACAAGACCTGATAAATTATACTTAAATGCATGAACCAGTTTTCACGGGATTCGAACTCAATACTAGCTGAGATTAGGACATAAATGAAAAGTATTAGTGAAAAAAAAAATAATAAGTGTTGTATGGTAAAGTACCAAATATAATCAGTAATTAAAATAAATAACACTAATAAAGTGATTAAATAGGCCTAGATGAAAACGCTAATCGCGAGAGGAAAGGGCAAAATGACTGCGAAAAAAAATAAAGTGAAATGTCAATTTAGATATTAATCATGATAATACCCCCATATTGATGAATATGATATAATTAATTGAATTAGGGTGAATACATAACACATGCATGTCCACTTTCAGCTAAGATTGAGGGCGATTAATAAATTGTTGATTTGAACTTATCGATAGAGAATGGATCTATATTTTTAAATGTTTTAACCCAATCGCTCGAGCAGAAAGCTGCAGTATCTACTTAATCCAGTAAATGTTAAAATGAGCCCAGATAGGCCATTGTCATTGTTTAATACATATAGGTAATTGAAGAAACGTGTACAACAATCTGAATACGAATAATATAATGATGATTATGATTCTTTTGTCTAAAATAACAATCAGACAGCGTAAATATAGGAGCTAATGAGACAGGGTGAAGCTCAATGCACCTTAATTGAAAGGCCGAGTGACGGTGTGAACCTATAAAGCGTGAGGAATTTATTTGTTGATTATATTTACAGAATTTAATTTGTAGACGTGGGCCGAAGCGGCACGTCACTGTGTTTGTATAACACGTGCTATTTTGTTGAAAATATTTGAGGGCAAGGGATCCCGTATTATCTAATAATGAGATGAGATGAAGTCATGGTCGCTGGTGAAAGCGAATGTGACAATTTGTGCGAATTTGTATTCGATGTTAATAATGAGATGAGATGAGGTCATGATCGCTGGTGGAAGCGAATGTGACATACTATACGATTCTGCATTCGAAAGAAATGATTTTGCACGCTTAAGAAAATAACGTCGTTTGGCTGAGCAATGATATAGCCAGCTATGCTTTGGCAAAGTAAATGGGCCGAAATATGTTGAGAATAAAATATTAAGAATCATGAATATTTCATGGATTAATAATCATGATGAATTCGTATGTATGCAATACCTATGGGGAAAATATGATATCAGGATGTAATACTATCAATAATAATTGTTTATAACGATAGCACAGCTGCTTAAACGCGATATTTAGTATTTTGGTCGCAAAGATATAGATCCATGTAAATAAGTCTTATTGACTCAATTTAAATTAAATTTAGCAAAACTGAAGTATTATTCGACATATGGTTTGAAGTAGACAAAACTGGTTCATCGCAAATGAATTCCCAAGCTGTAGACGCACATTATAATGTAGGTAGATATTAAGGTGTAGACGAAATTGTAAATAAACAGTTACACATGAAGAAACAATCTATGCTATACTGGTATTCAACTAAATAGTTTTGAATGGTAATTGTATAAGCATGAATGGTTTGAGTAGACCACCAAATATATTAAGGGTGTATCTTTTTTTTCTTAATGAATATTTATGTATGTCTATATTGCAGAAAGTGAGTCTATTTAACCTCAAAGAACGATCCCAGGTAAAAGGGATACATATCAGTGTTTACAATCTTAACATAATTGACGTGCTGGCAACACTCTCAGGGTTAACGTGCTCTAACCAAAATATTATAGCCATTTTTTTCTTTAAAGGCCACTATAGCTATGATACTAGCATTATATTACGCGAGAGGATATATAAAACAAATAAAAAAAATCCCTTGATTTTTCCATTTGTTTATAGGGCATTTGTGGCAATTCATTCATCCAGCCTCCTGTGTAAATCTAAATAAATCCCTATCGGCAATAATAACCAGATGATATTATAACATCATTAAATGAAGCAGTTACTGGACTTAGGTCATATTTATATTCAAATTGATCAGGGAAGAGAGTGGAACCTGATTATGTAAGAGCAAAGGCCGTATAAAATGATCCAAAGAAGTCAGCATCAATGTAATCAAATTATTAGTTATTAAAGAATACTGACAACTCAGGTAATGTAAACCTTTCTTTTGTGAAGACGGAAGTGGCTGACACATGATAATAACTTACTAATGACAATAATCCTTTGCTCGACAGATTGAGTAGAGATATCTTCTAAGCCTCCAGTTAACTGATTTAGCGTGATAACCATAACCCATTAGCTAATGTACAAGCGGGGTTTTTACCCTGACACAAACATCGTTAGCAAAAAGTGTGGGAACATGGCAAGTTTCTAGCGTCGGAAGCCTAGGAAAAAACCCAAGCCTAAGAAGAAAAAACCCAAGCCTAGCTAATGTTTGTGACTAGACTGTACGTGAAGCCAGCACGGGGAAAAAAGGTCCAACCTCTGAAGGCGTAAATCGCCAATAATAAATTTGTAACACCCCCGGGATCAAAATAGGAGGGCGCATTAACCAATTATATGTTTCGTTATATGTGCCTAAGCACAGACCTTAGGTCCACGTGATCGAGGTAGTGGGAGTAACTAATTTACCTATAGGCGAGAGAGGCTTCTCCTCGTCACTTACTTCTCGGGTATAATTTCATCAAGTCACTTCAAAACACTACGTTCTAAAAAGTTGGATAAATTCACTTCATATATATATACAATTACTTGCAGTTTATAAAAGTCAAGAATAAACTACTTTTACCAGATATTCTTTGTACATTAATTCTGCCCAACGAAGTCCTCGTGGAATCCCGAGATAAGAACCTCAACTCTACCGAATACCAACCGAGCAACCTAAGTTCTCACACATGGAGAACTCCTTCAGTATTCCTAGTGTCACTAAATCCCATCTTTACCTCTTGGCCCAACAATAACCCCTTCTCCAGTACTTAAAATATACGGTTTTATATAGGCAATTGGCGCCAATAATATTCGTATAAATATAGGTTTCAATCTCTTTAACAGAATATCTGGGTTTTTCTATTTTCAATAATTGTATGTACTTAAAATATACGGTTTTATATAGGCAATTGGCGCCAATAATATTCGTATAAATATAGGTTTCAATCTCTTTAACAGAATATCTGGGTTTTTCTATTTTTAATAATTGTATGTACTTAAAATATACTGTTTTATATGGGCAATTGGCGCCAATAATATTCGTATAAATATAGGTTTCAATCTCTTTAACAGAATATCTGGGTTTTTCTATTTTCAATAATTGTATGTACTTAAAATATACGGTTTTATATGGGCAATTGGCGCCAATAATATTCGTATAAATATAGGTTTCAATCTCTTTAACAGAATATCTGGGTTTTTCTATTTTCAATAATTGTGTGTACTTAAAATATACGGTTTTATATAGGCAATTGGCGCCAATAATATTCGTATAAATATAGGTTTCAATCTCTTTAACAGAATATCTGGGTTTTTCTATTTTCAATAATTGTATGTACTTAAAATATACGGTTTTATATAGGCAATTGGCGCTAATAATATTCGTATAAATATAGGTTTCAATCTCTTTAACAGAATATCTGGGTTTTTCTATTTTCAATAATTGTATGTACTTAAAATATACGGTTTTATATAGGCAATTGGCGCCAATAATATAAAGTAAGTAAAAGTAAAGTGATCCCACAACAGACCCGGAGGCCCTTGGGGTAGTAGGAGGTTAGGGCTCCCACTTTTTCTAGACAATCGGCACTTTATGTCAGCCGGGTTGTCAGCCCTGCGTGACGGCCGCCTTTACCCCCAGAACAAGCGTCTGGTACTCATTTACGTTAGAGGCGCCAATATTCGTATAAATATAGGTTTCAATCTCTTTAACAGAATATCTGGGTTTTTCTATTTTCAATAATTGTATGTACTTAAAATATACGGTTTTATATGGGCAATTGGCGCCAATAATATTCGTATAAATATAGGTTTCAATCTCTTTAACAGAATATCTGGGTTTTTCTATTTTCAATAATTGTATGTACTTAAAATATACGGTTTTATATAGGCAATTGGCGCCAATAATATTCGTATAATATAGGTTTCTATCTCTTTAACAGAATATCTGGGTTTTTCTATTTTCAATAATTGTATGTACTTAAAATATACGGTTTTATATAGGCAATTGGCGCCAATAATATTCGTATAAATATAGGTTTCAATCTCTTTAACAGAATATCTGGGTTTTTCTATTTTCAATAATTGTATGTACTTAAAATATACGGTTTTATATAGGCAATTTGCGCCAATAATATTCGTATAAATATAGGTTTCAATCTCTTTAACAGAATATCTGGATTTTCCATTTTCAATAATTGTATGTACTTAAAATATACGGTTTTATATAGGCAATTGGCGCCAATAATATTCGTATAAATTTAGGTTTCAATCTGTTTAACAGAATATCTGGATTTTCCATTTTCAATAATTGTATGTACCTAAAAATAAGGTTTTATATTGGCAATTGGCGCCAACTGTAGAATGACATGTCAAATACAGAGTGAGAGTAAAATCATATTTTAACAAGCCTAGAAAATAGCGAAATGAGTCGTATGCGAATGTCTGATGTTTAGAAACCAGGTACACCATAATATAGAATATATTTAATTTCCATTCATTCATAACAAACAAGAATGGGTACTATAATACAATGAACCTAAACACGGGTGCCGTGTTATGGGCATAAAATCCGAGCCCCTACATTGTTCTAATATAATTTACATAGAATGTATTGAATTTAACAGGGTTTGACTGGATCCGATTGCTTCTCTTTCTGCTGGGAAAGTTTTCAATCACGATATCGTACACAGTGATGTATGTCTACACGGCAGAACTCTTTCCAACAGAACTCAGACACTCACTTCTGGGAGCTTGTTCGATGTTTGGACAAATTGGCTCCATACTTGCTCCACAAACACCTTTACTGGTAAGTTAAACATTTGTACAGGGTGTTACCGAAATGAGTGCAGATGTTTCGTTTGGTGGTATAGAACATCCATACAAGTTTTTTAACACAATGAACCTTGGGTCGGAAATGCATTGTTGTGGGTTTACAGAATAAAACAGCATTTAAAATTGTTGAACACATTGTTGTTTATTTATTAATTCTAAGAAAAATGGAAGGTATTACATGTTATTTTACAGTAATTGTTGAAAATGGCGACCATTGACCTGGATGCACAGTTCTGCGCGTCACACCTCGGACTGATGAACTCTAAGAAGCATACCTGGATGCTCCCTGATTTCCGCAGCCGCTGCCACGATCCTTGCTACAAGCTCTGGAATTGTGCATCCAGGTCAATGGTCGCCATTTCCAACAATTACTGCAGAATAACATGTAATATTTTCCATTTTTCTTAGAATTAATAAATAAACAACAATGTGTTTAACAATTTTAAATTCTGTTTTATTCTGTAGACCTACAACAATGCAATTTCGACCCAAGGTTCATTGTGTTAAAATACTTGTATGGATGTTCCCTACCATCACACGAAAAATCTGCACTAATTTCGGTAACACCCTATATATTATCTTAAGCCGGCATACAAATTTAGCAGGTCATCATGTACATGACACTAGCTAACAGAAAACGATTTTTAACTATGGATGATACAAATAAGTAGTTACTTATTTCTTATTGGGATTGGGCTGGCAGACTGCCTGATCACCGGGAGGTGAAATATGTATTTCACATAAAATAAAACAATTTACCTTAGTAGTAATTCCGTTAAAAGAGTCAGCAATCAATCTGGGATGTAAATATGTCCAATTAAAACTGTGGGCATATTTGCATCCCAGATTAATTGCTGAGTCTTTTAGCGGAATTACTACTAAGGTACAAAAATAAAATATGGAAATATCATCAGATATAAAAAACAATGGCTTTCAAGGGCGCTCAACCAGTTCGGACAAAGATAATTTTAGAAAATAAACCAATAAAACAAGTGATAAAACATAACTTCCTAGGTTGCGAAATATCATACACAATGGAAACATATATAAATAACAAACTAAATGAGTTTAATTATATAACAGGAACACTAAAAAGAACTTTGAAAAATAAAGCCAGAAAATACCCTATAATGAAATTGTTCAAGACAATGGCAAAAAGTAAAGTGATCCCACAACAGGCCTCAGGAGGCCTTTGGGGTAGTAGGAGGTTAAGGCTCCCATTTTTTCTAGACAATCGGCACTTGATGTCAGCCGGGTTGTCAGCCTTGCGTGACGGCCGCCTTTACCCCAGAACAAGCGTCTGGTACTCATTTCCGTTAGAGGCTGAGTCGACCCCAGGGCCATAGTGCCGCCAGAGGGTTTGGGTCAGTTTAAAAATCCTGACCCCAACGGGACTTGAACCCTCGACCCTCCGGCTTGTAGCTCAGTGCCTTAACCACTACGCTACGGCGTAGTAGTAGTAGGAGGAAATGTCTAAAACTTTCCACTGTATAAAACTTGAAGACCTTACATAACTGTAGACAATAATTCTTAGGAAAAACTGAAGACTTCAAATATCCAAGATCAATGCTTAACGTAATATAATCACATACATGTTGCAAGTGGTTAGAAACTCACTCTCCACCTCTGTGACCCAAGAATTCGCGTCTCGGTCAGTCCATGTGGGGTTCGTGGTGGACAATTCGGAGTTGGTAAAGGTTTTTCTCGAAGTTTCTTCCGTTTTCCCCTGAAAAAAACTTAATTCCACCACTTCTCTGTACCCTAGTCATTAATTCCGTTTAATTTAATTTAATCTCCATCTGTGATGATGCGACAGGCTTGGTCAGCCACATCCTCGTACATCATAGACCTTCAATAATAGGTGATTCATCTCATATTATCCCTCGACCTTACATTACGCAAGTCATAAGTACAGAATATAACTTTAAAATGTTTCCTGTCTAGCGGGCCAGGGTTGAAACCCGGCGGGGTTAAATGTTTTAATTAAATTCTAAAATTTTAAATCTCGAGGCCAAGAGAGGTAGTTGTATACAATGTTTAATCGCTAGACTGTGCACCAGATTCTTGCATTAAATTGTGAACTTTTCCGCAGTACATATGTTGAAAAGGCACGTGGTACTGTTGATAGCGATTCGTCCGTCGTTAAACCTGGTGCTTTTCGATAGGAGTAGGCTACGTGCCGAGATTGGGTTTCACCTTTTCCTTTCTCTTCATCATTGTGCTCATGCAACACACGTTACACTTCGTAAATTAATGAGTCATTTTTTAACATCTTACCTCATATTTTATGTTTCTTCAAACACGGGAACTAGTTTTCGAGAAAAGGATCTCTCTCATTTTCAACTGACATTATGACTACCGGATTTTCGTTGGAATCGTTGGAATCTCCATCAATAACGTTGCCATCTGGTGTTGATGTGATGAACTTTGAGATGAGGTCACGTTAGTCAGGAATCTCGAAATTCATGGATCTAAATTTGTTCTTCTGAATATATATCTTCTCCCAAATTGTCAATTCTAAAGGTTTTTCCAAATGTTTTAAAAGTAGGGCTTCTTTTTCAATTTTATGATTCTCCAATAAACTCTGTACTGCAATAGCTGATTTTCCAATTTCACCATTTTTTTATATTTCTGAAGTGTTCCTTAGTGCGAGTGTCCAAATTTCTTTTTGTATTTCCTATGTATACTTTATTGCAGTCCTTACAATTAATTTGATAATTCTTGAAGTCAGATGGCAGCACATTATCTGTGAAACTAATTCTACGATATATTTGACGTAGCTTGAAGGAAAATGTATATAAACTAAAACACACTTATTTTTTCCGTACCTCCCCAATTAGGGAATCTTTCTCTATTCTTATCCATACTCATTTCTTACAGAATTAATCACTAGTTGATGTCGTTTTCTTTCTGTTACAAACTGCGCGTAATATGTTCTGACGTCATAATGATGACGAATATGTGACGTATTGTGTGTAAACGTTGTATTGTTATATAGCTCCTGCACAACGTTTATTAGTAAGGAAATTATACATGATCTACATAAGGCTTATATATTGAATAAGTAAACAACTGCTGAAAGCCAATATAAGAGATTTTTATTAGTAAGACCGTAAGTGTATTCGTAAATA